>CM052439.1:53586543-53626305 GCA_028533085.1 Varecia variegata
CTTAGGATTTCATATCTTGGCTATTTGAGTAATGCTACGATAATCATGGGAGTGCAGCTATCTCTTCCACATACTGATTTCACATCACTTGGATATATACCCAGAAGTGGGATTGCTGGATCATATGGTTGTTCCATTAGTATTTTTAATTTTGGGAGGAACCTCCATACTGTTTTCCATAATGGCTGTACTAATTTACATTCCTAGCAACGGTGTACAAGGGTTCCCTCTTCTCCACATCCACATCTACACTTATTATTCATCTTTTTGATATTAGCCATTCTGACAGATGTGAAGTGACATCTCATTGTGGTTTTAATTTGCATTTCCCTAATGATTAGTAATGTTGAGCATTTTTCATATGTCTATTGGCCATTTGTATGTCTTCTTTTGAGAAATGTCTATTCAGGACAAAAACTGTCAAAAAATTAGGTATAGAAAGAATGTACACAATACATGTGCAATGTGTACAACACAATAAAGGCCATGTATGACAAGCCCACAGCTAACATTATACTCAACAGTAAAAAGTTGAAAGCTTTTTCTCTAAGATCAGAAGAAAGACAGAGATGCCCACCCTTACCACTTTATTCAATATAGAACTGAAGGTTTTTCCCAGAACAATTAGGCAAAAGAAAGAAATAAAAGGCATCCGGATAGGAAATGAAATAGTGAAGTTGTTTCTGCTTGCAAGTGACATGATTTTATATATAGAAAATTCTGAAAAGTCCACCAAAAAGCTGTTACAAATGATGAATGAGTATGTTAAAGTTAAGGAATACAAAATCAGCATACAAAAATCATTAGCTTTCTTATAGACTATTTATAAAAGAAACCAAGAAAACAATATCAATTACAATACCTTAAAATAAAATATTTAGGTATAAATTTAACCAAGGAGGTGAAAGATTTGTACACTGAAAACTATAAAACACTGATGAAAGAAATTGAAGACACAAATTAGTAGAAAGATATCTCATGTTCATAGATTGAAAGAATTAATATTGTTAAAATTTCCATACTACTCAAAGGGATCTATGGATTTAATGGAATGTATACCAAAATTCCAGTGTCATTTTTCATTTTATCACATATTTCTACTTAGAAAAGAACTCTAAAGTTCATATGAAACCACAAAAAACCCTGAATAGCCAAAGCAATCATAAGCAAAAAGAACAAAGCTGGAGGTATCATACTACCTTCAGACTACATTTCAAAGGCATAATAATTAAAATAGCATAGTACTGGCGTAAAAATAGGAACATCAACCATTGGAACAGAATAGAGCGTCCAGAAATAAACCCATGCATTTACAGTCAATTGACTTTTGGCAAAGTTGCCAAGAACACACAATAGGGACTGGACAGTGTCTTCAATAAAAGGTGTTGGGAAAATTGGATATCCACATGGAAAAAAATGAAACTGGACCTTTGTGTCACATCATAAACAAAAATCAACTCAAAATCGATTAGAGACAAGCATAAGACCTGAAATTGCAAAAATAGTGGAAGAAAACATAGGGAAAAAAGTACATAACGTTAGTTTGGACAAGAATTTTTATATTTGACTCCAACAGCTCAGGCAACAAAAGCAAAAATAGACAAAGGGGATTATATCAAACTAAAAACCTCTGCACAGCAAAGGGAGCAATTAATAGGGTGAGGTAATAACCTCCAGCTGACAGATAATATTTGCAAGCAAAATATCTGATAAGGAGTTAATATCCAAAATATATAAGGAACTCAAAAAATTCAACAGCTAAAAAACAAATAACCTGATTAAAAAATAGGCAAAGAACCTAACATTTCTACCAACAGTACATGACAGTGAAACAGGTATGTAATAAAAAACATTTGCTAATTTGATAGACATAAAATTGCATCATTTTATTTCCATTTCTTTGACTACCATTGAGGATGAACAGATTTTATTGTTTATTAGCTCTTTCTTTTTTCTTTCTTTTTTTTGTTTTATTTTTCAAATTACCTTTTCATTTCTTTTAGCCCATTTTTTTTCTTATTGAGATCTTGTTGATGTTCTCATTAATTTCTGAATGTCCTTAAATAATAAAGTTTGTCAACCTCCACTGTCATCTATGAAATAAATATATTTTAAGTAGTTGGCTATTTATCTCCTTATGTAGTTTATGATTTTCCATTCCTTCACATTCTATATTTTAAATTACTTCTTTTTTAATAATAATGATAAGACATGTTTTCAGGAAATTTGGAGGCTACTGAAAAACACCAAGAAGACAATAACTTTATTCTATATCCAGCCATCCAGACACACCACTTTTATTTTACATATGTAGATGTGACATGCATATATGTACATATATATAAATCATCCCTTCTTCCATGCACATAGTTCATTTAAGACTGTAAATGGCATCATACTGTAAAAGCTGTCTTATAATCTTCTTTTTTCAATTATACATATATTTCAGATAAGTTCCTCCAATAATAAAATATGCTGTGTAAACATATTTATTTTAACCACCTCAGAGATTACTTTGTTTAGGTACTTAATAATTTATTTAATTCTTCCCCATTTTTGGACATGCAGCTGTCTCCCATTTTTATTTTAAATATTATCTCAATAAACAAACATCTTGGGACACATTACTTTGTGTTCATAATTATTTCCTTAAGTTTTTTTATATTTGGAATTTCTAAGTCAATATTTGCATTTCTTACGCATACTTTTAGGATTATCTGATACACATTGACAAATAGATTTCTAGGAAAGTTGAACCAACTTACCTACCCAACCCTGCAGTACGATATGGTCCATTTCTCCACATCTTCCTCAGCACTGAATGTATTTATGATAGCCTGCATTTGAGCGCTCACAATGTGCCAGACTCCATATCTACTTTATTGATGAAGTGTCTGAACATTACCAAGTTAAGCAGTTGGCCTGAATCCTCACAGATAATTGGAGAATGGGGTATACTCAAAGATCAATCTGACCTTAAAAATGATGCTCTGTCAAAATGCCTTATTGCTTCTCAAAGTTTTATATGTTTATATGACCATTATATAGCAAATGTCTTTGATTACTAGTTATATTGAACCTTTTCATTTTTAAGTTTAGAGGTCACCAGGACTTTTTTTGTGAAAAGCTCCCACAAGTCCTTGTTAATTATCCTAATGACGTTCATAGTTTTTCTTTTTCTTTTTTTTTTATTTATTATAGCTTATTATTCTGGTTAAATATATTGCCCATGCCCCTCCCAAACCCCCGAGACTGAGCTTCAAGAGTGTCCATTCCCCAGACAGTACACATCGCACTCATCATGTAGGTATACACCCATCCTAACTCTCTATATTTTTAAAATATTGGCCACTTGTATTATATATACAGTAAATATTTTTTCAAGTGTCTTATCTTTTTAAAATTAAATTTAGAACATTTTTAGTACACATAAATGAATATTCCAATCAAAATCTCAGCAGGATTTTTTGTAGATATCATCAAGCTGATTCTAAAATTTACAGGGCAAGGCAAAAGCAATTAGAATACCAAAGCAATTTTGTAAAAGAAGAGGACTCACATTACCTTATTTCAACACTTACTGTAAAGCTACAATAATGAAGAAAGTGTGATGATGAGAAAAGTGTAAATATGTACATCAGTGGGACAGAACAGAGAGGCCAGAAGTATATCCACGCAAATATGATAGGCTGATTTTTTTTGACAAAGATGCAAAGGCAATTTAATACAGAAAGGATAGTCCTTTATATAATAACAAAATGACAGAAAAATTGGATATCTGTATGCAAAATATTGAACCTCATTCACGTTACACAAAAATTAACTCAAAATAGATCATATACTAAATACAACACAAAAAATTATAATAAATTCAGGAGAAAACATAGTTGAAAATCTTTGTGACCCTGGGTTAGGCAGAGTGCTCTTAGACATAACTTCAAAACCATAATCCACCAAAGAAAAAAATGGATAAATATGACTTTATCAAATTTAAAAAATGTTACTCTGTAAAAAACATAATCAAGAAAATGAAAAAATGTGATACGCCACAAAGAAAAAATGCTTGCAAATCATACATCTTCCAAAGATTTTTATTCAGAATATTTATAAAGAACTCTCAAAACTCAACAATAGAAAACAACTTAGTATAATTTGGGCAAAATATTTGAACAAACACTTCACAAAAGGGGATATACAGATGGTGAATAAACACAAGAAAAGATGTTCAATGCCATTATTCATTAAGGATATGCAAATTAAAACCAGGATAATAATTAGAATGGCTAACATAAAATAAAAACTGACAATACCAAATACTGGCGAAGGCATGGAGCAATGGGAAGGCTCACGTATTGCTGGTGGAAATTCAGGATGGTATAACTCATTTTGGAAAACAGTTTTGCAGTGTCTTAAAAAGTTCAACATATACTTACTATGGGACACAAAAGCCTACTAGGATATTTTCCCATGATAAGTGAAAACTTAGGTTCTCACAAAAATTTATACATGGTTGTTTATAGCAGCCTTATTCAAAACACCAAAAACTAAACTACCCAATGTCCTTCAATGGATGGATGAATAAAGTACGGTGTATCCATCCAATAGAATACTACTTAGCAATAATAAGCAACAAACCACTGATACATGCAAAGGCATGATTGAATTGCAAATGCATTATAAAAGAAACCAGATAACATTCTGTATGTTTCCATTCATGTAACATTCTGGAAAAGGCAAAACTATAGCGACCTAGAGCAGATTAGTTGCTAGGATGGAGGTGGGGAGAAGTTGACAAGGTGTAGCTCAAGGGAATTTTGAGGTTGATGGAACTGTTCTGTAATCTGATTGTAGTGAAGGTTACATGACTTTGTACAATTACCAAATCTCACAGAACGGTACACCAAGAAGAGTAAATTTTACTGTTTATAAATTTAAAAATAACTTTGCTTTCTTGTGTTACTTAAATGCTTTCGTAGGTCAAAGTCACATAAATACCTGTAAGTTATTGAATTTATTCAATATTCAATAATATTTTAAAATAATTTGAAATATTTTTAAAATATTTACTTTAAACTATTTTAAAATAGTATTTTGGCCGGACGCGGTGGCTCACGCCTGTAATCCTAGCACTCTGGGAGGCCGAGGTGGATGGATTGTTTGAGTTCTGGAGTTCGAGACCAGCCTGAGCAAGAGCGAGACCCCGTCTCTACTAAAAATAGAAAGAAATTATCTGGCCAAATAAAAAATATATATAGAAAAAAATTAGCCGGGCATGGTGGCGCACGCCTGTAGTCCCAGCTACCAGGGAGGCTGAGGCAGTAGGATCGCTTAAGCCCAGGAGTTTGAGGTTGCTGTGAGCTAGGCTGATGCCACGGCACTCACTCTAGCCCAGGCAACAAAGCGAGACTCTGTCTCAAAAAAAAAAAAAAATAGTATTTTAAATCTTTATTTAAAATTTACTTTAATATTATCTGATGTACAGCTCACATCTTATTTTTTTCCCCAAGTTGTTAAAAACTGTTCTACTACCATCTGTTCAATAAGCCATAGTCCTTCCCTCACCCTCCTATTTGAAATGCCCTCTTTATCAGACACTAATTAATTATGTGTACTTGGGTTTGTTAATAGACTTTCTGTGGAGGGCCTCCTCATTGATGTGTGGTTATTTCTTTGTTGCATTGTATGATTACATGTATATAGTGTCTGGTTCTGGACTCCTTATTCTATTGCATTGCTCTGATGATTGGTTTGTGTGTGTTATTGTTAGATATCAGTATTCTGTAGACATGCATGCATAATATTTAATTCTGTAGCTTAACTAAAGAAGAAGGTTGGGGGCATTGACATCTATGTCATTAACAAAGTCATAAGAGTAGCTTTGCTTGAGTAGGGAGAATAGGAGGACAGCAGAGGAATGGGCTGAAAATGGAACTCTAGGGAGCACTGCCATTCGGGTAGGAATAAAATATCAAGAACTTTGTGGGCACGTTGTTTGACCTCTACAGTGTTTCTCTTGTCTTCAATTAGCCAAAATCACTCATTTATATTACCTATAGTGGTGTCTTAGCTTGTGATTTGTGACTTTCTGGATGAAAGAACAGAGAAAGAGGAGCCCGTGAAAGGGATCTTTTCAAAAAGGTCCACAAGATTTGTGGAAAACTAAGAGGGAGAGGTATAACAACAGCCCAGAAAGTGAAAGAAGGAAAAATGTAGTTAACAGTGTCAAATACCCATGAGAGAGCCAGTCAAGATAAGGGCTGCGGGTCATCTGTGCCTTTAGAGAGAGCATGCTCTGTTAAATGGGGTTAGAAATCAGATGGCACTGAGCTGAGGGGTGACTGGGTCTTAGAAATTGGAGATAATGAATGTAGACTGCTGCTATGGAGAGTTTGGACGAGCTGAGGAGGAGAGAAATTGGATGGCAGTGGTGGTGAGCCTCAGTGAAGGGAGAGGTCAGTTTGTTTCTCTTTGTCAATTTACTCTCTTGGATAGGAATGTGGAGAACATGAATGGGCCGAAGGAAAAGGGCCAGCAAAAAAAGAAGTTGAAGATAAAGGAGGAAAAGGAGACAATTAATGGCAAAAGGTTTCAGCCTCAGTGATAGGGAATAAAATCAAACACAGGCTTTGCCTAGGGGCAGGAAAAACTCCTGATCCTTCTTCAAGATTGGAGAGAAAAAAGTAAAAATGTTGATAGAGGTAGCTGTTTGATGCTGGAGGGAATTGGCAAGGAGTCACAAGTCATTTTCACACAATGACCTCAATTTTCTTATTAAAATAGCAGGTGCACTAAGAATGAAGGAGAGAGATTGTGTGGCTTAAGTGGAGTGATAAAATTTTAAAATAGTGGCTGACCACAGTCAGAGTAAAAGGATTAGTAAATGCTATTGTGGGACTAACTCAGATTAGAAAACCATAAATCTGCAGAGTGGTGTAATTTGCTCCTGTAGCACTCAAGAGCCTAGGTATAAGAAAAGAGAACATATAGCTCAGATTCAAGGTTACAGGTACTATGTAAGAAAGGACAGGCAGTAGAGCTATGGAAAGGAAGCAGCTGGTGTCCCAGCAAAATTCCAAGCAAGACATGGAGAATACGGAAGGATTAAAGGTACTAGAAGTCTCACTAAATTCTAAGAAAAAGAAGTGAAAGGAAAGAATTTTATTGCATTTGTAACCTTCTAAATTCACTCTTAATCTTATGTTTTTACCTTATTTCTTCTTTAAGCTAATTTTTTATATTGTCTTAATATCTTGCAAGACATATTTTAGATACAGGGCCAGATATAAGCAACTAAAAGGAAACTAAAACATACAAATGGTCAAACAGAGGTGAATTTCACTTTAAAAAGGGAAGCTGGTATTTAAAGTGACCCTGTTGAGATGTTTTGATTGAGAATAAGATGCTGGAGGTGGTCGTGAGGTTTCGTGGTTGATGTACAATGGAAGTTTATTGAGATTATAGAGGTTAGGGTTGATCAATAGCTCTCAACCTGGGGTAATTTTGCCCTGAGGGGACATTGGTCAATGTCTGAAGACATTTTTGTTTGTCATAACTGGGGGATGGAGTACTACTGGCATCTGGTGCCAGGGATGCTGCTAAACATCCTACAATGAATCCACAGAACAGCCGCCTGCCCCACTAAAAAAGAACTATCTATAAACTGGTAGTTCTACAGGCTGACCAAAAAAAAAAAAAGAATTATCGGGAGCAAAATGTTAATAGTGCTGAGGCTGAGGTTGAGAAACCATGGATTAGATAAATTATTTGTAAGAGGGAAGGAACTGTAAGAATGCTAGGAAATCACTTGGAGAACCATTGAAGACAGAGGCAAACAAGGAAGGACCACCCAGAGTGTGGGCATGTCAGGTGAGGTGAGATTCAAAGATGTATGTCTGTGTGAGGATGGAAGTGTCATTATTTGGAGACATCATGGAGAGATGGATTTGTGCTGCAAATTTGCAAACGATTCCTGGATTAGCAAATTTGTGAAGCAAATGTAGGTAGAGAGGATAAAAGCAAGGGACTTTGAAGGAAAGCATTTTTTTACTTTTTTTTTTTTTTTTTTTTGCTATTTGTTACTTGCTTTTGAAAAGTCATGTTTCAGTTTTCCTTTACTGGAGTTTCTTCTAGTTCTTTCTGTTGACGTTTGCAGGTAAATTCAGGAAAGGTCAATATTGGTTTGGGAAGAATCTACCTCTAACACAGTGACATTATATGAGAAGTCTTTGTTTTCTCTATAAACTTCTACCAGCCCTCTGCATCTCTAATTTTTTCTTTTCTTTTGATTTTTCCCAAAACAGATAACACTGGTTTCCTTTCATGGTCAAGTTCATAGAGCTGACCATCAATTCTCTCTACAATATACCATGGAATGGATAGTCTATGCTTTGGTTTAATTAAGACAGAGCCTCTAAACAATTATGACCTTTTACTTCGTGCTTTTCTTTTCATACTCCAATACTGGACACTTATTTCTTTTAGATAATATACTGCTTACAGTACCTGTCTTTTGGAAGATTGACGGAACTGCAGTACTTAATAGGGTTTAAGAATTTTTAATCCAAACTTTGTTCTGTATATTTCCATGGCCATATGTTCACTTCACATTAACTTATCTTCAATAAAAATGAATTGAGTCACCTATTTTTTCTGCATATAAAATTGGCTAAACTTCTCAACTCTATCCAGTAAAGTCAAGGCTGAATGACTTCTAAGATAATGCCAATTTATATGATGGGTTTATCTATAGTCTAGATGGATTGCAAACAATGGGCATGAAAATCTGGGCCTTAAACACCTCTAGACTCCTGTGGTCAGCACCAAACATTGCATAGGAAAATTCCAACCAGACTACCAACAAAAGAAACCTGATGACTCATTTGTTAATGATCACAAATAGATGAATTATTGTAATTTCCAACTCACCCTATATCTTCTAAGAAAAAATGCACATACAGAGACCTACATCACTTAAGAAATTAGTATACTATATGAATGAGGTGGTATTTAAATATTTTCCTTCTATTCTCAATCCTGATACTCAGTGTTTTCTTAAAATGATAAGACTGATCATTAAAAAACAAAAAGAAAATAATATAGAACCCTCTAGCACCATGTATCAACTATATGTAGTAGCATAGAGATCCTTAACTACTTTAGGTTTTATAATATTTTACTTAATTAAAAAATGGGTTGATTGCCCCTCACACACAGCGGAATAGTTACAGTTTTTTTACCCTTTAGTAAGTGGATGGACTAATCCAAGTTCAATTGTATATTTATTTACTGCAAACATTATGGCATTTTATGTACATGTAACAACTATATCATCCCCTTTAAAAATAATGTTTTTTCTTTCTGATGAAATTGCAAAAGACACATACTATTAATACTTATTTTACAAACATTGACAACATTTACCTTAACAAATGATGATTTAGGAAACCTACCATCAGGCGTTTAATTCATCACACTTGTTTTTAGTTGGTTCTATGAGGACAAAAGTGACATCTATTTCTTTTGTGTAACTCATGTAGTACTAAGTCATTAGGCTTATTTAAAAATTCCACTCCTCTTTACACTTTACAGTCCCTTTCCATTTTTCTTTTTCTCTGTGGCACTTACAACCATCAAACAGAACACAATTAACTTTATTTTTTATAACCTATTTCCACCCACTAGAATGTAATTTCTACTCAGGCAAGGATATTAGTATAGTTTATTCACTGCTGTCCCCCCCCCACCCCCAGGCACATAGTAGGTGCATGATAAATATTTGTCAAATGATTATGGTTATTATATAAATTAATTTAACCACTTCTCTAATGGCACAATTAGGCAAGGGATGTGTTCACTGATTTTGCAAAACAGAAGTTTATTATTTTTAATTTCTTCACTTGCTTTAACTTCCTAGGACATTACCTTTTAAAAAAAAACTTTTATTGAGAAGCACAGTGCTATGCAATTCCATTTCAAGCAGAGTCTGGACTCCCGCTCCGTTTCAATTCTTTTTACTTACCTAGCTACTGTTTGCATATGCTCTCTTAGGGGTTTACAGTGTTCAATCTCTTTCAAACCCACAAGCCTTTCTAGGCCACTGGGGAAGTGATTTAATTCTCTGGTGAGCTTAATAAAGAACTTGAATATACTGGAATGAAAACAAAAAGTAGGTAATGCTACCTTTGTGTTTTTCATAGGTGTTTGAGCAACTATTTTCTACAAATTAAATTCGCTATTGTGGCAAAAGAGAGACTTTTCTTTCTTAGAATCTCATATTACTTACTTGGGTTATATTTGAACAACAAGCTACTTTAATAAAAAGTCATAGGATATGGATTGTAATGGAGCAACATTCTCATTGGTATAAACTCTTAGTAGTCTAGCCTAATAAAAGCTATAATGGGAAAGTATGAATAATCTCCAAATAATCCCCATTTGGCTTTAGAATTAATTACATGCCCTTTTAAAATCTAGCTTGTCTTTTTAATTATGTATTGCTTGAGTTAATAATAAAATTAATTTCTGGGTGACATATTGGTTGGCAATTTTTGAGAACAAGGACCATATCTTATTCATTTTGAAACAACCAAAGCATTTTGCTCATTGCCTTGCATATGGTAAGTCCTAAATAAATGAATAAACCCTGGGATGAATGAGAAAAAGATAAAGACACTAATGACAAGCCTAACCAAGACAATCAAAATAAAAGATCATCAATATTTCTTCATTTAAAATTATGAATATTTACTATTGGGTCCCCATAATATAAAGAAGTCAGAAATCACCTACTTTTTAGAGTTAACCATTTTAACCTACATTTATAACTTGTAAATAATTATTTTACAGTAGTTTGTCATGATAATAAACTGTTTAGTAATGCATAGGCTTATTCTTTCCCAGTCCCGTGATCCTAAGCAACTTATAAAAGATTCCTGAGATCTTCTTGTTCATTCATATTAATTGTCATTTTATTGAAACCGCATTTTCCAATGAAAGCGTTATTTCTTTGACTGTAGTTAAGGAAAGTCAGAGAATCAGATTCAAGGAATTTTAGAAGGATTTCTGATTAGCTATCCTTCTAAATCATGTGTCTATATGTGTATATATTGTAGTCAAAGATACAAAAGAAATGAAAAATTCATTAAACAGGTGTACAGTCCTTAACAAATCAGAAAGAAAACTTTACAGAGATGCCTAATACTTATTTTTATGCTAATAGTACTACCCTTTAAAAATGATGCAAATTATAATAACCAATGGTTCTCTCTTAAAATATTATTTTCTTTTAACCATTCCTAATGAAACTAAATGGTACATTTCTATAATAACATGAATGGATTTTTTAAGATCTTCAGAAGATTTTGTTAAAAACATGTATTTGAAATAAGAACTTTTCTCCCTATTATCTGATTATGCATTAGCAATAACAACTTGGAACATTAATACAGTTATATCTCAAATCTGTAAAAGCATGAAAATAATAATGTATAAATTGCTAACCTTGAGATCTCATGAACTCCAGTATTCTCCTGAAGACTATGCCTCTGAAAACATTTTTTCAGTCTGTTGATATCTCCTTATTTTTTCCTTAAAAAAGAAAATATGTTTTAATATATTATATAAGGTCATATTTTCAAAGAGTAAAGCTGACTACAAGGTGCAAACATCATGATTACACAGGGGAAAATAAAAAAGAATCTTGAAATATAAGGAAGGTATTAAATATAGAACTGAATAATCATATTGTATATAGTTCAGTGAAGAAATAATAACCTTCCTAGAACAGTGTAGTAAAACTTTAATTCATTTATTTACTTGTCTTTCAATCAACAAGTATTTTTATGGATAAGAAGTTAAAGATATATCCATTTTATTAATCGGCATTACACCAGACTTAAACAAATTTCTAGCCTCCAACAGTTTCATATCTTCAAGATACACAAGAATTCAGCAAAATCAAAATGTTGTAGCCTTTGATAGTTGATGAAAATCACAATGAGTATTTGTATGTTTCCTGATTTGTTTATTTGCTTAAAGAAAATTATTTAATTCTAAAATTAACCCAAACATTTATAAGTTTTTAAGATAACCTAGGCTTTAAGAAAATTAACAAAACATTCTTTAAAATAGACATGCTTTAACAAAAATCTTGTTTTTTAAAATTACAGTTCCATAATTCAAATGATTAGTGCAACAATTTAAAGAGATGATGAAATTCTGGCAATTGTGATATCTACTTTTTATTTACCTAGACTAAAATGTATATAATCACTTTTTCTAAATCTCTAATGAATTTTCAACACTTACATGCTAAGGTAAATATTACTATCTCCATATGAAAATGTAAAAATTTTCCTTAAAAGTGAGGTAGAAAATCTTATGAAGGGTAGTTCATTTATTGTCTTCCCACAGTAGGCAGAACTGAGCTGTCACTGATCATAGCCAATGACAATAACTAGTGTAAAAATATTACAAATGTGTTACTTGAATGAAGAAATACTCTGAGCAGGCAAGTTATATTGCTGTCATTTGAACAAACTTAAAATGTCAAAATCTTTAAGAAAAAAGTTATCTTAGGAAGATTGTTTCTTCAGGGGCCTTTCTTCCTTTAAACTTGAATATCTTCATGGATGTGCTGGGATAAAGATTTGGAACAAACTAGAATATCTGTGATACAACAATAGCACAGAAATATCAAATTGTGATTAGAATTACAGAGCTAATAGAAGTTATTGAATTCAGTGTGGTTCAGAGGAACCCCAGATTCAGCAGAAGAACTTAAGGAATCTCAGAAAGATTAATTCAAAATTTAATTTTTTTCATTATTGTAATTTTTTATTGACAGATAACATTATGTTTTTATTGTGTATAACACAGTGTTTTGAATTATATATACACTGTGGAATGGTTAACTCTAGCTAATTAACAAATTTAATCAAATAGTTATCATTTTTGTGGGGAGGTCATACAACCTCCACTTTCTTTACACTTTTCAAAAATACAATATATCGTCATTACCTACAGTCACCCTGCTGTACAGTGTTAAGTATAATTTTAAATATCTTAAAATTCTCTTGAGAACATTACACACTCAAATGATGGTACAATGGAGACCAATGAAGAAATAACTTGAACCACCCATTGTAATCATTTTGAGAAAAATTTCAGAATATAACTTTTCCTGTTTTCTCTGACAAAGATGAATATCCTGAGATTACAATCCAAAAAATCAAAACCCAACAAGCAAGCACATATACTAACAGATTTCTATTTGAATGTGTCCATCAAATAGACTTTAAAAAATTATTTGCAACTAAAAAAAAATAATAAAACAAATCAGATGATGAGTTAAACATTTCTATAAATGTCATTCATGATTTCAACTCCAATTTTCTTGTTAATGAAAATGAATTTCATACAATTTGAATGTCAATTTTTACCTATTGAGGTATCATTTAAAATTTTATACTAAAAATAAAGTTTTTGCTGCTATAAAAAAATGGGAAAACTGCTATTCAGTTCAAGTTCCCCATTTTACAAATTATAAAGCTGATTATATTTGGGACCTATAGATAAATCTAAAGGAAAAGATTAGGTATTTTTGACTTCCCATTATTAAAATTGAAACAAAATACATAATTGTATTTTACAACTGAATAAATAAGACTTTCTTTAGGCATTAAGGTATTTTATTGAGAAAAGAAAAAGTATTGATAAATTTAGTGATCTAAGGTTACATACCTGTAATTTAGACAGAGGCAAAGTTACCCTTGGCTACAAAAATAAAGAGATTCAAACTCTAACCTGTTTGAAGGACAATGATACAAAAATAAACTTTATGGATAAGACTGACCCTAACTGAGGCCAGTGGGGCCACAAGAAGGTCTACCACGAAGGAAGAAGGAGACAAGAAGAAGGCATATTAAATGCAAAGGTCCGAGTACCATGCACAGTAGCTGATGATAGAAACATTCCATTTCAGCACCTTGGCTACGTGGATATGATTTGGGGACACTGGCCGTGCGAGACGGTGTTAAGAAAGTGTGTGTGCGCACATGTAGGAGAGAAAGGGAATTTAAAGAGTTGTGTTGCTGAGATCTATAGTACTCCCTCGGAGGCACTTTATGGAGGAATCATCCCTGAGTAATGTACTTCAGCAAGACCTAGGGCTTGCTGTTCTTTCTTTTAAGCCTTCTAGACACATCAAGGGTGGTACAGAAGATAAGTGGGAACTGCCATTTTGCCTGGAATCCTATCTTTATGTGATCAAGACTCAGTTGGATAGCCCCATCACAACCACATTCTGGTACTATGGTTGGGCTCACCAGTGACAAATGACCTCTTGGACTAAAGTGAGGTTAAATATAATCATCCCAGGAACTATAAAAAATGTTTGAGGACGGTGAAACTTATAGAAGACTGGGAACATGTACATGAACATCATTTGTCCTCACATGGCTTTGTTTGTTCATCTAAAGAAACCCAGGGTCAGATGTCTGATCATGAGTCCTGTGAAAAAAGAACATTGTCATAGACCTGTATCATCATTTACAAATGTGCACCTAACACACGATTCACATCTAGTCTTTTCTAATATTTGGGATTCATTGAGAAAGACCCCAAGAACCAGTCCAATTCCTTTAATGTGGAAATTCCTTTAATGTTGCAGTGCTGGAGGGAAAGGTGAAGGCAATCTCTCCTTGTTTCAGCCTCTTTGCCTTCTTGATTGCTCATGGACATTGCTGCAAACCCCAGCCACCATCTTGAATGGCCAAGATCAAGGCACTCTTCCCTGTTTGTCAACATTTTCTCCAAACAGCACCTTTAGTAGGTCAGTGAGGCACACAGCTCTTGTTGGTGTGTTTCAATCAACAGGCAACCTAGCTTGCACTGAGATCACTGAAGGTAACATCCCAGTGACAGCATTGACTGAGCTATAAAATCAGCTTGTATTATTTTCAATAGATGATTCAATGATTAGGTATAAAGAAATATAACTTATTTGAAACACTCTCATCTTGTTCCTGCCTTTTAAAAATCTTTCTTGCAAGTCCTGGGGTTTTGAGAAGAAACCTATTCTTCCCATAATCACAGAATTTGAGACCTTTATGCTCACAACTTCTGCATGTGTGGAAGTCTGGCTCATATAAGAGTTTAAATACATCAAAAGAGAATATCAGTCTATGAACACAAGCAGAGAAATTGTCTGATGTTTTTAAAGTGATAATAAGACTTACAAGTTCAGTGTAATAGTTTAACTGTGTTTGCAATTGCATCTCAAAATACAGCATTGCATAGTTAAAATGCCTGTAACCAGCAAAAGCATAATTTACTCTGAAGGACAACTTCTGACAGAAGCAAAAGGTCTGGGGCAAAGAAATCTAGCAGGAGAGAGAAATCTGCTATGTGGAGTTTGACCCTATCTTTTTAAGAGAAGAAAACCCCACTGATGATTATATTAATTATATTTAGAATTATTTTTAAAATAATAATGCCACTCCAATTTTGTACCTTCACACACATGCTGAAGTGCAACTATCAAAAATATATGTAGCCGGTAATCCACTCATTTACCAAACAAAAATGAATTTCCATGTTTTAAATATGTTAAAATATAAAAAGTAGTATCACATGACAAAAAAGTTTATAAAATGATGATAGCACTTAGTCTTTCTATTTCAGTAAAGTGGACAAGAGTTATCATAACAAAACTATTCTTAGTTAAACTATTTATAGATCATGTGGTCACCTGTGCTCAAAAGTGTGCAAACAATTCTCTAAAATTTTTCAGGTAATTCTCTATTTCAAGGCATGGGAAGAGACATTACAATTACTGGAAATTTGCAAGAATTTTAAGAGAATCTAGATGATAATTTAGGTAAAAGTTTAAATACCTAAAGAAGTAGATGAATCTCTAGAAAATTGTAAATTAGTAAGACCAGCCGTAGTAGAGGTTCAAACTAGATGACACGGATTACCACAGAAGGTATTGAAAAACCTGTTTCAAGTTCTACCACTGGAATTGCCATATGAAGAATTAAAAATTAACAAAAAAGGATCAGTAGAGTGTAAGGAAGCCTTAGAGAACCTTTATAACAAAGTCTTCACATTGTGTAAATCATATACTTTACAAAAAAAAAATTTTATTGACCTCAGGCAAAGAGGTTGAGAAAGGGCAACAAATGAGGCAGGAGACAAGCCAGGTGTGTGTGGTATCCTATAAGTCAAGTGAAGAAATATTTCAAGAAAGGGAAAGTGATTCTCTGAGTCAAACTCAGAGATTAAGGAAGATAAGAACTCATAATTGACTGTTGGATTTGCCAATATTCAAATTCACTGCTCACCTTAAGTATTAGTTCAGTAGGGCATTCTTCATGCCTCAGCTACAATTCTAAGTTGTCTGATTTCTTCCATTCTTCCTGAACTCTACATCCTTTAGTGGATTCAGTTCTGACACTTCTCTGACTCTGTCCTAGGAAATCAAACCCAGTTCCATGTCTATAAGTAGCGGCATTTACTGATGAATCCAAAATTTAGATCTCTAGCCAGAATCTCTTTTCTGAGCTTTAGACTCATATCCTGCTTACTCTATAGCTCCATTCTATAGCTCGATTTGAATGGCTAATAGGCTTCTCAAACTTAATATATCCAAATAATAACAATAATGAAGAAGAAAGAAGGAAGAAAAGAAAGATGCACACTCCAGGCTTCCTCCTCCCTCAGCTTTTCCATTTTGGGAAATGGCATCACCATTTACTCAATTGCTCAACTAAAAACCAAGTCCTTAGAGAAATGGCTGATTCTAGGACTGGAGCAGAGGAAATACAAGATGAACCTGAAACATCATGTAGTGCCAGAAAGTAAGGAAAGAAAAATTAAAAAAGATAGTCTCAGGCATGTCAACAGGACACAATAGCCAACCTGAAAAAGCTCTCAGGGGTCAAAGTTGGAATAATTTAGGCAATAAAAATTAACGACAGTATTAGATTATAAGCCAAAGAATAAAATGAATATCTATGAGTATATACTGATATAAATAAATGAAAGAAGGAGAAGAAAAAATCTTTCTTACAAAAGATTTCCAAATAACATATATAGATACTCCCCCTTCAAGAAGAGGAGCTTGATCCCCACTCCCCCATTTTGAGTGTAAACTGGATTTAGTGAGCTGTTTCTAAAAATAAAAGAGTACAAAAAAATAAAAATAGTAACGTTACAGTGGAGAAACCTGGAAGGTACTATCTCAACCAATTGATAAACATTAATATTACCAGTAATAAATACATCATGCTGATATTATGTACTCCCTGATATGATCTGATAAGAAGAGTACTTTATGATATTCTTCCCAAAAACTCATACCCCCAGTCTAATCATAAGAAAAATTTAGAGAACATTAAGATTGAGGAACATTCTACAAAAATCTGACATGACTAATGCTCTTCAAAAAAGTCATGGCCAGTAAAAACAAAGAAAGAATGAGGAACTGTCACAGATGGAGGAGACTAAGGAGACATGATGACTAAATTCAATATGGTATCCTTTATTGGAGCCTAGATTTTAAAAAAGGACATTCATGAGTAAACTGTAAAATCTGGAGTCTGGTCTTTCATTTATAGTACTGTATCAATGATAATTTCTTAGTTTAGACAAGTGCACCATGATTATGTAAGAGGTTAATATTGGGGGAAGTTGGGCAAAGCATTCATCAGAACTTTCTGTGCCATTTTTGCAACTTTTTCAAAAATCTAAAATTATTCCAAAACAAAAAGTTTATTTTAAAAAGCCCAGGAATCATTCATGCTCATCTCTTTGTCTCTCACCCCACAGCCAAATGATCAGCATCACCTGTCAGCTGTGTCTTCAAGATGTATCCTGAATCTGACTGCTTCTCACTATCTCCACTGCTACCACCTTAGACCAAGTCCCCCATCTCTCACTTCCACTACTCAACAATAACCTCCCACCTGTCTCCACACTCTGACATCTTACTTTCTCTCTTCTTTCTCCCTGGAAGCCTCCTCCTATCCCAGATATCGCATGGCCCACTCCCTTACTTCATCAAGCCTCTAACAAAATATTGCCTCTTTGGAGAGGCCTTTTATGATCATCTTATTTGAAGTAGTCACCCCCATTCCTATTCCCTAACCCTACTTTATTTTTCTTCACAACACATTTGTGACATTATAATGTTATTTATTTGTTTATTATCCATTATGACTACTAATGTACACACCATGAGGGCAGCAGCTTTATCTTGTTGAATGAATAAACAAACACTTGCTGCTTGGTACTTAGAGGAAAAAGTGTAATACCAAACTGGTAGAAGTATGTGTTTTGCTGTCCGTTTGAAAAAGCAATATGTCGATATCTATCAAGTCAGTGCTCTCACTGTTTAGAATCTATCCTATAAAAAGTAAAGCACCAGTACATAAGGACATTTTTAAAAGAACATGTATTACAGCTTTGTTCACAGTAGCATAAAAACTAACCTGAAATAAATGAACACCCATAGGGGAAAGATCAACTAAACTGTTATATATCCATACCTTGAAATATTATATAGTTATTAAAAGAATGAAATAGAGCTATGACAAATAACTTGGGGAATTTCCAGAAGGTGTTACCCAATGAGATTATTAAGATGCAGAAAAATCTATGTAATATGATCAATTTTTTGAGCAAAAATTTTTCATGGATATGAGTATGCTTATCTATGAATATATGATTATGAAAAAATATGAAAGGATATAAACCAAGTTGTCAACAAGAGTTACCCACAAAGGCAAGAGATGTGAATGAAGGACAGAGGGGAAGAACAGGGAAAAGTCAATCCAAAAAAAGAAAAGAACATTAAACAAATTTTGTAATATGGTGATATTTATGCCTTTACATAAAAATGTGTGTGTGCATAAAAGAGAAATCAATTTTAAAGTACAGAATGGTTTCTGGACATTGGGCTCAAAATTTTTTTAAATAAAAATCAAATTTTAAATATAAAATTGATTGCAGGGTTCCTTAATCTCGCAAATAAAACAGAGAATTTTCGCTAGAATTAATCAGATTCCCAGGAAATGCATAAATTCTTACAGATGGTCCTAGGAACACAGCTAAATTGCAGACTATGTTAGTCAGTGTACTTTCATGCTCAGCTGCAGAAAATAGAAATCAGCCCTAAAAAAAGAAAAAGAAAAATCCACTGATAGGAATAAAAGAGGGAGATCTTTACAGCACGTGTTAGTTCAACTTTTAGTTAATTAAGCAGCCTATGGTATCTACCTTAATTGTTATCCTGGACATTTCCCTTATGGAAACTGCATACTTATTGTCCTGGAGGGTAGGAACACCCAAATAAGGTCTTGCTGGTTGCTAGGGCTGCCCTGACAACTTTCATTCTTTTAAAAACTGAGGAACAAATCATGGACTTTCTCATAAGAATATGTCTTTATCTTCTCTGCCACAATAGAAATAAGGAATATTTCAAAATTCCCCTGTAGAAAGTACCCAACACCTAATAAGTATCTGATAAATGTTTAAATACTTTCTTTACACTTCAGAAACATTGTATGGTGTGGCAGACAGAAAGGTTATATATAATCATGTAATTAGTCTGACCCCAAATTGGTCTGTTTGTAACACCATGGAGTATTTTATGCTAATGCCAAGTAAAAAGTGAAGATAAAGGAAAAAGGGATTCATTCTAGATACCATATGAGGGAATTTCATTACAGAGGTCTATTAGTAAATAGACTTCATAATAGGTGACTTTATGATAAAGTGATTTTACTTTATTCAGTGATTACTGAATAAACCCTGAGTGAAGATGTTTTAAAATATGATTAGAGAAATGCAAATTCAATGCAGTTCAAGAGAGAAATATTAGTGGCATGATAATAAAACAGAAAGTGCATAGGCTCTGGAGTACCATAAAACAGAAGTTGACATCTTTCTGATATCCCTTACCTCTGTGACGTGGGACAAATTACTTGACATCAGTTTCTTCCTCTGTCAAATGGGCATATGAACTCTGATTTTAGTCTTTGTAGTGAAGCTAAGTAAGTTATCATACTTATCTTATTTTACAACACGTGACTCACAACAGATCCTCAATATATTAGTTCTCTTTATTAATTAGAAAAAGAAAAAACTGGAATAGAATGTAATGGAATATTTATAAATTTAAAAAACAATTGACATAACATATTTCTACTATTCGCTTATGAATAATTGTATTGTGTGGTGTTGTTTTCAAAAAATATTTGGTTGAGATCTTCTTCAGGTTTATTAACTATGAGATCAAAATGAATAACTAGGTTGGGCACGGTGGCTCACGCCTATAATCCTAGCACTCTGGGAGGCTGAAACAGGAGGATCGTTTGAGGTCAGGAGTTCAAGACCAGCCTGAGCAAGAGAGAGACCCCATCTCTGCTAAAACTAGAAAACCTTAGTTGGGCCTAGTGGGGTGTAACTGTAGTCCCAGCTACTTGGGAGGCTGAGGCAAGAGGATCACTTGAGACCAGGTGTTTGAGGTTGCTGTGAGCTAGGCTGATGCCATAGAACTATAGTCCCAGCGACAGAGTGAGACTCTGTCTCAAAAAAAAAAAAAGAATAACTAATTTGGTAGCCATTGTTATTGGTGGTCCAACATGTTTTTATTCCTCCCACTTTCTTTTCTGGTAACATAATCCATGTCTCCTTTCTTACTACCACAAAAATGGGAAAATGAACAAGACATTTCCAATCAAAGGACCTCATGCCTTGGCCACAGTGATTGGTTCAGTGAAAGGCATGTGCCCCAGGCTAGGGTTGTCAGTCAGGGTCCAGTTCAGAAAATGCAGCCTTATGCCAGGTGGTCTAATGGCAGGAATTGCATAGGGGGAACTAGTTACAATGGTTTAAAAGCGCTGAGTTGGCAAACAAAAGAGGGAAAACAAAGAAACTCAGAGATTAGCAACAGCAGGAAGATGCTGCCACTCCTCAGGTTGGAGGCACAGAGGAGGAGGTGATGTCAGTTACCAGAGCTCAAGAACTGACACTGCCAGGTGGAAGTGAAATCCCTGAGGAGGTTGCTGCATGGGGGCTGGGACCACAAAAGCAGGGCCATTACAGCAAGGACTGACCGTGAAGAGGAGCCACAGCCACTGGAAACACCACCTGAGGCGTGGAGGCGTGGGTGGGAGTATCTTGGTGTACCCATACCCCTGCCCTCCATTATCCCACCAGTGCCTCTTAGTTGCTGAACCCATCTGGAAGGCAGTGAGCATGGACGTTGGGAAAAGCAGTCTGGCAGAGACTGGATCTGAGTACAAATGGACGCATACTTGACACATTAAGGCAATCCCTAAGATATAAACTGCTAGAAATGGGGGTGGAAGAGATGCCTTCTTGCCTTCAAGAATATAGGTCTAGGAGAATGCATATGTCTACAAGCAGGCAAACATCTTCCAAGGATCATCTGGGAAACCGATAATCCCATATGCAGTAGGACAAAATGAGTCCCTCCCATAGTGAAAAGAGAGTCAAGTCATGTTGGATTGATGTTGTCATTTGAGCTCCAAATCCATTTTTGCCTGATAGGACCCTCACCCCATCTTTCTCAGTTACATGAGTTAAGGTATCTTTTTTTGTTTAAGTTAGATCGTGTAGGGCTTTCGTCATTTGCAATAAAAAGTCTTGATTAATATAACCATGACCATTAACTATGACTATTTTAAAGAGGTGCTAGGGCAAATGCCAAGTATTACCAGTAAAAAAAATGAAGTTAAAGAATGAATGTGAGAATAGGATCAAGATAGCTGACTAGACACAAGTAGCACACTGTCTCCTCCATGGAAAGGAACCAGAATAGTAAACAAATTCTCACATTTTGAACAGATCATCTAGGAGAGAATGCTAGGTATCAAAACAAAAATTCACTATAAAGAAACAAAAACGGATCTAAAGTTAATCTGCAGCTATAGGATGTGAGATGCTAAACAGAGCAATGTCATCCTCTTTTATCCTAACTCAACAATTGAAGAAAGATTTTTTTAAATAAAGTAAAGGTATAATTTATCATTTAACCCATTTGCAAAAAAGGTAAAGGAGTCTCAGTTAGCTATTTATCAAGCCATTTGTTCTGGATGCTAATGTTTCTAGCTTTTTCTTCTTTCACTTCAAGCAATGTCTTTATCTTCTTACTACTTCCCAATTAAGTGGATAACAGAGAGAAATCAATGAATTTTTCCTTTATAGGATAGAAATCCTTGAAAATCCAAAGCTGCTTAGCAATTATTGCTTGTTTGTTTTGACTACCTAAAACTGAGAGTCAGATCTGTCAATAAACATTTTTGTTTGGAGAATGAATTTATAACCCCAATCTGCTCAAAATCTGTCCCCATTTAATCATATACTCTCTAGAGTATATGAAGCTTCCTGGATATGAGAGTTAATTTTTCATCCAATCTATAGGTACCAGTTGAAAATTATATTTCTCAGCATGATTTCATGTCTATTACTCTGAAATTCTCAACTAGAGTATGAGTTCCTTAGGACAGTCACATGCTTTTTGCTTTATAAACTGTGATACATCTTCAGTGTAGTATTTAACACATTCAGTGTGCTCTATTAAATTCTCTCATGAATAGAATTTTAATAGATTCTAGATATATGTAAACAATTTATATCTCTTCAGTCATGGGAGGTACTAAAGGCAGGAACATGAGAGTTTCAAGCATTTAACAAAACCAATTTTAGTGGCAATCAGCATAAAAGGATTAAGCTTGATCAGAATCTCAATCTTTATCACTTCCCGTAGTATCTTCATTTTATTCTAATTAATACTTCTGTAGATGAGAACTAAAGAACCTCTTATATTTAATGCTTAAAGGTTTTTCTAAATTAAGGATTTTTTTTTTTTTTTTTGAGACAGGGTCTCACTCTGTTGCCTAGACTAGAGTATAGTGGTGTGATTATAGCTCACTGCACCCTCAAGCTCCTGGGCTCAAGTGATCCTCCTGTGTCAGCCTCCTGAGTAGCTGAGACTGTAGGCACACACCACCATGCCTGGCTAATTTTTTATTTTTTATAGAGCCGGAGCCTCACTCTTGCTCAGGCTGGTCTCAAACTCCTGGCCTCAAGCGATTCTCCTGCCTCGGCCTCCCAGAGTGCTAGGATTACAAATACAAGCTACTATGCCCTGCCTAATTAAGGATTTTGAGAACACATCTGTTATATGGCATGGAAATAAAACAATTTTTTTATTTTCTTGTAGAATTTCTATCATATACCATACTGTAGTGGTTAACAGTGTGGGTTCTGGAGTTTGAACTAGTTTTAAATTCCAGCTCCAACACTTACAAGGCATGTGAACTTAGGCCTTTGTCCTTTTTGCTTTTTGGTTTCCTCATCTATAACAAAAGAATAATCTCTACCATGACTACCACCCTCACTCATCTCATATGTTGTTTTGTGAGGACTAAATGAGATGATGATTTAAAAGCATTCAGAATTAAAATGAAGGATCAAACTCATGAGGATTTCTTGATAGTGCTTTTTTTGCCCCATTTCCATCTGATTATTCTTTTTGAGTGTGAATTTAAAATGTCCTTTGAAATCCTATGCGTTTGGCCATATCCTATGGCCAAATTAAATGTGAAATGCTAGAAGCATTTCCACTAAAAAGTACTATACATTTCCTAGTACCAAAAATAATCTGTTAGAACACATAATTAGAAGATCCCATTCATAATGGGCACAAAAATCTTTAAAATGTAAAGATTCAGAAAGGAATCTGTATTGCAAGAATAAAAAGACAAATTTCTGCTCTGCATAGAAGAACAGTTAAATACAAAAAGATATCTAATGTGTGGTCAAAATTAACCTATAAATTTAATGTAATTCCAATGGGACAGCAATGGTTTGTTTGGTAACTTAACAATATTCTTCTATAATTCAAATAATAATCACATGAAAATAACGTGAGTACTTAAAGAGTATGATATTGTACTGTATTTCTGTTTATAGTAGTGGGTTAGGGAAAATTGGGAATTCCTATGTGAGATAATAAAGCTAATTGTAGAGCCATGATATAACACTAGTGTTAGGTTAGGAATAACCACCCAGATCATAAAACAGAAAGAAAACCACAAACACTGATCACACTTTATGTAAGGATTTAGCAGAAGAACAGAATTACAAGTCAATAGGAAATACTAAATTATTCAATATATGACTTAAGGAAAACTGAAAATTATCTTTAAATTTCATGCAATATGCCAATATAATTTTCAAATGGACTAAATGAATATATATAGAAATTTATGAAAGTTCTAGAAGCAATTATTTGCATGCAATTGATCCTGAGAGCAGAGAAGGTTTGCTTAAGTATTTCCTAAAGGCTAAATCCATACTATATTTGGCCGTATAAATATATTTCTCTGGCAAACATAAACAGAATTAAATGACAAAATAGAAAAGACATTGTGTATGCATTCACTGAATAATCCTTAAAACTATAAAGTAATGAAAAAGAAAATCACCATCATCATAATAAAAAGAACCTGGATAGGAAATTTATTTGTGCATGTGACAAATAAATAAATATGTAAATTAGCTTCCTAGTATTCAGAGAAATTCAAGTTAAAACACCAATTAAATATGTTTTCACCTATCATATTGGCCAATGTATGTATGGGTGTGTCTATGCATGTGTGCATATATATACATGTATTTATATACACATACAGAGAGAGAGAGAGTGCATGCTAGGGAAACAGAGAGACAGAGACATACAGTGAGAGAGAGAAAATACCTAGCGAGTTCAGGTAAGACATTGGGGAAATAGGCACGCAAATGCTAGAAGTGGGCATATAATTGGTAAGATTTTCTGTAGGGCAGTATGTCATGATAGCAGTAATCACATTATTGGAAAATTCTAGAAAGCTATTATAATGAATAAACACAATAAGTCTTATTAGGCTAAAATATATAAAAATAAATTGCAAAAATATATATTGATAACAAAAATCACCCATAATTCTACCATCCATAGGATCCTACCATTGGTAGAAAATATGTTTCTTTTTTACCTTCTAAAACTTATACTTATACCTCATATATAAGGCTTTATAAAAATGCATGAAACATAATATAATTTGGTAATGTGAATATATTTTTATGTCAATAAACACACTTATTCAGCTCTTTTTATTGGCTACATGGTAATCCATTGTGTGGGTTTTCCAGAGATTATTTAACCAATGTCATAGTATATAGATTCTGTACAACTTTTCACTGCAAGAAAAAGTACTACAAAAATCATTCCTAAAGCTTTTTAAATAAATGATGAGTATATTGATTCAAATATTTCAATGTTCTAATCTTGAAATACTGAATTCTGATTTACTAATAAATTTAAAGGTTGAAGAAATTACATATGGAGCTTGAGGAGTGACCGAATTCATACTGGTAATATTGTATACGTAAATTAGACTCTTCATGAACATCTAATATGGAAACATTTTTTCCTGTGTGTCTGTACCTGTTGAAGGAAACGTAATTGTATTTAACAATCTTGATTAATTTCTGTACAATTAGCCTGTTTCAGTTGACTAATGTCACATTTAAGATGATAGAAATTACTTGATCAGTTAAATCTTTTATAGTAAAAAGCTATGCATATACCAATCAAAAATAAACTCATTTAGACCTAAAGCCAGGCAAATTAAACAAAATATTTTGTTTAAAGCATCTAGAACAATGCCTGGCAAATGATAAAATGCTCAGTGAAGCTTACTATTATGATTATTCCGATCAAACAATGTGGGGGAAATATAGGACACAGGCTCTGCCATTAAGGAGGTTAAAATGGTTATGATTATAAATTTAAATTATTTCTATGTTCGCACTACAAAGTTAGTGAATACTAAAAAAGTAAGAGCTATTCTGTTGAAAATAACAATGTTTGTATACCTGTGTTTATCCTTTTGGATTCCCTTCATTTTTTAATATTTCATTGAAACATTTTTTTATCTCATATTGAGGGGCATTTTTAAATATATAAATTTTCTTATTAGTGCTCATGAATTATTTAGTCAAATTTACTCCTTAAGTTTTCATTTTCAGCCTCTCTAGCTTTATACCCATTTTTAAAAATCTAGGCTAACTGTATGACATCTATGTCTGATGTAACCATGATCTTAGCATTATAACATTGTAACAATGATTAATAGCTACCATAATGGTCAGCCTAGTCATCAATTCTTTGGGTAAGTAAAGAGCTCTTGATATATATATATCTGAAAATGTGTATGTATCTGAAAAATGCACTACTCTCTCCAAGCCAAAATGATGGTTGTCATAGAAACAGCAAATGGCAGAAAGTCAGATCTGACATAGCAAGAAGGTAATGGATAGCATTTTTAGGAGAATCATGAGATAGGACAGGACATGCTGAAAAAAAATTAACTATATTTAAAATTAATTGCCATTATTTCTTCCCAGCCAAAGTCCTCATCGATGAAATGAAATACGCCAAACTCTGGCATTAAGATTTAAAGTATGTACATTTTCTAAAACTTGGGAGTTGCAGGAATTAGCACAAATTTCAAAATGAAATATAAATAAGTGTTTTTTACTGGTAAATATTTAAAAGTAACATTATTACTATGATTCAGACTAAAATATATGTATTTTTCATCTCATGATATTTCTACTAATGTTATTGTCCAATTGTGGCATAGAAATACATAACATTTCATGCATTTCAGGTCTCCACATGCCGCAAATAATGAGACCCACACAGAAATATCTAGTCCCACTACAACTAATGGGATCCACACAGAAATATCTAGTGTTTTGAGCACTCTGTCTGGCAATCTTCACCAGCTTTCACAGTGCCTCAAAAATTCTTTTAATTGAATTTGGTGTTCTGGCGTTTTTGGGGGGTTTGAGGAGGTTTTTGGTAATGCTAATTAAGATCATTGTAGATATCCATTTACAATGATATCCATTTACAGTGATTTAATTAGTCATTATATAAACCAAGTCTCATAAAATTTTATTTAAATTCTTATAATTTAAATTATATAAATCAATCTTTATTACTGTTCCTTTATTGTATTTGTAAGATAAGAGCAAATGTAAGTAACTGAGGGTCCATTTTAAGTTCAACTCACTGCAAATACTTCTCTATCAGAAACTTAAATAGTTTTCCCAAGGTTTTATGTGTTTGGTCTTTGATTGAAAAGCAAATATTCAGGTTTTATTAAATTTATTCTGATTGCTCTTTCTTCATTACATTTAAAAACTATACTTCTAACCTTAATCCAACACTCAATAGAATTCAGTAAATTTGAGGCTTTTTTTAACTATTCCAGTTCTTGCCAGATCACTGTAGCTGAACATGTAAAACATATGGCACAATAATTCTGTGGCCCTAAAACATTCCCAGTTTATTTCTAAATTCCTCAGACAAAAAAAAAGGAGGAGTTATTTTTGACATACAAATGTACAAACATGTTCTTCCAAGAGTTAAAGGGTTAAATATTACAGCCGTTTAAAAATTGGACCAACTGGCTCTTTTTTTTTTTTTTTTTTTTTTAAGCAGGACCAGGTTTAATTCTTTTCTGCATTCACTTGCACACAAATAGTCTTCCCCCGAGCTGTCAGAAAGCATCAGACTGCCTGATCTGCGCAGTGAATTTTAAAATCTTTTGAGAAACACAAGGACATTTGCTTCAGGCACTGATTTCATCATCACCATCATAAACAAGTATAAAGCCAGTCAATGTCTGGTATTCAAACCAAAGCCAGGAGATGATGCTACTTTGAAGAGGGTTAGTAGAATTTTAATCATCTAAATTTGTTTGGATCTATTTCTCAAGCCACTATATTTTGCAGTTGGGAAATCATTTATTTATTGCCTGTGACCACTCCTAGATGACCCCAGAGTAAGGATGTGATTCTCTATCAAGAGCTTTATAAAATGTGAACACTCTAAGATTTATTTGTAAGTAAATTACACTGTCAGATGAAAATGTTTTGATCACTAATGTGAAGATGGTATCTTTAATATTTAATAGCAACTTTAATTCTTATGCTCTTTATGAAATACAGCTACAATATCAATTCCACCTATGCACATCCTGAGTAAATAATTGATGTGGGAAATTGGGAGATTTTCTATGATGTATTTCAATTCTCATGCTAATAAAGCCATACATATCCTTCAAATGATGAGACAGTACTATTAACATCACCAGGACTACCTTTATATTTAATCTCTCATGATAGCTAATTGAGAGTCAAAACCACAGTGATTATTGTTTTTCTAGATTCATTGTTATTGATACACAAAATTTTATTTGAAATTTGGTCCAATTGTGCTTTTAAGTTTAAAGCCAAATTTAAATGAAGATTTTCAGGGATTAAAACAAAACAAGCAAATATAAATGTCAGCTCTGTACCTAGCCAGCAAAATGGAATACAATTACACCATTCAGTCAAAGCTGTGACTAAGTGAGTCCAATTGAAATGAAAGGTAAGTGGGTTTCTGAAGTCTTGAATTATTGAACAAGTAATGCAAGGTCCTAGAGTTCAAGGGATAGAAAGATATTATTATCTTTTTTTCAGGGAGTCCAGGATGCTTATTCACCCCTCTGGCAAAAAGTGAAATACACTAAGGTTTTACTTTTAAAGTAAATGAAATAACCCTTGATTTGTTAGCTGCTGTTAAAGATTCACACTGCATACTTCGCCTCACCTATTTTCATTGTAACAGTTTCACTTTATCACAAGTAGCATTATGTCACCAAGACAAACCAATTTCCTTCATGTAAATGTAAAACAACATGTTTGCTGTAAGATATTTCCATCAATGTCAGTGACATACAAGGAAAGTCTCAACTGTCTGCCCTGTCACTTACTTATAGAAAGCGGAAGTGAAATGTTCTTTTCACACTCCAATTGAATTCTCTGCCCATTATTTCATTTAGCTCATTGAATTTGTTCATAAACTCATCACTGGCACTATCCTACAGCCAAGGCTTGCTAGCATTCTCATCAGAAACCAACTGGGGGGGGGGGGAACCACACACACACACACACACACACACACACAGACACGCACAGGCAACAAGAGATGAAATACCAATTACCTTTACCAAAAGATAGATTCATTCTATTTCTAAGAGAAGCTGGCATAAAAGATATAGCCACATCTTTCACTGGATGATTTGTGTCCCTCTACTTAGTAGTCAGGCATGTAACGGAACCATCAGAGAGCTGCACGGTCTAGTAGAAAGGTAGACTCTAGGGATCTACATTAAAGTTCTCTGCCACCAGCTCGCATTTTGATTCTTGTCAAGTTACTCTCCCTGGGCCTTAGTCTCCATATCTGTAAAATCAGGGAATCAGCCTAGATGCTCTCAAAGGCCCTACTAGTTCTAACATTCTTTGAATTCAAAATGAGGTTTGACTCTTTACTGTTGTTTTTGTCTTACTCCGTTATAAACAGAGCATTAGATCCACTTAAAGAGATGAGCATGGGTGTTCTTCTTCAATTTACCCAACCGTATAAAATAATTAATAAGGTTTTGTATTTGCAATGAGGCTAAAAGGAGCCCACAGCAACAGAAAGTGCCCCGAAGGTCAAGCTGCCGTCTATGCTTCTTTACCCTTCCCCCCACTGTTTAGCCCAAATCATGGTTCTGATCACACACTCAATTACAAGTTGTTCAATGATGCATATCACCATTCCCTTGCAGAGGAGTACCAGCAAATGTTTCCCTCAAAGCCCTTGAAAATTCACAAAGAAAAGGACATTAACAGCACTGCTGGAAAAAACGAATCAAACTTTGCAGCTGCCTTCAATAGCCTAAGACTTCTCTGACCACGGTGGACATGTGTTTTCTCCTCTACAGACTGTAGTAATGTAATGATGGCGAAATGGAATAGTTATGCCCACATATCAAAATAGTTATGAGAAAATAAAACCACTCTCCACTGGAACTTTTATCCTTTCAGGGAACTGCTTAGGTGCTCAGAACAACTGCCTGACCTATAATTTTTCAAACTTTCCTAAACCACTAGAACATCACTTTCATCTGGAAAGCATCTTGAGCCACAATTGTAAGACCTGATGGCGTTTAAATGAGCATTATCGGTACTTTGTGAACTCACAAGCTATAGAAATCAATAAGTGTCTTGCATAGAGAAGTCCTGCAATTGATTTTTCCAGGAGAGAGCCAATTTGTAACTTTAGGAGAGGCATAGACACCAAGGAGCTTGTAAGCACGCTGGAGATTTAAAAAAAAAATCACAGGGTTGTGGAAAACACTGCACTGCACTACTAGATGAGGTGGTACCTCAAGAAATAGGGTTTTAGATTGATGATGTTTTCCAGGAGTAGCTACAGGGAAAAAAGATGGAGAAATATTGGGCACCTCCTGCAGTGCTCCAGGGCTTGGGAAAGGAGAGCTCTCCAAAGCACACAGCAGGGATGTTAATAGAATGCTCTGGAGGGTCTTGAATTTAAATATATACTCTTGCTTTTCTAAGGATAAGAACATCCAGTGGACTCATTCTCTTCAGCTTTTAAGAATTATCTGAAATTAATCCTTTTACTCAATAAAGAATTCTAAGCATCATTAGTACTCTTTCAGACACCATAGTTGACAGCACAGTATAAAAAGCAAAATTGGTGTCCTCTACAAGGTGACATTCACTTGGAGGAAGGTGTGAAAAGGCTATAGGCAAATCCCAAACAAAACTTAAATTCCTGTCCAAAATCCACTATCTAGCAATAATCTTTCCGTGTACCTGAAGAATCTTATCCTCAAAACAACTTTTCCCTTCCCCCAAGTGTTCCTTTATCTCTGCCTCACTTTTTTCTACTTTCTACAAGTTCATAAAAAATATTCTACTTCAGTCAAGAGATTAATGATACAAAAGCTAAAAATGACTATAAATTGGACTTATTTTTATTCTAAACATTCTAACAGTGGTGGAGGAAATTTCATAAATACCAAATAAAAATTGGAATTCCTAGAGAAGTGGGAAGAAGGTTAAAAATAGAATTGTAGGGCTCACAGAGCCACATTGTTTGAACCTTAGTGTGAATTTAAAAAGGCTGTTTCAGTGAGTTTGAAATCCCTGAATATAAACGCCCCAGAAAAATAATCCTAGAAAGAAACACTACTGTGAAAATAACCTCTTTTGAATGATAATCTTTTGTATTGGATAATTTTACCTTTATTTATGGAATACAACTTTAAAAGGAAGTTTATATCCATCATCTCATGAGGGTGAGGTTAAATTATGAGGCTTTCATTGAATTTGTTTAGTTTTGCTTTGCCTGTTAATTTTTCTAAAAAATTGTTTTGAGATCCTTTTTCCCTTAATGATTGATGTTGAATGGGTGCAGAGATGTTGGAAAAGGTCACCTATTTCAAAACCTTCATATGTGTATCTGTTACAAAGAATACAATTTGAAAATGGGTAGAGTTTTAAGTCAGAACATATCATACTAAGCTAAATGATGTTGAAGTATATACATAAAGAAAGCTGCCCTTACTCTAGCACATGAACCTGGCTATGACTGAGTTTCACCTGTCCAAACAACTATAAAATCAAGGCCTTGATTTCACAGTAGCATTCTTTTTAAAACATCCAAGAAGCAAATGTGTTGCACTTAGCACTGCAAATATTCTACAACTCATTGACCAATATTAGAAATCAAAATGGTTCAATTGATTAGATTTCCAAAAGATGGATCTATGAATATTTCAGAAAACTGAAGACACATATTAAATCATTTTCAGTTGCTATCTGCTTACCTCCAGTTGGACTCATTTCTAACAATGAGTCCTATATATTCACTCATAAAGATGAACAGAAGTATACTGCTAAGGTTTAATTAACCAAAATGATATCACGTTTTGCAAATGTGTTTGGTATGATGAAGAACTTGGGAGCAGATATAAGGCAGTAGATAAAGCTAAAGCTCCTAAGAATGGGCCCTACAACACAATTTAGAGCACAACCTGAAATGCGGCTTCAGATACTCACTGGTAAAATCATTAGAAGTGGATGAATTGACACTATCAACACTCTCAGCACTGTCACAGCTAAAAACTTCATCATCTGATTCCTGCATAGAAGGGCAGGGTGAGGCGCCGCTGACTTCTTGAAACTTCCCCTTTAAAATTCCACTCATAGCTGCAGTGCTGTCACATGTACCTGTAACAGGAATGGGAGCAACAGAGCATTGAAATATTTGACTGCTGATTGCATAGTCAAGGTCTCAAAGTCATTTTTTTGGGGGGGGGGGCGCTGTAATTTTTTGAACCACACATACCACATTATCATATCCATGCAGAAATTATTCTTCCCATAATGTTGGAAAGCATTGCAAACAATTCTACCCTGATTCATTGTTATTTTCATTCTCATTCTGACAACAGTGTCTTATAGGAAAAAGTCAAAATTAAGAATATGGAATAAGAAAATATGGTTCAGTGTTGTGAAACGTCAAAACAGGAGTCAAATACATTTATTTTATCTGTTCTAGTAAATCGTGTACTGTCATTGACAAAGCCAGAGTTCAGAACGAAATAGATCACTCACTTGCATGCTGTCATACCCACAGCATACTGATTAGGGTATGTCTATCTTACTTGGGATTTCTTTTTTTCTCAGGTATAAAGGCATCTACTTTCCTGGGGCTCTTTGTCCATCAAAAACCAAATTGGTTGCTAGGCATGGCTATACCTGCAGAATTTAGATGCATTATCATGTTTCCAGTCAATTCAGCAGAGCTATAGGGAATACTTGAGTCCTATACCAAGGAGGTTGGCTGAATAGATTTTATACATGGTAAAACATAGTCCTAAATCTTTTGCTGGATAAAATATTAATTTAAGTCTCTTCACTCTCTATATCAACATGGTCAGTGACAGCCAGCCAGATGTAGCCTGATGCATTTCCTCAAATTTGTTAATGTCAATTTAGATGAGTCATTAAATATCTGAGAGTAACAATTTCTTCTGACCTCTTTGGAGAAATAAGTAAGGTGATTAGGGGTTGCAAACACAAATTTCTACAGTGGCAGGTAACCTCGATGAGTACATAAGGTCAGATGTAATCAAATCATGAAGTCATCTGAGTTTTTTGTCTACTGTTATTTGTAACAAGGGTATCAAGAAATTCTTGACCTGAAGGGAAATGATAGCATAAACACAATAATAAATGACTTCACAATCGAGGAGACAGTAGGTAGTAAGATGTGTGAACTGTGGAGAACTAAAGATGCACACCCAGGCCAAAGGTTGAAGCTGCTACTCATGTCAGGTAGCATGTCATTTTGGGTCCCTGCTTTCCCAATTTAATCTACTCTAACTCTGGCCAATGCCCATTCCCATTCAGAAGCAGTCCTTTACACCATTAGGGCTCATATTCCCCTTTGTCCTTTCCCTTATTAATTTCATTTACAAAGTTAAAGGAGCATCTTCTAGATTACATTGTAATTTAAATCTCAACTTAGACTGGCTCTACAAGGCAGACAAAGAATGGTTTAGATCTGTGACTTGGAGGGGTTAACAGATCAGGGAATCGAAACATTCTCTTCCCCATCAGCTCAACACACTACCTGAAATGCCTTCACTAGAGATGCATCAGTTGGGGGAATAGACTTGTTTTACAAAAGACACCTGCACAATGGCATCTTAAGCCAACACACCCCAGTATGGTGGTCCTATCTATGCCTTTCTAGTGGTAAGGATCAAGTCTAACTTGAGCGACTTCTTAAAAGGTGGCAACCTTGGAACTGGCCACTCTCCTTGTGCCCTTCATTGCCCTCATGCTCATCCTTGATTTTGGTAGCTATACTTCCTTGGGGCATATTTGTTCCACATCTTTCTGCCGACTGGCTTCCTCTGTTTCTGTATTTTCTGCTTCCTCATATATTCATCTGGCAGATGGCTTTGGCTTCCAACAGATTTGTCTCTACTTCATTGTATTCTGCCACCCTCAACTCTGAACACCAGTGACTTGGTGTTTTTTTTTTACATATTTTTGGGGGGAATCTGAGTGTCCTCTTTTGGTCATTTATGTCATTCTATAAAAAAGAGATCTATTTGTCTGCCCCTTCTTTAGGGATCATTCGTTATTTATTCAGTAGACATCTATTGAGCTTCTATTATGTTCCAGTGACTACTTTAGATAGCAGGAAATGATAAAGAAGCAACCAAAAAAAAAAAACAGTTATTTTTACTTTAATAGTGCTTATTTACTTGGTATTATTTGGGGAAGGAGTAGACAAATAATAAACAGATAAATAAATTAAATACATAATGTTGTCATATGGATATAAATGCTATGGAGAAAAATAAGCCATTAAGTGATGTGGTGACTATAGGGTTGGTCAAGAGAACATTCAGCTTTTAATTGATTGGTGAGTTAATGTCCCAGTGAGGAAGTAAGACATGGAGGAGGCGAGGGAATTGGCAATGTGGGCTTCTGAGGGGAGAGCAGTCCAGGTCAAAGGAAAGGTGTGTGCCAAGACCCAAGAGAGGCACAGTAGACGATGAGGTCAGACAGATCTTCAGGACTAGACTGTGTAGAGCCTTTAAGGACTTTGGCTATTTCTCTAAGTGAGATGGAAGCCCCTACAGCGTTTAAGTAGTGTAGTGACAATATCTGGCTTACAATTTAAAAGGACAACTCATTAATTTGTTATTTCATAAGAAAACAGAGGGTCTGTGATAAATGAAATGTAGATTTGATGGGAGAAGAAAAAGGGCTACAATTAAGAAAATACCTAGGGAGGATTTAGTGGCTCAGATGAGCAGTTGAAATCATAAATCTGACTATTCAGAGAGCTAGAGAGGTCAATACTTTCTTTGGGGGATGGAGAGGAATAAAAATCTAGAAAGACATTAGAAGGGGAGGGAAGTTCAAAGTGCTTCCTAAAGCAATTTGCTTACTTAGTTTTACATCTCTGGTCTCTAGATTTACTAATTCTTTGATGATGGTGGAGGCACCTTACTTGCTAGATTCAAAATAAGACAAATTCAGATACTTTGTACCACTTTGTGGTACTACTTTGCCAAATAAAATAAACAATGAAAAAGTAACCTTTCTTTTATCACTCTGAAGATATACTTCTTTTAGTTGGATAGAGATGAGGCAATATATAGATTATGATCATTCTCAAGGATTTATTTGTTGATGGGAAAATGGAGACACAGAGTTAACTATTTTACCCACCATCCTCCCTAAAGTTACTTATTCAATAAAGCTTTTTGAAAAGTTCAAATATATAATCACTATCTGCTGCTGTGGGGATTACAGGACTCTGTCTCTGGGTTGACCCTGTTTGAAAGCCTAGCAGTCTCTAGCTTAAACTCACGTGGAGACCTAAAGTGACCTTTATTTGGTTAGAGAGACTCTTGTCTTCAAGTGACTTGTGGCACTTTTAGAAGTATTGTGGAAAATCTCTGAAAGACCAAGAGTTGTTGTGGATTTCTAAAAATGTTATAGTACCTTATGTTTATTAGTTAGGAAACTATTAATGTTTGGAAACTGTTGCACTACAAAGGTGCTTAATTGATTTCTTTATCTGACAAGAAATCAATGTAAATATTATGTCAATTTGTCACATTTGCTCACATTTATACCTCTAGGCCCTGGAGGCTCTGCAGATTCCTGCACAAGGTCATTAAAGAAAGATTGAAGTGTATGATTAGCTATCTAAGTAAACACAAATATAGGGTAGAAACGAATGTCTCAAAGCCTAGGAAACTGGGGGGGATGATTCATTCTGCTTTGTTTTCACCAATCTGATTCCACTGTAGTGCCTTCTGGTTGTATTACCAAAATTGCAATGCTGTAATTATTTCCATGGCAACAGAAGCAAGATCATAAAGGAAAGCAAAATTTTAAGAGGTATTAACATGCTACTCCCATTCAGATTTCTGCAGTAATAGGTGGGAAGGGAGGAAAATTAAGGGAGAAGACAGTGATTATGAATGTTCTTTATTGGTTCATCCCACTCCATAGTCAAGTCAAAGCAATCCTAAACAATATTAAAAATCACCTATAGCACAGAATGCCATTTTTTAGAGTACACGACTGGGAGAAAATGTTAGCAAATAGAGGGAAGTACAGATGACTTGATTTAAATTGTCTAACACCTAAAAAAATTGTATTAGTTGTGTATTTGTTAGAAGTCAGAACTTTCTGAATCCTTCTTCAGGCTCCCCTAACAAAATCTATGTCTCCTAGGTCCAAAACAGATGATGCTTTACTATTTTTTTCAAATTTATCTAATGGGAATATTGCATTATAACGGATCCTATATGCAATAATTCTTTTTGAAAAGTATATAAAATATAATTTTCTTACTAACACCCTTAATATGAAAATAGTTACAGTTTTGTATATGTATCAAATAAAATGCTATGATCTGAATGTTTGTGTCCCCCTCAAATTCATATGTTGAAATCCTAACCCCCAAAGTGATGGTATTAGGAGTTGGAGATTTGGGGAGATAATCAAGTCATGAAGGCAGATTATTGCCCTTATAAGAGACCCCAGAAGAAATTCCTAGACCTTCTGCCATGTGAAGTGACAGCGAAAACATGGCTATCTAGAAAGCAGCCCTTCGCCAGACATAGAATCTGTCAATGCCTTGATCTTGGACTTCTGTCCTCCAGAACTGTGAGAAATAAGTCTCTGTTGTTTACAGGCCACCCAGTCTATAGTGTTTTGTTATAGCAGCCCAATGGACTAAGACATAGGATAATCATATTTTAAATTAAAATATTCGAAAATAAATTTTAGTAACCTAGAAATCTAGACATTCAAAAGAGTAAAATAAGATTATTAGCATTTAAGAGTAGTAGTAGAAAATTGTAAGTTATTAATTTTTATGCTCAGTTTATGATGTTTTAATGAGAAATAACTGGAGTAGCTACTGACTCAGGACAGTTCACTTAAAGAATATAAAAGTAGGCCGGGCGTGGTGGCTCACGCCTGTAATCCTAGCACTCTGGGAGGCCGAGGCGGGTGGATTGTTTGAGCTCAGGAGTTCGAGACCAGCCTGAGCAAGAGCGAGACCCCGTCTCTACTAAAAATAGAAAGAAATTATATGGACAGCTAAAATATATATATATATAGAAAAAATTAGCCGGGCATGGTGGCGCATGCCTGTAGTCCCAGCTACTCGGGAGGCTGAGGCAGGAGGACTGCTTAAGCCCAGGAGTTTGAGGTTGCTGTGAGCTAGGCTGACGCCATGGCACTCTACCCCAGGCAACAGAGTGAGACTCTGTCTCAAAAATAAATAAGTAAATAAATAAATATAAAAGTATATATAACTTATAATATAAATTATAAAATACAATTTGCCATTTTGAAGGGAGGACTCCTATGAATGTTGTGCATTTGCCTTTCTACAAATGGAAGTTATTTTTCTAAAAATAATAGAGTTTAGAGCTTAGATGGATCTCCATCCCCCACACATACACCTGAGCCTTAAATGTTTGTTGTTATTAGGCAAGTTTTACAAAATAAAACATCCAATGGTTGAGATTTTATGATTTGGACTAGGACACCTGAATGCCCCTCCCAGAGCCCCAATATACTGAATAGTAACTTTCCTCAACCATAGATATATGTCTTCCTTTCCCTCCTCCCACTGCAAGGACACTTATATAGCTGGGATACAACCATGGGCTTGAATTCATTACCAAAGGCTAACTGGCAAAAACTAGAGCAAGAAATGGGGACAGACTGTGGGAAGTAGAGATGAATGCAAAATAAAGGTGAGTAGACTGAACAGTCCTGGGAAGATGGGGGAAAGCAGGACATGGGAGAAAGATTCTGAGAAGGATAAAGAAAAATCCCCAAATGAGAAAAGAACAATTTGGTGACTTGAGAGATCTGGGCATTGGTTTTTATCAAGAATTTAGTCACAGAAGAGCAATTAATAGAAGAAACTAGTCTGGGCTATAGAGTCTATAGAAAGATGCTAGTTCCAAAGATTATGAAGCTTGATACGCCTTCCTCTGTTGGAAAGTAAACGGGAAAAATTGCTTCAATTTGAAGTCGTAATGATACCTGGATCCCCCAATTAAAAGCACATCTGTCAATTTAGAATTTAAGATCTGAGAGCTGGAGCTAAAAAATCTTAGGAGGGAAAAAGCAACTGCACCAGTAATTTGCCTTCATGTATAGGGAATCAGTAATGTGTACTGCCATTGGCTTACACTAGGGTAATTATTAACTTCCCTGGGGACATTTTTAAAAATACATACAGGGTCTCAGGAACCACGAGAAATCACTTGTATGGCAAAAACTCAGATGCTTCCAAACCTGGCTTCCCCATTTTCTGAAAAGGATTTCTTGAGCAAGTATTTAATTTCTCTCAGTATGATTTTTCTCATCTGTAAAATGGGGCTAACAGTATAAATAGCTACTTTATACTGTTAGAATGTGCACTGTAGGTGTTCTAAGTTCTATACCTTCTCCCCAAGCCCTGTTGGTACATATCATGTATTTCAGGATGCTTCACATTACAACTAGTGTCAGGGCATGCTCCCTCCCTTGTGAAATGACCCTCTCTTGCCAAAAGCCCACTTCCCACTCCAGAAAGGAGGCTGAGGCTCGCTAAGAAGTCTCCAGAAGTCTGGTTTGACGTACAGCAATCTGAGGATGCTTGTCAGGGTCTATCCCCACCCCTTGTCAAGTGATCATGTCTTGCCAAAAGTCTACCTCACACTCCAGGGAAAAGTGTGAACTGATTAACACTATACGTGTAATTTGATAACCTCTAATTTCTCCATGTCTCCTTCTCATTCAAGATATTCCAAAACCATGTGTTTTTGTTTTATTTGATTTTTATTTCTATGTTTAAAACTACATAGTATTTTATTGAATAGCTAGGCCATAACATTTAACCAAACTTCTAAAATGACATGCTTGGTTTCTTTTTAAGTATTTGTTATTATAAATCACGGTATAATTAACATTTTCTTTTATGTATCTTTGTGCATATCTCTGATTGGGTCATTAGGAAGAATTCCCAGAAGTGGAGGTACTGGGCTTTCAACACACATTGCCAATTTGGACTGCCAGAAAGTTTCTGCCAATTTATGTTTCTTTAATGGTGCATTGGGATATCATTTCACCATACTCTTGCCAATACTGTGGCATTGCTATTTTTAAAAAAATTTTGTGAATTTGTCAGCTACTCAAGATAATAATTATGGTTAACACACATGTAGTGCTTACTACATGCTGGGCAGTGTTTTAGCACTTTATGTATGTAGAAAGTAGTATTCTAAGGTGGCACAAGGAACACACCTTGTGCCCTGTATAATCCCAGGAATGTGAATATGATGAGATATCACTCCTGCAATTATATTTATGTTACATGGCAAAAAGGATTTTTTCTATGAGTTAAGTCCCAAACCAGTGACCTGACAGATTATCCAGGTGGTCCTGACCTAATCACATGAGCCCTTTAAATCAGGGTCTAGCAGAGATTCAGGATAAGAGAGATTCAATGAGAGACAGATTCTCCATGGCTGATGTCGAAGTAGAAAGGGGTCACATGACAAGGAATGGGTGCAGCCTCTGGAAACTGAGAACAGCCCCCAGCTGAAGCAAGAAAGAAAGAGGGACCAAAGTTCTATAGCCCTAAGGAGCTGAATTCTGCCAACAATAAGAACGAGCTTTGAAGTAGATTTTGTCCTAAAGTAACCAGACAAGGGCTCAGCAGAGCTG
>CM052439.1:53626805-53694914 GCA_028533085.1 Varecia variegata
CTATGTGCCAAATTCTGCCGTGAAAAATGCTCTCCATATATCTACCAGTCTTCACAATATTGCCCAGGTAGATAACTGAATTTTACAGGTAAAGAAACTGGGGCTCAGATAGCTTAAGTAAATGGACCAAATTTACACAGGCAGTAAGATGACATGTCTGATTGCAAAGCCCATTAGGCAGCCCATCAGTGATTATCCTGCACTACCTAAAGAATCAGATAGGTAAGCCAAAGTCACAATACTTTAGTAGCTCAAAGGATGCATTTCTAGAAACAAACATGTTTCCTGACTGACTGAATCACCCATTTAAGGGGTATATGTATGCCCCAGTATAGCCCCCATATAAATGAACACATTTATGGTACATTGGCAATCACTCTTTCTCTTCAGACACCCAGTCAGTCATCAGGGTATGGCATGCTTTTTTTTCCCTGGGTTATTTTTACCTGGCTGAGGTAATATTTATATCAAAGGACTTCTACCAGACTTATATTACCTGCCTTCCTTTACTTTGAGGCATCTTGAACCCCAGTAAAACAGGCATATTTACTCTCAGCATACAAGCATGCGTTTGTTTTCTTTGTAGCTGAAAATTTTCTTTTCAGCATTGTCACTTGCCAGGCATTATGGCTTTGAATTGTTCACCAGAATACAACATCAATGGCAGAAACTTGGCCCAGAGCCCAATGACAAGGTTGCTGAACAATTTTAACTCAAGAGAGTGGGGATTCATTGACTAAGAGTGTATACATGAGAGCACTCAGAGATTGGTTAAATGTATATTCCTATATTTTCTTACACAAATAGTATTTAACATTTGTATCATACATTAATATGATAGAGTTTAAGTCCATTAATTTACTAATAACCCATTGATGTAGTATATGATGATGTGTTTGTGTGTAACAGGAACACAGTAGGATAATAACGAAACAGAGCAGAGAAGTAGGAAGTGGGGAACGTATGCAGATGGAATGCCCTGTTAATGCAGGAGAGTACAAATGGAGTTTGGACAATAAAAAGTCTGCAATAAAAAATTTTGCATGGCTTAATGACATTTATGTGACATGGACATTGTCACATTGAAAAGTATTAGCACAAACGTACATGAAAGGAAGGGACTGTCTTAGAATGTAATGATTTCTGTCATTGGAAAGTACAAGAAGAGGCTAGATGACTGACAAGATAATTCCCTTAATTATTCAGCTTGGGACTCCTCCCTGATTTGGATATCACAATGGGTAAACAATCTAAAATTTGAAGTATGAGTTTTATGTGCTACAGAAAAGGAATTTTGACCCCAAAAAAGGATTTTTTAATGACTTTTGAAGACCTTTCCCAGAACCTTTCTGCCTTAATATGCTGACACCGTCCCAACCAGTATTACCTGGGTAACGACTGATGACAAATATTGATTTTCTGTGGCTAGCCTAACGTGGGGAGAGAAAAGTAAATGAAAATCTTTGTAAATACATTTAGGGTTCCTGTTTAGGAAATTATTTGTTTCATTTATTAAATACATCGGGTTATATCCACAACATGACAGCAACTAACTGTTATCAACACGTCCTCAAAAACAAAATGAAAATGCAGTTTTGATCATAACAGCAAACTCATAAAAAGTCAAGCAGACTGTGATGGTAAGACAAAGACACGAGGCTAAATGGATACCAGCAACACGTCTGAAGTGGAGGGTTTTGTGCAACTGTAAAATCCCTGTGGTGTACGTTGGAGCCCATCTGGCCACAACATCTTTTCTCACCTTTTTCCAAAGCCCTTCTAAGCTTTGTTTTTCTTTCAGCCAGTAGTTAATGCATTATGTCCAATATTTAATGCAAACACATAGTGTTTGGCTATTGTAATTTTGCATAAGCAAACGTTTAGTTTCCCACCAAAAACAATCATTGTCCTCTGTGTGTCTTAATTTCTTCATGGGTAAAATGAGGAATCCAGGAAGAAATTATCTCTATAGGCCAGACTCATGTTTCTAGGACAATGGAAGACTAAAATATGAAAAGATAATACATAAAAATTAAATGAGTATTTGCCAAAGGGGCTTTATATTAAACATTACTTAAAGATATAAAAATTGTTTTTGCTGGACATGGTGGAGGGCACCTATAGTCTTAGCTACTGGGGAAACTGAGGTGGGAGGGTCACATGAGGCCAGGTGTTCGAGGCTGCAGTGCTCTATGAGAATAGCCACTGCACTCCAGCCTGGGCAACATAGCAAGACCCTGTTGCTAAAAAATAAAGAAAAAATTTAAAAAATCTCCTTTTGCTGGTGGTTGGACGTTTTTGTTTAAAATAATGTCATTTTTATGAATGTCCATGTGAGTCAGGAGAAATGGAGACATTTGTTGTGTACACCAGCCTTTGCTGTTGTATTGAAAGATAATTACTAAACTGTAAGGGCTCTTTGGAAACATTTCACATCACTAATATCTACCTTTTGGGCCATGAGACTAAAATAAATCATGTAGTTGATTTCATATCAAAGCGGTTTCCTTGCTAATGTGTGATCCTTAGAATTAGCCTGGACATTTATCAAGGTCATCCTAATCTTGAGTTAAATGCCTGAAAAATTATATTATGTCTGTATTCTCAGAGCATACACATTCAGCATGTTCTGGATCAAAATATTTAGTCCATTATAATATCTGAAATCTAAACAACTGCCCAAGAAACTGAATGATCTGCCCAACTGATTTGCTGAGATATGTGAAATATCCAAATGTGATCATTAGCTTCACAATCAAATCTATTCCTTGCTCCTTGATTTACAAAATGGTAATTAAAGAATAATAATGCTGTTTTGAACCAACCCCCTTCCATGTCTACATAAACCCTATATTAAACTATCCGGTATTAAATATATATTAAGTCAAAAATAATATCTGATTAATAATATTTTTGAGTTATGGTGTACCATAGTACAAATGTTAATGCGATTTTTCATTTGCCTGGATTACCTTACGTACATAGAACAATTTGAACATTGTGAAATCTGACCCAAGCTTTCTTCCCCTGGTGTTATATCCATTTCTTGTAAATCCCACCCCTCCATTTACAGCCATGTGGGGTTATTTGCCAAAGTAGCATATTTCCATTACAGATGTAAAGTTGTCTACCCATGATATAGAAGACATTATGAAATATTTCATTTTCTTTAGTATGTTTTGTGAGACTTTAAGAGGCTCCTGTAAACTCACTGACAATTCTGGCAAGCTACTTTTAGCAACTAAAGAAGCATGAAGCAGTAGACACCACAACAAACTGTATTTTAAAATTATCTGCAGTTGAGAGTAAGTCTATGCAGTGCATTATTTTCAGGAACTTGACATACACTTGATAATTTTGATTATGCCTTAAAAGAGTTATTTGCACAGGTCACATAAGCCATTTAGTAGTCTGTTTGATTTGTTGTTAGTGTACTTTTTAATGTCATCAGTGTTTATGCTGAAAGTGCTGTCACTGAAGTGTGTGGCTCATGTCAATTATAAAAACTAAATACTTCTCACCATCCTAACTCCTTTTGAAAAATAAAGTACTGACATACCAAATTAATTTAGCTTTAAATAATATATTGGATACATATGAAATATTTTAACACACAGTTTAAGTGTGTAGCACTTTATTTGCTACATTGCTAACACAAAATCTAACAGACTAAGGTTAACATTATGAAAATAAAGTATAACACGTCAAAAAATATTTAAACAAGTGCTAAAGAGAAAATAGAACTAGGAATATCACCTGAATTATAATAAAAATAATAGAAAAGCTGTAAGAGTTTTATGATGATTTTTCCTCTCAACAAATAGCTAAGAGAGGAAAAAAATGGGGTGTGGGCTGACAGTGCTGTCTTTGAAGCATGTAATTTTATAATGAAAATGTTTTAAATTAAGAAATTGCCTAAGGTAAAATATGATGATAACTGTGACTTTTTTCTTATAGAGAAAAGCCACAAAAAATAAATGTTAATTTTCAAATAAAGCAAAATGTTTTAAATAAAGCAAAAAGTATATATGTACATTTACAATAATTCATATTAAATTTAAAGTAAATTATCTTAATATTAAAACAAATAGCTTTTAAGTTGGTAGAATGTGTAATTTTTAAATATAGTAGATAGATTACAAAGGCAAGGAAATGGTTGCATTAATGAAACAGGGCCTAGACAATAAGTTAAAAAAATTCTTATTCTAATATGTCAAAACACGTATTTAATCTTTCTCACTATCCAAAGTCTAAACATATATCTCAAGCTTTTCTTTTATGACTAAAGTGATCAACATACTAAAAAATATTCTTATTGTCTTATTCAGTACATTACTAACACTACAAACATAAAGAGAAAAAGGGAGGAAACTATCCTGAGAAAGGGGCCAAAGTTGTAAACAACAAATTCCATTAAAAACCTATATTTAAATCTTAAAAGCATTTTCACCAAAGGAAAAACAAATGGTCTTGCTTTGCCATCTCTCACTGAGCTGCTTTACATGGTTTTCATTTGCCCTGTTTCATCCTTCATTTGGACAGGAACCTCTTAACTGTTTTCTTTCATGCTTTTTTCCTCTCTTGCCTGGAGTCTTCCACTCCAGGACACACTCTCTCTCCCTCCCCCTCCTCCTCCTCACTCCCTCTCCCTCTCTCTCCCCCTCTGCCTCCTCCCCCTCCTCCTCCCATCCTTCTCCCTCTCCCTCTCTGAGTCCCTGTAGACGCTGCAGCAAAAGCTACCACAGTTGTCTCATTTTTATAAGACTTGCAGACGTCTGCCAGTGGCTGATAGGAAATGCTGATTGAGAAAGGGTTTATCTACTTTTCATCCAAAATATGTGAACCATTAAGGAAATTATAAAAAGCAGCAACAATATACTCTGGTTTTATTCAGAACCTCTCCCTTAGTGATTATTAAAAGGATGATATTTTTAGCCAAAGAAAGCAAAATGCATCTGCAGCAGCTGGTTTCCAAGGAAACAGAATAATTTAAAACCATGTGGAACTCTGCTCTCTAATTTTCATCAATTCCACTTCATTCCTGGAGGTAGCTTTACTCAGAATTTATAATTTCTAAAAAGTATGGTTGCATTGATTTATTTCCTCTAACACATTTTAGGAGATGAATATCTGGTCTTATATATCACCTTAAATTCCACTGAGGAGGTGTATTAATTTCACCCATCATTTTGTTTGAAAAACCAAAATCAGAAAACTCCATTAATAATTAGAAACATGGCAAAATTTCAGTACCTTGAAATCCAGAAATAGTTCAAAATAAATCAAGCAAGAGCATTTGCTACACACTTAAGTGTGTAAACATGTTATTAATTATATTTAGTATATTTAGGAAATTTAAAGTAGTTCTCCATTCATTTAGATAATTTTTACCTAATATTCAATAGTTTTTCTGCCCCATTTATTTTAATTTTTGCAAGAATTATTATGTTTGTGTCTCTTTATTCAAAGACAAAATCCATCTCTCAAACAAAAAGTACAATAAATTAATAAATATGAAAAATAAAAATAAAAAGCAAATATGAGACCAAAAAAATCCTTAGAAATTATATAGTTGTTTGTATTAGTTTATGATTCACTCAAAAAAGTATTAAAAAATATATGAACAAATTACTTACATCATTGAAAGACTTTTATTTTATTATTATAATCAACAGGTATTAATAGATTGTCAATGTGGCCAAGTCAGTAATATTTCTTAAAAGCTCAATTTTTATGAGGTTCTCGCACCCTTAAATAACCTATATTTATGAATTAAAATAACTATAGAATTAAATGACTTGGAGTAAAATTATTTCCCCCATGTTTTTACTATAAGTGTGCTATTTATTCTACATATTTAGAACTCTTCCCTATTTTCCCTAGAGAAAATAAAAGAACGTTAGGAGATATAAGCTATTAGTAAAGTAAGATCTTAACTTTAGAGCTGTTAAAAAATATTGCCTTGGAGACACTATCAACAATATGAAAGCTCTGATAGATTCTTATCTAGATTATTTGATTAATAAATGATACTATCAATGAAACATGCCTGTTAGGATGCTATTTTTTACAGCAATGTTTAATTCTTCAAAATCAGGTTTCTGAGCTTTACAAAAAAGAAAGAGCTCCATATAGGTTGTTAAATACAGACAGATGATTAATTATCACATAAGTTTAAAATTTACTGAATAAAATGATACAACTACTCAACAGCATGAGATTTATCAAGAGGAGTAAGTTAAATAAAAGGACTTAAATGCACACAAATCATTCATTCTAAATTAGTGTTAAAAGAATCTACAACCTAAAAAAAAATTTCCTAAGTCATTTATTGTATTGTAAATACTTAAAAACACCACATGAAATTTTATATTGTATATTCAGAGAAGGCTCCATTTTCTCAGGACCTGTGGAATTTACCGAGCTTTTCTCATCCCTCCTGTGATTCCTGACAACATAAGCATGAATACAAATTTTTTTAAAAGGCACATGGTGACTCATTTTATCTATTAATTTTGCTTCAATCACACTTGCTTAGAGAGCTATCCAGGATAAGACGTGCCTCTGATGTTTTTTATCAGCCAAGGGTTTTGCAGGGAGAAAGAACAGCTCACTGCAAAGCTTCCTCAAGTAATGGAAGGGGCATGCTTTCGGAAAATATTTCAGAATAATTTTCATAATATAAAATTGTTCAGTAAAAATGGAGAAGCATTCTCTTTCAAAGATAAAAAGGATTTTATTTTCTTGTTTCTTTCCTTTTTTTCTTTTTCTTTTTTTTTTTGCTCTTACCTGTAAATATGGTTTCTGTACTTCGGCTCCGTCTGAACACACTGAAGAGTTCACTCCTCCCTCCGCTCTCCATCAGGCGGCAGCCAACCAATAACAAAAGCCAGATCCTGGCATTCTCTAGCTCATGCTCCCTGCTTTGCTTCCAGTCCTTGTTCCCTCCCACCCCCACTCTTATAGAGGACAAATCCCTGCAGCTGGGAGAAAGGAAGGGAGTGGAGAAAAAAAATATGGAGAGGAAAGCAGAGATGCAAGATATTTCAAAGAATAGCTCCAAACCATCAGCTTCAGGTGACTTCAGCTGAAGTAAAATGTCTTGCTTTGTAATTAGGAAAATAGGGTTAATTAATGCCTCACCCACCTGAAATCAAAGCAAAACCCTCATGGCAAAACCTAGGTACATTACCTATTTTTTCAGCTGCCACTGATTTTTGTCAGCAAAAAAAGAAGTGTATCTCCTCATTGTACATTTTGATATGTGGATAGAGGATGGAGACTAAATATCAAACCAGATAACATAATATATATTCAGTCTGCAAAGAGAGAAAATTAAAATGAATCAAAACCCTTTACATTGATGTTGTACACTATTTGCAATACAACCTCTGTTTGGCAATGTTTCCATTCACAGCCAGTTTCAGGATCTAATCAGTATGAAAAATATATTTCATCCTAAGTATTAGAATATTCAAATATTTCAAAGTTATATGGTTTGCATTACTTTGGTTCCTTAAATGCCAGCATCAATTTGTGAATAATAGGAATTGTTAGAGATTAAAAAAGGATCAGCCACTTGGTTGCCATGTTACAAAGTGACTAATTGAACTCCAGTTTTATTCTAATAACCTTGGGCAAAATGATTTCACTTATGAACTAAGAGGCGTAACATGTGTAAAAGGACAATTGAGGAAAACATCACATTAGAATTCTTTAAGACAACAAAGCAAATTCATCCACAGCTTCAAAGAGGTTAATTTAAAAAAAAAAAAAAACTGTAATGCAAACCAGAAATCTTTATGATACAAATGCTGATAATTGAACTTCCTCTACTGGAGGTGGTCTGAAAAAGTTTCCTTGGGGAGATACAAATTTAACAGTGAAAATCATCTCCACTATAGGGGTATATACGGTCTACTTGAGATATTTATAGACTTAGCTATTCAATTTCTTAAAGCAGTTAAACAAGACTAAAGGGAGAATAAGGAGAGAGAGGTGGTAAGCAAGTATTCTTTAACTCTAAGAGTACTGCCATGAGGGCAAATCATTGGTAGTCCGGGAAGAACTATACAGAAAGGGCTCAGTGGTGTCAATCTTGTTACCAGGGGAGTGGCTGGTGACTTAACCTGAAACTGACTTTAGATGGAAATGCAAAGCACATTGATATTATTAATACTTGGTTTGGGGAGATTAAACTATCTTAAGCCTACCTCTCAAGTTCTCTATGGGGAAACATGCTTTCAAAGTCTCTGTGGTTCATAGTTATTCCTATTGCTAGGAATAACTGAAAGCATCCCTAGGACAGACAACATTTCTTGAAGTGGTTATTGGGGGAAATTTGCATCAGACTCATTGGGGAAAGGCTCATTAAAAATGCAGATCCATGGGCCTCCCTCCAGACTTAATGAGAATCAGCATTTGAGGGGTTTCTGACTCAGCATTTTTAGCAAGCTCCCCCAGGTTATTTTTATGCCAACTATGCTATAGACAGAGACATGTAGATACGTGTTTCCTGGATACAAACTCTAACCAGGTTTCTTCTGTTTAGATGATGGTGCCATTATCCCAGATAGAGGAAGAAAAAGACATCTGGGAGCCAAACAACAAATTTAGTTTGGACATTCTGAATATTTTTGGATATCCAGATTGAAATATTAAGTAGTCTGTTAAACTCATGGATAGGTCTGGGGTGTAGGTCTAATTTAGAAATCGCCAGCGTCTAGGGTATGCCTAAAACAATGAGAGTGGATGAGTGCCCTAAGGGGTAATATCCAAAATTTATAAGAACTCATACAACTCAATAGTGGAAAAACAAACCAATTAAAAATGTGCCAATGACCTAAATAGACATTTCTCCAAAGAAGACAAAGAGGTGCTTGACATCATTGATCATCAGGGAAATGCAAATCAAAACAACTATGAGATACCACCTCATACCCCCTGTTAGGATGGCTATTATCAAAAAGTGAAAAAATAAATGTTGGTGAGCATGTGGAGAAAAGGGAACCCTTGTACACTCTTGGTAGGAGCGTAAATTAGACAGCATTATGGAAGAGTATGGAGGGTTCTAAAGAAATTAAAAGTAGAACTACCATATGACCCAGCAATCTCTCTACTGGGCATATGTTAGAAGGAAATTAAGTCAATACCTCCTAAAGATATCCTCACTCCCATGTTCTTTGCGGCATTATTCACAATAGCCATGATATGGAAACAACCTAAGTGTTTATCGATGGATGAATGGATGAAGAAACGGTGGGATGTATATACAGTGAAATATTATTCAGCCCTAAAAAAGAATGAAATATTGTCATTTGCCACAACATGGATGAGACTTGAGGACATTATGCTAAGTGAAATAATCCAGACACAGAAAGGAAAATATCTCACTTATATGTAAAATCTAAAAAAAAAAAAAAATCAAATATACAGAGATTGCAAATAAAACAGTAGTAACCTGGGGCTGGGAAGGTGGAAAATGGGTAGATATAGGTCAGAGGATACAAAGAAACAGATATGTAGGATAAACAATTCTATAGCTCTAATGTACAGCATGAGGACTATAGGCAATAAAATTGTACATGGTATAATTTTCCATGTATATGGTATTCATGCTAAATGAGTAGACTTTAGCTACTCTTGCCATACAAAAAAATGGGTAGCTGTGTGAGATGATGGATATGTTAATTTGCTTCACTTCAGTAACTTTTTACTACCTACGTGTATCCTCTAACATCACCTTATTGTATACTGAAATTACACACAATAAAACTTATTTTTTAAAAAAGAAAAACACTTATCATAATTAAAAATGCAGAGTAGCAGACTCCATCCCATACCTACTAAAGCAGAATCACTGAAATGGAATTTAGGGAGCTCCATTTTTAATACATTTTCCAGCTAACTTTCTCTGTACACTAAAGTTTGAGAATCACCACTCTAGGAAGAAGAGAAGTGGGTTGAGAACGAAACTCTGGGAATTTATTTACCTGGAAAGAACAAACAGAAAGTAGAATGAAAAAAAGGTGCTTAGGAGCAACAGTTAGTTATGCAGGAGAGAATGGTGTAGCAAAATTCAAAGGGATAGAGAGTTTCAGGAAGATGCCCTACCAAAGGCTGCGGGGGGGTGTACTGCCTTGATTTTCCGAGTGCAGTCCACTGAGGCCAGCTTAGAAATCCCATGGGAGCTAGTTCTAATGCAGAATCTCAGGTTTTGCCCCAATAAACTGAATTACAATCTGCCTTGTAACAAGATCCACAGATGAATCACATGCACATTTTAGTTTTGGAAACAGTGTTGTCATCTGTGGAATTGGACTTTTAGTTCTTTCTTGGTGAAAAGAAAGTGAACAGTTTCAGTGGAGTGGTCGGGCACTGCAGGCAGACTGCAGTAGTTGTCAACATGAATGGGAGATAAAGAAATGAAGACAAGTTTAGTGCTTTGTATACACCCAGAACAAGAGTCTCCTAGCAAGCACAGTGATCGCTAGACCATCTCTTCAATTCAAAGAAACTGAGTAAGAGCAGAGGCAGGAACTGAGCCTGGCTTGCTGCTGCAGGTCTTTACCTTAGACCACTCATCTGACAGACGGGACATGATGGAAATATCAAAGGCTGATATTGATAGAGGGAGACACTTTCCTAAGGAGCAGTGACAGTTGGACCCTCGGTGGCCGTGGGAGCTGAGCTGCATGTTGCCTTGCTTGCCTGAAGCAAAGGTGACACACCTGACAGTGTGTCTTAGTGACTTGAAAAATAATTCATGACAAGGGAAATATTACAAAATATCTAAAGGTTAAGAATACGATGATTAAATAATAAGATATTTTTAAAAAGCAGAAAAATGGGAATAACCAAATAGAGTAAGAGAATTGCCAAGGGTTAAGGAAGCCCAAAATTAGAGCAGGTTATAATAGGAAGGGATTTTAATATTAAATGTATTAACTGGGTGAAGGTTTCTCCATTGACCTGTAGAGATAAGGTTTTAGGATAATATAAACGACCACTGAGGAAATAGATGAGGCTTGGCACAAACCAAATGATCAAATAAAAATTCTTCATACCTAACAGGCCAAAGAGCTTAATAAAAGCTGTATTTTTGAATGTCAAAAATTTGCCAGGTGAATAGAATTGGAAAGATCTTAAGGAGTGGTAGTACAGGCACATCAAAAATCATGTAGTTTAGGGGAGGAAGGGAGATAAAAGCAATAATAAAAAAAGTATTTAGTTCAGAAGCAAGAAGCCCCTTGAAAGGAACCAAACTATCAGAGATGAAAGGCCTTCAGATATGTTAAAAGAAGCCTAAGGATTAATGAAACTGTTTAATGGCTCTGGTCTCATACATAACATGTCAAGGGATAAAACAAAATAGGGAAAATTGCTTTTCATTCCAGTCTTCACTGAGGAAATCATTAAAGGACTGGATTTTGTAATTGAGATTCAGAAGTATCAAATCCAACCCTAATAAAGAGCGCTAAGACTACTATTGACCTAATCAACACATGGGAATAAATAGATCAACATGTCTTGGTGGCAACCACCCAAATGTTTGTAGGAGCTCAAAATAATGTTTGGTAAAACTGGCCAAAATATTTTGCATGTTGCTATAAATTCCCAGATGTGCCAGGAAATTAATAAACCACCTGTGTGGCCTGTGCCCATGTGAGAAGACCATGATAATTATCAGACAGTAAGAGATGCTAAAAGATATTTCATAAAATCACTTAGGTACTGATCCAAATTAATTAAGAATCTATTCATTAGTGGCCTATAAAAAAAACAATGTGTTCTAAAAGCACAAATTCAAAAATATTTATTGAGCATTTTTGTGAGAAGACACTGTTCTTGGTCCTAAAATACTATAGCAAATAAGACCAAGTCTCTGTCTTTATGTAGCTACCATTCTAATGGAGGCAAATTATATCTTGCAATCCTCCCAGTCCAGCCTCCTGAGTAGCTGGGACTCCAGGCAAGTGCCACCAAGCCTGGAGAACAGTAAAATGTCTAAGTTTTCCTATCTCACATTTCCTAGGGAGTGCCATAATGAATAAACATTAATAAACTATAGATAGCTTTATAAGTCAGCATGAATGAACCATAAATTAGTAGGTGATTTTCATTAGTTATAAATGTACAAGTTAAGAACCAGCAACTTCAACTTTAAAACGTGATGATGTTTGAGCATCAATAGTAACATAGGAAAAGGTTAATTACCACTTTAGAGTGGTTCCTACACATATTATTTAAAGGTACCAAAAATATCCCCCCACCCTACCTGTCTTCTGGAGGGATATTAAATGAGAATTTTAAGAAGAAAGGATTTATTTTCTGTATTAATAAAAGTACAGATTTCTGCACTTGAAATGCCACAGTAATTATTAGTTATCACATGTCAAGAAAGACATACAATAACTGGAAAATATCTGAAGAAAGGCAAGTCACGTGACCAGTGGAATTAAGGGGTTTTCAATGAGTTTCTGACTATGAGATTTGGATAACTTGAAACTGGTAAGACAAAAAAGAAAAGAGGATGTAATTCAAATCTTTAAGATATTAATGCATGTGGCTAATGTAAACAGAAATTTCTTTACCCAATTGCAGGCAGCTTGAGTACTTGAGAGGGAGATAATTTCACGAACAAAAAAAATCAAGTGATTGTTTCTACTTCCTCACCTCACGAACATTCCACATCTTAATAACCTGACATGAATGGGAAATGCAGTGATTTAGACTGGACTGGTTTCAAAATAATTTAGTGTTTACCTTCAAGATTTAGCAATCATGGAAGAATTATATTTCATCTAATATTTAAGTATACAGAGCATAGCTTGGTAACTAGCAAATAATAGATGCTCAATAAATGTGGAAAAATGCAGATTCACAGCAAGAGTAACAGTGGAGTTGGGAGGAAATGGAGAAACAAGAAGAAACCAAAAAAAATTGAAAGGGAGAGAGATGGAGAGGGAGAGAGGAAGAGAGAACACAAATCAGAACTGTACAGATAAATGGATCTTGTCCTACCTTTGGCTTCCCCTTAGAATTATATAGAATAAGAATTCCAAACTCTATGAGTAATGCCAACTTCTGAACAAGGAGGTGGGATATAGATCCCAGAAATAAACGAGCAGTAACAGCCTCATAAACCAGACCAAGATCAATAGTTTCGTTTGGTGTTCATCTATCCCATGATTCTCTGTCCATAATATCCTGCAATGAATAAAAGTGGAGGAAAACAAAATAATGCCAAACTCCTTAATAGAAAATAATTTGGCAGAGGACAGTGAGAGAGAGCCCAACTAACATGGAAACGTGCAAAGCGCCTCTAAGATCCCTGCTGATTTTTGGGTTAGATGTCAGAGCCAATACGTTGAAAGGATGCTTGCATTTACGGCTGGTGAAGACTACAGAGACAGCCTTTACTAAAGTGTGAGTTGGCTTTCCCCCAAACATTACATTACCCTTGAATGGAAAATTGATCGGATGACATATGGTGATAACATCTGCCACCCAGGGATAAAGCTGTACTGCCATGTGGGTGGTAATGGAAGCTGTAATAGTAAGGGTGGAGAATTTAATGACAGTATGTAACACTGAGGAAAGTAACAACACTCTGAGAGAAGGGAACAATTTGTGTAAATCTTTATGATGTGTACTACAGGACTATACATCCTGTTATGTAGTCATCCCGGAATGAATGATAGAAATGAAAGATGTTTTGTCTTTTTATTTTCTCCAAGTTGATCTCAGCCATAACCCCCGAGGGAGGCATTTCTCCCACACAGTATTGTGGGTAGGCACTCTTTCCTTTTCAGTAAATAGATTATTATTACAAATTCGGGAGAAAATAGCAAGAAATTGTAGCCACTCATATCTATGTATGTTAAAGACAAAAATGAGAGTAAATACATTACCTCTAAGAATTGCTAAAAATAGATCGATCATTTAAATATGAATTTTCAGGAAGTAAAAGAAAACAAGTAGCAACATAATTAAGAATACTGTTTTATAAATGAAATATTTAAGATTATATGTTTTGCCCCATCCATAGAAGAAGAAAATAAATGGTGTGTGCAGCTTCACATTGCAAACAGAAGAGTTTTATTTGCAAAACAGCAAAAAGAACAAGGAAAATCTTGCCATGCTTGTTCAATAGTGTTAGGTTTAGCCAAAGTTTCCTATGGAATTCAAATATTTGAGATGCTGGTAGGCATCCTGACAGACTTAAGCAAGTAAAAATTTTTCAGGTGAATTTTCTACTTCACAACTGCCAAAATGTCCTTAAAAACTAAGAATCCTAATATAGTGTTTGGAAGTGTTCTTGATTACTTCAAAGGTAGTTTTATGTTTTGTTAAATTTCAAAGGCTAACTTTTGGCTTTCCTCTTTCCTAAAGTGAAAGAAAGTGGGAGCTGGTTCATGGTGCAGCAGACCCCAAATTGACTCCTTAAGGCAATCCATGGGTGAGTAGTGGAATGCCTGGACCAAGTTTTTGTCCTTTCCTTACCACTTCCACACACATATTTTTTAAGTCTTTTCATCTTCCTACTTTTTCTGTTTAACTTCATTTGGGGAAACAAAAATAACAAGATATTCATTTTTGATCTTGCCAAAGCAGATGCTATGAGGTGCTTATCATTCTCATTATTATTATTCATATTTAATTATTTTCTGATAAAGATCAGTTTACAGTTATAAACTTATTTAAAGAAAAAAGATTAAGAAATAAACTCTTAAACTTACAAATAAATATTAATATAGTATGTTTTATGATATTTTCTTCATCTGTTTTTTAATTTTTTTATTGATATATAATAGATGTACATATCTCCCCACTACCCTTTCTGGCCTCTAGTAAGCACCAATCTACTCTCTATTTTCATGAGATCTAAGAGTGAGAATATGCAATATTTGTCTTTCTGTACTTGGCTCATTTCATTTAACATAATAACCTCCAGTTCCATCCATATTGCTGCAAATGACAGGATTTCATTCTTTTTATGGCTGAATAATATTCCATTGTGTATATATGCCACATTTTCTTTATACATTCATCCACTGATGGGCAGTTAGGATGATTTCATATTTTAGCTATTGTAAATATAGTGCTACGATAAACATGGGAGTGCATTAATTCTAAGTATTTAAAACAAAATAGCAATTGATTAATGAGAGTTATATAAGATTAGCTTTAAGATGTCTCAGCATCCTACTTTTGTTTTGTGGATTTCAGGAAAAATTCTTCTGGACTAAGGCATGTATACTCTCTCCAAGAGAAGTAAATGTTCAAATGTCTATCATGATAAAGGAATGGTAGGGAAAACAGGAATACAAGGTCATTTTTGTCTAGTTGTGAAGATAAAAACATACCTTCATAGCATGGGAAATCTATATGACAATTACTATTTTATAATATTATAATTATATTTTATAATTTAAGTGCTGAGGAGTCACAAAATTATATATTCTTGGTAACCTACATGAGAAACATTTGGGACCCCAGCTAAAAAACAAAATTCTTGGTGTCACCTCACATTGCCAAAACCAAAATCATGCAGTTTTTGACTTATAAATCTGTATTTTTATAAGTTATAGCATAGCACATTCTTTATTAATGATAATTTCAAACAGATACAAATTTATAAAGAATAAAGTAACTTCCATATGTCTTTCACCCAACTTCAACAATAATCAACTCATGATGTTATTGTTTCATTCAGACCCCTATCCACTTCTCCCTATTGTATTAAAGCACACTCTAAAACATAAGGAAACTTTAAAAATTACCATTATCTCACTTAAAAAATAATATACAGTCTGTGTTCACATTCTCCAAATGTCTCATAAATATTTTCTTGGTTTTTGCTGAAATCAGCATCCAAAGAAGGTCCACTAATATATTGTACATTGCAAGTGGTCTCTTTTAATCTATAGGTTTCCCTGACCCATCTATCTTATTTTCTTTTGTCTTTTTCCCCTTTCGTTACTATTTGTTAAAATGATGAGATATGATAGGCTAAAGAGTATATGCATGTGCAATTTTGTCAGAACTTACCAAATTCCTTTATTTGGGAGGTTCTGTGATTTTGTATCACCACCAGCAGCCATGTTTGAGAGTATTTTTTTGTTTTTTGCCACAGCCTTGCCCTGAATTTTTGTTATTCAGGTGATATGTGAAATATAGGAATTTTAAATATAGAACTTATAATATAGGATTAGGTCTGGTAAATCATAGATATTTTCCTGAAAGAGGTGAGCTATATGCTAGGATTTTAAGTAGAATGGGGTGGAGGATGCCTTTTGTTTCTGTAATGGAGTTCGAGAGAGATTTTCAAAGGCAGAAAGCAGAAGCTAATTGTAAGAAATGAGAAGAGAGAAGCTTAGCAAAATATAAAGACCCAAATCAGTTTTCTTTTGAATTAGCTGGGTTTTTTTCTCCCTAAAGGAATATCATTCTCCTTAGGGAGAAGAAATGAAGGGAGGAAGAATGGATCTGGGTTGGGTTTGGGGGTGAAGGGAAATTTTCCCTAGGCTACAGGACTGAGGCAACAGTGGTAAACGAAACCAGCATAGCTAAAGATGTGTTTGGAACCTCTTCGGATTCAGCCATATGCCAGATATCTCTGGTATTGCAACCAGGACTTAGGAAAATAGCTCTGTATATTAACAAAAACCTAAGAGTAAGTGAGTCTGGATCCTTGGCATGTGAAATCCAGCACTCTGCAAATGAGGCAAGTGCCTCCTTTCGAATATTTAGGCCATTTACATTCAATGTAATTACTGATATATATGAATTTATGTCTATCATCTTGTTGGTTTAAATTTGTTCATTGTTTTTATGTTCCTTTTTCTCTTCTTTCTTGCATTCTTTGGATTCTTCAAGCATTTTTATTATTCCATTTTCTCCTATTTGTTTGTTTCTTGTACATTCTTTTACAACTTAAATAGTGGTTATTCTACAGATAACATTTGTTAGAGTCTAATAAATTCGTACTTTTATTCCTTCCCCCCAAATGCTAGGACTAAGTACCTCTCTTTGGGCTTTTGTGCTATTGTTGTCATGCATTTTAACTCTATATACATCTAAATCTCATAGGACATTATTATTATTCTAAACTATATATTCATTTAGAGCCATCCACATACAGCTGTTGGTTTTTCAGTATCCTTTCATTATTTCTTTTGAGTAGATGTCAATCTTATTGTTGCTCCTGTATTCACATTGTGTTTGTATGTGTGTATGTTTTCTGACTACATTAAAATTGGTTTTTTTAAATTTTTTATTTTAAGCAATTTTACTGATTGATTTTTAATTAATTTGGGTTTTTTGCCATTTATCTTTGTGATTATAGTGCTTCTCAAATATGTGGCTTCTTTATCAGCTTTGGAAAGTTCTTGGCCGTTATGTTTTTGAATATTCTTTCTTCTCATTTTCTCTTTTCCTCTTCTGAGACTTCAATTTCATGTGTGTTAGACCTTTATACCATGTCCTATATATCTACTATATGCTTATCTCTATATTCCATTATTTTTCTCTTTACTTTAGTCTATATTTTCTTCTGTCCTATCTTCCAGCCTACTAATTCTCTGTTTAGCTATATCCAGTCTGTTATTAAATCCATTTATTGATTGTTTAGCTATATCCAATCTGTTATTAAACCCATTTTCAAACTTAGGGTATTTTTCAATTCTAGAATTTTCATTTGCTTCTCTTTGATAGGTTCTAATTTTTTAAAAAATTCTTTATCTTTTTATCTATTTTAAGGTACATATTAGTCACGGTTGTTTTAAAAATTTATGCCTGGCAACTTCAATTTGTGGGTTAATGACTGTTTCCTGCCAGGCTTCCCAGATATGTGCCCTGTGCCAAGATTCAGCAGATGTCCCAAGGGGAGAATGGTATGTAGAAAGCTCTGCTTAACTCAACTGCAGCTCAATTCAGTCTCCCCTTCTCAGCAGGATCTGCCTCCTCAAGTCCTGGCTGCCTTGACAGCTCTCCAATTTCTTTAGACTTACAAAAAAAAAATCTGGTTTTTTTTTTCCCTTGTCATTTTCACAAGTAATATTATCTGCCACAGTCTACTCCATTATATCTGAAACTGAAATTTTGGCTCAAACTTTTTGATCTTAAGAGACCAAATGAGATAATTTTGTACCCAAAACTGATTAAAAATATATAATAATAATAAATATTTCTGGTAGTATCTTAATTAAATATTACTTTTCTCCTTTTCCCTTCAAGAAGCCAAAATTATAAACCTCTTGTCTTATATTTTATGCTGAGGGGAGTAATGAAATAATAATCATTTCTCAATGTGTTAAACCTTAATACTGTATGTTAAATTTAGTACTAGCAATAATTTCTTTGTATTGAGCATCAAGTACTAGAAAGATAGCTACTCTCATTATTTATAGCATTTACGGTATTTTACTGAAACTTCAAAATATCTCCACCAAGAAGTTACTTAGTACCCCCATTTTTATAGGAAAAAGCCAAGATTTGAACCCAAATCTGACTCTTTCCACTAACAAAAGGAAATTCTACTGAATGTATGAAAATATGTTTATTATAAGAAATATATTGATAAAATTGAGACTGGGTCTGGACAATTTTTCCTCCAAATGCTAGATATTCTGAAGTCTTTTATCTTTATTTATAGCTTCTCAAGATATAATTTAAGTTTAGTTTCTGAAGCTGCTGATGAGAAAATATACTATTTTCAGAGGCAATTTATATACATGATATACAATATGTTATTAAATCCCTGCAGATAATATCCACTTTAGCATGTCAAAAACAATCATGTATTTTTTATATTTCATATGCAATATGACATTTAAAATTTTTGTCTTCCTCCCCTTTCTTCCTAATGCAAACACTGTAATTTTTCTGTAAAATTTCTTTTCTCTTTGGCAACACAGTTTTGATCTTAGAAGGCGATGTTCAGGAGTTCTCCCTTATGTCTCCATCTCCAGACCTGCAGAGATATGAAAGGTTTATCTACAAGCGCAAACACACAATTGCCTGAGTGGGCATTTAGACCTGGGCAAAGAAAAATTTTGCCTTGGCAAAATTTTTCACTGATGCTTTATAAGTGTCCTCTGTGTGATTTCGTTTTAGGTGACTTTTCCAAGTATTTTCCCCAAACACATAGTTTTCTTTACCTGCCTTGCAAAAGTCTTAACTTCTTTTTGAAGCTAGAGGACAAATTTTTCTACATGAGATATTTCCAAACTGTTAATCTTATGTGATATTTCCACAAAACATAATTTAAGCCCAGGCCACTTGCAAAATACCTAGAAAGAGGAAACATTCAATAAAGAGGTGAGAGAACAGGAGTCATAAGGATGGTTAGGGACTCTATATCTCATCTGATAGCTGAGGGTATTAATAAGCTAAATCTTCAGTGATTATCAGTCTCCCTGACCTACACCTTGCCTGGATCCCAGGCTCACCTACTGGTCCTCTTTGCTTTGATATACTCATCTGGCCCAAACAGCCGTGAAAGGAGACCTTAATCTGCCTCTAACTTCTAGGCCTTTCCTCAAGGTTTCTGAATCACTATGGTCATATTGCGTGTGGGCATCGTAGGAGATCCTTATTTCCAGATTCTTTCCTTTTACTACCCCCTTCATTCTGCTAGGAGGAACTTGATTAAACAAAAATGCCTATGGCTGTAAAACTGATAACACTTCTCATATTTATTTATTATTATTTCTATCTTTGCACCCTCCTCCAACCAAAAATGGAATCTTGGATTGGAAATTCTGAGAGTTCCTCTGGAAAACCTGATTTTAAAAATCTTTTTTCTTGAGTCTGCCAAGGTACACATTTCATAAGCTTTCTAGATAATTGGGTTTGAGAAGTAACTTTTTGGCATAAAGTAAATATATTGGTCTCAGGCCAATACTGGGTCTCTAGGAAAGATTGCTTAAAAAGGAAACTCTAAGACAGCTTGTGATGTAGGAGTGATTGATTACCAAACAGGCATTTTTTTCCTTTTTAAATCACATTATTAGCATAGAGAAAGATGTATTTTTCCAAAGATGAAAATACCATTATATTAGGGTTTTTATTCCTGTTTCAAGGCTTCAGGCTCAAATTATGGAGGGAGGAAGAACCCCTCCCCTCATTTTCATGAGGTGTTGCCCAGTGTGTTCTACTCTCTACTTTAAATTCTGATGTGTGAAACAAACAGTCTCAGCCAGATAGCTCCCTGGTTACCACGCAGGTACAGCTGCTGAACATAGCGCTGTTGCAAACTAGTTTTGACACCAGCCATTTGTGCTTGAAGAAATGTCTCATTTTTTTGCTTCTCTCAGATCATTTCACACTCCTGTAGCAAGTGGGGTTTTTATTCTAACACACATTTTGGGTCAGACTAGACCCATTTTTGGGAACCCACCAACACAAATGTTAATAATATGCAGATCTGGCATTTCCTAAAAATGGCATTGCATCAGCCAAACTTCATTTCCTGGGGAGGTTGCTAAGAAAAATCATACATCTTGCCAAATTTCACTAATGTGCTGAGTAGACCCGATGTTATATGGGTGTTTATGAGGAGCCAAATCTCTGTACATACATATTGATCATCTCCTTTTTGTGTGTTTTTCTTGACTACTCATTTCCATAAAAATAGAAATTTTCAGCGGTCTCAACAATGTGCATTCCCTTTTAACAATATCAATCACAATATTTTTACGTCATTTCTCACATGAAAGTCAAATAACTTTCCATTCTCAAGTAACAGTCTCACAATTTAACCCAGACTCTGGTTCATCTGTAGGTTGTTCTGGGTCATCTGATCTACCTTTGCCAAAATTAGATTACTTGTCAAAAGTTGGCAAACTAGGCATTCCACCTGGATGTCTCAATAGCTGCATGTCTTCCCTGCCTTGTCACCTACCATAGCTTTGTTTTCTGATAGTCTAAGCTTATTATATCTCTGTAATTATATGATACTGTCTCACTTCCATGTGTTCATACATTTGTTTTCCTCTGTTTCCTTCCTTTAAAAAACTTGGCAAAATTCCACTGGACCATAAAGTCTCAGACAAGACATGGCATGGTCTGGAGCCTTTCTCATTTCTTTCAGAAACACTCACCTTGGGGGTCTCCTTTCTCTCTGCCCCCACTATCCTTTGTACTTCCTTCCGTTATAGAGATGATGTTAGTGCGTGGTAATGATTTGTTCCATGCTGATGCGCACAATGTGGATATGTGTGGCTATCAAATATTGTTTGACCTTGGCCCACTGGAAAAAAAAAGACTTTTGGCAAAATATATGTTCTACTTATGTCCACATTCCAATGAGGGAAAAAACGTACATGATGATAACAATAAAGTTTCTCCTCATAAGAAAATTTTGAGAGTGGATTTATGTATATTTTCTATAGAAATATGAGTAGGCATCATCATATTTATACTATCACACATATTTATCTTTATATAGTATTTTAAAAGATATCGCTCAAAAATATTGTTGGTGTAAACACTGGACATTCCTGATGGGTAGGGTTACACAAAAATTCTACAACTGACCAAGTAGGTAATGAAGATAAGCTAAAAGCAATTTGACCTTTGGGTGTAATAAAAGAGAATGTCCATGGAAATTTCTATCATTCCTTCATCAAAATGAAAGGAAATAGCTTAACAAGTTACTTAGTACTAGAAGCCCCTTGAGTGTTGGCATCCTTATTCATCATTGTTTAGCACTGTGGCCAGATATATAAAAATGTGTTCCAAACTATAACTTAACACACAACAGTACTCCATATCCACTTACATTTTGGATCAAGACCAAATATATCGTTTTTTTCCATCAGTTTATTCCAATTTATAGAAAGTGGAGATTTTGTTTAATGAGCATAGGTAGGTGGGAGGGGTTATTTTATTGACTAGTTTAATGAACTTAAATCTTTCTAAACTTTGAAGTGATGCAAAAGAGTCTAAATGTTTGTATTCCATTCTGTCACAGTTCACAGAAAATCAGAAACTAGTAAATCTCATGAATCAGATACAGTAAGTAGCAAATTGATTTTAGGGTGTATATTGAATATAATATATAATGCTATATAGTCTGAATAAAGAATTTTTTCTTCCAGAAGTGAGAATAAACACACTTAATAAGAAAAATTTAATAACAGAAATGAGTACTTAATTATACAAGTAGTATCTGGTGCATGTGAAACACACCATAAACACTCATTGAATAAAGGAACAATGGTTTTATTTTGACATCCATTTTGAATGTTTAGGTCTTGATGCTACAGCAGCCATGCACAGTAAAACAGCTTGAGCAAATACAGCCTTAAATAGTAAAACAGCTTGAGTGCCACAGTTTGCATGGTGCCCAAGATAAAAGTAGACATGCTTAGCACAGAAAGCTTAGATGAAAGTTGCCACACTAACTTCTGGAAACATTCAGACAAGATCACCTGGGAGAAAAGAAAGAAAGAAAGAAAGAAAGAAAGAAAGAAAGAAAGAAAGAAAGAAAGAAAGAAAGAAAGGGAGGAGGAGAGAGAGAAGTGAGCGAGAGAGAGAGAGAGAGAGAGAGAGATGAATGAAAAGAAGGAAAGAAAAAAAGAAAGAAGGAAGGGAATGCATATAAGAGAAGAGCAAGGCTGGCAATAGAAATTAACCAATTCCCACCTAGCTGGGTTTTTTCCTTATTATTTTTATATGGTGGGGAAATTCTGAGAAACAAAGAACTGAATTTTATGTACATAAAATCAAGTACATGCACACGCACAGTTGATTTATTTGTTTCTATGTTAAGTCAAGATCAACGGTATGTTTTCTATTTAGTAGCATGTCTGAAAAAGAAACCATTTCTGATAAAGGTAATACAGAAGATTAATATAGCATTCCTTAAACACAATATCCATTTGGAGAAACTTAAAAAAAAGTATGTCTGTGTGTGTTTGTGTGTGTGCACTAGTGAGAAGGGATAGAGAAATTTTCTCACTTTATTCCTTCAGTTTCTGGGTAGGTACAACCAAAGCTGTGAGGCTTAACGAGGCCAGACAATAAAAAAGCTTTGTCAAAGAAAAGCAACCTCTTTCCTATTATTACTCAAGCAATTGTGGGGACAGTGTGGAGAGTGAGCTGTCAGAGTGATCACCTCATTATTTCTTTCAAAACCCAAACAATGCATTCCACCAGCACATGGCGAATTCAACAGAAACGGAAGTGATATATTCATAACCCAATAGGACTTATTTCACGATGGCCTTAAATGACTTCATTAGATTGCCAAGTAGGAAAGGATTAAAAGAGAGGAAGAAAAAATGTCAGAGGTAGACAAAAAATCGTAAGGATGTATGATGCTTATAGTAAACAGATCAAAAACATGTTGATAGAAGCCACATGGAAATAACAGCAGCAAACATTGTTTACTCGTAATTGTACAGTTAAATAAAATATGTTTAAGCATTTTCTAGAATTTTTCATGTATTAGTTACTCATATACTCAACTGATGGGGGGAATCATGGATTATATTTCTGAAAAAGGGAATGATCCGTTTATAAAATAGGAAATAAACTAGTGCTTTTATGAAGGAAGAGCTTTAAAAGCATGATCTCATTTTATTCCAATGACACTTCAAGGTAGATATCATGACCTCCAATTTACAGGTGGGAATATGAGATCAGAGAAATTAAATAAGTTGCCTGAACTCATCCCATTAGGAATTTGAACACAGAAACATCTGGCTCTCAAAAATGTCACTAATCATTTTGAAAAACCACAAAGAAGGAATCTCCTCTCAGTAAAAGACATACATACAATATTTTGCACATAAAACCTGTCTGTGGCTTCCCTAGTCCCATATGTAGTTCAGATAAGACCCAAAGTCCTATCAAGCTCCCTCAGAGTAAATACTCACCTCAAGCAAGTCATCATTTTTCTTCCCTGGAATTGAAATCTTAGCAGTAAACACAGATTTTAAAACTGAGTACTTGGATTAAGATAGATTACTATAAGATTTTTTTTAAAGTCTGCACAATTACTTCAAAGGAAAATGTTAAAATGGTTTAAATAAGATTTGATGTTGTTATACACATTAATATGAAACACATAAGAAAAGTACATTAAGTCACATCTTTTTCCAACACAGTAGGATGTCCATGTTTGATTATATGACACTGATTAATAAATAAAAGAATACTATTGGACCACTTAAATGGTATTGTACAGTCACAGCAGAAATATATTTATTGACATGGAAAGAGTACATAGTACATACTTTATGAGCCAACTTTTTAGTTTGTGTGTGTGTGTGAGCGTGTACAGAAAGAATTTTAGAAGAATATAACAAAATGTTTATAATTTTATTTCTGGAGATAAAGTGATTCCTTTCTTTTCTTTTACTTATTTGTATTTTCAAATTTTTATATAATAAGTATGCAATATATAGGCTTACTTAATACTTTAGCATAATGCATTATTGCTCAAATGTCAAAACTTCAAGAACATTAAAATCTTTTGCTTAAAGCCAAAAGTTAGTTTTATGACTTGGAATCATTTTCTACACAGAGATATTCTGCCAATTTAAGCTCAGGGAGTAGTAAGAGTTCTTTGGCAGGAAACAGACAGCACCTTTCCTGCAAGTGTGTTCTGACAGAAAAACATTAATCCTGACTTAAGTGTGGGGTGACATCTAGTGAACTGTTTCTGCAGACGATTGCCGGTTCCCTCCACGATTCTCTCTCCTGCATTTTTTTTTTTTTTTAGTACACAGTCCTCAATACATCTGTTCTTTTACAAGGCATGCATATTTCCCCAACATAGAGAAGGCAGTATTTCAGTCCCCTGTATGCATACGACAGTCCTTATTTTGTGCACCTTGGCAAGAGACAGCTTTTCAGTTTGCCGTGTAAATAACATACTTCTTTCTCTGGAAAACAATGGCAAAGCTTCAGACTTTGGATTATGATTCGTCCAGCTTTTCATCTGTTAGTAATTAATAAGGTGACTTCATAGTTACTAAGGCTTAGGACAGATAGGGAGTCAGTGTTTATAGTTGTAAACAGGTCATAGAGGAACACGTCCCCCGCCACACACTTCAGTTTTGGGAAATAGTCAACTATCTTTGTGCAGTCCAAAATCAAGACAGTCCCTTGATCCTATGGTTCTAGACAGATAGGCTAGTTATCGATAGTGAAGTTCAAGACCAAGACTAGACTAGCAGGAAGAATAATTTCAAGCTAAGCCCTGGATTGCTGAGATGGAACCTGTTGTCTAAAGTCAGGATTGCTCCTAAAGAACAGAGTATGTAGCAGCCAAGTGGCCTTGGCAATGGAGGAAAAAAAAATACTGTAAGCAGAGCTTGACAGTATGTGGAAATAGTCCTTTGGAATGAGCTTACATAATTTAGCCTAGTTCTTCTCCATATTAATTTTAAAATTATCAGGATTCCATTTAAAGGATTGCCCGTGGATGTAAATTTTTGGCCAACCACAACAGAGATTTAAACCCTGGATATTTTATAGTATCATTCTTATACTAAACATTTTAAGATCCACTAAGCTCTATCACCTTCAGAGGGTGGGATTGGGGAGGGAGGTGGTGGGAGGGAGAATGGTGGGAATGACATGACAAAGCTTGCTAGTCGTCCTAAAGAAGCCGTTATTATATATTACAATATTTACCCTACAACAGAGGGTTGGCTGGAGATATTATAATCTAGAAATTCAGATTCTAGTCAATAAATATCAAAGAAGTAGAATAAACAACTTGCACACAAAAATAAAGATAGTAAACTAGTATAGTCAAAAATCCACAGCATTTTGGGAATTAAATAAAATTGGCTTAAAGCAAAGTTAAGGCATCAGTCCATACTCATTAAACTAGCAAAAGCTATAAAAATTCATGAGTGACAGGTTAGGGTAAAAAGGTAGGCTTATATATTTTAAATGTCATTGGAAATGGGTTGAAATTTTCTGCAGAACTATTTGTAACAAAAGCTGTATGATGGCTTCTTTCCTTTGACCTAGTGATTTCACTTTGGGAATATACTCCTAAAAAATAATCTGAAAGCAAACAAGTAATTTGTTCCAAGCTGTTCATACAAAGCTGTTTATGAAAGGGAAAATTTGAAAATAACTCAAATGTCCAACAATAAGCAATTGTCCAGTGAAACTAGTGTTTGATACCATGAACGACTAGCGGACTTATTAAGTTGTGTGAACTATGTCAATTCAGACTCACAGTTACAGTAAATAATTAAGTTAAGTAAGAAGAAAATCCATGTGTAAAACCTGATTAAAGTCACATAAATACATAAGCACATACATGAAGAGTAATCAGAAGAGACTGTGAGGGCAGGGAAGGGAGAGGATTCAGATTTATTGACATATTGAGGACCTGTGTTTTCCAATGTCTTTACATAATTTATCTCTTTTAATCTCAGACCAACCTTGAGAGACAGATATTATTTATCCAATTTCTACTCAAGAAATCAAGCAGCTCGTTCATGGTCACATAGCTGGGTAAGTGACAGAGCTGGATTCTCACCCTGTCTCAGATTCCGAAGTCCATGGCTTCCCAGTTCATCGTGTGGAACATATTTTCTGAAGTTCTTTAAAAAAACACCTCTATTCTCATCACATGATCCTTCGAAATGGATTGATTGGTTGAATATATTTTAAAAACATGTTAAAATATATTCCCCTAATGTTAATTGGCACAAAGTTTTGCAATCTTAGCATAAAAAAGTCATTTACATTTGTTTAAGACAGCATTTCCCAAGCCAGTAAACTTGTGTGTGTGTGTGTTGTGTACACATGTACACAAGTATATGTGGCAACTGTTAATAAGCCATAGAACTCCAGTTCTGCAGAACAGTTTGGGACATATTTATTTAAAGTTCTGTGATGACTACATATAGTCTTTTGAGATTAAGTATTAAAATACCTACATTTATAAAATTTATCTCTACTGTATCTATAAACCTCTGTCTGAAGGGACTCAGAGGTTTAAATGTGAATTATGGAATTTCTCAGAGCTTAAATATAAATAAATCTATGTATCCATATTTTCTCTCTTCCTTAGAGTGATAAGTGGCAATTCTTTAAATATTAGGACAGAAAATCACCATGGAATATCTGAGGTTAATCTCCCTTGGAGGAGCAACTGCTTGGTAAGCTATTCTATAGATAAGGTTAATAAGAGTTTTGAATTTTTGAGGGTCAAAAAATTAGCCATCACAGTGGACAATGAGGAAGACATAGAGGAGGAGGATTCTGAGTCTGTGAGGTAGCAATTTCTGGAACCAATAACTAACCTAGCACTTTAGGGGGCTGATTGTCTTAGTGAATTTAAAGACTAAGAACTGAGGACTGAACACTAAGAACTGTAACCCTTTAGAATCTAGAGAGGAAAACCTCACCACTGTGTATGATTTAGAGGACTGATGTTTTCCCAAAAGCATCACTTCAAGGCTTGTGGCAGTGGCCATACTAGAGGATCCATTCTCTCTTCCTGTTCCTGGTCTTTGGGTTTAAGCATTGCTTTGACAGCTAGCCAGTTCTCAGGTCATCAAAAGGCATCACAAAATAGATGGCTAGGGTGTGTGTTTAACCCCCAAATCTTCATCATCCTCTCATGGCTCTGTAATTACTTAACTAATTTCCCTTTCTTTTTTTTTCTTTCTTCCTTCCTTCCTTTCTTTCTTCTCTTTTTCTTTCTTTTTTTCTTTCTTTCTTTCCTCTCTCTTCTTTTTACAAATAAACATTTCAACTAGGTAAAACTAGTGTTTTTGCCATGCAAATGTAACTTTAAGACAGGTTTCAAAGGGTTATTTCCTTTCCTGCCATGTAGAAATTCCGGTGCTTTCTCAGGAATCATTTTAAATCTTCCGTTATATGGGCTCTACTGTGACCAGCTCCTCGAGCATGTCCAGCCAGTGGTGCTTAGTTCCATCAATGCTCCTATCTCTGAGCTTCCAGAGAATTGAAGAATCTTTAGTCTTATAGACACAGGCCACTTGATCTGGGAGTCCTGCCACTGAACAGGGAATATTGACACCAGAATGATAATCATCAACTCAACTACATTTGGCATTTAGAACGCAAATAAGCAAGGCTTCAGTTTCCCTCTTCAGTGGTCAGCATGTCAATATAGGACTGAGACAGATTTGTTGTTCTTCTTTAGATATTGTTACTGGATATCCTGGGGATGCGTTGCGGGGTCTGGTGTGGGGAGTTAGAGGAGGACTCTGAACTGATGGCTATTCATTCCCACCATGTGCTAGTACCACTATGGAGATGGACTGAGACAAGATATCCCTGTGCCTACCTCCCAGATAATTAAATCAGAATCCCTGACCATGGGGATTGGGCATGGGTATTTTTTCAAGTTTCCTAGATGATCAGGGCTGAAAATAACTTACATAGAGAGTCATCTTTGTTACACATTTGAAGAGTGCCCTGTGACATATTTTATGATTTAGGCCTTCCCTCATCTTTGCAGCTGTACTCTTACCTGCAGAGTTTAGCCATCTCTTGTTTAATGGATCGTGTTTCCAATCTTGTGTAGTTTGTGAAACAGGGAATAGTGTATGCTGGCTCATCTGAATATAAATCTCATCAGTGGCCAAAATTTTAACTAGGGAAATACAGGCATACAGCAGAGATACTGCAGGTTCTGTTCCAGACTACTGCAATAAGGTGAGTATCACAATAGGGCAAATCACATGAATGTATTGGCTTCTTAGGGCATATAAAACTTATGTTTACACTATGCTGTAGTCTATTAAGTGTGCAATAACACGTCTTAAAAAAAACATTGTACATACTTTAATTTTTAAAAAGACTCCATTGCTAAAAAAGGCTCATGATCATCTGAGCCTTCAGAGAGTCAGAATCTTTTTTGCTGGTGGAGGGTTTTGCCTCAATGTTGATGGCTGCTGACTGATCAGGGAGGTGGTTGCTGAAGGCTGGTGTTGCTATAGCAATTTTTACAATAAGACAATAGTGTAGTTTGCCCGTTGATTAACTTTTCCTTTCTCTGCAGCAGGTGATATTTGATAGCATTTTACTCACTATAGAACTTCTTTCAAAATTGGAGTCAATGCACTCAAATGCTGCTGCTGCTTTATCAACTGAGTTTACATAATATTCTAAATCCTTTGTTGTCATTTCAACAATGTTCACAGTGTCTTCACCAGGAGTAGACTCCATCTCAAAAAGCCACTCTCTTTGCTCATCCTGCTCATCCATAAAAAGCAACTCCTCATCTGTTTGAGATTATCATGAGATTGCAGTAATTCAGAAACATCTTCAGGCTTTATTTCTAATTCTAGTTATCTGGCCGGGCCGGGCGCGGTGGCTCACGCCTGTAATCCTAGCACTCTGGGAGGCCGAGGCGGGTGGATCGCTCAAGGTCAGGAGTTCGAGACTAGTTATCTGGCCATTTCCAGTGCATCTGCAGTTACCTCCTCTACTGAAGTTGTGAACCTTTCAAAGTCACACAGTTCCACAAGGTTTGGAATCACTTTCTTCCAAACCCTTGTTAATGTTGATAATTTAACCTCCTCCCATGCATCACAAACGTCCTTAATGACATCTACAATAGTGAGTACTTTTCAGAAGGCTTTCAATTTACTGTAACCAGATCCATCTGTGGAATCACTATTTATGGCAGCTATAGCCTTTCAAAACGCATTTATTAAATATTAATAATAAGACTTGAATGTCAAAATTATTCCTTGATCCATGGACTATAGAATGGGTGTTGTGTTATCAGGCATGAAAACAACATTAATCTTGTTCATCTCCATCAGAGCTCTTGGGTGAGCAGATAACTTGTCAATGAGCAGTAGCAAAAATATTTTAAAAGGAATCTTTTTTTCTGAGAAGTAGATCTCAACAATGGGCTTAAAATATTCAGTAAAACATGCTGTAAACAGATGTGCTGTCGTCAGGCTTTTTTTGTTCCTTTCGTAGATCACAGGCAGAGTAGATTTAGCATAATTCTTAAGGGCCCTAGGATTTTCAAAATGGTAAATGAGTATTGACTTCAACTTAAAGTCACCAGCTGCGTTAGCTAATAACAAGAGAGTCAGCCTTTCCTTTGAATCTTTGAAGCTCAACATGGACTTCTCTTCTCCTGTTATGGAAGTCCTAGATGGCATCTTTTTCTAATAGAAGGCTGTTTCCTCCTCTACATTGAAAATCTGTTATTTATACTATCTCTCATCAATTGTCTTAGCTATATCCTCTGGATAACTTGCTGTAGCTTCTACATCAGCTCTTGCTGCTTCACCTTTTACTTTTATGTTACATTTTGCTTTCTTAAACTTCATGAACCAACCTCTGCTAGTTTCAAACTTTTCTGCAGCTTCCTTACCTCTCTCAGCCTTCATAGAACTGAAGAGAGTTAGGACCTCACTCTGGATTAGGTTTTAGTTTAAGGGAATGTTGTGGCTGGTTTGATCTTCTATCCAAATCAATAAAATTTTCTCTGGATCAGCAATAGGCTGTTTGATTTACTTGCCATTTGTGTGTTCATGGGAGTAGCACTTTTAATTTCCTTCAAGAACTTTTACTTTGCATTCACAACTTGGCTAACTGTTTGGCACAAGGGGCTTAGCTTTTGGCCTATCTCATCTTTCAACATGCCCTTCTCACTAAACTTAATCATTTCTAGCTTTTGATTTAAAGTGAGAGACATGCAACTCTTCCTTTTACTGGAACACTTAAAGGCTATTGTAGAGTTATAAATTGGCCTAATTTCAATATTGTTGTGCCTCAGGGAAAAGAAAGGCCAAGGATAGGGGGAGAGACAGGGGAATGGCCTGTCGGTGGAGCAGTCAGAACATATAACATTTCTCAAATAAGTTTGCTATTTTATAGGGGCGTGGTTTATGGTGCCCAGAAACAATTACAACAGTAACATCAACAATCACTGATCACAGATCACTATAACAGATATAATAATAGTGAAAAAATTTGAAATATTGCAAGAATTACCAAACGGTGACACAGAGACCTGGAGTGAGCACATGCTGTTGGAAAAAATGGTGCCAGTAGACTTACTTGACATAAGTGCCATTTACTTGACTTGGTGCCACAAATCTTAAATTGTAAAAAACACAGTATCTGTGAAGTGCAATTAAATGAAGTATACCTATAGAAACTTTACTTCTCACAATTTTGGTCTGGTTTAAACTACTAAAGATTGACTGAAAGTTTCTTGAGATGTTAGAGAGGGTACTTTAAGTGCAGAAAATAAAATGCAATGTAATAATATAAACACAAGGAAAGAGAGTATTCATGCAATTTTCTAAAATATTCTTCTCTCTCTCTGAATTACAAGTATTATCTAAGACAGTCATCAAAATTGTAATCTAGTAGGAGTAATATGGAATATACAGATTCCCTTCCATTAGCAAAAGCCTACCTGAAAGTCAAAGATAATTATTTTTTCTGCATAAAAAGGTTATATTTCTATTTAAAAAAATGCAAGAAATTTAAATTAGACATTATTACCCTACCTGTTTCTCAGGTGTCAGACTGTATGACCTACTCAAACAAAACCTTCTTTCCTGTTCCTGACCCATAAACACAAATGCCTTCTTCATTTCATGATCAAACATGGGAGACAGTTCCAAGACACCCCAATCTCACAGAGGGCATGCTTTCAAACTTGGCTCTTGACTCGTTAAGGAAATAGCTACACCAAGTCACCAACATCTATGGTTGAAGAGCACTAGAGTGTTTGTCTAATATCCAGGATGGTCTTAGGCAGGCTTTTATATCAGTTTGGACTTTAGTTTTCTCATCTGTGAAATGAGAGTTTGATCTAAACTGGCAGCTCATGGGCTAATTTTGGCCTAGAGACATGTTTTATTTGACTGATAGTACTTTTGTCAGCATTTAAAAATTGGAACATTTACATAAAAGTCCATTTCTGAATTCTCCTAAAAAGATTGGTAGAGCTGACCTACCTTCTCTCTTGGCAATAATTAGCTGGAGCTGAGTCTTCAGTGTTCATCCCCAGGGATTGTGTTCTCTAAGTCCCTGGCAAGCCCATTTCCTTCACTGCAGTGCTGCCTGGCCCCAGGAGCATTAGAGATTGTAATCTGTAATCTAATAACCTATTACATCCCTTCCAGTTCTGAAATACCATGATTCCCTTTTTCCTAAAAGGCCAACACATGGAGCAGGAGAGGATGGGAGGTGTATGGAAAGGGATAGAACAGGATGAGGACAGAGAGGAATTCCAGGCTTCCCTTCTGACAGGGTGTGGATATAAAAGTTCTCTTGAATGAGCAGACTTAATCCTTTCAAAATTTGATCATAATTTCAGAGGGGGTGGAGGATGAGAACAACACACAAACACCACTGCATATTTACCAGGTGATGTCAAATGGAGAATGATTCCAAGGCAGAAAAATAGCTCCTGAATTTTATTTTTATCATTTTTAAAATTTAGATTTGATGCCTTTGAGATTATAAAATCATCCATGTTAACTATAGAATATTTGAAAAATTCAGAAATGTATAAAATAGCACCAGATAAACTCCATTCAATTCAAATCCTAAGGATATTTTATGTATATCTTAAACCTGCAAGCCATGTTTAAGCATTGAGCTTATACATTGCAGCACTACAGTTTGAATTTACTGGGAGATAAAGTAGCTTATTTCAATTGATTATAACAAGCAATAACATACACCTATGTGTGTATTACGTACATACAAAAGCATACAAAGACAAACCAAAGAAATAATATTACACTTCAGGAAGCATATACTATGCAGTGGGAATGTAAGTACACATACCACTAATATAAGGCAAAAGAACACAACTGGTAAAAGAAAAGTACCAAATACAATAATTTCAGGTCTGTAATTCAGAGAAATTTGTCAATGAAGGAATGTAAAGCATTTTTTATTTTTCAACGTAATCAAAAAAGAAAGCATTTTCAAATTTTCACCAACTTACAACAAATAATGCAATTTTAAAAATAAAGAATTGACTAAAATGTAAAAATTGCCTATCAGTGAGGCATGTACATGATTACACTCAACCAAAATTATTCCAAGACAAAAAATATCAAAGTATTGTGAAAACAAGTAGAAAATGGAGCCCATTCTTACCCATTGTTGTAGTAAAAGAAATGAAGTGAGATTTCACAGCTTCTTAGATAAGCAGTGTACTTTGACCCAGACTTCTGGGGACATAGTACTGACAGTGAGTCCCATAACTTTAACCTCTGTTTGAAAGGTTTTTGTTCTCGCATAGTTCAAAAACCAACCAGAACATGATTTCAGTATGCCATGGATAATGCCTCAAAGAAAAATTGTCATGTTCGAACACATACTGGTACAGAAAAAAATCAAAATAATCTCCTGGCATAATTTCAAAATGATAATTAGTTCATTTTTCAAAGGACCTGAATTCTGAAAATGTTTTGCCATAGCATATTTGTGTATGTAAAACCTAATGATACCCTAGATAACGAGTTCCCAAATGGAATTACGAACAATTAGATGCTACATATACTGTTTTCAAGTCTGCAATGTTATTAAATTAGCATTGCCTTGCAAATTAATACTTGCTTTCATTTTTCTAGTAAGTGACCAAGGGGGAAATAGGCTTAAAATGAATGTAAAACAGTAAATACAAATCACTAAAATTTGTGGTTCTTTTTCCCTGGAATCTCTTCCTTCTACTTGAAAAACATGGCTTATAATAATCATAAAACATTTTCCCCAGCTTTTTATAGTTTTAAAGACTGGTATGCTTGCCACAGGATCTTTATTTGTCTAGAAAACTTAGTGGAAACAGGATACTGTCTACTGGATAAAGCATGCGTAATAAATGTAATCCTTCAAATTTACTGCTGATTTATCAAACGTACAGCTGTCAACCTAATCAATTCCTTTGATGGCTCAACATTTCCATTACTAAGAGAAAACGTTGTATCTCTGTATAATATTCTCTGCAGACTAAAAAATATATATATATATGGTTGTCGTGGCAACTGCAAACTGTGGGGATTCTGTCATGACCCCGTAGCAGTCTAATGGAAAACATATGCCTGGAAATCACGAACTGGCACAAGGTCTTTGGGAGGAAGTATTTGAGGGAAATTAACCTTAAAAGATTTCCTTAATTCTAATCTCAGACTCTCCCACTGCAAATGTTTAGAATGTTGCTATGTTTGCCAACATCTGTAGCACACAACCTAAACACAGAGAGAAAACTTGACGGTTCGCTCGTTGCCAATATTGCATCTATTAAAGAATTAAGTTCTTAAATATGAAATTATTTATTATAAAATCTCTCTCCCACCAAAAACCAAACAAGTAGAGAAGTAATTTTCATTATTTGACCCAAACAAGTTGTCTCAGACTTAAGCTTACATCAGAATTATTAATACACGCAGGGTTTGTTAAAGCACAGATTTCTGGGCTCCACCCCCAAAGTTTCTAATTTAGTAGGTTTGGTGGGATCTGAGAATTTGTATTTCTGAAGTTCTCAGGTGATACTGTTGCTGCTGGCCTAGTATCCACATTGTGAGAGCCACCAATCTGCACCGAAACTTCGAAGAATTCTAAAAGTTTACTAGCAATAGAATTTGAAAGGTGTAAGAAAAATGTCAGTTCTTATTACAATGCTCATTTCAATGCTCTGAGCTGCAGTTGTTTCTATACTTGGCCCTGCTTGAGAAATCACTTCTAAAATACAAAATTTTAGGTTCTACTTCCCAGGGTTTTGGTTTTAGTTGGTCTTGGAGGGACCTCAGTGCCTGGGTATTTTTAACAAGCATCTCAAGTTGATTCACATACAAGCCTGTTTCTCTACTTTGTTTGGGAACCACTGATTCAGGGCATGTTGTCATTTTGTGGTGTGCAGCAATCTCCTGTGAAGCTGGTTTTAAAACTCTGATCATTGCCCCAGCGGCTCAGATGCAGTAGGTCTGGATGGACCCAGGAATGTGGAATTTTATCAAGCAACGTCAGGCTTTGGTGAAGGTGACCACAAACAGTCTTCAAAGTGAAATGTTAAAGACATCTATGGAAGGTGGAAGAAGAAAATACTAGAATTCTTTTTAAAATTTTTATCTGAAAACTAAGAAAGTCATTAAGCTTTACTTATTACACTGGCTATCACAATGAGCCTGCAGTTGGGGCAGTCCCGTGCCACCCACTCTGGGAGGGAAAAGTGGGGCTTCACCTTGGAGAAGGGGCTGACAGCAAAGCTCTCATTCTAGTATGATTATAACACAGGCTCATTTAGGTAGGCTTATGAATTATTTTTCTAGTTTTCACTGACCTGAGCCTTCAGAAAATGGACTAGTAGCTTAAAAAGAACTGTGATTGATTGAAGATATTACAAATAATGCAACCACAAGTGAGCCACCTGAAAATGAAAGAGCTGACACATTTCCTACTCCTGGTACAAACTCTTCCCCAACCTAATTAAGAGAAATTACTATGACCTTACAAGTTAATCAATAAAAAGAAAATAACTTTTTTCAGAAGAGACATGGGATGTGGAAAGAACATTTTGAAAATGGATGTTTCCATCATTGTATAATTTTGCTGCTGAAAGTCCTCACATGGAAACCACATTTTCTGCCTTGATTAAAAATTTTCAAAAGTGTTTAATTGGGTTCTGAACTATCGTTTAAAGATAATTGACACCTGATTAGTGTACAAGAAAAGTTGATGGACATTAGGCGAGATTAAAACTTGCCTAAATTTCAACAAAAACTAGATACTGGATCTGCCCAAACCTTGATCTTAGAACTTCCCAGTATCAAAGAACTGAGAAATAAATACCTGTTGTTTAAGCCACCTATGCTATGGTGTTCTGTTATAGCATCTAGAACTTATTCAGACAGAGTCCATGACACCAGTACATGCTTCATATGGTTTTACTGATTATGCAGAGTGATTTCATTGAGTAAATTTTACTGAGTAAATAATCGTATAATGGTTAAATTATGTTAATTCTTGTTGGGGCATGTCAGCCATTTGAATACCAATTTGGATTCCTTCAACTTTGATAAGATTAAATATCAAGAAAGCAGCTATGAATATATATTTAAAAAGACTGCTTGAATATTTGTATACATTCAAGCTATGAATATATACTGAAAAAAGCAACATCTGAGGCTTCTTAGATCCTTTGTATTTGACTCTTATCCAAGTTCATATTTTTCCTAAGCATAGTGAGTTAGAACCACCAGTAAACAGTTTAATAAGCTTAGAGAAAAACACCTTTTTTTAAGGACTCTTCTGAGTTGCTAAATCATATCATATACAAGTGAAGTGAAATAAAACAATTATAGTGAATCAATAGTCCATCTGTCAGGGTGGTAGTCTGCCCTCGGTTCTTGGTGTGCTCTTGGCCAAAGAATGACCAGACACACCAAAGTGTCAAGTCCAGACTATTATCCTGGTCCCCTGACTCCTTGCTTGGAAAAATCACCAACAGGGCCAATTCAATGGAATAACCTCAGGCAGGAAGCAGTTTCGCAAGAGCAGCTCTTTATTGTAGAATAAAATACTCACACACACTCACACATATGCACACTCTCTCTCACTCCCTCTCACTCTTTCTCACTCACTGTCACTTTCTCTCTCTCTCTCTCTCTCTCTCTCACACACACACACACACACACACACTCACACACTCTCACTCTCTCTCAATTCTTAGGTTGTTTCCTGTTATTAGCCTAGTCTGGGGGGCAGGCTCTCAGGAGGTATCAAGCTTATAGCATAATAATTACCCTTAGGTTACTCTAGGTCACTTTCTAACACCTATCATGCCTGGGCTGGGAAATTCCCAGATTTATAAAGCATTCCCTCCTTCCCAGGTGTAGCAGCTTTTGGTATACAATTAAGGGTGGGGCAGCACCAAAATGGAGTGCCCGCCCTTATCCTTCTTCCCAGGTGGAGCAATTGCTGGAGACAGCACCAAAGCAGGGAACCCTTGTCCCAAGAGGAGCCAGAGTTTCTGTCTACCTAACACATCCGTCTACCCTTAAAAGATTAGAGACTTTAAAGTTTTTCTAAACTCACATGACTTTATCTCCAGTGGTGATTTAGTAGTTTTAATTAACATTATTTTCAAATACCTGAATCTGAGTAATTTGGACTCTACCAAATTAAGCTGTTTTCTTCAAGAGTGTACAATTAAAAAAATGATAATAATAAATTTGGTTCCATTTTTCACTGGCCATATAACAAACCATAGATGTTCCAAAGCAAACCACTCATACCTTCTACAAGACTCTTCCCTCTGCTGCTTTTATTTCTCTTCATTTTTCCTGGGACCCTTTTCTTCTCATCCTCACTGTCCTTCCTTCCTTTTTAGGAGGGTAGGGGTGAGGTAAAGATTTATTTTCCTTTCCAGAAATCTCTTTGTTATCCATTGACAGACATTTAGAATCATAAAGCACTAAAAGATCAGAGATAAGGTAGCAGCTGCTATTAAGGCTTTTTTGTTTAATATAAGAGATATGAATGAAGGTGATTTTTAAAAAGCTAGACTAGTGCTTTTCAATCATTTATGAGCATAACAGTCTCCTGGGGATTTTGTTAAAATGCAGCTTTTGGGGGTGAGACCTGATATTTGGCATTTTTAACAAGCCCCCAGTGATCCTGACAGAGCTGGTCTAGGGATCAGGCCTTGAAGAGCAAAGAATTGCCCTGGCTCTTTATAAATGTATACCTTCCTTGAAGTTTCAAAAAAAAAAAAAAAAAAACACTGATGACTATAAATTGCTTTTCATTATTTTTTTCTTGATGATTTATTATTTCTTTGCATTTACTCCAGGCAGGATTTATATAGCATTTGTGAAATCTACTGTTTATCGTAGGCATTAATATTTTTCTGGGCATGTGTCATGATATATTATTGATCATCAGAAGATATCTGGGTGTGGTGGCTCACACCTGTAATTCTAGCAATTTGGGAGGCTGAAGTAGGCAAATTGCCTGAGCCCAGGAGTTCTAGACCAGTTTGGGCAAAGTATCGAAATCGCCCATCTATAAAAAATAAGAAAAATTAGCTGGGTATGCTGGTGCACACCTGGAGTCCCAGCTATTCAGGGAGGCTGAGGCAGGAAGATCCCTTGAGCCCAGGAGTTCCAGGCTGCAGTGAGCTATGATTGTGCCACTGCCCTCCAGCCTGGGTGATGGGGTGAGACTATGTCTCTTAAAAATTAAAAAAAAGAAAACAATAAAACAACATTACTATGATAGCCTTTTTTAAAACCGATAACCCAAAAGACTTTTTTCTAAACATCTACTCTGTTCCAGGTGCTCTATCAGGTCCTGGGGTCCCAAGTTAAAAGTGACATGATCCCTGCTGATAAAGATCTAAAATTCATCGTGATGAATGCTTCAGTGGGGTATGTATAAAGGATAGGAAAATAGAAGCATAATTTAGCTTGTATATGAGGAAGAGTGAAAGGCCATAGAAAGGTGGTAAAATTTGAGTTAGGGCTTCAATGGTGGGTACCGGTCAGGAAAGGGGGAGAAAACATTTCCTGCAGAGAAAACTGCACATGCAAAGGTGTGAAGGCCCTTCCTCTATGCATGGTGGCTTTTGATGATGGGTGTTACACTCTCCACTTGACAAGTTCATTACAGGGAAAAAAAGAGTCACTATGAGAAATACGGTGATGTTAATTACAGTGATTCATGATTGAAATAAGAAGATATTTTTGAAAAAACAGTACTTGAAAATGCAAGTGGACATTAAATGCGTTATAATTACTCTCCATATAAGCCTTTTTAAAGAAAGAAGAAAGGAAAGAATGTGTTTTGCATCATTTGTTAAAGAAGTTGCCATGGAAAAGCTGAACCTAGATACGGGGCTCACTGACGGTGAAGTTACTAGAGCATATCTCAGAAAGATCTACTGTTTTCAGGCACAAAACTACTTACTCTATGGAATTAGAGACAATCTTTTATGACTATGCATTTTTTAAGATATCTGCACATGCAGGGGGAAGGCTTCAAAGAGACAAGCTGTCATATGGTCTGGCTTTTTTGGTGGTTGTTTTTTGTTTTTCCTATCAGCCAAAATGGCATTTATTAGGGGAACACTAACAGCAAAATAGTGCAATACAAACTTCAAATATAGTAAACATTAAATTCATTTGTATGTTACATACATATTTATTTTGTGTTATTTTGTGCTGAGCACATTTTTAGGCTTTGAAATTAAAATGACAAACAAGACAGGTAAGTAAGATCCCTGAGCCCATGAAGCTTACATTCTAATGTAAGTACCACTAAGCAACAGGGAATTCTATTTGATCAGTGGTTCTCAAAGTGTGGTCCACAGACCTTAGGGGGTCCCCAAGACCCTTTCAGAGGCTCCATGAGCTCAAAATGCTTTTCATAATTACACTGAAATGTTATTTGCCTTTGTTCATTATGTTGACATTTGCATAGATAGCACAGAAGCCATGGTGGGTGAAACTGCTGATGCTTTAGTATGAATACCAAGGGTTGCACCAAATTATTCTGTACTTTTAATCATTATATTCTTACTGCCAGGCACTTGCAGGAGAAAGCAAGCAAGCAAGTCTGCCAATTTCACTTAAGAATGTCTTTGATGAAGGGGTAAAAATCAGTTTTATTAAATCTTGACCCTTGAGTACATATCATTTAAATGTTCTGTGTGATTAAGTAGTAAGTATGAATAAACAACTTCTGGTTCATACCAAAGTGTAATAGTTGTCTCAAGGAAAAGCACATGTGTGATTGTGTGAGTCAGAAGCTAAATAAGCGGCTTTTTTTTTCATGGAAAGCCATTTTTATTTGAAAGGATGACTGGCAGATAAACTGGTTTTTCAGATTTGAGTATTTGGCAGGCAGTTTCTTGAATGTGAAGGAAGTGAGTCTGTCATTTCAAAGAAAATTGAGTGTTGGTGCCAATGATAAAATTTGAGCTTTCAAGCAAAAATTAGAATTTTGGGAATGTGTTTCTACCACCATTAACTTAAGAGCTTCCCAACACTTACGGATTTTTCTGAGATAAATACTGACATTAACAAATGTGATTTTGATAGTGTCTAATAAAGTGTGTCAACATTTGGGAGATCTACATAACTCAGTGAATGAATATTTTCTAAATGACCAGTGCATGATGTTACAAAACAATGCATCGGTAAAATACACAAAGTGTGAGAGAGACCAGTGAATTTTAATGTAGCAGAATACAAAGAATTCATTGATATCATTTGAAATTTCATATTGCAGCTAACCTTTCAAAAACCACCCTTGTCAACTTTTGTGATAGTACTAAAAATAATATACATAATAATCTATAAATGCTATTAACATATTCTTCTCTTTTGCAACTACATGTCTGTGTGAGGCCAATTCGTCTTCATATACTTTAACCAAAACAACATATTTCAACACTTAAAATCCAGAAACAGGAATAAGAATCCATATGTCTTCTATTAAGCACAATAAAAAAGAGATTTTCAAAAATATAAACCAATGCCATTCTTTTCACTTGTTTGGAAAATACTAACTTTTCACAAAAAATAAATTATTTATACCAACATGTAGTCAGTTTATTGTTGTCACTTTTAATAGATTTTACAATAAATATTTTTAAATTATTTCAGTTTTAATTAATACTATAGCAAATATATCCCATGTAAACAAAAACTCTTTGGGATTTTCCAGAATTTTTAGACTGTCCTAGAACAAAACATTTGGAAACTATTGTGTTAGAATACATTTTTTAAATCTGGGTGCTCATAGAAGGGGTGTCAGTAAGTTTGTCAGGTTTGTAAGTCTTCATTAGACAAAGGGAAATGTGTTGGGCATGGAAGGATGAGCAAAATTTCTTTAGTTTAGTGGTTCTCAAACACTAATGTGCATCAGAATTACATGGAGGACTTGATAAAACACAGAATTATCTGGAAGGCCCCACTCCCAAGTTTCTGATTCAGTAAATGTAAGGTATTACAGAATCAGAGAATTTGTATTTCTAACAAGATCTCAGGAAATGTTGATGCTACTGGTCCAGGAACCACACTTTGAGCCCACTACATTGTGTAAATAAGTGAGGGAAGAGCTATTTGAAAAGAGAGACTGCATTGACTTCTGATACCAACAAATCATAGTTGAGCCAAATTTCATAGTCTGAGGGCACAAGACTGCACTCACTTTAGATACCAGCTGTAAAATCAGGGGTCTCTAGGCCACTTGCACTTCTGATCAACTGGCTATAATTTCTGGGAGTTCCCATTAGCCCCTCAGGTTTAATTACTCACTAGGACAACTCACAGAACTCTGGAATGTGCTATACTTATGATTATAGTTGTATTATAGCAAAACGATAGAAATAGAATTAGCCAAAGGGAGTGATACATAGGATGAAATCTGGGAGGGCCCCAAATGCAAAGCTTGCATTCCATTTCCTCCCCCTGTAGAGTCAGGGCAAGTTACCCTCTCATCACATTGAGGTGTGACAATACACAGAGTATTGCCAACCAAGGGACTCATCTGAGCCTTGTGTCCAGAGCTTTTATTGTAGCATTATTACACAGGCACAATGGGTTGAATCATTAGCCACATGGTTCAACTTAATCTCCAGCCCCTTTCTGCTCCCCAGATGTTGAGCTGATATCAAAGTCCCAGCCATCTAATCACATGGTTGGCCTTTCTAGTTTTCTCGGCATCCGTCCTGAGTTATCTCATTAATATAAATCATCTAGGGCTCACCACAAGTCACCTCATTAGTATAAACTATCAGGGTTTGCCATGAACACCAGAAACACATTTATCACTCAGGAAATTCCAAAGATTTAGAGGCTACATTCCAGAAACTGGGGACAGAGGCCAGCCAAATTCTTTATTATACTGCAGAGACAAAACACATGGGCACTACACTATAGAGACCTGAATATGCATGTCTTCCAGGAATAAAAACTTACAGTTGGGAGTGGCTTGACTCAAAGGTATTTTGAAACATAAAATAAATGACAAGCCTAGAAAAATAGTTTGGGGACATTTTATAGAAGACCTCTGAAAATAGTCTAAAGATTTTATATTTTTAATAATGAAAAAACTCTACCTATAATTGCACATATTTATTTACATCTTACTTACCTTAACTCTATTATAGTGAGAGTATGGCATTTCAAAAGATTTTAGCAAGAAGAATAGGCTTTTACCATGTTTCTTAAAAATCAAACATAATTTTTTTCTAATTGGTTCAAGAAAAATTCTCTTCAGCCAGGCGCGGTGGCTCACACCTGTAATCCTAACACTCTGGGAGGCCGAGGCGGGTGGATTGCTCGAGGTCAGAAGTTCGAGACCAGCCTGAGCAAGAGCAAGACCACCGTCTCTACTAAAAATAGAAAGGAATTATCTGGACAACTAAAAATATATATAGAAAAAATTAGCCGGGTATGGTGGCGCATGCCTGTAGTCCCAGCTACTTGGGAGGCTGAGGCAGGAGGATTACTTGAGCCCAGGAGTTTGAGGTTGCTGTGAGCTAGGCTGATGCCACAGCACTCACTCTAGCCCGGGCAACAGAGCAAGACTCTGTCTCAAAAAAAAAAAAAAAAAAAAAAAGAAAAATTCTCTTAAAGATCAGCAGTTTAACAAAAATAACAAGAGCTGCCCTCATGCGTACAGTGTCTGACTTCCCAGGTCTTGTTGCCTATTTAGCTTCATTCCTGGACTCCGGATCTGCTCCTGTCTCTGTTAGCTGCCCATTCTGTTTCCCGACTCATTTTTTTTTTCTCTAGGATTTCAGCTTCATGGATCCTCCCTGAAATAGTTTCTTGTACCTCATTTTATTAATGTCCATTCTGACTTCTCATCCTGCCTATGTGCTACCTCCCATAATTCCATCATGGCCAGATGCCTAATTATACATTCCTGTTATCAACTTGGCCACGCCAGGACAAGCATCTGCCAGTTCTTTAGCATTGCATCACTGTACTGTGGCACTTGCATGTTTCTTGTATGTGCCCCCTTTTGTTCCATTTCTGCTCTCAGTTCTCACTCCCAGGCACGTGCTGTGATTTCTGCCCTTGCATACTACTTGGCATGGCAGTATGCGTTGTACAGGATGGGCACAGTAATTCTGCCACAGTATCTCCATACCTACTACTTTTGCTGAAGTAATTGACTATTATACCAGTCTACTCCATTCCAAAAAACATGGATCTTCGGAATTGTGGTGCACAATAAATAAAATACTATCTTGTCTGACTCACAAGAGATTCTGTATTCTCTTAAGTGCTAGATGTTAAGCAATAAATGTGACCTCACAAAGCTTACAGTCTAGTGGGTAGCTTATAATTTGATTGTAACTACTATTATTTATTAAACACACTCCTATTACACATATCTACTTAATAATTTTAATCTATTAATATACTAGTATATTGTATATTATGTACCCATAAAATATATATAAACAAGAAAAATCAAAAAAATTTTTTATAATCTCTAATGTTTGGCCACCTTATCAGATACAATTAGATTTCATTGCTTTTACCTGATTATACAGCTGAAAGAGAAGTCTAACTATACAGTAAAAGTGGAAGTGCCATTTTCTTGTTATGTAAATTTCATAGTTCCTTCCAGGGACCTGTTTAAGCCACACAGATAAATAATCCAGAATAGTTCTCTCATTTTAATTTAAAATGTCTTTATGACATTGTTCCCAAACTAGGGTAAGTTTTGTATTCCCTGATCCCTTCTCCATGCAAGGTGTATCCCTATCTCAAGGGCAACCATCCAAAGTGGTCTCACAGGAAACGTTAAAAGCACAGGTGCATAGCTAGGCCAGCCAGCTATGTTAAATTCTCTGGAATTTAAGCCAGGAAACATAGAATTTGTAGGAGCAGAGCATGTGGGAGCAGAGGCCTGGAGGACCTGCAGGAGGCCGGGCAGCGCCAGGCTGCGGTACTCATGGGGGAGGCGAGGATGTGAAGCAGCAGCAGCTGTAAGTGAAAAAAATGAGCTGATGGGGCGAGGTAAGAGCAAGAGATGAGTCCCCATAATTGCCCAAGAATGATGTGCTCAGTTACTGAGACACCAATCAATGGAACTCTAATACTGTGTGGGTGACTCTGCTCCCTGACTATGTTCCATTTCCTTGAGCCTCAGCCATTCAGCAGTGCCTGGGTTCCCGTGGGTTCCCGTGGGGAGTTCTCACCTCCCTTGTTTGCTGCACGTATCCCTTTAGTAAACTCTAACAAAGGGAGGTAGCCTAAGTGAGATCTTTCCCTGACCACAGAACAGCACCACCCACCCATCTAGGGCACTTCTTAAAGATTTGATTACTGAGTAGTAAAAAGATAGAGACGGTGAGGGTAGGAGGAGTCTTTTTGTTTACCATGAGTTTAAGAGGTTTGTTCCAGAACTAATATTAGGGGATACACTCAATGCCTTTGTATTTGCACCAATTTAGAGAATATTCACAGAAGCAAGGGCAAACAGAATGAGCACCTCACCCAGCAACAGGCTGATGGTCTTTCTCCTCTCCCTGAAGTTCAACTTTGACAAATCTGAATGGAAGCCACTGTTATAAAGACATCTTGAAAACAGGCAAACAGGTGGAAGAACAGATTGATACATTCCTTAAAAAACTATTCAGCAATATTGTATTTTAAAAAATTCATGCTTGTGGCAAAATCATACAGAAGAGGATAAAATAAAAAGTAAAAGTTTTCAGCCCCAACCTCTAGAGTTCATTTCTATTTGCCAGAGGTAATGATTCTTAAGTTTCAGGGTTATACTTCCAGAATATTTCTTTGTATATATACATTTTTTTAAACAAATAAACTCATACTAAATAAGTTCTTCTCTTTCTTTTCTCACTTACAGCAACTACCTATTTCTGTTAATGCAAATCTGCCTCATTCTGTTAACAGCTGCACTGTTATCTTTTTTTTATTTATTATAGCTTATTATGGGGGTACAACCGTTCTGGTTAAGTATATTGCCCATGCCCCTCCCAACCCCCCGAGACTGAGCCTCAAGGGTGTCCATTCCCCCAACAGTGCATCATTTATTTAACCAGAACTCTACTGATGAGTATCTAGGCTATTTCCAGTTCTTTGCTCTTATAAATAATGCAATAGTGAACATTCTTCTACATGTATCTTTGTGTATTTGCACAAATATATTTATTGGATAAACTCCTAGAAATGGATTCGCTGCATAAAGGGGATATGTTGATTTAAAATGTCATAAATATTGTGAAATTGCCATCCCAAAATGTTGTTTCAATTTACAGGAACGATGTAAAAAAATGACTATTTTTCCCACACCCATACTAGACTGGATATTATCAAATCTTTTCATCTTTGCCAATATTATGGGTTTAAAAACTACTGTGTTGTTTTAATTTGCATCTAAAGCATTAGTGTTGCCAAACATATATTTATTGGTTATTTGTATTTTGTTTTCTGTGAACTATTTGTTCTTTAAAGAAAATTCATTTCCCGTCATCTGTGTCAAAAATATTTTCTCACTGTTAATTTTTCTTGTGATTTACTTATGGTATGTTATGGTATGTTTCCCTGTTTCAAAAAATATTTATATTTACATATTTGTATACAGGTATATTCAAGAGTAACAGTCATTCGTCTTGGACTTTTGAGATTTTTGTTTACTTAGAAAGTCATTTCCCACTCAAAAATAATACCAAAAAATCATAGTTTGTATGTTCTTCAATACTTCTATGGCTTTATTTTTAATATTGAAATCTTGGTATATCTGGAATTTATTTTGTTATAAGGAGGGAAATTGGGATCTACTTCTTGTCCAGAAAAACCATACAAATTCCCACTAACATGTATATAAACTATCTTTTTTAACCAATGTGAAATATCATATCTTTCATATCTTATATCAGCGGTCCCCAACCTTTTTGGCACCAGGGACCGGTTTCATGGAAGACAATTTTTCCACTGTTAGGGGGATGTGGGAGGCAGAGCTTAAGCGGTGATGCCAGCAATGGGAAGCGGCTATAAATACACATGAAGCCTTGCTGGCTTGTCCGCTGCTCACCTCCTACTGGGCAGCACCCCCTGATTCCTAAGTTTCTTGCATGGCAGACAATTTTTCCACAGATGTTGGAGGGGGAGGGCTCTGCAGCAGCTCCCTAACAGGCCGCGGCCTGGTACCCGTCCACAGCTCAGAAGTTGAGGCCCGCAGTCTTAAACCCTGACATATTTGGATCTATTTTTGAATTTGAACAAATATAATTTCATTGTTATATCTATACCTGTGCCAATACAAGCTAGTTGACTTTCTATAGCTTTGAAAAATGCCTTAAAATCTTGTAGGAGTTATGTGTTTTTATAGGGCACTTTGAAAATTATAAAATGAAATATAATCTTTGACCCAGCAATTCCATTTCTAGAATTTTTAACTAAGACATTTTTAAAAGTAGATATAATTCAAAGATATACAAATTCAATTGCCCCAGGTCTAATCAGAATATACCACAAATTGGTTCACAGTAAGAGTTATAACTAGGGTGACCATTTGTTTGAAAATGAGGCATCTCCCAGGATGTGGGACTTTTAGTGCTAAAACCAGGAAATTCTCAAGTTAAACTGGATGATTGGTCTCCCCAGCTACCCAACTACCCAGATATTTCTGGTTCTTATTCCTCCTATTCCTACATGGTCCACAGCCTCAGAAATATTTCTCTTCATAAATATTTCTGGGAGGACCCCAGTTTCATAGGTGCTCACACACATGTGTGTTTCATATGAGCACACGTAAGTGTTCATCTCAATTCCTGCTGTCAACGCTCCTATGCCACTTGCATGGGAGTCCCCAATAGATGCTGCTCTTTAGTCCGTGCTGCTTTGTTGCCAGATTTCGCCACTTTTTTGGGTGCTGTAGGTATCACTGCCTCTCTTCCTGGTATAGTATTACCTACCTGGTGTTAAAAAATCTTTCAAGCTGTGTGACTCTGTTTTGCTGACTTTACTACTGATGCACATGTCTGTCACCCTACAGCCCAGCATCCAAGAGCTAGATGGCCAGACTTCCAGCCCTGAGAATAGCCTACGCCCTCTTTATGTGAAAGATGCAGAGACTACATTTTAGGGGAGCTTCCACAGTGGTTCTCTGATGCTCCTAAATCTCAATGAATTGAGAATCTCCTCATATTTGTCTACATAACTGAGTCCTCAAGCCTTCCCCTCTGAGAGGAGCTGTCAGGGGCCTGCCTTGTCAGCAAATGGTGGACATTACATATATGTTTTACTGCCTCCTCTGCTTATATCAGTGAATTCCCAAAGATTTATCTTGAGGTTGACACCTCTCATCTTTCTGTAAGGTCAGTATTAGGAGAAAGCTAGATGTTCTCAAAGCAGAGACAAAACAACAGCTGCGGAGATAACAGTTATGCACCTACCCAGGGGTGCTGGGACTCAAGTCATATCATATATTTACCTACTGAAATTAATAAATATAGAATAGTGTTTTACACCCTATTTTTACTTACCATAGGTGATTGGTAGCATGGGTGTTGACCAAAACTACATTGGAAGATTTACTTTGTTTAGGTTAACTGGTATATATGTTTTTTGGGGGGGGGGGCAGGGAGAGGAGAAAGTACTAGAAATTCATAAGTGTCCTTCAGCTACTTATAATAAACTTACATTACCTGTATCATTTTAGTATCCTCTGGAGTTTAAGGCTATCTTGGTAGACTCAACTTATTCCATTTATCTGTAATTCCAACAGTAATAATGATGCTGGTTTATCTGTCAATCCACTGGTAGATGATAGACAGAAAGAATGAATCTCATTTTGTCACTACCTTGCCACTGAGAATCTCTGCAGACCAACCTCTCTCTATCTCTCTTAAAAAAAATCATCCTTGCTGTCTGATAAATATAGGTTCTAAGCTATATGGAAAATAGTTCCACAGCAGACCTGAGACTGCTAGCCTCAGAAAAGGCTGCATGCTCAGTTGGCCTGTGGCTGACATAGGAGAACTTGGCTGATAAACAGTTCCCTGCACTGATATGTAACTTTCCCAAAATGATCAGAGTGGATCATTGTGCTTGAAGTATTTGTACAAATAATGTGGTTTATGCTGAAAACCTGCTTTCCTTCTGGGAGTCTAAAATTTAGTACAACCAGATGCTGAGTCCTGTGACTTTCTTTCCTGAAACTCCAAACCTGGAGGTGGTCTTGGGATTCCTAACATGCAGGATCATCTTGCATTTTTTGTCACATGAGATTTAGTGCCACCTATTTTCCCTAGGTTCCGTGGTGGGCTTTAGTGAAAATAGTACAAATGGCAGCATTCTGAGTTCAGAGGGTTCCTGCAGATGTAAGTACTTTTAGGAGACAGGGTGACACCAGCAACTAATTCTCCTGTTGCCATAGTGACTGAGCATTTCTTTGAGTCATCCACTTAAACTAATACTTTCAATTTATCAGCATTACAGTTCCCTGATTAAAAAAGAAAAATCCTGTTTCAATATAAGAACTTTTAAAAGTGTATGTTTCCTGGTACTGAATTTGATATTTTATTATATTCATTGTTGTTCCAAACCGTTTCCTCAAATTACCTTACTCACAGAGATTTAGATATTATTGACGCTTACCATGAAAGAACATTTATAATATAGTAGTTATCTCATTTTAGGCCATGAGAAACTAATATGCGTGAGAATGATGGGGTGTTTATACTTTTCTTTTCTTCCTGTTCCTTCTTCCTTTCGGTTCATCTTCATTTGGTACAGTCTGGAATTGACTCCACGTATATTGGTTAGGATGATCTTTCCTGCCTAGCATTATCAGAATAATACATTTTGTGTGTCTAAAGAAAGACATCTCAACTTTCTTCCAAGGGATCACAATTTTAGGCCTTAGGGTCTGGACACTAGAGTCACTAATATTGCAGCTATTTATATATTATTCCAATGTTGTCAATAGAATTTTTGCTATTGAGTTTTTTTGTTGTCGGTTTTTTTTTTCTGAGTGAGACAATTACACTCTTGATAATTTCCTTCCCTAATTTAAAGAAAACCTATAATAAGTTCTATTTTTCATTATCCTGATTCAAAGACTCTTCTTCCTTTCCCCCACCCCAGCTATATGCATCAGCATTAGGCTATCTCAGGTGGCATCTCTTCGCTCTATCCCTAGCCTGTGGCCATTTACTCTCGCATGTAAGAAATAGATTAATGATCTGCTGGGCCAAGGACACACCAAGAGACTGTTCTTTAGAAGCACCAGATACAAAAGTATAAGTTGCACAAAGAGCAACAGAGCCTATTAGGCAAAGCAGGCCCTGGCCTTGCTGTTTGCTTTTGGAGATAATGAAGCAGTTTGAACTAAACCAATAGCAAAAGAATCTAGGATATCAAAAGATTTCTGACAAACCTTTAACCCAACATCAATTATTTAGAGGTAGATCTGAATAACTAACTAATAAGAGCCATTTGAAACACGTATATGACATTATAATATAACAATATTAGAATGTCCATGGGAGCTTTTATAGGGTTGATAAACCTTGAGTTGTAAAGAGGACAAAAGCACAAGTACATTGCAGTACATCTTAGTTACAATTCCAAGAACACTTTTGTTATTATCAGTACGTTTTTATTCTATGTCAGAGTACTCCATGTGACTTCAAACACAGAGTACCAGAAGATGATTAATGCAGATAAACACAAGAGTTACAATATGCCATGGCAGCTCCTCTAGTTTTCCTTTCTGAAATAATGAATTATTCTATAGAGATTAGCACTTAAAATATTATTATTATATTACATTATTATCAAATATTGAAGATCAACTCTTCAAAAAATATTATTACAACAATATAATCTATAACCATAGTTTTATAATATCAATTAAGATAATTAGGTCAAAAACATCCCTGAAATAAAAAGAGAAAACTTCCCAGTTTTATTATACTACTCATTTTGCTACCTTTTATTTTTGGTTGAAAAGAAACCTTTCAAAGTTGACTATTCAGAACTTTCACTAATAGCTGGCCCTGGAGCTGTTAAGCCCCGTGGAGAGGCAGTAGCTGCAGGGCAACATCTTAAAAGCTATAAAAAAACCTTTCACCTAGGGTGGTGGCTCATGTCTATAATCCCAGCATTTTGCGAGCCTGAGGTGGGAAGATTGCTTGAGGCTAGGAGTTAGAGAGCAGCCTGGGCAATGTAGCAAGAGTCCATCTCTAAAAAAAAAAAAAATGACAACAACAAAAAACCTTTCACATAACACTCATTGCTAAAACATTACTATATAAATATCTTTGTATACTTATTTCTATTTGCTCTCCAGGGCAGTAGAGTCAATAAAGACAGTCTCTGACAATGTTTCTTCTTCAAAGAAAGGATGTATGCTAGAAAAAAAATTTAATTCTCTCTGAAGCAGGAAAAATGTGTAGAAATCTAGTGAGAGAAAGTGAGAAACAGAAAACATTTCAGCAAATAGAGAACACTGGCTGAAATAGGAAAATTAATTATTGATTAATTAATTATTAATTTTTTTCTCTCAAATGACTTAGATTTAATCATCGATCAAGATCAGCCCTTCCCTCTAAGGCTGTATTGCTGGTTCTGAAGCTTTATTGAGGGTCAAGCTAATCCTGCTGACTCTTTTATCCTGTAGTCGCCTTTGAGGAGTTGCCTCACGCACCCTGCAATTAGATTACCATGTGATCAGTCCATTCAGTACATAGGCATGGCCAGAAATACCTAATCTCCTGTAGAGAAATGGATTAAATTCCATGTCTCACACAAACAGAGTTCTCTTGGGCTGGCTAGCATCATGAGATGTTGAAGCTATGTGCTCTTATTTTGACTGGTTGCCTATATTAATTGGATTTTTCCCGTAGGTGTTATGAACTATTTTAAATGCCCTTAATCCTGTACCTTATAAAGCATTTCTTGTGTTCATGTTCTTATGTGGCCACATATGTCAGACTTGCCTCAGAAATCACTTTTAATAGACAATCTCCAGGAAATTGTCTGAGTTTAGGGGCAGATAAGCCCAAACAAAGAAGCAACTGGTTCCCTGGTAATCCTCTGTCCCTAGGATACAAAGCAAGTGCTCATTCAAATATTTGCTGAATGAATCAAGGAGTAAATCCAGAAGCAAGCCTCTATTGTCACATTCTTTCAGTTCATCCTATTTCTTATTCCCAAGTCCTCAAGAAGTTCAAACAGTTATAAAGACACTTGAAAAATGGTGATTTATTTCCCTAGTATAGTCCAACCTGAAGGGGAATGTTGGCTATTAGCATTGTTGGAGAGGAAAAAAGCTTTAGGAGTACTTTGCGCTGCCAGTTGGAAGAAGCCATTGAGTGGGTTAAGAAATTGTCTGGGTAAAAGGGAGTTGAGTCAAACTCACATACATGGCATATTTCAGTGAGTATAAGCTTGAGTCAGACTGCATGGGTTCAAATCCTGGCTCTGCCACTCACTCTGCGAAGTTAGGCAAGTCGCTCAATCTCATTGTGGCTCAGTTTCTCCATCTGAAATGTAGAAAACATTATACATTTTTGATGAGAGAGGTAAATAAGACAATACATGTATATTGCTTGGAATAGTGTCTGAGAGACAGACTAAATTCAGGTTTGCAAAAAAAAATAATATATACAACAAAAATATTGTTATATAATATAATTTAATATATAATTAATAATGTTATCAAAGTATTATTATTATGCCTAGGTGAGAGGTGGAGATGATTGTGAAAGAAGAATCTCAAAAAATGTGGTAGAGAGATGGCTGATAGGGAACCTCTTCCATGAGAGCTTACAGTGGTATCTCGTGATTCTCCTCAGGAAGACAAAAGATTATTAGAGACTGATAATCCAGCTTCTTCCATTTGGTGGTAAAAATTGCTTTATGTTTTTTCCCTCTCTTCTAATTTTTTGTCTTCTTACCAGCTTGTTAAGAGAAAAATCTTAGACAAATTAAGTTTAAAAGAGTTTAATTGAACAAAGAACAATTCAGGAATCAGGCAGCTCCCAAACCAGAATAGGTTCAGAGAGACCCCAGCACTGCTATGTGGTCAAAGAAGATTTATGGACAAAAAAAGAAAAGTGATGTATGAAAAATGGAAATAAGATTACACAAACAACTGGATTGGTTATAAGTTGGTGTTTGCCTTATTCGAACCTGATTTGAACAGTTAGTTGCCTGTGATTGGTTGAAACTCAGTGATTGGTGCAAGGGTGGGGTACAGCCTGTTTACACATTCAGTTAGGTTACAGCTCACTATGCACAGAGAAACTTTTAGGCCAAATTTAAAATATGTAAGGAAGGAGCTTTAGACTAAATTTAATAAGTTTAGGCTATTACTTGTCACAGGTCCCATCTCTCTCTCTCTCTCTCTCTCTCTCTCTCTCTTTTACTCTGTTTTTAAACTACAAACATGTAACATCCACAAAGTTTTTCCTGCACATCTATTGATAAAAAGTATATGGCAGGGGGATCATGTGGGCTAAAAGTTCAGGCTGAAGGACCTCATCAGGAGTGGACTTCAGGGATTGGTGTTTGGGGAATGAGACACCAGGAAGACTACTTAGAGAATGTGATCTCAGACCTAGATGGGGTAGGGAACAGTATATTTTTATCATGTCTTGCATTACCTGATTGGAAGAGTGACCCTCACCTCTTCATGGCAGGAAGTCAGCTTCCCCACAGGACTCTGCCTACTCAGCCTTTAAGCTGCTGAGTGAGCACCACCGTTGTACCCAGAAGATTATCTAACAACGATAAGATGTCAGACTCTGAAGTTTGGGATCTTTGCCAATGTACATCCCTGGATGTATATGCTGCCACCTTAGCATAAGAGATGCGTGACAACAGCGGATTTGAATCACTTCTCTGTATTCAGCTAAAGTGTGGTCAGAAAAAGAATTTTAGACTGAGCAATATCTAGCGGAAGTGCTGCCAAGACTGAGGGCAAAGCAGGAAGAGAGGCAGAGCCACGTGGCCGCAGGACCACAGTGGGCTGGGAGAAATGTGCTCTGTTACATTAGTAATTGTTATTCTAGTGACTAAATACCAAATACAGTAATAACTTGAAGCACCAATACATACATACAGTTTTTAATTATCCTCTGTAAGCTATTTGGAGTTATAATTATTAGCATAGAAGACCAAAATTAGCAATATATTATCAATTCAATTATATACTCTCTAAAGTAGGTGGACTTCATAGGTTATACTTTAAAATGTCTTCTATAAAATATTTTAAGCATATTTAAAAGTGTAATAAAAATATTCAAGAAAAAAACTAGAGCAGCCTCAGTTCTAAAATATGTTATAGAAATTGAGAAATAATGCTGTTCAATAAAATTTTTAAAAATAATATTGTGTAATCCTTCTTTCTTCATGGCTCTTGGGGTTCTATGGTTGTGAAAAATCAACAAAAGATACAATGTTAAAGGTACAACTTACTTACATTTATTAAATCTATGTATATGTTCATTTAATGTTATGTGTATCTCTGAACAAATGAGTTAATTTATAAATTGAGGCTTATAAATAGAAAACTTATATTGAATGCTCAACAAAATCATTCAGTGCTATTGAATCTCTTCATAATCCTTACGATGTACTCATTACTTTCTTTTATTTTAAACTATTTCTACTGAGAATTATAAGTTTATGTTGTTGTCTTTTGTTGTTGTTGTGGGTGGTTTCAATGGATTTATATTATACAAAAATAGTTCTCAGAAAATAAATCTATCTGGGTTTAAACCTGCTTCATCCCTGAGAAGCCGTAGTCTTAAAAGATTTAAGTTTGATAGGTTTTATGCTTGAAGTGATAAAAATGAGAAAATCAGGTGATTCACCCACAGACGTCGCACATTCCTTTCCTTGGTCTCTAGCATTTTCCAAAAGCATATTGATGGTCTTACTTAAGGCATCTTTGGTAGAAAGTAATAAAATCTTCAAAGTAGCCCAAGCAAACAAAAATAAATGTATAAAAAAGGGATTTATTGGAAAGACACTTCACAGAATCCAAAGAAATGTTGAAGTAACAGACTTTAGGTAGAACAGGGGTCTTTCCAGCTCTGTCATTCAATAGTTCAAATTGCAATTTCCAGTCCTTATATCTTCAGTTCAGATTGTTGAAGGAGAGAATCTAATTGATCCAGCTTGGGTCAGGTCTTCATCCTTGGCCCAATCAATTGTAAACAGTAAGGTAAGTTAACATGGTGGAAGAATGTCTGTTGTTTGCCCACTCTGTGGGATTTGGAGTTGGGAGGAAGTTCTAATGGGAAAAGTATTAAGGCTGCACTAATTGCTACAAAGTCTACATTTTCCCAAATACTTCTGAAAATCTATAAACAGATAGATTGTCATTCATTCATCTTTGCAGCAATATTTAGTAAATACACACTATCCGTGGCACTATTCTACGGGGGGATGGTGGCACAACATCCTGGCACCTTCCCTAATTTTGACAAAAATGGCTGGTTATTCTTGAGTAACTGCTGTTAAAGTTTCCAAGGGAGCCAAGATTCAATGATATCTCTATGATTAGTAACTATCCCAAAGATGACCAGCTTGGATTCCTAGAAGCTCTCCCACCTGTGCAAAGACAAAAGCACAAGTTTTAATCTGCAACAAGGCATCTGTGACAAGTCATTGTGTCATGGGACAATTAAATGACAATTTAATTGCTACCCAGTAGTTTTTGGGTAAAATGTTTTGTAAATGTCTGTTAGGCTCATTAGCTGTAGAGTCCCATTTAAGTCCAGTATTTCTTTATTTATTTTCTGCTTGGAGGATCTGTCCAGTTCTGTCAGTGAGGTGTTGAAGTCCCCGGCAATTACAATATTGTTGTTTCTCACTTTGCTTAGATCTAGTAGGGTTTGCTTTATGAATCTCAGTGCACCTGTGTTAGATGCATAAATATTTAGGATTGTTATGTATTCATTATGAAATGGCCCCTTTACCATTATATAATGACCATCTCTGTCTTTCTTTACTATTGCTGATTTGAAGTCTATGTTATCTGATATGAGAATGGCTACACCTGCTTTCTATATACATTCTTCTCATCAGCACATGAAATATTCTGTAAGATTGATGACATCTTAGGTCACAAAACATGTCTCAACAAATTCAAAAAAGTAGAAATTATGCCATGTAACTTCTCAGACCATAGTGGAATACAGTTAGAAATCAACTCCAACAGAAACAGTCAATTCTACATAGCCATGGAAATTAAACAACCTAAATGTCCATTCTGCCCAAAGTGATTTACAGATTCAAGGCAATCCCCATCAAAATACTAACATCATGTTTCACAGATCTAGAAAAAATAATTCTATGTTTCATTTGGAACCAGAAAAGAGCCCAAATAGCCAAAGCAACCTAAGCAAAAGGAGCAAATCTGGAGGTATTACCTCACCAGACTTTAAACTGTACTACAAGGCTTTAGTAACCAAAACAGCATGGTACTGGCACAAAAATAGAGACATAGACCAATGGAACAGAACAGATAGCCCAGATGTAAAACCATCCATATATTGGCACCTGATCTTTGACAATGTAGACAGTAATATACACAGGGAAAAAGAAGCCCTATTCAATAAATGGTACTGGGAAAATTGGATAGCCACATGTAGAAGATTGAAATAGGATCCATGTATCTCACCACTCACAAAAATTAATTCAAGATGTATAACAGACTTAAATCTGTGACATGAAACCATAAGAATTCTAGAAGAAAATGTTGGAAAAACTCTTCTAGATGTCTGCCTAGGCAAAAATTTAGGAAGAAGACCCCAAGGCCAATCACAGCAACAACCAAAATAAATAAATAGGACTTGATTAAATTAAAAAGCTTCTTCATGGCCGGGCGTGGTGGCTCACACCTGTAACCCTAGCACTCTGGGAGGCCGAGGCTGGTGGATCGTTTGAGCTCAGGAATACAAAACCAGCCTGAGCAAGAGCGAGACCCCGTCTCTACTAAAAAATAGAAAGAAATTAATTAGCTGGACAACTAAAAATGTATAGAGAAAATTAGCCGGGCATGGTGGCACAGGCCTGTAGTCCCAGCTACATGGGAGGCTGAGGCAGAAGAATTGCTTGAGCCCAGGAGTTTGAGGTTGCTGTGAGCGAGGCTGACACCACGGCACTCTAGCCAGGGTGACTGAGTGGGACTCTGCCTCAAGAAAAAAAAAAAGCTTCTGCACAGCCAAGGAAACAATCAACAGAGCAAAGAGACAATCTGTAGAATGTGAGAAAATGTTTGCATGCTATATATTTGATAAAGGACTAATAACAAGAACTGATAAAGAACTCAAGCAAATCAGGAAGAAAATAAAAAATCAAACAACCCCATTAAAAAGTGAGCAAGATAACTTAGCTGGCAGAGGGGAGGACTGTAGCGAAAAAGTGAGCAAAAGACATGAACAGAAGGTTTTGAAAAGAAGATAGATTAATGTTCAAGAAACATATGAAAAAATGCTCAATGTCACTAATCATCAGAGAAATGCAAATCAAAACCACAATGCAGTATCACCTAACCCCAGTGAGAACGGCTTTTATCGAAAAGTTCTGAAACAGCAGATGCTAGCATGGATGCAGAAAGAAAGGAATACTTATACACTGTTGGTGGAACTGCAAACTATACAACTTCTATAGAAAATAGTATGGAGATTCCTCAAAGAACTAAAAGTAGACCTACCATTTGTACCACATATACTAACTATTAAATTGGAACTAACTTATCAGCACTCATGTGCACAGATGGAAGTAAAACTCAACAGAAATCATGCAGGTGGAGAGGACGGATGAACTCCTACCTAACGGGTGCAATGCACACTATCTGGGTGATGGGCACACTTATAACTTTGACTCAAGTAGTACAAAAGCAATTCATGTAACCAAAACATTTGTACCCCCATAATATTCTGAAATAAAAAAAGAAAAATAATTACATAAGCTAATGGAAAAAAAATAGAATAAAAACTGGAAACCAGCTTAAAAAAAATTTAATTGCTACCCAACTCAAGTCTTCCAGAAAGTCTAGCACTACACTGGATATGTAACAGGGTTAAGCAAACCCTTACTGAGTGATTGACTTGATGCTTTATTGTTTCTAGTAACTAATTAAATCAGGACTTACAAGTGGTCCTCAAGTAAGAGTTGGATTTCAGTTTCAGATAATTATTCCAAATGGCATATATCACTCCCAGGACTAATAAATTATGCATGTTCATGTACCCAGGATTTAAAACAGACCTGCAACAATGTTATCTTTGCAAATTTTCTTCAATGTCCATCTCTCCAAGATCTTTACTGCCTCACATAAGACTCTTCAAACTTAACATTGTTTTTAAGAACATTCTTTTACTTGTTATTTTTCCCTGTTACTTTGTGTCTTAAATTTAAGGAATATTTTTTTTGTTTGTTTTTTCTCTCCAAGATTTTGATTTCTCAGGCTTGGGGTTGTATGGAGTAGCTGCTTCTCTTTACTAATACATTAACCAATGTCTGGTTGTTAGCTCATTTCATTCCTTCTTAACAAAACAGTTATGTGAAAGTTAAATGACGTGGGAATGAATTCATCCTCTGTGTGTGTGAGTGTGTGTGTGTGTGTGTGTGTGTGTTTTAATAGGATAAACTGCAAGAAAGAAAAAATAAAGAAATAAAGAAAAAAAAATAAAAAAATATTTCCCAAGAGATTGTCCATACCCTGAATTAAAAAGCCAAGTCAAAATTACAACTAAATAAATTCTACTCGATTTTCCTACCAGAGTCCTAGCAAAAATTTAATTTCAATTTTTGAAATTTAGGCTGAATACCTCTAATAAATTTCCTCTGTACAGACACAATTGTCAATGCTTCAGGAATTGTCTGGTGAGGAAAGATAAGTTTATTTGTAGTGCAAATAAAGGAGTATGCTAGTGTGAAGGTATAAAGTGTGATGACTGGTGATATTTGTTGCTTGTGTGGTATTTGTAGCCACCCAGACAGAAATAAGCCTTGTTACTCTGTAATGCTAAGAGGGGTATTAGGAAGGTACTTTCTTCCCGGCTTGTCCAGTATGCCTGTATAATCCTGGTTAGGACATTCAGAGTTCATCTAGTCCAGTTATCTCTATATGTGCCCTGCCACCATAAGTCACACCACTCGGGTGTAATCCCCTCCACGTGAATGTGGGCAGAAACTGCCACTGGCTTCTAACCAATAGAATACTAAAAAAGTGAAGGGATTTTGCAAATGTAATTAAGGCCCCTAATCAGTTTGATTTTTAGTTAATCAAAAGGAGATTATCCTGGGGAGTCTGACCTAATCAAGTAAAGCCATTTAAAAGAGGGTTTAGGTCTTCCCTGAGCTTAGAAACTCGAAAGAGCAAAGATTCCCTCCTGCTGGTCTTGAAGATGAGTCCCAGGCTCTAGCCAACACCATGATTATAGCCTTGTGTGACTGAGCAAAGGACCCAGGTGAGCTGTGCCCAGCTTTTGACCCACAGAAACTGCAAGATAATAAATACTGTACATACTGTTTGAGCCACTACATTTGTGGTTATTTCTTACCCAGCAATTGAAAACCAGAATGCTATTATAACACTATCTGAAGATTATTTCATGGAGATGACAAAAGGATATTCATTTGTTTGTTTTTAAAATGATCAAACTGAAGAACCTTAGGAAAACCTTATTCAGTACATGGTTTATTGTATTGACTGCAGAGTAGGTTCTGGTATATATCCTGATCATCCTAAGTAGAAGCCTAGAATTAAGCTTGTTTCTGGACTTTCAGACTGTTTTTCTCAGGCCTCACATTGATTCTTGTTCCAAATTACTTATACTGAAATGCCTAATTCTTATTTTATGGAGGACTTAGTAATGATATCATTCTGGTTTTGCTCAGAGTGTGGTCTTTATAGTCTTTATCAGTTGGTTCCTGAGAAAGGCTTTGCTTCCTATTCGTATGCCTTGGAAAATGCTGACTGCTGACTTTATAAATAACCCAGGAATGACTTTACAATGCTGTAATTATATGGCTTTAATCAGATTGCTTTGGATCAGATTCACTTTGAGTACTATGTTTCCTTTGGCTAATTTTTCTCTGCTACATTTAGGATTCTGTTGCTGACAGTGGCAGGACATTCACTTTGTAGGCAGAGTAACTTATTATGTAGGTTTGGAGCTGAAAATAAATATTCCACACATGTGGATGCATGATATTTCCTGCATTATTCTCTTAAAACCTCTGACCACAGTAACTCGGGGATATCATGGTCTAATTATTTTATTCCTGGTACAACTTCAACAGAGCTTTACTAAAGGATGAATTATTTCGTGAATCAGAGAAAGAATTTAATACGTGAGCTGAGTTGGACAACCAAATCTTACTGTGCTCATAAAAATAAGGATAAAGACTTTCAAAACTCAAGTACTTACAGTGACAATAAAAAATCACTTGAAACTCCCTATAGATATGATACCCAGACACTTTGCTCATTCAGTTTTATGTTATCATTTGACATGTTTTACATTAACCATTTCTTTAGTTTCATAATTTGATCATGTCGGTTTTATTTTTGAACTATAAGATCTATGCACAAGGAAAGAAAGCTTTTCTAAATACAGATGCTTCACAAACTGTTTCTTCTTGAGAGTTGTATTCAAATGTAAAACATTGCTTTTCAAGTAATGTTTCCAAAGTGTATATTTGCTTCCATTGTTTTACACTTAAGATAGATGCAAAATAGACAGCAAATGCATTTGCAAGGCGAAATGCCCTTCTATCAGCCCCCCCAAAATACTAATCATGTTTCTTAATGGAAGCAGCGCCCCCTAGTGGATAGGGTTGAAAAAATGTTAACCGATTCCCCTCGACCCACTCCCCCCGCACTCCCACCCTCAACAAACCACTTTTCTTTGGGGTGAAATTTACATAACATAACCATTTGAAAGTGTACAATTCAGTGGTATGTATTGTAATCACATGTTCCACCACAAGCTCTTTCTAGTTTCAAAACATTTTCGTTACCCCATAAAAACATTGCATAATCATTAAGTAGTCACTTCCTAGTCTGCCCTCTCTCCATCCTTGGTAACTGAAATCTTTTTAATCTCTATTGCTTTGCTTATTCTGGCTATATAATATAAAAGTAATAATATATGTGACCTTTTGTGGGTTTTTTTCACCTATCATAATGTTTTTGAGGTTCATCCAAGTTATAGCACATATTAGTATTTCATTCCTTTTTATGGATGAATAATAAACCATTTTATGTATATGCCACAATTTATTTAATGTATTCAACCACTGATGGACATTTGGGCTGTTTCCCAACTTTTTTTCTATTATGAGTAACGCTGTTATAAACACTTGTGTACAAATTTCTATGTGGACATATGTCCCCATTTCTCTTGGATGTCTACCTAGGAGTGGAATTGCCGGGTCATATGGCAATTCTGTGATTAACTTTTGGAGAAATAGCCAAAAATGGCTAACAAAGGTACATCTGCACAAGGTTTCCTAAAATATTGGCGTGCTTGTCAAGTGATGCTTGTTAGTATGGAAAAAGAATGGCAATAGTTTTAAAACCCAATCATAATTTCTTTTAATAATGTTAATCCTTTATATAAAGCCTTTCTAGAATTGGGCATAGGGTGATAATCCCTCTCAACACCCTAAAGATTGTCTCCAATAATATACTATAATATTTATCTAATTAAAAATATGCATGCATGAATTTATGTATATCAAGATAGTGTTTGAGTTGTCCCGTGTTGCATTTCACTTTTTTATTAAGTTTCTCTTCTTTTCTTGAATCTTTTCCATCATGACAACCAGGAGGCTTTTTATGTCAAACAACAGGAATTCAGAAAACAACTACATCAGCAATGGAAAAACATCACTCACCTTTAAACTTGATGTTTACAAATCCATAGTAATGTTGGATTTTTGCACATTAAGACCTAAAGTTCAGAGATTTGAACAAAGTATAGACCCCAGAACAGGAAGTTTCTGCCTATTCTGGAAAGGGAAAGTGCTTCCTGTTGCTGGTCACTGGAAATTTAGAGAAAAAATTAACACTAAAGGATCAGATATGAGTGACCCCATCTCTTTTTGTCACAGTTTAAAACTAGAATTGGGGATGCTAGTGGAGGTAGACATTCAAAGATAGATGCATTCACAAGCAAAGGTCACATTCTGTCGTTTACAGAACGTAGACAAAGAAAATTGCAAGGTGCTGAGGGATGATGCACACTTAGCACCTTGGTGCTGTCATGTGGGTAAGAGGAGAGAGAGGCTGAGGCAGTTGTTACAATGTCACGTGGTCTGCTTCTAGCACAAAAGAGGATCCAGAATTTCTTTGGAGTTCTGGAATGGAGATGGGTAGAAAGCAGGGTACGAAAGTACTAGAAAGATCAGTGGATGAAAGCAACATTCAGAAAAGGAATTCCCATGGAAAGACTACAGAGCCTCTGTTTCTGTGAAATCCACCTGTGACTAGGAAGGGATTTTTGTTCATGGCAAAGCAAATCAATGTCAGATAGATATCATGGATCTCTGCAAATCAAATTCTCATTTAATCCTGTTGTTTGGTTCTTACGGATTTTCTCATGACTTAATGAGCTAAGTAAAATTTTTGACATTTACTTATTTTTTATTTGTACGAGAATCATGGTTTTTGGTGCTTTTTTAAAATTATACTTTTTACAGAAGACAATGAATGTTACTCTCAAAATGCTACAATAGAAAAAAATATTATTTTGTAATTGTATAACCAGTGAAAATATCCTTCAATATTGAAAATAAAAGACAGGCATTTTGGGGCAAATTAGACTAGAGAGATTCAATAAGAGCAGAGCCATAATAAAGGAAATATTAAAGAGAGTTTTTTTTTTTTTTCAGGCAGAAGGGAAATAGGTAAGTAGGAAATGCAGGAAGGAATGAAAAGCTAGATATTTTGGGAAATCTGAGTGTTGACTATATAAAAGTAATAATAATGCCTTCCAGAGTTTAAACTATATGTAAAATGAAAATGCATAATGATAACACACAATATGAAAGGAAAGACATGGAATAAAAGTGTTCTCATGTCCTAGCAATATCCAGAAAGTGGTAAAATACTAATTTATTTTGCAACTTAATAAATCACAGAAGGATGTGGCAATTGCTGGAGTAACTACAAATAATATGGTAACAAAATCTATAAAATTGAATTATTCTGGGGTCTAATATAATTTTGAATATGCAAATAACTCAAAAGAAGTCATAAGTCTAAATCCAAATGTGATGTGTGTGTGTGTGTGTGTGTGTAAAATTTCAGACTAGTTATAAAACAGAACTCACCAATATTCAGCATTGAATATGAGGTTACAAAAATATTTAAAGTAAAATGATGAAAGAAGATATACCATGCAACCAATATCCAAGCCAAAGCCATTGCAGGGATGATAGTAATAATCAGACAAAATGAACTTAAAGCAATCATCACTAAAAATTAAGAAGACCATTCCATAATGATAATAGTGTCAATCTCCTAGGAAAATGTAGCAATTATAAATTTCAGACACCTACTAAATATCAAATAATCAAATAAAAATCAAAATATATAGCAAAAGTTAGCAGAACTAAAAAGAGAAATAAAACAAATCCATTACCATTTCAGGAGATTTTTACATGTTCATTTGGTAAGGGATAGAAAAACACCCAAAAGAAATCAATGAAGATATATTTTGAATGACCTGATCAACATGTACAGAACATCATACCTAACAACTGAATAACGTACTTTATTTTAACTACACGCAAAACATGTGCCACATTTGACAGATGTTAAGCTACAAAACATTTACCCCCAGAAGTTAAATAATTAAAATTACGTAGAATATATTATCTAAATTCAGGAAAATTAAATTAGAAAGTAAAACAAGTATATATAGAAAATCCTTCAGGTATTTGGGAATTAAGCAGTACTGTTCTAAATTTCTAATAACAAAAAATCATAATAGAAATTAGAAAATATTTTAAACTGAATATTAACAAAATAAAATTTTGTAGGATGCTATTAAAAAGCCATACTCAAAGAAAAAAAATTATAGTCTTAAGTGCTTTTATTTAAAAAATGAATAAAGGCTCAAAAATCAGTGAACTCAGCCACGAAAAACAATGTTGATCTAGCACCTCTTGTATCACCCTGGATAGAGCTGGAGCCCATTCTACTAAGTGAAGTATCACAAGAATGGAAAATGAAGCACCACACGTACTCACCATCCAACTGGTATTAACTGATCAACATGTAAGTGCACATAGAGTGCACACATCAGGTGTTGGGCAGGTGGGAGGGGGAGGAGGGGATGGGTACATTCACACCTAATGGGTGCAGTGTGCACCGTCTGGGGGATGGACACACTTGAAGCTCTGACTCGGGTGGGGCAAAGGCAATATAAGTAACCTAAACATTTGTACCCCTGTAATATGCTGAAATTTTAAAAAATGAATGAAATAGCTATTTTAAGAGCTTAGAAAATAATGATAAATTAAAGCCAAAGAAATAGAAGGAAGGAAATTATAAATATAAGAGCAAAAAATAATAATAATGAAATAGAAAAGTACCTACAGGCTAGGCATGGTGGCTCACACCTAAAATCCTAGCAACTTAGGAGGCTGAGGCAGGAGGATTGCTTGAGGCCAGGAGTTCTAGACCAGCTTGAGCAAGGCAAGACCCTGTCTCTATGAAAAATAGAAAAATTAGCTGGGCATGGGCATGGTGGCACCCACCTATAGTCCCAGCTACTTGGGAAGCTGAGGCAGGAGGATCGCTTGAGCCCAGGAGAATGAGGTTGCAGTGAGCTATGATAGTGCCACTGTACTGTAGCCTGGGTGACATGAGACCCTGTCTCAAAAAAATAAAAAACAACCTTATAATAGTCAAGACTTAAAAAGCCAAAAAGTAGGTTCTTTGAAAGAATAAATAAGTAAAAAAAGAGAAGTCACAAAATACCAATATCAGGAATCAAAAGGGGGTCATTACTACAGAGCCTACAGATTTAAAAAATAATATAAACAATTTTACATAAATCAACTTGAAATTTTATCAAGTTATAGAAGCTGAAACAAGAAACAGCAAATCTGAATTGTCCTCTAAATTAGCAAATAAAATAAATACATAATTAAAAGCTTATACACAAAACAGTTCAAACTCAAGTGATTTTACCAATTAATTATCCAAATAATTAAGAACAAATTAACACCAATGTTACTTGATCTATGCCAGAGAAGAACAAAAAACTCTTCCCAATTTAAGAGGTTAGCATAACCTTGATTTAAAAACCTAACAAGTGCATTAAAAGAAAGATAAATTATGAGCCAAATTCTTTCACAAACATAGATGTAGGAATATGAAACAAAATATTAGAGCACTAAGTAAAACAACATATGAAATTGATAATGCAAATGACAAAATTGGATTCAATTCTAGTAACATAATTGGGATTAATATACTAAAATCAGTCAATGTTATTTGCTAAAATTATCAGTGTACAGAAGAAAAATGATATATAATTATCTAAATAAGATGCAGAAAAAATAAAATTCAGCATTTATTTATGATTTTGAAAAACTCTTAGAAAAGTAAGAACTGAAGGGATCCTCTTTAAGATGATAATGGGTATCTATTTTTAAAAACCACCAAATGGCATACTTAATAGTGAATTATTAAAACCTTTTCACACTCATATTAGAAACAAAACAAAGTTAACCATTATTACCACACCTCTTCAATGTCATAAAGAACATTCAGCCCTAAGGAAAAAAAAGAAAAGCATGGTAGCAGAGATGGAAAGAGCAGAAATTAATAAAACAGAAGGTTGAAAAACTATAGAGAAAATCAAACAAAGGTTGAATTTTTTAATACATTAGTAAAATTGTAGAATCTCTAATCAAGAAAAAGAGATAAAGTACAAATTTTTAGTACCAAAAATGAATGAAAAGATATGATGCCACGGATTTTAAAAGTACAATAAAGACATAATATGAACAATTTCTGCAGTAAATTCAATAATAATATATCAGGAGAACAAATTCTTGGAAAAATGCAACTCATCAAATCTAAAAAAATTTAAAAATCCTAGTGGTCTTATACCTGTTGAAGAAATTGGTATCTTTAATTAAAACTTTCTCACAAAGAAGACACAAGCTTTAGATGGCTTTAATGGTGAATTTTATCAATATTTTAGGGAGAAATAATATCACACTCTTTTGGGAATAAACACTTCCCAACTTGTTTTATGAAGCCAGTATTATCCTGATACCAAAACCAGACAAAGTACCTAGGTAGAACACTAAAAAATAAGAAAATAATGTTAAGAGACATGGAGAAAAGATTTAGAAGTTTGGCATATAAACTAAGGAGTTCCAGATGGAGAATATTAAAAAAATGCAAAATGAGAAAATATTTATAGTACTAAAAGCTGATAATTTTCCTGGAATTTTCTGAATTAAAGATCTTAATAAATGTATGATCCTCAAATTACATTAGCATAAATTCTGAGTCAGATTAATAAAAATAATTTCATAAATAGACCCATAAAATTGAAAAACACCAAAATAATTATTATCTAAGCTAATCAGTTAAAAATGTGGTTAAAATAATGTCATTTTTAGAAAAAGAAAAATGGAGTCAGTTTACTACTAACAGATCTTACAAATAGCATCCATAAAAGATATATTTCAAAAAAAGAATAGAACACAAAATGAAGAAGTTGGCAGAAGCAGCAATTTTGAGGAAAGAAATTAATTAACATGTAAATCTAAATAGAACTGTCTACAAATCCATAATGATAATACTGTTTAATTTTGGGGGGTCTCAATCAAGGTTGAGTTAAAATAGTAGACAAAAATAACACATAAGAGGTGAGCAATGATAAGTAGTTGTTCTAAAAAATTTCATTTTTGAAATGATTATAGTTCACCTTAATTAAGCATGTTAAAATTTAAGAGTAATCACTTATAAAAAAATGAAGGAATGGAAGAAGGAAGAAAGGGAGGGAGAGAAGGAGGAATGAAGGAAGGGAGATGTGTAACTTCCCACAAGAAATGTAGGAAAGCAAAATAAAGAAAACACAATTAATGCAAAAGATGACAAGAAGGGAAAGGAGAAATAAGGAAAAAACTCAAAAAGTAGAAAGTACAAAATAAGGTGATAGAAATAAAATCAAATGTATCTGCAAATATAATAAATGTTAGGTAGATTAAGATAAGCTATGAACAGAAAATGTCAGATTGGGTTTTTTAAAAATCTAGTTATAATCTTTTAAAACATATATACTATATGAAAAGAAAAGAACAAAGAAATCTTTAAAATAAAGAAATTGGCCAATGAGATATCTGTAAAATATTGGCAAAAATGAGCAGTATAGCCACATTACTACCAGATTAAATAGGTACAGACGTATCTGATTTCACTGTTCATTCTACTGCTCAAAAGCAATCAATCACTCCTCCTTGCCAACAGAATCATTCCCAGACTCTTTAGCATGACTTTCAAGGTTCTTCACCTGTGGCTACAACCTTCCTATGAATAGTTATGTTCATCTTTGATCTCTCAACTCCTATCACAAAGCTGACATATAGTTGACACTCACATATTTATTTAATTCAAATAAAAAAAAACTCCACTATCTATGGATCCAAGAAATTGTTTTAACATTTACTTGCACAATGTCCTCTTCACCTTTTTCACAGGTATTTTTTATTCAAAAAAAAATGAGACAAACATATTTACATTGCAGATCTAACACATTGACAGTTAAGGAAAAATTCTTTCCCTCACATCCTTTTCCTTCCCCTTTCCCACACCATCGCTGCAAGTATTAACCACAGACCTTCTTCAGGAGACAGTTTATGATGCAGCCCCTCCCATTTCTTAGACTCCCCCTGCTTCCCCTAATTTATCCTGTTCCCTCTCCTCCCCCTCCACTTCCTTTTCTTCCCCTCATGTCTCTTCACTCATCCCTTTTCATTGTGCATTGGTCAGGAAATCAAATGATCCTGAGAGGTGCCCCCAAAATGGAGAAGTTGAGAATGGGAGTTTTTCCTATCTCGACTTGTGAGTTGATAATACAAATGGGACGTATGTTTTATGGCTGGCCATAGTGAGCTGCCTCCCATGGGTGTAGATTAATGGTTCTTACACAATAAGGTATGCAGGATTCACCCATGGGGCTCTTTTAAGAATTTATACCGTTTCCTAGACTACCCCTACAGTCACCCACCCTGTACACGCTGGGAATTGTTGGAGTGCCATATCGTGTGTATATGTGGATATGTAATTAGAAAAAGCTCCCTAAACTATTCTAATAGAATTCCCTTTCCACTAACTACTGTCCTAAAAGAGAATCAGTAAAAATGGATCAATGTCAATTTCTCACACAATAAGATAAATCCTCTAAAAGCCATCCAATTACATGGCCGGGTACGGTGGCTCACGCCTATAATCCTAGCACTCTAGGAGGCCCAGGCAGGAGGATCGTTTGAGCTCAGGAGTTCGAGACCAGCCTGAGCAAGAGTGAGACCCCGTCTCTATTAAAAAAAATAGAAAGAAATTAGCTGGAAAACCAAAAATACATATAGAAAAAATTAGCTGGGCATGGTGGCACATGCCTGTAGTCCCAGCTACTCAGGAGACCCAGGAGTTTGAGGTTGCTGTGAGCTGGGCTGATGCCATGGCACTCTAGCCCAGGGAACAAAGTGAGACTCTGTCTTAAAACAAAAAACAAAAAAAAAGCCACCTAATGAGGATCCTCATTTTGTACACAATGAGTTATGTAATGAATCCTCATTTTGTACACAGTGAGTTATATAATGAAGCTCTGAAGAGGACAGTTACATTTTCTATAGAATTTTTTTTCTTATCGGGTAAAGAGACTTTAACTCATTTGTTCTCAACCCTTAGTATGAATCAGCATCAATGCTGAGAATTAAAAAAATTAGACACTTAAGTCTCACCTGCAGAGATATTAGTTCAGTGGGTCTGGTCTTGTTCAATCACTGGTTTCTTTTTTTTTTTTTTTTTTTAAGGCTTCTTAGGTAATTCTACTATGCATTTGCAGTTGAGAAACATTTCCCAAACTGTTCATAATTAAATGGGAAA
>CM052439.1:53695414-53789843 GCA_028533085.1 Varecia variegata
ATCCTGGCAAGACGGATCACACGGAACAGGGTCGGGGACACAAAATACTTTTCTATCAGCTCGGCCAGAAACATACCTGTGGAAAATCAATAAAAACAAAAATAATGTTATATTTAAAAGCAGCAAATGAAAGTTTACATTGTAAGTGCTACATAGTTTTACAAAATGTGAACATGAAAATTATATGCAAATAATCTGCAGTATTTGTTCAGAAAAATGACACTGGCATGTTTGGTGTTATTAACACCTTTATACTAAATGAAGATATTAGTGGTTATTTTTCCTTGTTCAAGAAAAGTATTTTTCAAAAGAATGACTCAATCACTGAAGGTCTAAAGATGTCACAGTATACAGGAGCCAAGCACAGAAATGGATTTATATTTCCAAAATACTAGTCCTAGTATTTGCATAAGAACTAAAGGATAAGGCATGTGATTTTGGATCAGGAATATGAGAAGTTTTAAAAGTTGCAGCCCTCTTTTATTTGGGAGGAGGCAGAATGATGTACAGAAGAAAATACAGGCTTTGGAGACAGACATACTTGAGACTGAATCCTGGCCGCTCTTGATTTCATGCATCACTCAGTGGTGATAATACAAATGTTCTGTTGTTAAACCTAACATTTACTGAGTCTTTTCTTCATGCTAGGCACAGTGCTAAATGCATTTACTTACAGAATCTGATTTAATCCTCACAACACCACCTTGTAGAAATATTCCTTAAAAAAACAAGGATTGGAGAGCTGAGGTAACTTGCCCTAGGTTAGAGCAGGTAAGTAGTGGAAATGGGGAAGCTCCAGATCAGATCTGTATGACCCCTAAGTCTCATCTCTTAATGACCATATTACTGTTTACAGCGCTGATGTGAAAACCAAATGGACGGTACATTGTTAGAATTTCCCTTCTATCAGAGAAAGTAGTATGAAGAGTGATATCCTATTTTTCTCTTTGTGTATATACTCCCTTTCCTCAAATAGAACTTTGTCTTCAATCTTCTTATATTTACTTCTAGCACTTCAATTAATATCTATACATAAACATTTAATATATAATGAATTGATTTTGGATTTTTTAAACACAATTTCTATTTCCAAAAAGAAATATTACAAACCATAGAAAACTGTCTGAAACCAAAGATAACATGAAGCTTACGTATGTATGATTATGTATATAAATGCACATACACTCTCTTCCAATTATAAAAGAGATCATATTTATGAATTATTTGACTACTTCTAATGATATATGTGTGTATGTGTGTATGTGAATTATTTATAAAAAATAAATTCTTTTTTTAACACATCATTTTATGCACAGCAGGCAATTATAGAAATGACAAACTAAAGAATGGAGCATTAGATTTTTATTTGGAAGTTCAGGATAAATAAGAAAGATTAGTGAAAAACACCTCTAAAATGTTAAAACACAAATTTTTGCTGCTAAATTCCTTGAGGACCTCTTCTTACCTACGATGGAGAGAATGACCACCACAAAATCAAAAATATTCCATCCGATGGTGAAATAGTAATAACGAAGAGAGATTAGTTTCAGCACACATTCTCCAGTAAAGAGGACAATAAACACCACATTAATCCAGTACAGAATGTTTGTCATTTCTTGACTCTGGTCATCAGTTTCCACCATCATGGTGACCATGTTGAGGCAGATGAGGATCATGATGCTGATATCAAAGACTTGTTTGGTTACAAAATCAAAGACCATTCCTTGGAATTTGTTCTGGAATAAATAATATGTAAAAGTTCCCTTAGAAACTTAAAAAAAAAATCTAATTCAACTTATCTGATTTCTAACAAAGCAATATGAAAATGTAGCTTTTATAAAAAAAACACACCATGTTTATTTTATACTTGGAAGGAAATTTTTTATACTGTAATATCCAACTTTTTTCAAATATATTTGTTTTATTTTTACTATTCATGATACCAGAATGTACAAACTCACTGTATGTTAAGTACCACCTATTATGTTCTCAGGGCCCAGAATATCATCAAGATATGATGGACAGTAAATATTTGCTACTATAGTAAATCTTTTCATCCCATGTGTTGAGAGGGCATTAAACTTAACTTTAAAGAACTAATAAACAAATATTTGTCCAGGTTTTCCTCTCGTATTTTTTTTTCTGTTTTCTGCATTTATATTCTCTCACTAAAGCTACATCATCTTAAATTCAATCTTAATATCCAGGTGAAAAGATGTTAAAATTAACAATTAAAATTTTAATTATTACAGTTAAAATTATAGTTCAAAAAAAAGGACAGTAATAGAAAAACTGGTGAAATCTGATGAAGTTCTGTATTTTATTTAATAATATTATAACTAGGATAATTTTTTTAGTTTTGGTAACTTATCTACGGTGATATAAAATGTTAAAATAAGGGAAAGTTGTGTGGAGATTATATGAGTAACTATTCCATAAGAAGTTACAGTTTGAAAAGTTATAGTTCACAATGTAGATATTCAACCTTTGGCCTAGTCAATTTGGACCCTTATTTCCAAGTACTAACTGGCCTTTTGTCTTATTTATGAAATTAAGTCCTCAACTTGTAAAACAGTTCTGATCATTGGCTCCTGTTTTGTTCCATTTTGCCTGTATCTGCTTAGTATTTCAGACACTCTAGGATTTGGGTCTTGACTTACCTCTGTTGGTCTTTCTCTACCTTTTCAATGAGAACGTCTGCTACTTTGCTATCTATACACTTAATGGCTTGTTTTCCCAGATCCTGAAACTTTTATTGTTCTGTATTCTCCATACTAGTCCTCTGTGCTCTCCCTATCTGAGGCTTCTATTATTTCCAACTGAAATTGTTGGACCTCAAACACTACCTGTTCTATTTTGTTTAGCTCTTGTCTCTGAATACACATTTGGCCTGCTGGACTCAACTTTTGTTTTCTTCAGCTGGATCTGTCCTCCCAGGGCTTCCTTCAAGCTAATAAATGCATCTCATTTCAGTTCAAATCCTTCCTTCTTAGTTCTTATGCATTGTTGTTTACCTTTCCAAGTCTGGTATGTTCCTCTCTGATAGTTCCTACCTACCACTCTTAGTAAAATATGTAGGTTCTACTGTATCATTTTACCTTAACTGTCCCCTCCATCTAAAACAAACTTCCCCTATCCCTTCTCTGGCTGGTGAATTCTAATTCAATTTTAAGTTTTAAGTACTCTTTGCTCTCAGAAAACTTTGATCTTTTACCCATCATTGTATTATGACATTGTATGACAAACAGTTTGCTTTTATTTAATTTTAGTTTTCTCCCTCTTCCATTTTCTGGATGTTCCTCAAGTGCAGAGCAGTGGCATTTTTCTCACAGATGTAGCCTCTAGGGTGTATTAAGTTCAAAATACCCTAAAAGCAGAAATTTGGTCTTAATTTTTATATCAGCACAACCAATAAAAATCTCCTTAGATTTCCTGCCCGTATAGTTTTTCAATGGGATACCTCAATGTACAACTCTAATCCTGAGTCACTGCTGTCTTCAATTTAAACCCTAGGGTGTAGCATGTGCTAGAAGAAACTGTATAACCCTGAAGGTTTTGTTCAACAAATATTTATGTTCTCTAACTTTATCTTGGTCCTCCAGATTAGCAATTAGCAATCTTTGGTCCCTCATTTGCTCCCAGGATAATTCCAAACTCTTCAGAAATTCTATTCTCTTGCCCTCCATTTTTACTTCTTTTTTGAGAATATCAAGGTCAATCAGTGTAAAGAAACTCCTCTACTTCCTTTTCCATTTTATATTATCTTGATTTCCACATTCTTTTCATATAGTACTCCAGATTCATTAGAAGACTCAGTCTCTTTTTCTCTCTAAATCTAACCTAGACTACTATATCTTTATTCCACATTCTGTGCAACTTTATTCCATATTTAATCCCTCTCTCTTCAATCTCTTCCTCTCCAGAACTCCTTTTGCTTTGCTTTAAACCTAATCTCTCAATCTTAAGAAACCTCTATTTTACTACTTCTTCTAAATGTTCATCACTTCTCTCTCTCCCCCCTCTTTCTCCCTTCCTCACTCTACTTTTGGATGTCAAATTCAGCAAACTAGAATCTCCAATTTTCTCACTACTTGTGTCCCTTCTTCATATCCTGCATGACACCATTACTCATCTAGTTGCTCAAAGCAGAAGCTCATCCGTCCCTTGTTAGTTCCTTCTTTAGTTCCCATGTTCAAATAATAGAAAAATTTTTAAATTTCACTCCAGTTATAGCTCGTAAATCCATCCACTTTTAATAATCTCTACATCACTCTGGTTCAGGCTACCTAAGAAATTAAGACCAATTTCTTCAGACTCTTGTGGTATCCTTGACTCATCTAACCCAGAAAACCTTGTGTCTACTGCTCACTAATTCAAATGCATCACTATTCTCCACTGATACTGTTTCTATGGCTTTGGAATCTACATTTTCTCATAGAGAAATGTTCTCTGCTTTTCTTTCCATCCAGTCAAACTATTATTTCCCAAAGACTACACTTGAATTGTACATTTTGTATGTTTTATCCATTATAGCTATCTGTTTTCTCTGAGCTACTGGCTGACTTAAAAACTGAACACTTGATCATGGCCAGTTGTATACTGTCACCAATGGATTCAGAGAGTCAAGATTCCTGGGGAGCACTGCATTGCCTTACACTATGTATATCTTGGGGGAGGAGTTCTGAGCCTTAATATCTGAGCTATTCCTTCAGGAGTGATGGAAAATCTCAGGGACTCTCCTGGAAACAATTCCCTGTAGCAGCCAAACAGAACCAGCAATCACTAGCAAATATACAATTGGAAGAACCATAAAAAGTTATAAAGAGCATGATATCATCTCATTAAGGGCAGGACAGTAGGGGAGAATATGAGGTTTGGCTACTTTTTTTTAACCAGAAAAAACCAAAATCTGTGACCTGTTTCATTAATGATTCCATTCAATCTGCAAAGTTGGACAGAAAATGGGGCCTGAGATATATACCAATTATTCCAATCAGTCCCCACTGCACACGGAGAACATTGAATATTTCCACATAATGTATGTATGTGTCTTCTTCGCTACATGATTAAAGCTCCTCAATGACATCAATTTGTGTGACAGTACTTAAGTCTGAAAATTTTTATTTATATTTTATATGTTTATATGTGAAATATGCTATATATTTTATAATTTATACACATTATGCATATATAAAATACATACATTCAGGCTATTTAGGCTAGCTAGTCACATCATTAAGGTAAAAGCTTTGTGTTGCAAATTCACAAAATACTAGTTTCTAGCAATTTTGGCTGTATAAGTGATAGATAACATAGTTTTGACTGGCAATGAAAGTATGATATTCTTACAGCGGGTCGAGGTATGGGTTTTTGTGGTTTCTTAGAACCCAGTTTTTTCATTGCATTGTAGTATTTCTTCTGCTCTTCTGTCATAAAAATGTCTTGACCTCCAAAGTAAAGAAATGAAAGCAAAACTTGTTAAAATCATGTTCTTTGTAGGCTATAAAACCCACCCTAGTAATGTGTGAAAATTGGCTCCCATACTTCATTTTAGTGTTGCTAATATCTGTATTTATGTAGATGCATATATTCAATATATAAATTATGCCATATTAGTTAGTCCTATTTCTTAACTAAAAATATCAAAACATACTGAGTTATCAATTACTTTAAAACTTATAGCTTATTAAATCTCTCAAAATAATTTCTGAATTTGATATTCTTTCCTTTTGGTGATTGCATTTTGGAGCTTAAAGGAAACAGTGTGACATATTTAGTTCACATGTGAGAGCAAAGACGAAGTTTTAATATACTTATCTTCTTTTTCTGCTGGTTGAAGTTATCTATGATGACACCAATGAAAAGATTCAAAGTAAAGAATGAACCAAAAATAATAAAGATGACAAAATAAAGATACATGTACAGATTGTCTTCATACTTGGGTTGTAATTCTACCTACAAAATATGAAGAATGATAACCATTAGATCTAATGCTTGTTTCATAGAAAGCACATACGTGAATTTTCAATTCTCTAAGCATGTTTCAGTCCTGGAAATGAAAAGAAACCAAACATTAAACAGACTTTATGAACCTTCAAATCTGGCATGCTTGCTTAAGAGTCCTGTAAGACTAACCACTGACTTGGGAAAATGAAATAACTCATAGAAAAAGTCTGAATAATCAAAAATAATTTCACACAATAACTATCTAGATTATGAATGCACTTTTCCTTTGTAAACAAAGATCCCAACATGATGTGCAAATTAAAGATTTCCTCTTCCTACAGAAGAGATGTTAGAGTCACACTATTCAATGTTAAAACCTTTAAGATTTACTTTCTTTGCCTCAGTTTTCTCATCTGTAAATTGGAACTTATAGAACCTAAACCTAATAAGGTAGTTGTGAAAATTAAATATATTAATATACGGAAAGTGCTTAGAACAGCGCCTGGCCAGTAGTAATCGCTAAGTATGAGGGTTTGATGTATATTACACATTTCTTTAGATAGGCTAGAATCATCATGTCTGCATATAGGTATATTGGTAGGATCTTTCTTTTCTGAAAATGAGTCTATTAATTCATCCTATTCAGTAGGCACTGTTTCTGTAACAATGATATCCTCTGTTGTCCAGCCCACTTTTGATTAGTAAAAGATGTGATAGTTGACTTGAGCTTTGATTGTAATCTACAGTTCAGATCTCACAGGACATTGTTCTAACCCACTCAGTAAATCAATCACTGATGAAAATGGGTGCATGTATTGACCCATTGTATTGTGAAATAAATTTTAGAGAGTTACGACCAACATGATATTTTTTCTCTAAAAAAAATAAAGTAAAATAGAAAATATCAGAAATATTGTAAAACTATGTATTCTTTGATGAGACTTACTTGTGGATATATGTTTTTAGTGGACAGTGATGTAAAATTATATTTCTATTCCTTTTTAAATCAAAGACAGTACAAATACGGGAAAGTGCATAGCACAGAAATGTAAAATGTAATATATTTTTATAAAGTAAAATCCACAACCCAGGACATTGTCAGGATCTCATAAACTCTTAGTGTATCCTTCTCAAACATAAACTCTATCATCCCTGCTAAAGGTAATCTTTATTTTGACTTTCTTGATAATTATTTCCTTGCTTTTTCTTTAGCATTAACACCTAAGTATGCATGCTTGAATGGTAAGTTTAGTTTTGTTAAATGAAATTATAGTATGTGTCTAGTTTTTTTTAAATTCAGTGTCATATTTTTAAGATTCATCCATGTGGTTGTATATGGCTGTATTCATTTCAACCACTATATAATAGTCAACTATTTGTCCATTCCTACTATTTTTGAGTTGTTTCCAGTTTTTACTAGTGAAAAAAAGTTATGTTTATTCTTATACAAAGATTATCCTATACATGTACACAAGTTTCTATAGGATATATTGCTAAAAGTAGAATTGCAGGGTTAATGAATGCCTTGAACTTTATCAAATAATGTAATAATGCCCAACAGTTTTTATAGGGATATTTATTTTTTCCTACCAGGATTTTATGAAAGTTCTTATTGCTCTTTATGCTTGGTAACACTTGGCATTGGTCCAACTTTACTATTGCCAATCTGGCAGGTGTGTAGGTAATGGCTCATTTTTGTTTAACTTTGCATTTCTCTGATGACTAATGAAAGCAAGAGCCAGCAACTTTTCATAATTTTACTGCCAAATTGTATTTTACCTTTTGTAATGTGCTTGAATGTAGAGGAGTTTTGTGGCAAACAGTGTCTGATAAGTTATTAAGGAAGAAACTGAAAGTAAATTGCATGTCGTATAAGCTGTTGAGAAGGCAGGTGGAAAGAGCTTTGAAGGAATTAATCAAAGAGGTAGGAAACTACTGGTTATGAGTGCATTGTTTGTAGTCAGAATTCAAAAACATGTTCTACCATTTAATGTGTCTAGCCTCTTTGCTTCAATGATAAAATGGAGTGTCACCTATATGATAAGGTTGTTATTTAGGATTAAGTGTGATAATGTGAGAAAACCCTTAGCATAATATAATAAATTATTATTACTATTCATAAAAAGCTCATAACTGGGATTCCTGATAGCACTTACAGAGATACAATGCAAGGTTTTTAGTACTCGCATGCACTCTCTCTCTCTCTCTTTTTATAAGGTAAAAAAAAAACCCGGAATTCTTCATTCAGAAAGCTAGTTGCTAATGCTAGGGAAATAGCATTTTGAGCTTCATTACCATGCTGTGGCATACCAGAAATCAATGTCTTTTTTCCAAAATGTGATTTCCTTCCTCATTAAATAATTGAGAAATTAATAGAAATTGTAAACTTTTCAAAAATACTGATGTATATAAGGTATCTTATGAAAATTCTTCCCTTCTACCAAATAATCTCACTTCCCAGAGAGAAACATTATTGTTTTTTGTTTATTTTTTTCTTAATTTTTTTTCTCCATTAGTCATATCCTTCCTATTACAAAAAAGATAAAAAGCTGGAGAAAACCTATTACAGATGAAGAAAATTGGGAGAATTTCTAATGCAAAAATGGCCAGGACAATCAGACTTAAAAATAATACGTCTCATTTTGCAAATACAGTCCATAAATTTTTATGTCAGGTGCCATGCTAAATACTAGAAAATATGTTAAAAGATTCACAATGAACAAAGAAAAACATCCTAATCAAATTTTAAATAAATAATTTAAGATTAAATATTTTACTTTTATAATACAGATGTACTCTATAAAATGATTCATAGTTTTATTTTATTGCCAATAGCACTAAATGAAAATACAGTGGAAATATTTACTTGATCAAATTAAACAATTTCCCTCTAAATAGACTTACATTTCGTGAATCAACAGCTGCATACATGATATCCATCCATCCCTTAAATGTGGCCTGTAAAAAAGTCATATCATTGAGTTTTTCCCCCGAATTATAATGTTAGAAAATAAGTATCAGAGTAACTAACCAAGACTCTATTTGACCTGTATTCAGATACAGGTATATAAAATAGTTTGAAGTTCAAATTTAAACTCTTTGGGCAATGTTTTATGATATATGCATTGAAAACACTTCAATTATATATTCTCCTATAACCTCTTTATATGCATATCTAACATCTATAATTAAATCACAATCTACTATAACAACATGCTATCATAAAAGCAATGTCAACAATCTTTGACTCTTATGTGATTATAAGAATTTATATGAAAATTGGTGAAAGAATTTCATGTCTATAGTACCAGCATGAGACAAGTTCAAAAGTATGCTGCAGTATTTGATCTTAATGTTTTCTTTTCTACTTATTCTTTTCTCTTTTTTTTCTTTCTTTTTTCAAAAGTTTCAGACTATTACAGGGGTACAAATATTTTGGTTACATAAATTGCTTTTGTACCGTTTGAGTCAAAGTTATGTGTGCCCATCCCCCAGATAGTGTGCATTATACCAGTTAGGTGTGAATTTACCCATCTCCATATGTGCACATAAATGTTGATAGATTAGTTCCACTTTAATTGTGAGTACATGGGGTGTTTGTTTTTCCAATCTAGTGATACTTCACTTAGAAGAATGGTCTCCAGTTCCATCCAGGTTAATACAAGACATGTTAGTTCACCATTTTTTAAAAATATTTTCTAAATGGTATTATCACCAATCACCAATCATGAGCATTTACTCTTGAAATATCCTTAATATTGTTAAACATACTATTTTGAGGCAATTATTCTATAAGAAGCAGCAGTTTCCTTATCTGAAAACAAATGCATTCAACTACATTTACTCTTTTAAACATTTGTTTTTTGTTTTTTTTTTTTTTGAGACAGAGTCTCGCTCTGTTGCTGGGGCTAGAGTGAGTGCTGTGGCATCAGCCTAGCTCACAGCAACCTCAAACTCCTGGGCTTAAGCCATCCTACTGCCTCAGCCTCCCATGTAGCTGGGACTACAGGCATGCGCCACCATGCCCAGCTAATTTTTGCTATATATTTTTAATTAGCCAGATAATTTCTTTCTATTTTTAGTAGAGACGGGGGTCTCGCTCTTGCTCAGGCTGGTCTTGAACTCCTGAGCTCAAACAATCCGCCCGCCTCGGCCTCCCAAGTGCTAGGATTACAGGCGTGAGCCACCGCACCCGGCCTAAACATTTGTTTTCTGTTGTGTGGACATAGTAATCCTGAAAACAAAAGTCTTGTACATGTTTTTGGTTCCTTGATGCTATAGGTGCTGCCCTTCCCCTGACTATTCCTATAGTATTGAGGACTGTGTAGATGCATTGCCTCCAGCAGTCGATGGCTATGACATACTGTGGTCAGTTGAGGAGCTGAATGAATTCTTAACAACTTATAGCAGACATAAAAGTCTTGATTTTCATTTGTAAGAGAGCAATCTTTCTATCTGAAAGCATTCAACTAGGAGGCAGAAAGGCAGGAACGGAGTGGGAGTCTGGGTGAGGGTGTGAAGGTGAGGGGTCTGGTTGTGTTGGTGGTGAGGTTTGGGTGCGTGGAGACCTGACAAGGGTTTAGAGACTGGGACTTGAGAAAGAGTGTAGAAATCTACCACTCCCCCAACACGTACACACCTTTTCAACCTTCCCAGAACCAGCATCTCTACTTAGCTCAGAATAGAGATGGGGGAAAACTATGGGAACCTAGATGGAAATCCCAGTAACAAAGGACGTGTTCTGGGCTACTTAGTGCATAGTCTGAGAGACTATAAACTTTATAGAGCCATTCGGTTTCCAATATGGTGCTTAAAAGGTAGCTCAGCAATCATGAAGAAGGTGGCCATAAAGAAGTATTTGCAAACACTGAGGAAGAAGAATTTTATTTTATTTTATTCTTTTTATATAGTTTATTGCATTGATATAATGTTCCTAAAAGGCATTTTTTGTTTTAATTGCCTTTTAAAAAATTATTACTTTTTAATTGACAACTAAACATTATATATTTATGCTATATAAAACAATGTTTAAAAATATATATATATATTGTGGAATGGCTAACTTAAGCCAATTAACATATACAGTATCTCACATACTTATCATTTTTTTGTGATGAGGAAACATAAAATCTACTTACTTAGTGATTTTTCAAGTATACAATCCATTTCTATTAACTATGGTCATCATGCTGTACAATAGATATCAACAATTTATTCCTCCCATCTAACTGAAATTTTGTATACTTTGATCAACATCTCCCATTCCTCTACCCACAACCCCTGGTGATCACCAATCCACTCTCTTCTTCTTAAGATTCTACATATAAGTGAGATTATGTGGTATTTGTCTCTCTGTAGCTGGCTTACTTTATTTGACATAATGTCTTCCAGTTTCATCCATGCTATTGAAAGGACAGGATTTCCTTCTTTTTTAAGGCTGAATATTATTCCATTGTGTGTGTACATACACACACATATTTATATCACATTTTCTTCCTTCATCTTTTGATGGACATTCAGGTTGCTTTTATATCTTGGCTATTGTGAATAATGCTGCAATGGACATGGAAGTGCAGCTATCTCTTTGATATACTGATTTCATTTCCTCTGAATATACATCAAGTAATGAGATTGCTGGATCATATAATGGTTCTATTTTTAATTTTTTGAGCAAACTCTATACTGTTTTCCATAACGGCTGTACTAATTTACATTCCCACCAACAATGTGCAAGGGTTCCCTTTTCTCCACATCTTCACCAATGCTTGTTTTATCTTTTGTCTTTTGGATAATAGTCATTCTATATCATTGTGGGGAAGAAGAATTTTAGGCTCATTTAAATTATACATCACAGAGAATAATAAAGTGGTTACTTACTACTTGAAGCAGAGAAAGGTATCCAAGTCCCACATTATCAAAGTTTACTTTCACATTTTTCCACCTGGCAGTTTGATTGCTGTCTATGAGGGCTTTACATTCACTATAGTTGTTGACCACGCTTACATCAAACATCTCTCCAGTAGTATAGTTAATACAATGGTAAAACTTGCCAGCAAAGAGATTCACTCCCATGATACTGAATATTAGCCAAAAGATCAGACAAACCAGAAGTACATTCATTATGGATGGAATGGCTCCTAAAAGAGCATTTACAACAACCTGGCACAGAACGAGAAGGAAAAATAAGTAAAAAGCCAACAACAAATAATTACATACTTTTACTTATTTTTAAACACAAAAAAATAACAGCCAACTGATAGAAAATATGTCCATTTCAAAGTTGAATATTGGGTAGAAACTAGAGTCTGGTAGGTCCACCTAAGAATTTTAAAATTATAACTCAGAAGAGTATAAAATAAGTTCTATATTGTAGAATGCTTTCTCAAGAGGTAAGGATATACATGTAGAAAATTTTCCTCAAAGAATGGAACTAATAATAAATACAAAGAATAATTAAGAGTAAAAATAGTGACATGAATATAGAAATAAGCTCATCATGTGAACATCTCAATTGTTTTTAAAAATCATGTAAACTCTACAATTTGCTATCCAAAATTCGAGGGTAAATGAGAACACTTGGAGACGAAATTCTACACAGAAAATAGAAAGATTATTCTAGTGCTGAAAGTCTGATACTTTGTTTATTAAGCCTACTACTACAAAAACTGATTTCAAGTTGGTAAAGTGAAAAGAACTTAACAGCTAACAATTTCTTTCTATGTAACAGTTCATACACAAATGTACACAGACCCACACCTACACACATTATTCATCTATGGTTGTATTTGCAACATTCAGATGGAGTCTAAGTAACTATTTTCAAATATCACAAAAAACATTATTTTCTAAAACCACTGAGACAGGACAGTATCATTTTCTGGGTCTCAGGTTTTGTGCCCCAGGGGATGACAAATGTCAGCACAAATTCCTCCCTGTTCCTTTGTATCACCTTTCTAAATGAGTGCTTGATTTCCACAGTTGACCTACTTTTTAGCCATCTCAGCCTGTGTTTGAATAATAAAAGCCAAATTCGGTCTTCAAAGGGCTCAAAGTGCATCATATGTAGCAGTGAAGAAATGAGTAATGATTTGGTAGTTTTAAATTATAGTGAGTAGGGTTTCCTGCACATTTATAAATAGAATGCACGTAACTAATCTTGATTCAGATCAGCAGCCTACACAATCTGATAGAGATTTCCCACCAAGTGAAAATCTGGTCACTCAAGCATTATAGTCTGTGATATATACCATGCCAAGTATTATGGACATCTGATAAATATTATTATTGATTGGTTATGTCAGTATGAATATATTAATAGAAGACAAATTCTCTATACATTTTTCATTTCTAAGGTACATAGTGTCAGTATGTTCTCAATTATAATTGCAACAAATTCTGAGCATTTGGTCTTACCCTCATTCCTTCAAACCGGGATAAGGCTCTCAGGGGCCTCAGAGCTCTTAATGTCCTGAGGGATTTGATGGCACCAAGTTCTGAGTAACCCAAGGCATTTGCAGTTAAGCTAACCAATGAGACCTATACAGAAAAAGCAACACAATTGTCTTATATACAGACAAAAATGTCTACATAGTTCAACCTGGCTCTATGCAATAAACCAGTAATTCTCAAATTTTAGTGAGTTTTGAACTCACCCAGGGGTTTGTTTGAGAAACATGGGCCTACACTGTCCAGTCTTGAAGATGGACAGACCTGGCAGAGGTCTGATTTGGGGTGGGGCCTGAGAATTTGCATTTGTACAAGTTCCCTGGGGAGACTAATGATGCTGGCCTGTGACCCTGCTTTTCTCTTTTGGAACCACTGTCACAAGCTTATTAAAAAAAATGCTACACATCTTCTCTTTTCAAGATTTTTGACAGAAAATCTTTTTGAAAAAATTAAAAGCAAAGCCAGAAAAAAACAGAGAGAGAGAGACAGACGGACAGAAATGTCAGGTTCATCTACAAATTTGTAAAACTTTATTACTGTTTCATTTCTCATGTTGTTTAGCAGACCTGAAAGGGAAATTAAAACTTGGTACACTATGCAAACCACTGGTGAATATGAACCATATTAACATGAACACATTCAAAAAGGCCCAAGTTTAAAATCAGTGAATTGAAAAAAGTTGAGATTTTAGTATAATTAATTAGGAATTACAAGAAGTATGTTTTCTTTAGTCGTTCATACAGATGACTAATGTAGTTAATAAAAATTCTAAAGTCTCAGCTAAAAAGAAAAAGAAAAACTGTCATAGATGGCATATACAAGTCCAATTTTTTTGAAAATATGTAGAAAATTCATTAAAATTATATAAGCCAAGACAAGATATTTTGTCCTAAAATGCCCTGAATTTCAAAAGCAGATAAACAGAAATAAATATGTAATATAGCTTTTAACAGTGCAGTGTTAATAGATACTTGAAAAATGTATTTTTTAATAAGAATAAGTGAAGCACACACAAAATTGTTGCAAATAAACTGGACTTATTCAAACTAATTTTACACATGCAATTTGAAAGTGAAACCTCTTGTATACAGAAAAAAGAGATAAACATTTTTTCTTACATGGTTTATATAGTTTATAAAAGCTAAACTTTTAGTCTCTGGAAGTCCCCTCTTCACAGATAATTGAAAAACAGTTACTGAATTATCATGAATTGTGAATATTTTCTGCATATAAGGTATGAGGACCTATAGTACTTTACCTTCTCTGAAGTCAGAACCAAAAAGAGATAGGCATTAGTTAAAGGATGAAAAATAAAAGTTAGACACATGAAAAATATTCTGAAGGGGTAGTATTGATTGGCTGATTAAAAGAGATGGTAAAATATCCAATTTTATGTGACTTGTGTAGCTAAAGGTGAAAAGGAGATACATTTAGGCCTTCTTTTCCTGCAGCATTTCAGCAATCTCTTATTTGGTCTCTTGGTGTCTAAATAATCCCGTTTCTATTCCACCATTCACAGCCCCACCAAACTTCTCTCTCTAAAACACCAGACTGGTCCTATCACTTTTCTATATGTAATTCTTCAAAGGCTTCCTCTTTACTAAATCAAGAGTCCAAATTTCCTTGGATGGCATCTCACGTTCTTCAAACTGTTCTTTAACTTACCTGTCTTACCTTACCATCCAATTACAAATGCTTCCCCTCACCCTCTGGCACTCTGTGCTTACCCTAGAGGACCACTTGTTTCTGGAACCGGCCCTGCACATCATGAATCAATGTTTTAACACATGTGTCGCTTCCTCATCTGTGCCTGCTGAAATTCTCATCCCTCAAACTCATCAGCTCACACTCTACTTCCCTCATGAAGCCTTTACTCCCTCCTAAAGGGAAGGGAATGGCACTTCTAATCACAGGTGTCAACTTGTCATTGCATATCTGTCCTCACTATTTGACTGTAAGCTCCCACAGGGTCAGCAAAATGACTTACTTGTATTTGTATCTTTCATAACAAAATAGGTGAACAATAAGCACGTTTGATTTAAAGCAAAGTATTGATCAGTTTAATATACTATCATAATAGTTTTCTTAAATCTGAAAAGGTAAATATCAGAGTATTTTAGGTAATATGAGTGCTAGCTGCAGGATAGCTAGATTTCTCTTAAGCATTTCTTTATATACAAGTGGTGTTTACTTAATGCCTTATTCTTAGGTAAATGTCAGATATTTTTATAATGAATTTTCCAAGCTATCATAACCACATATAGAATATAGAGAAAAAATAGTATCATACATAAATCCATTATACAATTAAAGGAATGGTTATAGTTTGGGTACATTTTTCCATCATTTGTAATGTCTAAACATATGTAGTTTTAAATATTATTTATTGTCTTATTTTATTGCCAGAAGACTTTTAATGTAATTCTGCATGTACCCTTTATAAGTTACATTTAATAGCAGATATGTCTCATATTCAATTATTTTAAAATCCTCATATTCTTACTTTATTTCCACACGAATGTCATTTAATAAAACCTTTAAATAATTGGTCAATAGCCAGTTTGTTTCTACCATTGTAAAAATCCAGTGATGTCTCTTGCTTTTTGGACTTTCAAATTTCTTTATAATTAATAATCCATCTGTGTGACAAAAACTTCTCAGCTGGCTGTAGTGATGACAAAGATACTAATATCAAAGATGCCCGTGAAGAACTGAAATACAGCTATTTTGTGAAATAGCAGAGTGAAAAAAGCAAAATTTCTTAGTTAATATATTATTTTGTATAACTTGAAATTTCAAATATTAATTTGAAACTAAGTCAATAACCATAACAAGATGGCATTTGACTGTTTCACCTATGAAAGTATATATTATTTAAGTTGGCAAAAATTGTTTTGGGGCATTCTCTCACTGTGAACGGGAAACACCACTTATATTTGGTCTGATGCAGTATTTACTGAGTGCCTACTATGTGCCAAGCACCATGGCTAGACTAGTACACATCATCATATGCCCACAAATGAAACAGAAAACTTCAAAATACTCACGTCAACAATCAGGAAGTCTAGCCAGCACCAGGCATTGGTAAAATACATTTGAAAACCATATGCAACCCACTTTAGCAGCATTTCCAGGATGAATATATAAGTGAAAACCTTGTCAGCATATTCTAACATGGTCTTAATGGTTTTTCGCTGCTCAATATATATGTCTTCAAAGGCCTGTAAGTGAAATAATTCTATTAAATTTTATTGTTGCCATCAGTCTCTGATTGATGTCTTCTTAGAAAAGAAAATGATGCAAGCCTGTTAGCAGGTGCCTAACACTGGAAGGCCTAGTGATTCTTATGGCTGCATTTTACTTTATAGTTATCTGTACACAAATGACTATTGACTGGGTGTTTCAGTCAATCAAAGAATTCAAATAATTTTTAAATTTTGGGATCAGAGTATCCCAAAAGAACCTGAAATTTTTGAGAGCTTGCCAGTTGCTTCTCTCTAGAGCAGGAGGTAGAAAGTCATGTGGGAGTCGCTCTGTCTTGTTCAGTGCAGACTCATTGGAATGTGCCCTCCCAGTAATGCAGATAAAAGGCGAGGAGGCCCCTCAGCCTAGGGAAAAGGAAAAGGATGGCCATGTCTCTCTCTTTCTCTGTCTCTCTCTGTGCACATGTGGGTGTATGTCTGGAAGTTCCTTCTTACATAATTTTGCAGAGCCCTTAGGAAAGGGTAGGGAACTCATTTGCAGAAACCCCTGAAACTTCTGGAATGAAAAGACCCATCTATCCAACTCAATCTTCTTACAGGAAAAATTATTAGGGGGATGTGTTGGCCTAGATCAAAAACAAGGGAAATTTTTCTTTTTTAGAGAACAAGGGATCGGGGCGTGTGACCAGGACTTCACACAAAGACATGAAGGCTTTTGGGCTCAGCTTATAAGCCTTTATGGGCTTGTAAGACTTATAAGCTTATAAGCCTTTGGGGCTCAGCTGAAGCTGAAGCCCCTCAGAAGCCAGCTACTGTGCCAACATGTTTGTGCCTTTTGGTGAGATCTGACTGGGTATAGCTGAGAACCAAGAGCTAACATAGCAAGGGCACTACTCACTGATGAGACTTCATAGTTCCCTTTCCACTTGGCATTAAAAAGCTATGCTGACCCTCTTTGGATTTAATCAGTACATGACAGAACACAGGATTCCTAGTCAAATCAGAAGCGGGCCTAGAGGCCTCCAGATACAGTACAATAATCCTCCTAATGAAATCAAATCACCAAATACTCTATTAACTAATTGGAAAAAATAAGAGGAATGCTACCACATTTGTGTCACCAATTGGGAAAATGGGTCACAGCATTTTCATTATATTAATAAATATTTTGGCCAAATTGATCATTCCATTGAATGAAATTAGACATAAATTAAGTTTATAATGCTTTTGTTTTGCTACAAGTCAGTAATTAAGTTAGCCTATTATTTGCCACTCACTGTGGTTGGCAGTAGCAAATCAGTGTGAACCAGACAGATGAGTTCCCTGCAGCATGGAGCTTACGTGAAGCAGTTTGATATTTAGCTGATAATCCTATATCATATCTACATTGCCATTCTTAATAAGAACTGCCTCTGATGATTAAAAGTCAGAAAGATCCTTCTTTAAACATTATAAGAAACCATAATGATCTGAGTTTGATTTCATCTGAGGACTACTCCAGACACAGTGATAAAAGTTGCTATTTATTGAACCTCTCACACTGTGTTAAACATATCACACATACTTGCCCTCATTCTCACAAACACCTTACTTAAAAAATGGGTAATATGAGGTTAATCGAAGGGAAAGGATTTCAGTTAAAAGATGAAGGAGTGGACCACGTATCACCTACCAGAGCTCCACTGCTCAGCAGAATCATGAAGACAATGAAGGTTTCAAACCAATTGTGCTCCACTATCTTATAGCAAGTTTTTCTCAAATTCCACCAGAGTTTCCCTTTGCCTTCTTCTATGCTTATCTGACAACATTTGAACTTCCGTACACAGTCTAAAATATGTGACAGCAAATAGAGAAAAAATAATTACTCTTTGATTATATAGATTTGTGTTGGTGAGGGATTCATCTACATTATTACCTGATAATACACTGTAAATAACTTATTTTTTAAGAAGTCTTCCACTTATAGAAATCAAAATGATCTATATGGCTTCTTAATCATTTGTTAAAAATACTTATTTTTATGTTTATAGGTTACTACAATGGATTATATTACCTTATAAAAACATATACAAAAAATGGAAAAACCAAAAGAAAAATACAATTACCAAAAATTGATATTTCCATCCTGCCCTTATCTTATGAGTGTAATTCCACTCTATATGGACATTTTTTTTTTTTTTGAGACAGTCTCAATCTGTTGCCTTGAGTAGAGTGCAATGGTATTAGCCTAGCTCACAGCAACCTCAAACTCTTGGGCTCAAGTGATCCTCCTGCCTTAGCTTCCCGAGCAGCTGGGACTACAGGCGTGCGCCATGATGCCCAGCTAATTTTTCTATTTTTAGTAGAGACAGCGTCTTACTCTTGCTCAGGCTGGTCCGGAATTCCTGAGCTCAAGGGCTCCTCCCGCCTCCCAGAGTGCTAGGATAATAGGCGTGAGCCACTGTGCCCCTCCTATGTGGACATTACATATGTGTGAATTCTGATTAGTTCACTAAATGGTATAAAAAATACTTCTCATCTTATTACAAGTAAATAGATTTGTGAACTATTTCATAATATTTCTCTAAATAAGATTACTAGAATTTATGTAACTATTCCACTATTATTGGATACATATTGCATTAATTCAGGCCATTACCAGTAGCAATGTAATAAACAGCTTTGTATAATTTGTGAACTATGAGATCAAAGACTCTTCAACAAATGTTTATTGAATACCTGCTATAGTCAAAGAATTAAATTGGACAAATTATACTATAGCATGTAAAACATAGGCTTACCCTCAAAAAATGTGCATTTTAAGTTGGGGGGATTTGTCTACAAATTCTATAGGTATAGAAAGCAGCAATTAACATAAGACAAAGTACTATGAGAGTTCTTCTGTAAAGTTCAATTTCTGAACTTTATAGAGGAGATGGATTTGAACAAAGATAGGTAATAAAAATGTTATATTATTATACTCAAATATTATACTCATATTATACTTATAACCTAGATCATGAAGGCCATATAAGAATCATATCTAGAACATGAAGCTATAATGATGGAGACACAATGATACAAGCAGAACTTAGTGGAAGGAAAGTCTGTGAGTTTCACAGAAAAAGTTAGAAGTCAAAACTGGAAAAGTAAAAAAAAAAAAACAAAAAAAAAAACTGGAAAAGTATACAGCTTAGAGCCCAGGGTTTTAGGTGGATTGACACACGGCATTATTATTACAATAGATAATTGAGTCATACTTCAAATAACATAATTTTAGTTTTCTTCAGAAAATCCTATTGAGATTACGCCAATGACATGTTGCCCCATGTCATATGACTCACACCCTATTTTAACTTTTTTATTACCTATCTTTGTTCAGAAAAAATAAAAAATATTTGACCTTAACTGATACAGGGAACTATTACTCAAAAACAGATTTAAAGGTACATTTCTCAATTAGTAACCATTATAGAATGACAAAGTACCCACTACAGAATGAAAAAGTAAATGGCAAATTACTTCTTTCATTTCCTTATATCTTTTCTTTTATTTTTTTAAACCATAGAGAGGTATGTGTGATTTGGTTTTCTCTCGTGTAAGATATTGTAGAGGTCCACAGAAAAGCCACTTAGTAGCATTTCTTAGAGTTGAACAGAGTCTATAAAGATAATGATACTTAATTATGTAAAGTAAACTTTACCTTTTAAAAATTGCCTTTGTTTTGATATACAAAATGTAAAAAATTAGCAAAGAAATGAACAGTTTGTAGACAGGTATAGATAATTACTGCATAGATAGATAGTTGATAGACAGACATAGATAGAACATACGAATAGAGAAAAGGAGACTACTGACCACAAATACCATTGTTTTGCTTACCTTCTGTAAAACAGGCTTCAGGTTCCAGGGATTCTTCAGGTTCAACCTCAGGTTGTTCTCCCTCAGCGGGAGCTCCTATGTCAACTGTGCTGCCTTCAGATGAACTAGTGGTTGCATTTAGCTTCTGAAAATCAATCCCACAGAAAAGCTTTTAGTTATTTTCTGTAATCTAAACATAAAAATTCATTAGGCGTGCCCCCTAGTCTTCTGTATGCATTTTCTTGATCTGTAATTTAAGAATAACTTAAACATAATGCCAATCCGCTTTGGTAAAGGTGTGGGGTCACAAGATTAGACACAGCACCATGGTATATTTTTTTCTTTAAAATATGGTGTTAACTGAAATAACTTTTTGTTTGAACCCACGTATAGAGATTCTAAAATAAAATCCTGCAGAAAGCTTATGTAAGCTGCCAGAGTCATATGGTCATCTGTGATCTTGCTTTTGTAAATTAGTTTGCAAATGGTATTGTTTGTTTTATTCTAAAATTGTGACCCAACCAACAAAAGCTGCACAAGTGTATTTTCATGTCAAATACAGAAAAGATTTGATCAAATGCACATAAACAGCAACAATCTAAATTTATCCACTTTTCATTGACATGAAAACATATACCACTGGTTGTTATTAAATCTATTCTATAATTTTCTAATTCCAAAAAGAGCAGCACATTGTTAGCTATATAGCAAGAGCTGATATTTCGCATTCTCTTTGGCCAATGCACTCCTGTGTTTCATTGTGCATTTGGAAACTACTTGTTACTCTGGCACTCTTACCTGTCCTGTTAGTACAGGCAGAAATGAATCTTTGGTTGTTGGTTTGTTTTCCTTTAGGTTAAATCAAATATCACCAAAAGAAAAATATAATAGAAAGAAGTCTTAAATCTTGAAATGCAATAAACTTTAGCCAGATCAGGCCATTCTTGGGATCAGCTTAAATGAAGGGATCCCAGTCTTTAACCTGGTCTTAAAATGCTGCAGGAATGATGCAGGGCCAGGTGTGAGTGCCACACGGAATCAGAGTAGTTTGGGCCACAGCATTCTCGGACCTGTTACAATGTTATTACCATTAGTGCATAACATTAGGAAATGGTTGAGCCGATAAGAGCTACTTTATAAAGGGGATGAGGTAAGCACACGATAAAATGCACACTGAACTATGTTAAACTAGAATAAAATGGATGCTGTAGTCAGACTGGAAATATTATACTTCTATTCGGGCTAACGATTATGTGGATTTTCCCTAGGAAGATGGTTTCTTTATTTTATAATAATAATTTTCTTTCTATAAAATATTTACTTAGCATAGAGGTGCTGATGAAGTAAAAATATTGATGTATGATATATATGTGATCTGAAATGCTTTTATCTCATGTAATTGAACAATACCAATGATAGAATAAAATCTTCTGCCTTCTTAGAATTGGTTTGGAGATTATTTTTTAATTTGTCCAAAATAGTTACATCAAAGAATATATATTATAAGGGGTTTAAAGTTTGTTGATTTCTTTTTCCACTTATCAGGCATATCAAAATACTAGACAAATAATCATAATATGTTTGTCATTAAAATTTGAATATATTTTGTTCTAAGATGAAATATCAAAGTGAGAAGATTTATTACAAAAGTTCTAATTTTTTAGACATTTGCTGATTTCCTATCTTTTGTCTTTGGTTTGGACTCTTTCTGAGATAAGTATAGCTTTGCTTATATATATATGTATAATTGACTGAGGAATGACTAAAATATCCTCTCATTTTAGTCTGTTTAATTCATATGAAGTTGTTACATATTAGGGCCCTGATAATACTGATCTTGTCATTTGTAGGATGTTAAAACATAACAAGGTAATCATAAAAATAGAAGCTTAGTCACACCTAGTCTAACTATACACAGCCCACAATAAGAAATGAAACATATTCCTTTTAGGAATAAGGATCACACTGCAAACACAGAATGTGGGCCCAAGGAAAAAATGAGTGTCTGTATTAGGAGTCCTCCACGTGCTGAGTGTCTGTATTAGGAGTCCTCCACGTGCTCAGGTTGACATTGGTGAATGGCTATTTCAGAGCCTCTATCAGTGCTGAGTGATTTGCAGGTACTCAATAAATTTGGTTAAAAAATGAGTGGATGGATGAATAAATGAATGAAAGACTTCATAACAGAATGAAGGCTAGCCTTCGGTGGTGATTGGGAGATGTCACTAGACAATGTATTACAGGAATGAAGATACTGGAAATCCTGGTTCAAAATGTGCAAAAGTTCAAATAGGTTCCCTGTAACATCAACTATCACTCCTACTGCCAGGTAGTTGGGTTGTTAACACTTTGGATGCCTTCGGGAAGACTTGTGTCACCACACACATTCCCATCTTTACTATTTTGCACAGTCATGCTTCCTCCCTGTCATAGAGTCTCCCCAACAAATCTGGACTCCTCATTTCTTCCATTCCATCTTCACCTACAGTAAGTGCCCTAGACTGTTCATAATTCTTTTTGTGGTTTACCATACATTTTGACCTTTGATAAGGTGTGGGTCAAATTGTTTCAGACAGATGGATTTTGGTCTCCTTACCCTGCTTGAAAGACATTTAGGGGCAGGGACAATGCACCCTAGGCCCTATGGATAATACACCAAATACAAGGAACACATTGAATTGCCAACATGTTTTTCATTAAATATTGAATGAATGAACAAATGACTAGATGAATTGTCTGTTGTCTATAGCTTGTTCAAATTGACAAGTCACCAAATAGTTTGATACAAGGTTAAAATTAGAGACTATTAACCAGAGTTTGCCACACTTGGTTGAAAATGACAACCATTTAGAAGTTTTTAAAAAATTGCTTTTCATTCATTAGCTCTGGAAATTCTAATTATAAAAGGCATTCCTATATTTTCTTTTATTTAAATCTTATTAAAAAATAGTAGAATGAACATTGTTCCCTTTTATTTAAGGGCAGTGCCTTTGTTCTGATACAGAATTAATAGATACCTTTTTCCTAAAGCCAAATATTTACCTATCTAAAGGTCATGTTAGTACTTTTCTAAAAGTGCAGTTTGAAAGTACTGTGTTTCTAGAAGAAGTATCTCACCAGATTTATTTTTTTTTAGCAATGATCATGTTTTTGCCATCTTTGTATCCCTAGCACCTATTCCCAATTTTTGTGTTTAATAAATATTTGTTGAATTAAATGAATGAATGACCAGTGCATGAACTTTTTAATTCAACCACTACTGCTAACACCTCCTATCTGCTACTTACTTTCACATTCAAAAGAATATGAAAATAATATTCTCTCCTAATTGCAGAGTAACACAAATCCTTCAAGTTTCTGAATTATGTAAGCAATGATCAATAACTATTAGAATGAGGAGTGCTATCTCAAAACTATGCTGCTTATTGCTCAGACCAAAGATGAGTCTCTGAAGTAAATGTAGTTTAACTCGGGAGTTAGGAAAACTACTACTGAATCATTTTGATAGTGTTTTCCCTCTTTTCACTTTATGTACATGAGTCTATAGTCACAGTGGTGAATGGAACCTCTTTATGCAGCAATCTCACCCTTCCACATCTTCCCCTGAAGTGGAGCAGCAGAGGATCTGTCACAGGTAATACCTGTACATACTTTTGCATTTCTGGCACTTGATTTACAAATAACAAAGAATCTAAGCTGCACATCAACCCTTAACATCAGCCAATCTAGTACCTACTTAGAAAAGGAAATGTGGGTTTAATCATCTTGTCAAAAGTCAGAGTGAATCAATGGTTGGACTCTAGGACTTCTGTGCCCCATTCTGCCAGGATTTGCTAGAGACTTTCTTTGATTATTCACAAGTAAACCCATCCTTTATCAATAGCCTGGATATGTAATTAAATATTGTAGTTTCAAGATAATATTGTGAGACTGCTGATTTCCATGTTTTTAACCATGAGCTTTAGTATTAATGCAAGTTATATTTATAATTTTGATATGTATTAATGTAGAGCTAACTACACATTGGAATATGTCATAAGCAAAAAGTTTAAGCAATAAACCTGAAATGTAGGCAAGAAATTGTGATTTATAAAACCTTTCTGTATGATACCAATTCAATGACTTTCTTAAAATCACATTAGAGAAAAATATTACAATATTATAAAATATGTTGACTAAAGTAGTTAAAATGCATAAAAAGCCCATAAAAAATCAAATGAATTAAATTAAGAATATAAAAATCTTCAGCTTCAGATAAGGTCATAATTATAATCAACCTAAGTGTAGTGTAAATTCACCAATTAGAACTGTCAAATGTATATCATTATATGGAACTGTTACAATTCACACACTTAAAGAAGAATTTTCAGATAGAGGTTGCCTATGAATGCTCCAGTCTGGGCATCTTTCACTCCAAAATACCATATAAGTAAGAGATCGAAATATGAACTGGCTAGAATTAGACCCAGTTTGACAAGTTCTATACTTCCCTTTGGTAAAATTGGATATTTAGATTCTGTTTTTATTACCTTCGCTTTTTAATATTTATCAGAAAACAAGTGGACTGAATGATATTGTTAGAGTAGTCCTTGCCTAGTTAAACTTTAACAACATATGAATGTACTCCAATATCAGGATAGTAAAGAGATCAAACAACAGCCAATTTTATTTGTTCTGAAGAGCACTGGAAATCATTCACTTTCAGGTTGAAATATTAATTCAATTTTGGGGGGTGGATGCCTCATATTATAAGACTCTTTTTATTGAAAATCTGCTGGGATTCTTCTAAGTTTTGGGTAATTATAGTCACATGAGTGAAGCAGGGCAAATCATACTTTGCTTAATGATCTAGTAAACATCAAGATATACTATTTCATTTTGTATTTTTAAATACTATATGTCAAACTTTTACTTTCCACACCAATGATAAATTACTATTAAACATCAAAGTGCCAAACTAATAACCTTCTTTCATAAAGTAAATGGAAGTAAATTATTTTTAAAAATCACTAATCACCACAGAAAAAGGAAAACATCACTTCCTCTTAAGGTTTTCATAGGCACCCTTGTTTCTCATTATGAAGCTAGGATACATTTTTAAGAAAATGTAACTAGTAAATATTGTATTAATATATAACTTGGAAAAAGAGAGGTATGCTCTAATGTGATTTGTACTGATAAGGACAGATATTACACTTGATCTTAGTCAAAAGGCTGACAAATTAACTAATGTGATTAAACAAAAGAATTGGGATTTTAAAAAAATAACTTTAAATATACATTAAATCAAGTATTCCATATCTGGCTATTTTGGTCTCCAAGAATGGCAATCGTTAGTTCTACATGGATCCTGTTGCTAACCTGTACTTAAGGAGCTCAAGATCATTTTACATAGAAAATCTTAACATTGGAACAATGGAAGTGATGGTCTTGCCTGCTTTGGAATGAGCTTAAGGCAAAGTGACACATTAACATTAGAAGGAATTATTGGTATGACTTTTAAAGTAACGAATATAGTAAAATAAAAATAATCATTCTCATGATACTATATTATCCAGAAAGTCATTTTAGTGCTTTTAATGGATACATTATAAAATTTTTAAAATCATAAATAGCAGAATCTTTAATATTTTTCTTGGAGTGGCAAGAGGAACCCTTTTATCATCATGGCCTTCCCCTCAACAGATTAATAATGCCCCAAAAGCCACATGTGTTTGGCCCATTTTGTTCTTACATTAAAGATATTTAGAGCCTTTCCACCTCCCTTTGTCACTAACAGACTGGAAGACTTGGTAGATACTATACCTGATTGACCCACTTTCCCTCAAATGCTTTTCTCTGCAGGATCTTGGCAACTGTAATACTCAGAGAATAAGAAAACTAACCTTTCCTCTTTCCAAGAAACTGGAAAAAACAGCCCATTATCATAATGAGCCCAAATCTCATGCTTTTCTGAAGAATTAATGCACAACAGGAAAAAATAATTCTCTCTAGTCCCTCCGTACCTGTGTTTAAGTGTGAGCAATTAGCAACTATACATCTTGGATCCCATTTTATATGCCATTCCTCCAATATATAAGGCATTGTCTTTCAGAAATCTGGAGTGTCAGTGACCGAATATCTTGCTCCAAAGTATAAAAGAATGCTCCAGGAATGGCATGATCATTGTTTCTTTCAAAAAGCTGAATATGCTTGTATTAAGGTTGATTTACAGTTTTAGTGGCAGAAGGAGGGGAAACTGCATCTAAGTGACAAAGTATTTAATTAATGGGTTTTTTAAATGACTAAATTGGATTGAGCAATTTGCTTAACATACTTGTGCATAAAACTGTGATTTAAACATCAGGAAATGAATGTTCCACTAAATGGGGCCCACAGAATATGGTGTTACACTTATCGTTATAGTCACACGATAAGGGAAGTCCCTTCATTTTAAAAACATCAAAGGAACAAGAGCCCATAGTTCTTTCCTATATAGGAGTTTGCAGATAATGATATATTTAATATTCTTCAGGAGAAAGTTTCCCAGCAGGTCTGGATGAAATAGGAGAGAAAACCCAAAAAGCACACAGGAGCCAACAGGATGAAGAAGGAGGACTCCACATCTATTTTCAGAATGAGCATAACACCTATAAGTCTTTTGTTATTATTATTAATTGGTGTACAAAAGACATTTATTTCCTTTTCTTTCAGTCTAGGAGTTCTAAGGTACATATAAACAGAATCTCCAAGGGAATTATATTCTAAATGCAAAATACTTTTGGTCGATTGCTAAATAAAGCGATGCCATTTTCCCTACAATAAAGCAGATAAAAATTATACCCATGCTGCTAGCAGCCAAAATATAAACATTCCAATTCATTTACATTATTATCACATTAACACATCCTTTAGGAAGTTTGCACATGAATAAGGGATTGCTTTAATTTGCAGATTACCCTTCAGAAAACTTAATGTGACACTAAACAAAAAATTACCAACAAAGTACACTCATTGGGGCTATATTTTTTTAAAAAGGCAGAGGATAGAAAGCTTTTCCGCAAGAGTTTTTCAAACACCTACATTTCCCCTTTAGGCCCTAAGTATGTTCAAAACATTAAATGGAAATTAAATAATTCATAAAGGCATGCACTTTTACTTTTCATTGAATATAATTTCTGTTAAAATCTATGTAAGAAAATTAGCAACCAAATCTTTTTTTAAAAAAAAGGTTAGGGTTGTCAGACTTGCCTGACCATGCTTTATATGACTCAGCATAATAGCAGCTGTGCGTGTTTTTATTTTACTGCCAATGGATGGGCAAGGAACATAGCTGAGTAACATGCAGGCCAGTCAAAAGTCACTGATTGTATTTATATATGTACAACTTGCTTGGGTAACCTGGGTAAAAGTGGTGACACGAGCTTTTGGCTGGTTAAAAAACACCAGAGCTGCATTCTTGATGGCTCCAGCTTGATTTTACCCCTGTGAGAAGTAAGAATGGTAAGCAGTGAAGGTCACCATATTATACTACTAAATTTCACTTTGAAAAATAATCATTCAAGCATGGCTTCAATATTATTCAAATCTTTAAAAGAATAATCAGTCATTCAAAATCATAAAAGGAATTACATTAAATATAATCAAAATAACGTGAAAGTTAAAGCATACATGATTATGACATGAATTTTAAATGATACATTCTAGATAATCTACAGAAAATTACCAAAGAATCACACAAATTTGGCAAAAACATAGCAGAGGACTTAGTTCAAACACCTAAATAAGCTATGAGTCCACTCATTTAGTCTGCCATATCAAAAGAAATTTATTAAACATTCCAAAAAAAAATGTCTAATTTTTGGTTTAATTTAAAAAATCATTTAGAAAGGAATAGCAATAAGCCTCATGCCATTTCTTACTACTGTGTGATATTTAACAGCACAATTTCATCCCACCAGTTAAAAAAAAATGACCGGATATGACTAGAAGACAAATACTAAAAAGGTACTTCAAGTGAGAATGTTTGAAGTTCTTGAATAATTGTTTCAATTCTCTTCAGTTTTCCAGTATAGAGCTACCAGGTAAAATTCCGAAAGATTAAAACTCACATATATTCCCTTCCTAGACTATTACCCTAATCCTTTATTAGTTTATGAATTTATATCTAGGAAGTTTGATACAAAACCATAATTACAAATTCCTCCACATCACTTTAACACTAACACAGCAACCTCTATGGTGGGAAGGTATTGAATGGTGTCCACACCTCAAGCAATAAAATAATTCTGTCTACCTCCAACCGGCAGATCAATTCTCTGCCTCTAATTCCGAAATACTGAGTTCACAAACACTATTTTAGAGGACTTAACTCAGAGTTAACTTAACTAGAAAACAAATACAAAAGCTTAATGTTAACAAAAGAAACTGGGAAGAGTTTTAGATTTCCCCACTAGAAACCACACCTTCCTGGATATCCCTCTTATATCAAACAGAATGGTTTGAGGTGAGGCAACATACATGCTTTTTTGGAAAGCCTGAGGCTTTAAAATTTCTAAAAGTTATGAAGACTGGATGTCAAATTAAACACACCTCAAAAGGTATTCAAACTTAGCTGAAAGCTTAAACTAGCTGATGGCTTCGACATTTGATCCTTTATAATTCATCCTTAGTTTATACGACATCCTAAAACTAAAAATGTGTGAAAATAAAAATTGACTTTCTTTACTATAAGGAAAATATCCACTATTAGGCATAATGCCAAAACAATGAGAGGGGAATATACATTAAAATTATAATGACCTAATTCCATTTTCTAAACACTGACTTCAGTTTCTATTATTATATAACATGAGAAATCAGGCCCCACGCTTTCAGCATAACCCAACTAACTATGCTCATCCAAAATTTTATTAACAAGAGGAATTCTTTGCCCAGGCTATAAGGTTTTGCTACTTTCCCCTTGAATCTCATCAGTTATTTTGTGAAACTAGTAGCTATGGCCTGTTATTTATATTTTAATATTTAGTACCTACATTTAAAACATTGTCTGAATTTCCTATTTAACTTCTATCTCTACCTAATCACTGAATTAGCACCATTATCTACTTTATAAACAAGAAAGAATGGAAAATAGCATATTCTTTAGTAATTTTATCAAATAAATATAGGGATACTGACTGAAATATCTAGCTTTCTTTTTAGAACTATATTTTTCCTCATAATTTTAACTGATCTGTGATTACCATAATTATGTTATGCTACTTAAATTTTATCTGTCAGTGCCCCAAACTCCCCCATATCATTTTTCTTTCTTAAAATAAGAACAGTAATAAAGGCCTTTATCTTCCCTGCCAAACAATTCAAATGAAGAAGGGACAAATCTTTGGTTTTGATTGTTATTTTTATTTGTTTATGCAAGCTTTAACTACTAGGAATCTTGTCCTCATTTTTGTATAGTTGAACAATAAAATATGAAAGTTTCAAATTCCTTCTTTTCTTTACCCCCAACTTTGCACTTATTAACCTATAGGTTAATGGCAAAATAAACCACAAATATATTCTGATACTCATACTTTTCTTATAAATCAAAGAATACATTAAACTGCCAAGACTTACTGAGTTGGCAAATGTAGAATTTTGCATCCTATAATATATTAAGGCTTTTTGTTTGTTTAAAGACAAGTGCTGGGCTTGGTAGGGTTAAACATATTTTTAGTGTGATTCCTCATCGATACTTTTTCTTCGTTAAAAAGAAATTACTTACTCCAGGCAACATGAAACTATGTGGAAATATCAAGCCAAGATCCCAATCAGATTTTCCATTAGTAAATATGCCTGTGCAAACTAAATAAGATCACGTTTTATACATTTGATCTTAGCCAAAAGGCCAAGAAGTGATAAGATCACATTTTATGAAGTATTTCATAAGAACCAAGAATATAACAAGAGAATTTGAACTACCCTCCCATCAAGTATTTTTCCAGTACATACAAAATCCACCATTATGGGCAAATAATAAGGCAGAAAGCAGACAAACTGAGGCATTTTCACAAATCTAAGATTATTTTAAAATACTTAGAAAAATTCATGTTAATCTGCATATTAATATCAAAAATTCAAAACAGTATTTGAAAAATGAGTTAGCATATCATTTTTCTAGCTATATTTTAATCTATCATTAATTTAGTATTACCAATTTTGCCATAGAAAGTATATTGATAGGTATTTTCGATTTTCTTACAGGAAGGAAACATGTAATTTTTAAAAATCTGATGATTGTAAAGCAACGGCAATACATAATACCAAAATATCTCCTTATTTAAAAATTTACCTCTTTGCTTTCTTCCATATCTGACTCACTGCTGAATTCTTCAGTATTTAAGTTTTCAAAGTCAGATTCTCCAACAGCAATTGGTACTGTCACAGTGAGGCTGGGGTTGTTTATAAATGACATGTAATCACTTTCATCCACGACATACTTTTCTACACTGCTGCCTATGCCACTAGTAGTTCCATTTCCATCCTTGAGATAATTGAGGTCTTTGCCAATTTCTATGGTGGTATGGTTGGAAATACAGCTGTCCTTTTTGTTATTTAGATCTTCAAGAGGTTTAATTTCATCTAAAGCTTTCTGTTTTCGAACAAAGGCTTTCTGAATAAATTCACGTATTTTTCTTTTAACAAAATCGATTCCTTTCTGCATCCTTCCCACAGCAATCTGGAGATTATTCATTTCATTATCATCATCAGTGGCAGCAAGATTGTCGGAACTGAAGGAACTCAAAAGCAAGGCCAAGAAGAGGTTCAGAACCTAAAACACAGTAGGAAAACAGGTGATCAAAACACTCTATTATAGTTTTCATTGTTCTTAATTACAAATTTTTCAAAATTGTTCTTGATACCTCATTTTATGCTAATAGATATTTCTGTTCGTTCATGATAAAATATTCTGAAAAAAAGTGAATGAAATAAATACCTGGCCAATATCAAAAAATACTATTAACAGTATTTCCCTTTTAGTCATTGCAAAAACATTGAAATCATTGTTACATGAAATTTTTATATTAAACTCAGTTCCAAAAGAGAAATCTACACAACTGTACAGTAAAAAAAGTTTTATTTTGGATGCTAAATTTTAACTTGGGATGCTAAGCTTTATTTTGACCATGTAATCTAGATTTCCTGGGACATTGATAATTTATTATAATTTTTTCCTAAAACCAAAGATGATTCCAATATATTTAAATATGATTTGATTTTTGTGCCTTTGCTCCTAGATAACTTGACAAATTGGAGAAAAATTTATTCATTGCTAGATGAAAAGTCCCAATTTTGATTCAGAAAATCATGGTCACTATAATTATACAGTGGTTGGGAATGCTATGAAGAAATTGTTATTATACAATAATAATGGTGTTAGTATTGAATTAAAGATTGTGGGGCTGTATTGCCATGAATAGATCACTAATTAGTCTGTATTTTGGGTCTTCAAAAATAGTCCCCACTGGTATGAATGAGTGAAAAGATTAGTGATGCTAAACCCATTGTGTGCACTGAAAAAAAGGTAATTTACTAAGAAATCGGGCATTCCAAGGGGCACAAGACTGAGTCATATAATTTTTTTTCAGGGTTTGATTAACAATGTTCATGAGTTCCTGATTATTTAACCATGCAGAACAAAGGAAAGCTATAGCAGTATAGAAGACAAATGCAAAAAGCAAATACACGTTGGCTATCCCTTTTCCAAAACGCTTGGGATAAGAAATGTTTTGGATTTAGGATTTTGGAATATTTGCATATACAAAATGAAACATCTTAGGGCTGAGACCTAAGTCTAAACACAGATTTTTTTTATGCTTCATATACATCTTGCACACATAGCCTGAAGGTAATTTTATACAATATTTTTAATAATTTTGTGCATGGAACAAAGTGTTGACTCTGTTTTGACTGCAATCCATCACAAGAAGTCAGGTGTGGAATTTTCCACTTGTAATGTCATGTCAGAACTCAAAAAGTTTTGGATTTTAGAGCATTTTGGATTTCGGATTTTCAGATTATGGATGCTCAATCTGTAGTACAAAAGAGGAATCTTAGGAAAAATTTTTTAAGTAAAACTCCAGTGAAAAGGAAGCTGCATTCTTGCTATATTTTTATCTTTCTATAATGCAAATAAGGCTTAGAGCACTTTTGTCTAACTATTGTAAGTTAATCTAACCAACAGTGGTTAAACAAAAGAAGGGTAAAAATGTGTAAGATACAATGAAGACTACGGTAACTTTGAGAGTGTACACTGCCACAACTGCCAATCACTATAACATGGCTCCTGATAATCATACCAAGACCTGCTCCTTTACTTTTGGAATTTACCAGTAAAATTATGGCTTGTTGTGATTTGCTTTTGAGTTTCTTTGGATGAAAAAATAGATAAATGATGGAAAATAAAATTGAATGCTAAATTATTATTTTTATCTGCAATAAAGCTGAATTTTGGTGCCATATTATTTTCTAGATTTATTTTCCTAAGGTTTATTAATGTACTGTCTTTGTCTATTAGGAAATTTTTCTTGATATACATCAGTGAATCCTCCTACAGTAAGATCCAATCTATATTGCCTCTTCAATGCATTTGGCAAGTACTCTATTTGTAAATGTCATTTACTTTTATATTTATATGGCCCTTGCCATTCTGTCCTTGTAAATTTCTCACCCACATCTCTATCACATTGCATTGGATTATTTTTGAAATAAGCACAACTTTGCTGGTAGATTGGGAGAAATATGCCTTAGAGCCAGGCCCTAGATCACTAGAGATATCAGAAGATAATAATAGTAATATAATACTAAAAAGAGCTTTTTCTTGAGCTTTTAGTAAGTAGCAGTCCTTGTGCCAAGCATTTTGCAAGGTTCATATGATTTACTTCTCACAACAACCCCATAAGGCAAGAATTATTGTTATTATTTTATAGATGAGAAAACTGAGGCTTTTATTAATACATAGCTTAAGTGCCTTGTCCACGATCACAGTTAATAAGAAGTTGTTTTTTGTTTTGAAAGTCTAATTCTGATATCTTTGCTCCCAATTGCTATGTTTGCAGAATGAATGAGGCGATAGCATTCCATGCTTACTCTTACTGATATTTCCTTTCTTGGAACTCCTACCACACCTAAGTAAGTATCATAAAATTTACTGTTAATTTTCTAATTGTTTCTATAATCTTTTATAAAGTGCTAACTTAATTGAATGCTATTCCATTGTCAGGAAGAAAAATAAATATTCTGTGAACATATGACTTTTCTTTCACATAAATTCAGTGAAGCTTTTTTTTTAAAGCAGCCAACCTGCATGTGGTGGTGCTGTGCTAAGATTTTTCTTACAAATACTTGTTAGACGCTCGTTTCCCTTAGTTCCACAAATTACTTCACATAACAGAGGAGTACCACTTTTAGAATTAAAGTGCTGGGTAAGGATCAGGTTTCTGTCACTTACTACCTGTATGACTCTGGATAAGTAGCATAACCAATCTGAACCCCCATTTCTTCATCTATAAAATAAATATTTTTCTGGTGCCCAGATTACAAGGTTGTTATGAGGATTCAGTGAAAGAACCCATGTGGCTCTCCGCACAGCTCCTGGCACATAGTGAACCCTTGAGAAAGTTTAGCTGTTATTATTATCACTGTTACCATTATCCAACCTACACTTCACAACGCTATTTTTATATTTACCTTATTTCCCTAGAAATATTTGTGTAAGTCAAACTAATCTCTTTGGTTAGACTTTCTCTGTTACCAAAGGGTAGCTGTACAACAGCCAGCTCAAGTGCTGGCGTGATCAAAGGCAATTTAAGAAAACAGAGTTCTGCAAGCTCACTCAGGGATTGAAATCCTGAATCCTGTTTCACAAATGTGCTAGTTCATCAGTGAAATCAACTCTTTCACATATCCCTCAAGTTAGTCTCTTGGAATGCAAATGTTACCATAATTTTCAGATGCAATTTTTGGGTCCAAGATTAAAACATATTGGATATATTAATAGTTTCTCTATCCTGATTGTCTACTTGTGAGAGGAACCCAAAGCCTTCATTCACATCCTTCCTGTGTTCTATTGCCTTACCTTCAGTTAGAGAAAGAGGAGATTGTGTCTGCTACTTCTAGAACCAGCAGTCTTCAAAAAGTTGCACTCTTTATCTGCAGCACCTGCCTTAAACCTATAAAAGGGTCTCTGACCATGTCAGAAAAATTAAAATCCTGGTTTGGGGAAAGCAGTCTGTGGCTCCACCTTGGTCTTGTCTGTGGACTAGGCCTGGCAGTCACATCTATTGTGACTGTTACTCACATCAATTGTGGTGGAGCCCCAGACGGTAGCTCATGTGTGTTGGGAGGAAGTTATGCCAGCTTGCTTTTGGGAGATGTTTTCCTTTTTCTAGGAGGAATGGGGAAGTAAGCATTGTAGGAGGCAGTGCATCAAGTTTATTCAATCTTCGGCAAATGTAATATGCACATTCCCTTAATAGTGGTAAACATGGACATTATTACTACTTTAGCTGTTCCAGAGATATACCCGGATTATCACAAAAAGAAGAATTTTTTACTGATAGTCAAAAAGAAAGGAGAACCTTTAATTATTTCTCTCAAAGGTATAGAAGTTAAATTTATGCCAGTAGATGGAAATGAACATTTTATAAACTATGTCTTTTTATGCATGCATAGCAATATAAATTAATATCGAATGTCATCCATAGGTATAGGTACTTGATACTGACTGAAATTCTCTTTTCAACATGAATTTTCTATAAAATTACATATTAGAATGATGTGTTTATTTCAGTAAATTAATAGATGATATGTGATAAGCTGAGTTTCTTCCTCTTTAAATCCACCCTGCATTCTCCTAATATATAAGTTTTATCAAAATACCACTTATTCATTGTCACTTTCCTGATAAAAAGCCATATGTGGCTTTGAATTGCTGAAAGGAAAATCCATTTTATTATACACAGATTTTTCATAAATTAGACTCTACGTAATCTGATCCCAAACTTACTTTTTACTATTCCCACTCTGAATTCTCTGTTGCAGTCTGATCATTCATTGTTGTCATAAAGGATTATGTTCTCTGCCTTTTCTTCTCTTCTTCCAGTGTTTGCCAAATATATATAAGAAATGAAATCAAATCTATAACACAATCCTATGATCTTTTCTTTGTTTCTGTTTGATGTAACCCTATGACCCTTTCTTTCTCTTCTATGCAATCTCATACTTTTCTGAAAGCAAACATTTTAAAGTTGTATTGGGGAATGCGGTGGTTTTAAAATATATCTGCAGGGCTCATGCCTGTAATCCTAGCAGTTTGGGAGGTCAAGGCAGGAGGATCACTTGAGGCCAGGCATTCGAGACCAGCCTGAGCAAAAGCAAGACCCCATCTCTACAAAAAAATAGAAAAATTATCTGGGCATGGTGGTGTGCTCCTATAGTCCCAGCTACCTGGAAGGTTGAGGCAGAAAGATCACTTAAGTCCAGGAGTTTGAGGTTGCAATGAGGTATGATCACACCATTGCACTCTAGCCCAAGCAAAAGAGCGAGAACCTGTCTCAAAATAAAATAAAATAAAATAAATACAAATTATGTGATACTCTTCCTTTCAAAAGGTAGAGTCTAGAGCTATTTTTTTTAAGTGTGAGCTCTTCTGAATGTCTAGCTTCTAATGAATAGAAGATGGCAGAAGTGATGGAGTGTGACTTTCAAGATTAGAACATAAAGCGGACTTTCTCTTTGCCTTTTCTCTTGAATCTCGTGCACTGGAAGGAACCAGCTTCCATGCCATGAGGATACTCAAAAGCCCTATGGAGAGGCCCAGTAGAGAAAAACTGAGACGTTCAATCAACGGCCAACAAGGAATTGGGACCTCCTGTCAATAGTCATGAGATTGAGCCTTCTTGGAAGCTGATCCTCCAGCCCCAGTCAAGATAACCGCAGCTCCGCCATTATCTGGACAGCAGCTTCCTGACTGACTCTGAACCAGAACCATGTTGCTCCCAAATTCCCAACCCACAGAAACTGCAAAATAATCAGCGTTTGATATTTTAAGCCACTGTTCATATTTCTGGATTGTACACTGTTCATGTTTCTTGTTACTTCAAAAATAGATCAGAATTATCTAAACCAATGCTAAGGAGGTTGAAATCTGGCAATGAGTAGAAATAAAATGATACTATTTTGCCTTTTTTCCTTCCTCTTTCTCTTCGTTTGGGGAATTGAAGGTTACATTCATGTGAAAGGAAATCAAGTCTATAGAGTATATACTTTAAAATAATGGTGATGCTAGTTCTTTTTCTATTCCTGGTTTGGTACTAATCAAGCAACTCAGTATAATGACTTTATATAGTTTAAGTATAAGAGCCTGATCTTTCTCACAAAGTCTACCGTCCTCTGCTCCCCAACCACTGGGTATACTGTCCCCTAGTTTGGGATGATCTACCTTTCTTCCTACCAAGCTAAATCTTGCATCTCAACCAAAGATATTTTAGGTCTAAATTCTGACAAATACTTCCCTGAGCAACTTTGCTACTGTAAAGCAATTTTCCCATTTTGTGAACTTGGCACTTTGTTTTCATATTTTTTGACATGCATTAGATACTTTCTATGTTTAATCCTATTTGAGTACGTGTTACATAACTGTCATATTTATCTTCCTATCATCTTTCCCATGTCTCCAAGACTCAGGACAATGATGCTGGGCATGGTTAACTTTACACAGAGATGACAAACGATGTTTCTTGAGTCAATGTTACTGGCTCATACTATAGTTTCTAGGCACCAAAACCCCATGTACTTTTAATGGACTGAGATTATTATTAATTTTTTAAACTCCAATTTGTAGGAAACTCAAATTTGAAACATTTTCAAGTGATACTACTGTTAGTTCTCATAAATAGAATGAATGGCTGTTCTTGGTAACACTTCCGTACTTTTAGTACAAGAACTAAAAAATAAAAGCCAGAAATGTTACTCTCCATGGAATAGCAAGAGGCATAATGAAAAAGAACAACGTCAGTTCAAAAAGTATTTTAAGGGTTTGTGTGGATTACAATAGTCTAAATCATATCTGGCTCTTGCAGTCATGAATAATAGAGAATAGGAAATGGCCTTGATATAAAAAAGAAAACATACAAAACATTCTTCAACTGAACATACTTTTTTATGGTTACATTATCTTTTACTGAAAATGAGGAAAATGTTTTTACTACATACCACTAGGTTTCCAATCACCATGACCATCATGAAGACAGTAAGGCACATGGTTTGTCCAGCGACCTCCATGCAGTCCCACATAGTCTCTATCCACTCTCCACATAGCACACGGAACACAATCAGGAAGGAGTGGAAAAAGTCATGCATGTGCCAGCGTGGAAGTTCACAATCACTGGAGATCTTGCAGACACATTCTTTGTAGCTCTTACCAAAGAGCTGCATGCCGACCACGGCAAAAATAAAGACAATGATGGCCAACACCAATGTGAGGTTACCCAGAGCCCCCACAGAATTGCCAATAATCTTTATTAGCATATTCAGAGTTGGCCAAGATTTTGCCAACTTGAATACTCGAAGCTGGAAACAAAAGCAAGAAGACTGTTAATGCCCTGCATTTCTAAAGAATCAGTAATTTTATTTACAGGGAAATTCTATAATGTAACTCTCAATTGTAGAGTGATGAATTATTTATGTGTCAAACTATTATCCCACAAATGTAGCAGTTATTTAATACCATGGGGTGTTTTTTTATTCTGAAATGGTTCACACAGTAAATAAAATAATTATATTATACAATGTTTAATTGGAATTTTAATAAGGTACACCACATTTTCCAGAATCCTACATAAGCATATATAATATAGCTTTGTTTTTCTTTAAGGAACTAAGATATCTAATATTAATAATGGTTAATTAGCAGACACTGTTTCAGAGAAGCAGAGGCTTTCATTATATAAAAGCCCAAAGTGGTTATATTTTTCAGTGTACTTGAAATATCATGCTGAAGTGCACAAGTGAAAATAATAACACTTAAATTACATAATATACAAACAAAAAATGAACGAATTTCTTTTAAGTCTTTAGATTGTTTTAATCTACCTATATCTTTAGCTTGCTATAATATTACGCTATAGTTTAAAGATTTATTATATTAAAAAATACTTGAACTTAAGCAAAATCCTATACTTTTTCAACCTTTATGTCTCCAGTGACTCGATTAATCAATTCATTATAGTATGCAAATGGCTCTGTCACTGTGTTTGACACATTGGTTGTATTAGCTCAGAGAGGCCTCCAAAGCATCATTTATAGTTAAATAGCAGCAGCATTTTATTTCTGATGTTTCAGTAAATGTCAGGCTGAGAATCATGCATTATTTAATGGCATTGAAGTGGCCCAAAGGAACAAATATATGTACCAAAATATTTAATTTAGTCCCATAGAATAATTTATGCAAAAGAGCCTGACATATTAAGCAGGATGCCAATGGTATCATACTTCCTATTTCCCTAAATTACATTACGCTATCACAAAGGTTTACTGAACATTTTTTGAAATAGCCGTCCATATTACTTATCGTTTCTAAATTTTGTGTTTCTTTTTTTGCACCCTTCTAGCTTCAAATTAGATCCATAATTATCCTTGAAGACTAGGGAAGGAAACTATAATTCTAAGGATCTCAACTAAAATTTGACTTTTGAAAGTGGCAAAGGAAATCCTAAATAGTCATCAGACTAATCACCATTAAGATGTACCACATATAGGAACCTGTCTGTCTTTGGTAACTATTAATATGTACGACCTCTGCTATTTGAAAATAAATCATAAAACGTTAGAGTCAACTTAAAGTAACAGCACAATAAAACATACCAAACTTTCAGTGGAAATGTGTCAAGTGATATTTTGTCTCTTAATTTTAAAATCCAAAAGTTTATGAAATATAAAGATCAAATGAAAGACATTTTCTTTAAAATTAACAAAATATAATACAAGCAGCTCTCTCAAAGAGTGGATCTGGTGACTTTCTGATCTCGCTGAAAGAGAGCCGTGGGAAGCTCTGTCTGCTTATCTTGCCCCCTGTTCCAAGTCTTGACTTCTACGGGGGCAGGGTGGGCAGTGAGCAATTCTATGATTCTTGAGTCTCCAACAGAAAGGGGAGTCCATCCTAGGTCACAAAGTAGCCTTATACATGGTTTTACAAACCCCAGATAACTGAGAGTTGACTGTGTTGTTGTTTAATGGTGATTTGAGTTATCTGTGATTCCCTGTTTTACCCTCTCCATTATCCCTGTCATTCAATTACTAAGGAGAGAAATGTTGACTGTTCATTTCAATGCATTTAATCTATCCGTTAAAGCTATGATAAAGAAGAAACTACCATCTAGTGATAGGGCAATTCAGTTTGTTTTAGAAATGTACTCCAATAATATTATAATTGTGAGAAATCTTATAATTATTACTAGATAAGAAGATGAATAATTAATTATAATAATAAATATTATGGACACTCCTAGTTAATTTACCAGCCGGAATGATCGGAGAACTGACAATCCTTCCACGTTTGCCAAACCAAGTTCCATTAAACTGAGGCTCACAATAAAACCATCAAAAATATTCCAGCCTTCTTGAAAATAATAATATGGATCCATGGCAATGATCTTGAGAAACATTTCTGCTGTGAAGATCCCAGTGAAAACCTAAATGAGAAATGGAGTTTATTACATGAGTACTTTTGAAACACGAATAATTGTTCAGCAACTTAATTTACTCCCAAAAACTGAAAATTAAATTTTGAATTTTAAAGATTTGTTATTATGGTAAATGAAATATATAAATTAATTGTTTAGTTCTAATAATTGTTTTGCAGATTTGCTAGGATTTTCTACAAATATTATCATGTTGATAAAATATAAACATTTTTATCACATCTCAATATTTACGCATTTTATTTTTGTTTTTTATCTCTATTACATTTGATAAAACTTCCAGTGCAAGACTGAATAGAAACAGCAAAAATGAACATCTTTGTCTATTTTTAGGGGCAAACATTCAATTGCTTTAGGGGTAAATCATTCAATATTTTAATATTTCACTGATAAGTAAAATATTAGCTGTTGATTTTTCTTAGATGTCCTTAATCAATAAGAGAAAGTTACTTTCTATTCCTAGTTTAGAGTTTTTATCATAAATCACTGTTGATTTTTGTAAAATGCTTTTTCTGCAACTATAGAGATGATATTATATGCTTTTCTTTCCTTTATTCCTTTACAGACAGTATGGTAAATTAATTGATCACTTTTCAAAGGTTACATGAAACCTGCTTTTCTGAGATAAACCCTGCTTCCTCAAGATGTATTTAGTACCTTTCTGTCTATTGCTGGATTTTATTAATAATATTTGCTAATGACTTTTTGCTTCTATGTTCACAAGAAACACAGTCCTATAATTTCTACATAGAATTCAATATTGTGCTACTTTATATAAAACATTCTAATCTTTTCATATATTTTATACTTACGTATGTTGTAAACACTTGCTTTAAACAATCAGGGGTCTTTTAAAGAAACTAAGGAAAAAAGACAGCGTTTTGTATTTACCCACATTTATTCATTTCTAGTGATCATCATTCCCAGACCCAAATTTCCATCTGATATTTTTTTCCATTCAGCCTAAAAAACTTCCTTTAGCATTTCTCATAGCATAGTTGTGGTGATAACAACTTCTCTAGGTTTTTGTTCATCCTAAAATTCTTTATTTCACACTAGCTTTTGATGGATAGTTTCACTGTCTGTAAAATAATGAGCACTATAGCCTAGGCAACAGAGTGAGACTCTATCTCAAAAAAAAAAAAAAAATCTATTCTACATACCTGAGAAATACATTAGGATTTTGTTATCATAGACCAATATTCTCCATAATTTATAATCATCTTTCTAATGAATAAGCAATTTAGATTCAATTCTAAGTCAAATTTTACATAAAATCCTTGAATGTTCTGTACTATGTTTAATGGTAGCAATATATTTTTGTTACTAAAAAAAGGATGCTAAACTTTTGCTGTCTAGGTGTACATGGCCGATTAGTTGTATTTAACTTGAAAGTGATATGTGAAATTCGCTAAGGCAATCATGAACTCTTTGAATAGGAAGAGAAGCCCTCAATGAGCCTTACCAGGTTCCCAACAGACAGCACATTGCTGAACTGCTCCGTCATGGGATAGTGCTCCATGGCCATGAAGAGTGTATTTAAGACAATGCAGATGGTGATGGCCAGGTCCACAAACGGGTCCATCACAACCAGGTTGACAAGGTGTTTCACTTTTAACCATGGTTTACAACAGTCCCAAATCAAACACATGTTAGCAAATTTATACCAGCAGGGTGGGCATTTCTGTCTGGATTCTTCGAGTTCTGGAAGAAAAAAGTTAGAATTCTCATGAAAACTGCTTACTTTCTATTAAATACTCTTTCATCTAAATTAAAATTAATTTTCTTAAAAATCCAAAGTTGTTAAAAGGCATTATGGGTTAATTTGATGGTGGAGCAGCAAAAACTTGCAATGGGCTTGCTATCATAGAAAGGATAGGTGCAGAGAGGCTAGTAGGCTTACCAAATGTATTTTAGTTGAACATAGTTTCCAAGATTCTATCTGCAATATTAAACTGTCTGGTAATTATCTTTAAGGCCACCAGAAACTGATGGGTAAGACTTGCATCAAGTACACTTTAAGCTCATCTGTGTTCCAAGTACAGCAAAAGACATATATTTTATCAAAAACTTCTGAGGAGATGTTCTAAAATCCTTAGTCATGTTGGATCTCAATTTTTGGGATTAGATATGTTTTGGGGGGGCTCTTCTAATGGGATAATTTGTTGGTATCACCAGTCTCAGTTAAAAAGTCTCAAATTAAGTTCCTTTAGATTATAGGTTTGCATATTAAACTCAACAAAGTTCCATGTCAATTTAACTAGAAGACACAAAAGAAGAGGAAATACCCCAACCTAAGAAACTGGGGTTCTCACTGTTGGCATAAATCAACATTTCACAAAGTGGGACTCATGTACTACTGGTAAAATACAATAGGATTTTACGAGGAAAATACATAGAATTTATAACATTTAATGGTATGTATTGATTTTAATGTTCTAAAATCTATAACTACCATACCAAACCTAAGATGTGAAATTTCATATTAAAATACATTTATTTAAGAAAAAAGTACAGTGATTTCAAGAAGAATGTCAACTAAACAATAGGAGAGAGAAGACAGAAATGCACAAATCTTTAAGGTAATACCCCAAATACTGAAATTGGTAAATACTGGTAAACAAGTTGGGGTAATTAGAAAATGGAAAATTCTTTACCATTTTCCTTTGGCAAGATGATCTCTCAATTAACTCATGAATAGGGAAAAGATGCCGCATTTGTTGTTTTGTACCAATATCATTGCTGCACACCTTATTACCTACTCTGCTAAACATAGAACCACCACTTCTTAGCGCTGAAATAGAGGGAAGAGTTCTTCTTTTTTTTATCCATGGCATAGTTGACTCTAGTCAGTCACTGTTAATATCATTGTGGCGACCAGAACATGCCTCCACACCTGGCACAGTTTGCTATGAACTAAACCTTGTAAGGGAGGAATCAGCATATGAAATGGACAATCATGACCACAGGTAATAGTTTTTTATTCTACTGATCAACATTTGCCACTAAAGTTTAACACTTCCCTAAAGCAAATTAATCTACTGCTTATTTTCTTAAATTAAATTTCATTAAAGGTAGATTCTTCAATTGTCTCTTCAGACATGGATATTTTTCAAGTGCATCATTTATGTCCTCTTATGTGTAATTTTGTAAACAATAAAGAATATTCGAGTTGTAAATCAGAGAGAAAAATATAATTATTATGCACTAGTTATTTTGTAGATACCTTTAAACTCCCAAATAGCCTCATTTTTAAACTGAAGATAAAAAGGAGATATTATTATTAATATTTACAATAAATAACAAAAGAGAAACTACAATATTTCACTTTGCCTGTACAGTCAGAATACTTTTTTTTTCTTTTAATGCTAGTTGTCATTTAGTAGATAAAGAGAAGCAAACAGGAATTGTGTACAAAAAAATAAATCAGAGAAAAGTTCAAAAGAGGAAATGCAGCAGGTGTTGCTTGTCTTGACACTAGGAAAAACCAGAGCAAATGTGTTTAAGTTCTAAAATAAAATCATTCAATTATTCATTCAAAAAAAGAGAATCTCACACTCTAAAACAAAGCAAAGCACGCAGGAGAGAACCACAGCCACCTCTCCATTATTCCTGTGTGGATTTTCCACACTGAGAATCATTTATAGCAAAGTGTGTCTCGTTTGCTGGCTCACCTTGATTACTCAGGTCCTTCTAACTCACCCTCCCACCATCCTTCACAAAGGTGTGGCCTGGAAACATTTCTAAATGGTTTTGCATTTTTAAAAAAATTGAAAACCAAACAATTCATTTTTGCTCATCCACTATTGCTTCACTAAGCATGACGCTATTCAGTACCCTGGACAATGGAGACTTGGCTGTAGTTAAAAAGAAAGAAAACAAAAATTGCCAACAGGATCAACAAACCTGATTCATAAAAAAAGGAAGGAGAACTAAACAACAGTCAGACTTTGAAGAAAGGATCCCCAGATAAACAGATTATGTCAAGCAAGAAACTTTCCACCATCATGAGGAACAAAAAAGACTATGTTAAGGTCAGCTGGAGTATGCATGTATGTGCTAATATTGCTAACAACCACCTTCGGCCAATGTCACCTTTAAAGTGTCTAGATATAATTAAATAAAGAAAAGTCACCTTTTCATTACATAACTGATGAAAAATAGAATGAAAACTTAGCTATTGTTCCTCACAAAAATACAAAGTCCAAAGCTCTGTAGCTATTAAAACCAAAACATTCTCCATCTGTTGCTTTCTAAATTATATTTATATCTAGGACATACATCCTTTTCATCCCAAGCAACTCCGTGAAACAGATGTATTTCCACTGAGGGAGATGTGGGTGCATTCATTTTGAACTCCAGGTCTTAGTTAGTGGACAAGTCCAATCTTGTGGCAGTTTGATTTTTTTTTAAAGTAATTTCTTATGTTAGCTGAAACTTAATGCTATCAGAAGTGCAAAGTATGACTGTTGATTTAGACTTACCCTGTCTCCTTCTCTACTTCCTGCTTTAGGGAGCAGACATGCTGCTGACATCGGTAGCAGAACCACTGGCAGCTTCCTCTCAGTGGTTTTGCTATGGCAAGGAGCGGAAGACCAGAGAATCTTCAAAAGATTTACCTGGAGGGACAGGGAGGAGCAAGCTACTGGCAGCTGGGGGGGGAAGGGAGTGCAAGCTAACGCAGGCGAGGTTGGGGAAGAACGTACTAGAGTTTAATATTCCATTGAGATCAGTGAAAAGATTTCTGATACTGCATTAGGACATTATGAAGATTGGGTCTTGTAATACTGACTTGTCTATGATATATACGGTCATCTACATTGTGAGTTTTTTCTGGATGTGACTTTTAGGCTTTTGGTGTTGGTATTAATATCATGGGATCTTTGCATTCAGACTGGAAAAGAATTATTCCTGGTATCTACCCAATCTCAAGAGAAACTATAATTATAAGAAAGACATGAACAGCCTCTCTCTCACTTTTATTTCTCCTCCTTTTCTCTTTCTCCTTTGACACATCTACACACATGCGCTCACACACACACACACACACACACACTCACACATCTGAGTGGAAGTGGGTTGTAAAGACAGGGAGGGGACAGCATATGAGCTCAAGGGAAGGAATAGAATATATGTTACATGAAAGTTTTTTCCAAGTAGTTGAAGTTGCTAGTTCATGTTTGAATCTCTTACAGTATGGAAAGGAAAAAAACATGTGAGTGAACAAAAATAACAACAAGACAACTAAAAATGATAATATTTATTGACTGTCTCCTGCTTATCAAGTACATAGTTGCTTTTTCTATGATGCTTTTATACCTTATGCCTAAACATCATTATCCACATTTTACTGGTGAGAAAATAAATTCAAAGTCACAAATTAACACATTTAACATGTGGCAGAGCTAGAAATCGATCACAGATTAAGCTGCCCCCAAAGTCTTTATATTGGCATTATGAGATCCAGATTTCTAAACATTATGTTAACTACTCAGATATGCACTGCAACTAAAGAGAAATCTGATATATTGTTATAATCTGGTCAGAGAAAGGCAAAAGTTAGGACTACAAAATTTTAAACATATTTCTTCAATGATGTTAATATTAAATCATACTCTAACTCACATTTTTCATCTATATTTCTGGTTAAATTGTGGGATTTTATAACCTGTGTCTCAAGCAGTTAATACAATCTAAACTTATTAGCATTGTCATCATGATAAGCATTTATCATTACATTCTTTTAAATGTCAGCACACACCAAGTTTCAACAGTTTAGAATTTAATCTATGAAAGTCTCCCAAATATACCTTAAATTTGCAGCAGCTTCCTGAAGGCTAAATGTAAAAATCTATGAGAAATAGCAGAATCCATGTACTATTCATGGATTTTACTTTTAATTAGGAAAATACATAATGATGATATAGTATCAAGTTGGGAAGTATTTTCTTGGAATTTATCATAGTTTTTTTTTTTTTCATCATTACTAAAGCACCACCAAGTAGCTGTGGTGCAAGACTTTTGACATACCTTCCATAGTGTTGGTCAAAATACTGGCCATACTCATTGCTCTTTGCCTTGATGTAGGATCTTCCAACAAATCCATGGAAACATGGTAAGAACTGGACCGTCTCTTTCTTATTTCTGTTTCTGTAGTGGTGCCCTAAAAATAAAATTTCAGATGAAATAACCAGTATTCTTGAGGGCAGCAAAACCCAAAGCATTCCTATAACAAGTGTTACTTAACTAGATATTCACCATGCTTTCTTGGATGCAAATGGCTCATTAGGATATTGCTAGAACTAGGTTGGGAGTGGTAGAGTTCATGCCCGTAATCCCAGCACTTCGGGAGGCCAAGGCAGGATGATTGCTTGGGGCCAGGAGCTCAAGACCAGGCTGGGCAACATAATGAGACCCTGTCTTTACAAAAAATAATTTTAAAAAATTAGTCAGGCATGGTGGTGTGTGGCTGTAGTCCCAGTTACCAGGGAGAGAGGCTGAGGTAGGAGAGTCACTCGAGCCCAGGAGTTTGAGGTTACAGTGAGCTATGATCAGGCCACTGTACTCTAGCCTGGGCAACAGAGCAAGACCCTGTCTCTTAAAAAAAAAAAAGAAAAAAGAAGTTATTGCTGGACTTATCATTCGTGGGGAGTTTTGAAAGTCCATCAGATTCTCAGTTTTGGAGATGCCTGGGTTTGCCAAGATGGGCTTTCCTATTCCTCCATCCTGGAGCTTTGGGATGGAGGGACCATGTCTACTACTGGATAGATAATCTTTTAGCATTTCAACCAATCCTGCCTACGACTTCAGAATGAAACATACTGTTTCTTGATTTACTCTCAAGTGTAGTAATTAGATCTTTTTTTTTTTTTTTTTGAGACAGAGTCTCGCTTTGTTGCCCGGGCTAGAGTGAGTGCCGTGGCATCAGCCTAGGTCACAGCAACCTCAAACTCCTGGGCTTAAGCCATCCTACTGCCTCAGCCTCCCGTGTAGCTGGGACTACAGGCATGCGCCACCATGCCCAGCTAATTTTTGTGTGTATATATATATATATGTATATATATATATGTTTTAGTTGGCCAGATAATTTCTTTCTATTTTTAGTAGAGACAGGGTCTTGCTCTTGCTCAGGCTGGTCTTGAACTCCTGACCTCGAGCGTTCTGCCCGCCTCGGCCTCCCAGAGTGCTAGGATTACAGGCGTGAGCCACCGCGCCCGGCCCATTAGATCTTTATAGACATATATTTATGTGGTTTAAAATATAAAAAACATTTAAAATTTCCTTAATAGGCATCAGTAATAGTTCCCCTAAAATGTGAATTTCAGTTGTAAAATGCTTTTGTTCATTAGAGACAGATAACATTTCCCATCATCTCTAATAATAAAAATGAAATTTAGAACTAATATATAACTTTTTCTTATACTTACAAAACAACTTTATCCACAAAATGATCCACAATTGACATTGAAACTCTAAGGAGATAACACTAATTTGGGGGACTTTGATTCTTAGCAATGATACAATGATTTGGTACTCTCCTATTTTAAAATAAACTCACCAGGACTTCAACATAGGCAGAAATTTATTTCTACTTCAGAGGATCAAACAATGAAGTTAATTATCACAGGAAAGAAGGGTAAAACTAAAGCATTTCAAATGCAGGTCTAACGATAAACAAGAAGTCATTTTTAGTTCTCTAAGGATTTTTCCTATTGCCCTAAAGGGCAATATGAGTGCTGTTCATTTATTTTGACCTCATTGTGGTGGGGACCATTAACATTATCTTCTCATTTAACCTGAATACTATTAATGCATACATATTCCAAACCAAATTTTCCACTCAACTGAAATGATTGTCACCAAGGGTGATAAATATCCATATAGGTCACTCTAAAATTAATTTTAAGGTAAAAGAGAAGTAAAATTAATGAGAAAAGAAACAGCCTATCTCTGAAAATATAACTCTTTAAGTCAAAAGTGTGCCTCTCAGAATTTAAAATATTTTACCTTGTCAGAAAGAGCCAAAGTTCTAAGAAAAAAATAGGATCATGTAAAGGTCACCTAGTCCCCTCTGCTGTATACAGAACCGTTACATACAACCCTAGATCTGTCTAATTTTTAATGATAGATTCCCAAACTGCTAATGATATTACTGAGGGAATTCTTTCTTAAGTTAAATGGCCTCAATTGAATTTATGTGTGAAGTACAGGAAATTGTGTGCTTCGGAGGTGTCATTTGCCCAAGCTGTGTATTTTCTGTTCTCACTGCCCCTCTGCAGTCTCCAACAGCCTGACTTTCTGTCTGCACCTTCAGCTCATCCTTGCAACAGTGAAGTGTCGTGTCACAAGAGTGAAGCACAGAGACCAAGGAAGCAGGAAATACAGGGATCACACTAGGCTCTGCTTCAAACCAGTCTCAACTTTGCCTTCAGAGATTTATCCCATCCTCTGTAATAGGACAGGAGATCTAAGATAACTACTGATAAACGCCAAATAGTTCCTGACAGACTGATATTCTCTCTGTACTTATGCAAAGTAATTGTGAATTTGTTTTCGTTTGCCTAAGTAACATGTTAATATATCAACATCAGTGATGGACAGACTTTACTGTGTGTAAGAATCATGTGGGATGCTGGCTAAGAAAGAAGATTCCCTCAGGGGTTCACTCTGAGTAGGTCAGGGTAGGCCCAGGAATCTCCAGTTTTAAGAGACATCCCAGGAGATTCTGACATAAGCCATCTGAGAGTCAAGTATATTTTGAGAAACACTGGTTAAATAAGGGTTTGTTCCCTTAACCATCCCTTCTTTATCGTTTGAGAAAGTTAAAAATAATTCAATGAGAGGCAGTATTTCAATATGGATAGAATGTAGATTCAGTAGCCATCATACCCAGGGTCAAATCTTAGCTACACCATGCACAGGCCTCAGTTTCCTCCTCTGTAAAATGTGGATAGTATTAGAAACTATCATAAAGGATTGTTGTGAGGGTTACATGAACTAACATGCGAAGTGTTCTGGACAGTGTTTGGTACACAGTTACCTATGATCATTTTTTAAGAAAAGTTGACATTCCCTTTTCATTCTTCCTGGTTCCTTCACTAAACAATTCTACTCTGACCCCAGGATACTTGGACATGTGTCTGGGAGAAAGGGACGGGGAGAGGCAATACAGAAAAGTGAAGATCAATGGCTATTTTTATAATCCAAGGTAAGAAGCTCCACTATTAGGTGACTGAAAACTAATTCCACATCATTTTATAGTTGGCCAACTATAAAAAATAGAGTTATGTAAAAAGAAAATCATACAAAGGAGATGTTGATATAATTCAGAAAACTATAAAATATAATCAAATGACATTGCTGGAATATTTTTATACTAGCAAATGAAATTTTATTTAATACCAATGTTAAAATAATCTAATGTTTTATGAGATAAATGTCAATAATATATTCCTGTAAGTATCTAGTATATAGTTGAAACCTTTTTCAATATGCTTGATTTGGGGCTACTTTGTTTACAAAAAGAATTCATGACAGTAATATAAAAAGTAAAATCTGCTCTAAAAATTACAACATATGAATCTGAACCAGATACTTTTAGAGTGCATTATTTACTATACAAATTTACAATGGTCAGAGTCATTTGCGTGGATGCTAAAAATGTTACACAACACTCATAGATGCAAAGAGAGACAATGGTCACTATAGGATTTAGATATATTTAGGAATAGTATCTTCTGCAAGCAGAAATATTTAATTCTTCTTTTAAATGAATAACAAAATCCCTAAGATAAATATTTTTAATTTGTGAATATTAATTTTCTTGCACTTAATTTAATTATGTTAATTAAACATTATGCTTGAGAAATTGTTGTTTTGCTTTTTGGCAAGTTTCATGCTGTAGTAATAATGATGAAGGAATACTTCTAATTATATTCTGAGAGCCAACCTAGGTTTTTAATTAACTGTAGAAAAGTCTGAATAGAACTTGAGAATCCAACCAGAGACTCCTGGAATTGATAAATAAATTCAGCAGTCTCAGGGTACATCAATGTATGCAAATCAGTAGCATAACTATACAATAACAGTCAAGGTGAGAGTCAAATCAAAGACTCAATACCATTCACAATAGCTACAAAGAAAATAAAATACCTAGGAATATACTTAACCAAGGAGGTGAAAGATCTCTACAAACAGAACTAAAAAACACTGAGGAAAGAAATCTCAGATGATACAAGCAAATGGAAACATCATGCTCATGGATCAGTAGACTCAACATTGTTAAAATGGTCATACTGTCCAAAGTGATTTATAGATTCAATGCAATTCCCATCTAAATTCTAAAGTCATATTTCACAGATACAGAAAAAAATAATTCTATCCTTAGTTTGGAATCAGAAAAGGATCAGAATAGCCAAAGCAATCTTAAGCAAAAGAAACAAACCTGGAAGCTTCACATTACCATATTTCAAACTATACTACAAGGCTATAGTAACCAAAACAGCATGGTATGACACAAAAATAGACAGACAGACCAATGGAACAGAACAGAAAACCCATATATAAAACCATCCACATACAACCAACTGATCTTTTACAAAGCAGGCAACAATATACACTGGGGAAAAGAAGCCCTATTCAATAAATGGTGCTAGGAAAATTGGATAGCCATATGCAGAAGAATTAAACAGGATCCATATCTCTCACCACTCACAAAAATTAATTCAAGATGGGTAAAAGACCTAAATATAAGGCATGAAAACCTAAGAATACTAGAAGAAAATGTTGGAAAACTCTTCCATATATCAGCCTAGCCAAATAATTTATGACTAAGACCACAATGGCAATTATAGTAACGACAAAAATAAATAAATAAATGGGACTTGATTAAATTAAACAAACTTCTGCACAGCCAAGGAAATAATCAGCAGAGCAAACAGACAACTGACAGAATGGGAGAAAATATTCACATGCTACATATCCGATAAAAGGCTAATAACTAGAATCTGCAAAGAACTCAAGCAAATCAGCAAGAAAAAATCAAAGAACCTGATCAAAAAGTGGGCAAAAGATGTGAACAGAAACTTTTCAAAAGAAGATAGACAAATGGCCAATAAACATGTGAAAAAATGCTCAATGTCACTAATCATCAGGGAGATGCAAATTAACACCACAGTGAGATATCACCTTACCCCTATTAGAATGGCTTTTGTTAAAAAGTCCAAAAATAATGATCATGTGGATGCAGAGAATAAGGAATGTTTCTATACTGTTGGTGGGACTGAAAATTAGTACAACCTCTATGGAAAACGGTATGGAGGCTCCTCAAAGAACTAAAAGTAGACCTACCATTTGATCCAGCAGTCCCACTACTGGGTATTTATCCAAAGGAAAAGGAGTCATTTTATCAGAAAGACACCTGACTCAAATGTTTACTGCAGCACAATTCACAATTGCAAAGACATGGAATATACCCAATGCCCATCAATTTATGAGTGGATTAACAAAATGTGGTATATGTATACCATGGAATATTACTCAGTCATGAAGAAAGGTGACTTAATGCCTTTTGCAACAATTTGGATAGAACTAGAGACCATTATCCTAAGTGAAGTATCTGAAAAATGGAAAAATAAACACCATATGTACTCACTATTAAACTGAAACTAACAGATGAGCACACGTGTGCATAGAGAGAAATAAAACTCAATGGAAACCAAGCAGGGGGGAGGAGGGAGGAGGAGATAACGTAAACTTATCTAACGGGTACAATGAACATTATCTGGGTGAGGGGCACCCTTGTAACCATGACTCAAGCATTATAAAAGTGATCTATATAACCAAAAATACTTGTACCCTCATAATACTTTGAAATAATAAAAAAATAAGATAAGTTAACAGTTTGATTTAACAAATTTCTGGCCTTTGAACTACAGACTCAGCAAAATTCTTAGATGTGGAAATTGAAAAACAGCACTCCTCCCTGCACCAGCCACAGCTCTCTTTCCCTCAGCTGCAGTTTTCATTGGCCTCACCTCTGGCAGGAGCTGCCCAGCAGGAGAGGTGAGCGCAGAGGGGCCTCCGACCAGGGAGACCACGCCATTGCAGTCCACGGCGCTGTGCATCTTCCCGTTCATGGGCAGAATAGGAAGCACCCTGGAGGCGCGGCTGGCCTGGCTGACATTGCTGTGGCGCCGTTCTCCATGCCTGTGCGGCACAAATAGAGAGTCTCTTCGGCTGTCATTGTCCTCGAAGGTGCTGTGCTCATCGTCAGCAAAGTCGTTCTCGGAACCAATATCCTTTGTTCGACCTCTGAAACTGAAAAGGCTCGCCCTACTGTTGCGTCTTGGAGAGAAAAGGGAGCCACGGATGCTTAGTAAAGACTGTGAATAACAAGAAAAGAGACAAAAACCAGATGAACAGAAGTAATAGACGGCATCCTGGGAGACATGACTTGACTCATGGTTTCATAGCTATTGACTTGATTAAGGGTAAGTCCTCGGACGGGTGGAACCAAGGGCTCCTGTGGCAACCACTGGTGGTGTTTGGGTTTATCTCTTTTGTTTTGCTTTTCTTTTTTCTCCCTTCTTTCATTTTTCATTTTCTGCTCTCTTATTTTCTTCTACTCTACTCATGCCTTAACATTGTACGTTGTTTTGTCCTATTACTGGCACCCAGAACTGAAATTTTTGCTAGACCCTCTAGAAGCTAATTTCACTTAACAATCCAATGGAAAACAATTACACACACACCTATAATTATACCCTTTGAAGCCAAAAGTATAGCCAGTAAGAGCTCACACTAGTTCCCATGCCCCGATGAAGACTTACCACAGAGGAAAATAAAATTAATCTTGCTAGTGGGGTCTGTTTAATTATAGTACAAAGAGCAGCTTCTCCCCTTCCCTTTGCATATTTTATAATAGGCTTCTTGCATAAATTAAACAAATCAAGCTGCAATAACTGTATGATTTATTTCTCTATTTTCACGCTTTTGTATCAAGAAATCTGAAGAGCACTGTATTTACAAAAACCTGGTTTTCATTAAGAATCTGATTGCTATCATTTCCAATTTTCTAAATGGTGACCTTTTCACTAACATCATGCGGTTTACCTTGTTTCTTAGCCATAGCAGCATTGAGAAGACTAAATCACTTTCTGTGTTACTAGTCTACTTTTGTAACTTCACTCTATGCTAATGAATACTTGTTTTTGCATGTCCAATATCCATTTCTTTTTCTGGTGACAGTATTCTGATTTTTTTTTCTTGAGAAATGCTCCTCAACTCTCAGACCAGGTGATTTGGGAGATACTCAAGCCAATTCCATGATCCAGGCCTAGACAATCAGTGTATTCCATGCCTCTAGCCATAGAGAATAATTTAAAGATGGGCATAGTATCTTGCGTGATCATTGAGAGCTACCCCTTTCTTTTACAACTTTTGGAGAAGAAGTGCTTTTGCAGTTGGGGCTTCTGAATCTAGCAGATATAATTTTGGGGCTGCAGTGGGCATCTCGCCACCATATGGAAGGAATATGGACTTGAGATACAGAGAAAGACTTGATCATGATAACATGTTTTGAGCTTATGGATTTATCCATGCCAAAAGCTACTCACAGAAATTATTTACATGATCTAATACATTCTTTATTTTTTGCTTAAGCTAGATTGAGTTGCATTTCCATGATTATTAATGGAAATTATTAATGGTTTATTATTCATCATTTAATATTATTAGTTTGATTTTTTGTCTCCAAAGGATTTAAAGTCAACTAAAATTATTATATTGTACCTATATAGTTTTGTTTTGTTTTGTTTTGTTTTGTTTAATTTTTTGTAGGGAGGTCTCACTCTGTTGCTCAGGCTGGTCTCGAACTCCTGGCTTCAAGCAATCCTCCTGTCTCAGCCTCCCAAAGTGCTAGGATTACTGGGGTGTGCCACAGGGCCCAGCCCCCATCCTATATAGTTTTTATATCTCTAACCAACAAATATGCTTTTAATTTTGTTTTCAGCTGAGGAATTATTTCTTCTCAATAATGTTCATAAAATGTCTATGCTGGTAAACACTATCTTATGTGATCCTACCCATTATTTACAGGAGGAAGCACGTCTAAGAAGATGTACTTGTCTCCCAGTAGAAGTCATTTTTCCTTTTTCTGTTCCTATGTTTTTTATCCTATTACCAACTTCATTGGTAAGATTCCTTCTTTTCCTTTATTTTTTTCCACAGAAGTAGTTATTTTTTAAAGTCTCTCCTAGACTATCCAACTCCTTTCATGTCTCCTTTCTCTCTTTTCACAAGAAATTTGAATTAGCTATGAGAACATAACAGTTAAGGATGTACCGGATCGGTGACCTACTGCTTATCATCAGCACAAAAAGAAAGGCAGACAGGAAATGCTTGCCAATGAGAAATAAAGTAGAAATTATTTTTATGTATCATGTTTAGTAAGAGTTAATACTTTAACTACAAGTTTATTTAACTACAAGTACTCCATTCAACTAGAGCCATGGAAGGGTTGGAAAGAAATAAGTTATAAAATTGCACATGTTTCTCAAGGTTCAAAGGTGAATTGAGCCATACAAGAGCATCATTTACATGTGACAGCTACATGAAAAATGATTGTGCCCCATCTGTTAGCATCAACTTCTATTGCTTACATTAATTACATAAATGCATAGTAATCAAACACTGTGCCACAAATAAAAGATGGCTGGTAAGAAAATACTCCCTACCAAATAAATCTCTAAATGGTAAAAATCCTGGTGTATCACAAATAAGGAGGAAAATAATAACAAGAAGGTCAACTTTATCTCATTAAGGTTTCAAAAAGTTATCCAGTTGTCTTGAAACTTGATTAGAGATTGCAGCTTTGACTTTTTTCTCTACCCTGTCTCACACTAACAAGTCAAACTGGAGTCTAAGAAATATTTCATATTTCAACCTACTCTACTGAGGCAATTATAATCTTGGAGTAAAAGCTTACATTATATTTTTTTCCAACATGAATGCAGAAATGGTTACCAACACAATCTCCTTTCCATCATGTCACCACAAAACAACAGTTCTTAATATTTGGAGGACTTGGACTCTTGAATAATCTAACGAAAACTACGGGCCCTCCATCACTGTATTCAGGTTAACCTCTATGTGGTTTGACATTGTCAGTATACTTTCAGAGCTGTAAACTGGGGTTAATGCGATTTCAGGGTTTCTCTCTCTCCCCCTCCCTTTCCACGTTCCCTCTCTCTCTTTCTTCCCTTCCTCTCTCTTTCTCCCTCCCTTTTCCTGTTTCTCTTTCTCTCTCCCTTTCCATCCTCTTAGCCAGTTTTTGGACTATTTCTTTATCAGAAAAAATAAAAGTCTTTATGTTTATAGAGAAACTGCTTAGGAAACAAATATCAATTTGAGCCAGACATTCTATGTCTTGTAAGTCAGTGATCACTTCTAATGCTTAACTAGCTAGGAAATAAAGGCATGTAGAGGTGTGAAAAAGAGACTCCTGGGAAAAAAGTTATTATATCTGTGAGCAAAATTTACAGAAAAAGAAGGGACAAACCCTAACTTTTTCAGACTTCACAATTTTACCTAGAATTTGTTCTATTGAATTTGAAATAAAGCAATTGAAGATAATCTCTGTGGTACTTGTTGATATGAAATTTTAAATTTAGGCCAAAATATAGGCAAATTTAGGCAAAGAAGTAGACAAAAATACCCTACCTTTCTTCTTCCCTCTTTTCCTTCCTTCCTTTTCCCTTTCTTCCTTCCCTTTTAACATGACCAATGCTATAAAAGAGGATTTTGATTTTTAAGAGATTTACATTTATTGATTAATGTTTCTACTAATGGAACCATGATTGTGACAACAAAATGAGAGCAAATGAGTGAATGTTGATATTTAGTTAAAGACATATGCTATTTTAAATTTGAATTCAACCTCAATTTATTCTATCTCATAATGTTATTTGCATTTGGAATGAACCAGGGTGACCTACAAAAAATTTACATATATTAAACATAAGGTTATATGAGACTATATTATACAAGGTACGAAGAGCAAGTATAGTCCTAGATATATGTATCTTTTACATAAAATTATATTGTAAATTTCCTTATTAGTTTTTAAAGGTCTTCTTCCTAAGAAGACTGATAAAATGGAAAGTTCAAGGGTTTTAGTGACAGGCCAGATATACCCGAATAGGTAGAGAATACCATCTCAGCCCTGAATAACTATATGACATTGGGCAATTATTTAACTTCACTCAGCCAAAACTGTAGTGAAAATAATACTATTGAGCAGAATTGTTAGCATTAATTATGATAGTGTAAAAAGAATGCCAAGCATAAATTAGGCGCTTGAAAAAATACAGCTCTCCCTTACTCTTCACATCTAAAAATTAGAAATTATAATTAAATTATTACCTACCTAGGCTTGTAGTGAAAGGCTTAAGTGAATTTATATTGCAAGTAGCAATGCAATGGGTAAATATTGGCCATTATCATTGCCATCAATGTTGTTGTTGCTGTTGTCACTATATAGATACTAAGGTTTCACTCCTGGTAAAACTGTCTTCTGAGATACTATATTCCTGGGAATTCTCTTGGTAATTTCAAAGACAATTAAGGATCCTAAAGTTTAAAGTTTCAACAATTTGTGTGGGTACATAAGCCAGAGGCATCCAGGGAACCTTGTCTGCAGTATATAATCAGGGTATTCTTTGAATGCAAGTCCCATGTTTAACATGAGACACAGATAATTAAGTACAACTAAACACCACTGTTTATTTAGTGTCATAAATCTTCTTCAGTGCATGTTTACTTACGAATTTTGGCTACATTTTTAGAAAAAATTTGCTCCAGTCCCCTTGGAAACGAGGGTGTGAAAAATGCACCACGCATGTGAAATTCACACGTGGATGGGAGCAACCGCACAGATGGTCTGAAAGAGCCCCTGGTCTACTTCTGGGAATCTGCCACTCAGAAAACCCACAGTTCACTGGATTCATGCACAGTAGCTAAGAAGCGATGGGAAGCATCTGCTGATAATGCCTCATGGGGAAAATTTACCCAAGATACTTAAATCTTTAAGAAAACCTCAAAACCACAAATCTTCCAAAGCCCAGTGGGATCTAAAATTTCCTTTCTAGGATATCAAAAAGTTGTAAAACCCACAAATCCTGGAGTGATAGCCAAAGCACTTGATGATCGTGACCACTCTGAAAGCATCGTGCCATGCAGGCGGAAGGCAGTTTTATCTCCATCAAATTCTGGCGTATTCTTTAAAACAAAATTCTTATGAAAACACAATTCATGTAGTCTAATATTTTTACCTGGTGTGGAGATGAAAATCTCTTTTCATATGTCAACCTGCTTCCTTCTAAGGAAAAACGGAAGCCTTTTCTTCTTATGCTGTCTTCAGATTCAGATTTTCGGACTCTGTCGTCCTTCTCTTCTTCTCCAGACTGTTCTTTCTGTTTCTTTTTCTTTCTTCTGTTTTTCAGCTCTTTTTCACTCTTAGAGCTCAATTTTGATGCTACCGAAGAACTTTCTGAGAAAACTCCTATTCCACCAGCACCGCTGAAGTCTCTTGATTCAGCAGATGCTGCTGCAGCTGCTGCCTGGAAGGGCACAAAGCGAGTGGTAGTCACATACACACTTCCAAAAATTATCTATGTTCTTGCTTAATTTACCTTTACTATCATGAAGATAATCTTGAAAAACAGTTCTCCATTCTGTTAAATATGTGGGAAAACAGTACATCATCATTAGACCAGTCAAAGAATAAAATCAACAGACACGTGGAAGACGACACATGTGACTGATGAAAACCTTGAATATTTCACTAAGAAATGCACAACAAAGACATATTATTAAAGTTATATATTAGGAGATCCCAGATCATGGCATCTGTATGAATTTTTAAATTATAATAGTACAGTTTTTGAAAAAATACAGTGTTCGGTGTTGTTGCTCTTACCTCAATATACTTTATTTGTCTGACCTTTTTTTTTTTACATATTTAAGAATACTCAGTTACAAATGGGAATTACATTCAACATCCCCCCCCAAAAAAAGACAAAAATAGGCAATTGGATTAGTTAATGCCATTAAATCAAGAAAATATAGCTCTTGCCTTATTTTGAAGTCTCATCAACTCCAAATTAAAGGATTTATAGGGTAGGAGGCAGAGAATGTTAGTGTTTTAGTACGTTTACACAGTAGTGACTTTTTTATGCAACTCAGAAGCCTGCATTTATACACTTCATATAGAGGAGAATAAATATTGAAGAGGTCTTTGCCTTTCCAGACTCTGTGAAATAATCTTCTTAGTTCAACCATGGTTTTCTGACCTTTCCTACTTCTAGTGAGACTGTAATGTAGAAGCAGCTATAACTGAATTCCTCTTCCTCTAGGAAAATACTACAATTGAGGGCATGTAGGTCTACCTACTTCGTGAATTTGAGTAACTGTTAATAGTTAATTTCCTTAAGCAGTCACAAGGGAGAAAAAAAGAAGTCAATAAAGCAATTATAATTCTCCATGTTTTGATGTCATTAGCATTGACAGTGATCACCAAAATAAAGTAATAATCTCCTAATAACGAAACAGGGTCCCAACACCTACCAAACACATATCACATGATTTTAACGTCAACTACCATGCCACTATCCTCAACGTTTCCATCAGAGAATTGAGATAAACAAAAACAAAAGGGCTCTAAGTTTGCTAACTATACCTGAGCTTCTTCCTGCTGCTTTTTTAACTGTTCAAGCATCTGCTGAAATTCAGCTTCCTTCTGTTCAGCCTCTTCCAGTGTTGCCTGGTTCTGTTCCTCATAGGCCATGGCCACCACAGCCAAGATTAAATTTATAAGGTAGAATGAGCCCAAGAAAATAACCAGCACAAAAAATATCATGTACGTTTTCCCAGCAGCACGTAGTGTCTGCAAAATGGAAGAGATATTTTAATAAATTTTATATGGGATGTTACAAGCTCACACTCCAAGTTATAAAGAATTCTATAGCAATTCTCTTGATCTCAGTATTTCATGCTTTTTGGAAAAATCATTTAATCTGTTCTCACCAGTTGATAGAGGTTTTCCCAGAAGTCTTGAGTCATGAGACGAAATAAGGACAAAAAGGCCCAGCTAAAGGTGTCAAAGCTTGTATAGCCATAGTTGGGGTTTCTACCAGCCTTCACACAGATGTATCCTTCAGGACACTGGCTGTAATTAAGTCAGAGAAAAGAAAGGGATTCAGTAACTGAAAGTCTGCTAGCTGGCTTTCCTGTTTTTATAGATACCAATGTCTATTTTACATGAACACTCGAGAAAGCTGATTTCTCTCACCTCACCTAGCACTTAACCCAACACTATGTGGACTGATTTATATAGTAACAGAATCTATTAAGTCTATTTTGTGTATTCCTCTGTGATTCAGAATTTTCATTATTATATTTATCATGTCTCCATATAAAAGCAATCATATCATGATTAGTATCTTATGGGACTTGTGGACCTGAAGAGATAAATGAGTCTATAGGGAAAAAGTTGACTTTCACTGAAGATGTCTTGACGCTGATACGTGTGAGTGTGGGGCAGGGCAAAGAGATGAAGAAAGGATGTGGGGAGGCACATTGAAAGGAGGCAATGACTCTCTGTAGTGAGGGTTTCCTAGCACGACCTTAAAGGTCAGCAGACCTGGCCTCAATATCATGCTTGACACTTCTGAGCTGAATGATGTTGGACAAGTTTCTTAGCTTGCTAATCACTGAATGCCTTGTATGTAAGAAAGGGCTAATAACAGAACCTGCTTCACAAATTTGCAAACATTCAATAGGATATTGTATGTAAACATCTAGTATAGTACTGACAAGGAATTACAATCGGTCTGTTTTACTTATCATGGAATCTGGAGTTAAAGGTAGCACAATATTGATCATAGGAGTCAAATTCAAAGCCTGTTATCACTGGGAATTTTGCTAAAGGTATTAGTTACTAGTGTCTACAGTATCATCTGCCATAGAAAGAGCATTAGGCCGGTTGCGGGGGCGCACGCCTGTAATCCTAGCACTCTGGGAGGCCGAGGCAGGTGGATCGCTCAAGGTCAGGAGTTCGAGACCAGTCTGAGCAAGAGTGAGACCCCTGTCTCTACTAAAAATAGAAAGAAATTATCTGGACAACTAAAATATATATAGAAAAAATTAGCCAGGCATGGTGGCGCATGCCTGTAGTCCCAGCTACTCGGGAGGCTGAGGCAGTAGGATCGCTTAAGCCCAGGAGTTTGAGGTTGCTGTGAGCTAGGCTGATGCCACGGCACTCACTCTAGCCCGGGCAACAGAGAGAGACTCTGTCTCAAAAAAAAAAAAAAAAAAGAAAGAGCATTAGACTTTTGCTTATGATTCTAAAACCTTGACAATTAGGGAAATATAACTATTTCTCTGAATTTTCCTGGCTTTAGCACCATGTAAAATGCTTCCTAATAACAAACATTTGTATCATGTCTATAATAATAATTAAAAGCATTTATTGAGTGCTCTAATAACTATACATTCATTAATCCACTTAATCCTCACAGACACCCTACTATTATTGTACACGTTTGTCATACAAGGAAACTAAGGCAAGGAGAGGTCACATTATATGGTGGGGTCAAAGTTTGAATGTATGCAGACTGTCCAGTCTATGCTCTTTAGCACTTTGCTAAAACATGCTAAACATATACACTCACCGTGCCTCAGATGTTTACATTATCTTTGGAGATCTCACATTTTAAGCCATGGAGATTACACTAGTCTATATACAATATCACGCTTATGAAAGTATGTGCTTATGAATTCTATTAACTTAATCTTCTTATGTATATGCACTACTTTTCTCTCTATTTTCCATTGAGCTAATTTGGAGGATTAGACGTGACCTAATATGGAAAAATAATTGCTGCATATGAGTGTGAGAGGGAGGTGAGAATCCACACTTACCCCAGCTATTCTGAGAGTCAGTGTGAAGTGGAATTTATGGAGGGCTTTGAATGAGGAGTGAGCATGGACCAGGTGGGTGGGAGGTGGCAGGTTACTGAGGCTGTTGGAGCAGTGTGGACTGAAACCCTGTAAGAAGCATTACTTACCCTGCATCTGAGCTGTTGCCACAAAGCAGAGCATCATTTTGCCCTTCCAAAAAATAAAAGTGACCTATTTAAAGAGCAAGGAATAGAAAGAATCATTAAAAAGCCTATAAAACATTCCAGCCATTGTGTTTAGATAACAAAGCTTACAAATATTTCCATTGATAGTGAAATGGATAAAATAAGGATATATATTGCTAAGTGAAAAGATTTTCATAATATCAAATAAATATCAAAATATAACATTTTTGATTACATAAATGTTTAGAAAACCTTTTTAAATAAATTTTTTCAGAAGGATCAACTATTATAGCATTCTCACATCAACATTTTTTGCAAATATAAACTCAAATTGTCGGGATACTTCAAGAAAGAGCTGCGAAATAAGGCTGCTGGCTTGGCACAAAAATAGAGAGAGAGGGAAGCCTTGTTGTTTTTGAATCCCTCCATGCAAATAAAATTTCACTTTACAAATTCTTTTTGCCTGGACTCAAAATAGATTCACACATTTTTTTTCTGACAATTTTAACTCTGTGAGAAGTAGGTTTAAGTATTTGTTCCTTCTCATGATGCTGTAAATAAGTGTTTTGTTTTGGGTTTTTGCTTGATTTCTACCCTTCAAATGTACAAGATAAACTTGTTTCTTTGGAGATATACGTAGTCTATCTGGTTTTTATTTTCAGGGTATGATTTGCATATAACTTTAATTAATTGCATAGATGATCCCAGGAAACATACATACACAAACTAACATACATATTTATATATTCACATACAAACACACACACATACACATAAGAAAATTGACAGTGGGTCTGGATTCAATGATAGGAAATCATCCTGAAGTATACGGCACCAATAAGTTTATTCTGATACCTATGTCTAAAATAAAATCAAACTATATTGGTAAACAACTATAATACAATGACTGACACTAAAGGGACAAGTGGAATATCAATTAGTGAATGGGTGAATCAGGGTTACTTAACTTTCTGATGAGTACACAAATTCAGATTTCATATTGGTTTCATCTTCTTTATTTCCAGATACATCATAGGTACTCAATACATATGGTGGGTCAACCAAAAAGGGCTGAATTATTAATATTTTCCCCCAATCTTCTTAACACATTTCAGCAGAATACATTGAACTGTTCAAACTACTAATTTATTTATTAAGATGGCTGAAAATTCCTGATCAATGCCTACCAAATAAATATTTTTGTTTATACAGCATATGGAATTGCTTTCAACCCTAGCTTTGGAGAAGATAACACATTTTCAAATGGTAACTTTTACCTTATCAACTGACAGATAAGAAAATAGGAGTAAGGTAGCATTTGATTTCTTCATTACATGCATTAAGTCATCTTAAGGTAGTTTAGATCATTTGGTTCACATCAAAACTGAGATAATTTCCACTGTATATGGTTTTTAATATTTAAAGAACTAAACAATTTAATGGTTAAAAGAGTATATCTTACTTTTGTCCTCAATATACTCATCCCAGTTAAACATGCTGATTGTCCGATTGAAAATGGTACCATTCCCATCCAATGAGTTATTAAAGAAGGAAGTGATATTTATTTCAAAGGAAGAATTATCTGGGGGCCATTGCAAACATTTATTCCGCAGGTTGCCCATGAACAGCTGCAGTCCTATTAGCGCAAATACGCTCAGACAGAACACGGTCAGGATCATGACATCAGAAAGTTTCTTCACTGACTGAATCAGGGCCCCCACAATGGTCTTCAGGCCTACAAACAAAATCAGAGGGAAGAATTTAAATATACTATTCAACAGCTTCTTTACCAGCACAAATATCATGAGCTTGTCCTGGAAAATAAAAATGTCATGCAGAATGCCAACAATATTAGTTTAATGTTTGTGGTTGAATAACGGTTTCATGAAAAGCCTGCTAGCTGGTGAAAATGAATGAAAGCAGAATTTGTATGTTCATTAGAAAACTGTGAATGGAAATGGACCAAATGTGTATTTCCAAACACTCCTTAGAGCAAAAGAAATGATTTTGTTATTCATGCTTAAACATCAACCTTGTGTAAATATTTTGCTTTTATTTGCAGATGTCTTACTCTCTAACCCCTTATTGGTCTTAGAAAAGTCTATATGGATAGAATAGTAAGAAATCTGGAAGTCACTGAATTATGAGGCTATATATTTGTGAATTTGCAAGCTTAAGTATGGGTTAAAAAAGGAAGACATCTGAAAACTGAGCCCCATGCAGCACTCATGCTATCCCTTGCTCTTGCTCTTTCATTTTATTTATCTGCCGTTAAAAAGATTGCCAGTTTTAGGTCTAAATGGTCAAATCTGTATCAACCTGAATGTCTCACAGTTTAGCTTCTATGCGAAAAGCTTGATGTTATAGGATGCAAACCATGTAGCCTGTTACTGCAAATGCCTCATGCAAAACTTGTTAAACTCAAAGGCTGATTTAGATTAGTTTTAAAGAAAGCAACTAGTAAAAAGCCAAGAATCAAATCCATCCAAAATATGATGTACCGATTCTTGCTTTTTTACATAGTTATTTGCGATATGCGACAAGCAACAAGGCTTCTGCACAAAAGCTGTGATTGTAGCACCAATGCAGCTAAAGTCAGCCTCGGTGTTTAACCTAGCTCTCACCTGGAATGACTGAAATTGTTTTCAATGCTCGGAGAACTCTGAATGTTCTCAACGCTGAGACATTGCCCAGGTCCACAAACTCTGTGACATATCTGTAATAGGGAGTTCACACACAAACACAATGACAGAACACAAGAAACAGTTGGAGATATAAGGGGCCTACCACCTTATACCACTTTCTTCTTACCTGGAATTACAGAAATAGTTTTCAAAGCTCTCAAGACTCTGAAAGTTCGAAGAGCTGAAACATTGCCTAGGTTTACAAATTCTGTTACATACCTGTAGAATTAAATCAGAGTTATTCAGAATTTAGCGAAATCTAAGACTACGTTGGTCTTTCATCAAGACCTTTTCAACTTCAATGAGTGTTGCCATCAAATTTCCCAATCAAGAGAAAAATGGCATTGTCATCAATCATAATCCCTGTTATTTGAGAAACTTTATTTTAATTACTTTACAGTGCTAATTGAAAACAAAGCCATGTAATTTACTATGATAATTTCTTCAAACTGAATGATTTGATTGGAAGAAAAATATTCCAAATTTACATGCTAAGTAAGAAAAATGCTTGATCTGTCAAGGGAAGCCACCAAGGAGAAATATATTATAGGCTCCCACCAATGAGTTATTCTTCCAGGAGAGAAAATGTATTAAGATACTTACGCAAAGGTAATGACTGTGAAATCCAACCAATTCCATGGATCCCGGAGAAATGTGAAATCTTCTAAACAAAAGCCCCTTGCAAGTATTTTAATAAGTGATTCAAAAGTATAAATTCCTGTAAAGGTGTACCTAAGAGAAAATAGCCATGCTCACATTAAAGATCTAGTAGTTAATTTATATGTATATGTACATATGTTAAGGTGATTTAAACAACAAACAAAAATTAGGAGATTCCATATTGGTCTTCCTATGATATAGAGCTTAGGTGGGGCTTAAGGCAAAAGAAACATTAAATTCCAAAAGACATTTTCAATGACTGTAAATAAATGAATATTGTACTTTCCACATTAATTAATTTAAAGGATACAAATAATATCAGTCTATATGAAGATATTTTCTGACATACACTGGCTTTCAGTCTGATTTAAGCAAAAAGGCATTAATCCAAAAATGAACAAAGGATTTGTGTTTCATAAAGTATGCACCATTAAGAGCCATGAAATATATACTGATAAAGCATATAACTGTGATAGCCATTAGAAAAGGAATAGACAAACTAGGTATAATTTTTATCAGTAGATATTAGCAAATCACTGGTGATATTCAAAAGAGCCTAAGACTCACAAGAAAAATAAAGGGTTAAAGTATTAACAGTCAAACCAGTGCAGTAATTTGAGCTACTGAATGAGCCCCTGCAAGCTTTGTTTCAGAGGAAATTAGTGGTTAAAATAAATTTGAGTCAGTATCTGGTTTAGAGTAGCTAGCATGATTTGTTAAAGGAACGGATGAGGTCTCAAGATGTTACAAAGGACAATTTGAAACATAAAGGGATGTCAATATGGAAAGATATTTTTAAATTTTCTACTTACTCCACATTCTTTGTCCAGTCTGGAGGGTTACTCATGGTCATAAATACACAGTTGGTAAGAATAGTGCACATAATGAGCACATTGAATAAAGTAGAAGAATATTGTCAAGGAAGACAAAGTTCAATGGGGAAATCTCACTTTCATGCACTGCCATGCCTTCACCACCGTGAAGCTTAAAATTTTCATGCTTATTATTACCTTATGCTACGTAATAACATTGACTTTTTAAAATTTCAGTAATTCAACAACCCCATATCTAGATCATGCCTAATGGCCAACCATCAACTATTTTGAGGCTGTTTAGGTACTTTTAGTGATTAAAAAAATTAAATGCAAAGAAATGAGTTTATTGGTGAATAATTTATCAATTTTAGCTTCCTAATGACAGACTCAACTGAACAACAGAACTGCAAGCTCAGCATGTATGTAAATACTGAAGAAAATTCAACAGGAAAATTTAAGTAATTAATTAAATACATTATAACTTCATTCTAAGGGTCACCATAGTGGAATGTCTTATAATAAAGTCCTTTCTAAATAGAGTATATAATATACTGTAATTGCTCATAAAATTCTGAATTGTGAGAGAAGATGGCAGGTGTTAGCAATGGCATTTCTTGGGTTTGCAACTGAGGCCAACTTCTTTGAATCTCAGTTCACTTGGCTATAAAAGAAAGAAAAAATAATTTTACAAGATTACTATGAGGATCAAATTAGTTAAAATCAAGTAAAGCTCCTACAATTTAATTGGCCTGATACATAGTAGGTGCTCAATAAATTCCTTTCCTTACTTCCTGAAGCATAGAGAACACTGCTTATAGCAAATATCTGGTTTGTTTCACCCTATCCCACCCCACTTTGCCTGTGTAGGTATAGCCAATGTCCTTTGCTTTCCTTTACATTGAATAAACAGTAAATAAAACTTATTTAAGAAAATATTCAGTAGTCAGACAATTGAAATTATTTTCTTTCATATTTAGTAAAAAGCACAATAAAGATTCAAGTCAGACACAGTGGCCTATGCCTGTAATCTCAGCACTTTAGGAGGCTGAGGCAGGAGGATCATTTGAGGCCAGGAGTCCAAGATCAGCCTGGACAACATAGTAAGACCCCATCTCTACAAAAAATTTAAAAATTAACTGGTGGTGTATTGCATGCCTATAGTCCCAGCAACTCGGGAGGCTGAGGCAAGAGGATCACTTGATCCAACCTGCCCAGTGGTTGGCAGGTTGCAGTGAGCTATGATCACACCACCTCACTCCAGACTGGGTGATAAAGTGAGATCCTGTTTCAAAAAAAATTAAAAGAATAAAGATTCAGTTACAATTATTATGCAAGGCAGAAAATTTAGACACAATTATAAAAATCTCAGAGAGGGAATAAATGCCATTCATATTCCTTCTTACTCTTTATCTTTTGTTGCAAATCATCATATTACTTACAGATAACAAAATACAGACACGATTTCAGGAGCAGTACAACAGTATAGTGAGTAGCCAATATTGTGTTAATACAGAAAGGAAGTATCTTTGCATCTACAATTGGTTATAGTCAAAGCAATAATTGATTTCTTTTTATTTTCAGTAGCAGTGCTATAAAGATCATACTTAATTCTCAGTTTGTTCAAATGCATCCACATGAAAACAGTCATAAGTAAATGATGTGGATCAGCCACATGAGGGCACTACAATCTAGAGAATACAGAAAAACACCATTTCAAAGAAGAAACACATAGTTTTCCTTTATTCCTAAAAACAAACAAAAAAACAATGTAAAATTAATGATGAACAGCTATTAGTGTATAAAACCACAGGATCCTCTGTGCCAGCTGGCCCAGGCCCTAATGGGGAAAAGAACACCCCTTGGCAGATTGGCACCACTCTAAACGTGTGGTCGCCAACCTCAATGGTCCTCAGCACAGTCCTGTATTTTCCTACTTTACTGCACCTCTTACTCTCTGCAAAGACAATTTCAAATATTCTCCACTGTCCTCCAACCTCCAACCCTCTTCTTCGTTCCCTCTGCATTTCAAGTTGATGATCTTATGTCCTACTTCACAAGAGAAAAGAAGTAGCATCATACTGCCGTATCTCCACTTCCCCCCCGCCCCCAACGCAACAACCCTCTCAGCATTGGGACCTACCCTTTCCTCCTTCCTGTCACAGTGGGAAAGTCTTCAATCCCTCCACACATACTGGGGACACTTTCCCCCTTTATGCAATACTTCAGCAATCCCTTATCTCTTCTTTCTCTTATCTTTAATGTCTCCCACTCTATTGGCCTCTTCCTGTCAACACAAACTTGCTTAAGTCTCTCCTATCTTGGGGGTGGGTGGAGGGTGGAGAATTCTCTCCTGTAACTCACAACCTCTTTAACTACTTAACAACCCTACCTCCCTTCTCCATTTCTCAGCCAAACTTCTTGAAAGAGTTGTCTATCTTTCATTTCCTCTGTCACATCCTCAGCCTATGAGCTTTTCTTTCTAAAGATGACAAACATCTTCATGTTTTGTCACAAAAACAAAAGAATAACTTTGAGTTCTTATTTGACTTGCTTTCTTTGCAGCATTTGACAAAGATGATTCCTCCCTTTTGCATTAAGTTCTCTTTCCTTTGCTTTCCTGAGTTCCCAATTACCTGGTTTCTCCATGCCTCGGGGCACCAATTTCTCTATATCCTTCAAAATGTTGCATTTTCCTTTTAGAGAAGGCAGACATGGGTATCTAAATCATCTTCCCCTCTTCTGTTCTCCTCATCCTAGTATGCGCCATCAACAAACATAGCTCAACAAGCATAACCATTTATGTACCCACCAATCCCAAATACTTCTCTCCAGGTGAGATCTTTCTTCTGAATTCCACACACACAGTTATGCATATGAAGTCAGCACTTAGATATCTCATCGACACTTCAAAATCATTAAAAAAAATTAGTTGTAAACTGAATTAAAAATCTTTTCACCCTACCCCTCTGCTCCTGCTGCTGAATACTGCTCCTTTAACAGCTCTGTATCTTACAAAATGCCCCATGATCTGGCCAAGGACCTAGGGGCAATCTTGTATTTCTCTTTCTCCTTAAACCTACACATCCAATTTAGCACCAAATATTGTTAGTTCTGCCTATTTCTGGATTCAATCCACTTTTTTTCCATCCCCGTATCACTGCATGGTCCAAGTGTCCTTCAAGACTAACATCAAGTCTAATAGTCCACCTAGATTATTGCAGTTTCCTCTCAACTGGTCTTTCTGAATCCATGTTTGACTCCTTTCAACCCATTCTGCATACTACACCAAAATGACTTTTGTAAATGTAATCTGGATTATTTTGGTACCTTTCTGCCACTTTTAGGGTGATGATCAAACATCTTAACATAGAGTCAAGATTCTGAGTCTGACCCCTGTCTACCTGTCCAGTTTCATCCTATTTTCTCTTCATTGCACTATCCCCATCCTGATAATATTGTGATTATTTTAGGTCATTGAATGTTATGAATGTTTTGTATACTCTTTCTTAAGTCAGGGTCTTGCAAAGGCCAACTCTTCTCCCTGAAAATGCTCTTTACTTCACTGTTGCCAACTCATTCTTTTTCTTTAATATTCACATTGACCTGTTTAGGTCTACCAGTTATATATCCCTGGAGCACCTTATGCCATTCCTCCCCTGACAAATTTTAATGTTGGTCCTTTCTACCAGTCTATGAACTTCATGAGGGTAGGGATCATGTCTATGCTATTTACCACAATATCCACTATTTCACATACTATCAATTGACTATTGAATGAAGTCAGTTTTGCAATTAGTTTATTACTAAATGGAATAATATTCTTCCTTTTTAATGGTTTTGGATGATATGTTTAGTGATTTGGAACAAAATACAGCATGAAATTTGTTTTCACATATATTATGGATACAAGTTTCTATAATTTTTTGGAAGGTTAAGACATAGGATAAATATAAAGTGGAAATTAGCCTCATGAGATATATGTCATATAATGAATTCAGCCATGGTTTTATGACACTTAAAAATATTTACTCATTATAATGGTAGAATTTAATTATATATTAAAGTAAAATATATATTTCAATATTAATGAACAATAGAAATAATGATAATTTCCTACCAAGTCACAGGTAATAAAGCATTATGCTAAAAAGAATGTGTTTTCTGTATTGTATTACTATCATTTTAATAATGAAGTATGCACCTAAGTTGAAATCCTAACAGACACTTAAAAAAAAACAAATCTATTTCACTTTTATGACAAAATAGTAGATAACGAAAGTCAGGTTTTCATACTTCTGATACAAAATAGGTATCTCGAAATAAAAAGTTTCAAAATCCATTAACTTTATTAATGATTATTCATTTATTTCATCAGTCCTATAGTTTTCAAATTCCTGGATTTTGGAGAGTGACTAAAATGCTAGGGTTTCAGATAATCATAAGAAATATTCAAATATGGAAAACATATAATGTGGGTATTAATTTTGCTTTGGTGATACCATGCATTGAAAAAGTATAAAAACTCCACATCAAGGCAGATTTCGAGGGGCTGAAACTATTAGCAAAATGCATACATCCTATATTATTTTCTAACTAAAAAGACCAAGGCATAAACTAAAGTACCTTTTTCAGAAGAACAATTTATCCTGGAACAACACTTCCTTAAGAGCTTTGCTATGTAAAATAAAACAGAGGCAGATTGACTTTATGTAATATCAGGTAAAGAAAGGATCCTTTTAATCTATTAAAATCTATTAATTTCTTTATACCAAGTATTAATAAAAGTAGGTTAACCTATTGATTGATGCTAACTTGCCAGTTGGCAAATGTAAAATATTTCCCATGTGTATATATTGAGGAAAAACTTCTTCAAGTTTATATTGAAAATGGCATAAGTAGCCCTTAATAGTAGCCAGAATCATTAAAGCACTAACACGCCCACTCCCATATCCACTGATTTAGGATAAAGTAGCATGAGCTTTAATGCAGTGAACCATGGATCAGATACATCCTTTATCAGCCATGCGAGCTTCAGCAAGTTGTTTAATTCTTTGAGGCTCAGTTTTCTCATATAAATGTGAATAATAGTATACTGTCATTATCCACTAAGATAATAATCTGTTATTTTTTATTAGCACTAATAATTTGTTGGATATAAAAACGTGGGGTATTTCTTTGTTATTCTTAAGGAAGAGAAAGACATCGTACTCTATTCAGAGACTTTGTAATGACATAATATCCAGAGAAGTTGCCAAGGAATTTTTAACTTATATGTAAACTGGTGGGAGAAGATAGTTTTATGTTAGAGGTGTTCTAATGCAAAAATGGAGAATTCAAAACAGAGTAGGATAAGTCTCTTTCTACATATCAATGCCTATTTCATTTATTTATTTATTTATATTTGGAGACAGAGTCTTGCTCTTTTTCCCTGGCTAGAGTGCCATCGCGTCAGCTTAGCTCACGGCAACCTCAAACTCCTAGGCTTAAGCAATCCTTCTGCCTCAGCCTCCCAAGTAGCTGGGACTACAGGCATGCGCTACCATGCCCAGCTAATTTTTTCTATATATTTTTAGTTGTCCAGATAATTTCTTTCTATTTCTTTTTTTTTTTTTTAGTAGAGATGGGGTCTCACTCTTGCTCAGGCTGGTCTCGAACTCCTGACCTCGAGCGATCCTCCCGCCTCGGCCTCCCAGAGTGCTAGGATTACAGGCGTGAGCCACCACGCCCAGACTCAATGCGTATTTCAGAGCCAGCAGTAATACTGACTAAATATCACATATATACTGTTAACTCTTGAGTTGTTTAATTTTAATATCAACAAACTTGTATTTGCCAGTAGACAACTAAATGTTAACTTCTGAACACTGAAAGCAGAAGAAAGGGAAATTGTTAAGTTGTATCACCTCCTTTGGGATAGACCTGTGTAGTTCTTTCCATGGAAAACCATGATTTTTAATATTTCTATATGGATACTATATAAATTTGGGATGAGCTAAGAAATGTATTTCTCCTTTAATGAATTAGTAAGTTTGAGCCACTGAAAAGAATGTTTGAAATACATAGACACAGGAACACTGATGATGCCCCCAGTGTATTATATCTGAGGGTTTAAAAATCCATTTTCTTCTATTGGATGGGAAATGCAAAGAACACTGGGCTGAGAACCAGAAGATCTGCTCTGAAGTTTTAGCTCTGCCACTGACAGAAAATGTAACTTTAAAAAGAGACTAAACATCTCTGGGCCTCAATGAATCTGCAAAATGAGACAGTTGAGACTGACCACATTGTGTTTCAATCAACTACTGCCCCAAACTCTGGTGTTATATATACATTTTGTTTGCCAAGTCAAGCCAGAACAGAGTAGTGCTAGAGTGCTAGTAGTGCTAGGCTCTTGATTTTACCCACCAAATTGCTCCATTCCAGTTCTCCCAAGCTCCATCAAAAGTAACTTCACTTTTCTTTTTTGACCAGACTAAACACATACAGTCATCCTTAGTGCCTCTCATTCCCTTATACCCCACATCCAACTGCTCAGCAAATCCCAACAGCTCTTCTGCAAAATACATCGAAATTTGATGACATTGTACCACCCTCACTGTTTCCACCATAGTCCAAGCTGCCATCGTCTCTCACCTTCATAATGACAGTCGGTCCCAGTCTATCTCCTTGCTGTTACTCTTTCCCCCACATACAGCCTATTCTCCACAAAGCAGCCAGAGTGATCTGTTAAAAATGTGAATCGGATCATGACACTCTTCTGCTGAAAACCCTCCCATCATCTCTCCTTATCTCACTCAGAGTCAATCTGGTGTCCTCACTACAACTCACCTTGCCTCACCTACAACTTCAGCCCCTGACTTCCACTCTCACTGACCTTATCCCCTCTGCTCCCTGCCTTTCCCACTCTGCTCCAGCCACTCGGGTCTCCTTGCTGATTCTGGAACATACCAGGGGCACTTCCACCTTCAGACTTTACGTTCTTACTTGCTGTTCCCTCTGAACCAACTTTCCCCTAGATTTTCAAGTCTCTGCCCCACTTCCTTCAGATCTCTGCTCACATGGAATCTTTTCAGAGAGGACTTCCCTGGCCATATGATCCAAAACATGACACCTTGTTACTCTTCCCCTTTACACAGATTTATTTTTCTTTGGAACACTTATCACTACTTCCATATGATTTATTTGTTTATTGTATTTCTCCTCCCAAACACACACATGCATGAATGTAACTACATGAGAGCAGGACTTCGTTTGGTTCAATGCTTACAAGAATATCTGCCACTTGGTAGGTATTCAGTAAGTATTTGCAAATGAATGAAAACAAATGCAAAATAAAGAAGAAGGTGTGCATATATTAAGTTTAAATAATAAAACCTGAGATGAAACACATTTAAAACTCTGGTAGGGAATTTTAGGAACAGTTTGCTATCTAAAAAATGTAATCATGTTTTATTTAAATATCAAACAAGATACCAGGCACCTCAAAAGGATTTTCAGTTTTCAAAATATGTCCTGGTAAAAATATCATAAGCATAATTTCTTATTCTGCCAAAATCAAAAAACAAAGCTAATTTGATATGCAACAGCTCCTAACAATGATAACAGCTCCTTAGAAAACAAGTCGGCTTTTTGTTGGAAATAGAGGTCCAGATTTAAAATACAAATTTGTTTATTGTGAATGTCCTTTTGCTGCACATAAATTAATGATAATAAATACACAATGACCTCCCAATTGTGCCCAAACTCACCATGATCCTCTCTAAGCATTTTTAACTCACACTAAAGGGCACTACACTTGAAGTCAAAAAACCAGGATTTGAGTTTAGGGTTTGCATTGTAAAGAACAAAGGACAAAATTGTTATGAAAATCAATTACAAACTACAGCATTATGTACATCCAAGGATCAGTGATCAATTGGGCCAATATCACCAAAAGACTGAAAGACTTATCTATCTTGGAATAGTAGCACACCTGCCTTTTATTTTCTTATAGCTCCACACCAAGGTGAGACATCTGAGATATATTTTAATTTGGGAAATTAGAGATTTTTTAAAAATCTTATTTTCTACATTGCAAGAAATTTGTGGCTATGGCAATTTGTAAGCTTCTAGGAGAGTCAACAGTTCAACTGGGCATAACTTAATAGATTTACCCGGTTGGTTTCACATATCAACATGCATCATTGTAGGCCTTCTAACAACTTTGGCCTTTGGAGATTGAGTTCTTTCTTTTGGGAAGCAAACACAAGGCCTCAAGGTCAAGTTGTATCTGGATATCTAAAAAGCTCCCAGCATAAACTATGTCTTCAATACCCAGATTCTCTGATCAGAATTTCTAAAACTGCCCTTACCCTCTACCACTAGGAGTCTCTTTTCCAGTGGTTTAAATTGGGATTCACAATGTCCTAGGATTTTTTGTGAATAGAAACAATAGCTTTCATGAGATTTTCAAAGAAATACATGATCTCCTCATAAAAGTTTTAAATCAAACATCTGCTTTATAAAAAAATATTGGGTTTTCTTAATTTCATCTTATCATTCACACACAGAAATAAATTTTTCTGATCCATCCTTTTTTCTCTTGTTTTGTATCTGATTTTCTAATGTCTGATTTATTGCTCATTTATTTATTTAATACACATTCTTCAGTATCTACTATGAATATAGCATAAGTCTGAATTTTTTCTATAATTTTATAAATTATGTTTATATAAGGAACATACAATTATTTAAAAATATAATAAATACTTTATGGAAAGATTTACTCAGTGCACAGATTATAAACACTTGAAACATAATCAGAGATCATAATTTATAATTCAGGAGACCCAAATGTAAATTCTAACTTTATTATTCTTTCTAATGCTAACTCAAAAACAATTTTTTTCTCCATGTGCAACTGGATTCTCTTATTTGAAAAACAGAGGTAAGAAAACAGTATTACTTCAGGTAATGCATAAGAAATTACTAAATCTTAAAACATAAAACATAAATATTGAATAAAAATACGTTGATACCTATGCAAACCTTGCAGGAGGGATACACTAGAGGTTAAGAGGAAACTTACAGAATGCCATGCCTCCAAAGATATCATTTGGCATACTGCCAGCATGCCTGGGGACATACTTTACATCTCCTTCACCCAGAACTGAGATGAATAACCTGTATCAGGCTTATCCCATTTCCTGAATTCCCTACCTTATCTAATTCCCTACCTTATCTAATTCAAATATTTTTCTGGGCCTGTTAGAGGTGGTAAGCTTTTACATTGCATGCTTTAAAACCAGGCTCTAGGCTGACCATACAATGGAATTCCAAGCAATAACTTCCTAAAGAAGAAAGAACATGCTGTCCTATCTGAGGCTTTGTTTAAGTTTCAGTTTCCCTTGCCTTACCTCTGGTCCCTAGTACATATCCACTCCTCATCCCAAGACTTCTGTGTTCTGCCTGTAAATGCCCCTGCCCAGCACAGCCTCAGTTCTCCAAGCCTTTGCTTCCTTGGCATTCCCAGAGCTGGCTGTCAGCCAGACCATTGTTTCTGGCCTGGAATAAAACCTCTCATTCCCAACTAGTCTATTTAATGTCACAGAGTAAATCAAATTACCATCTACCACCAAGATGTCATCAATTCCCTCTCTGGAAAGTAGATACTTCAATAAGGAGAATAAAGAATAAAATGAGGATGTATATGGATAGACAGACATAAAGCCTTTGGAGAGAAATAATTGTAGCAGGACCTGTGATTTAAATAAAACATAGGAACAACGGACAAGAAGAAAAAGTTAAAAAAAATAGGAAGTCAACAAGAATGCTATTGGGAAAAGAATTTGGAGAAATATTTGAAATTGTAAACATTTATTAACTCAAAGCTTTCAAAAGCAAAAAGTAGTAAAATTCAAACCAAAAAGATACAAAATTGTAATTTAAATGTATATTTAATTTACATTATGTATATTTATTTGCCAAATGTAGAAGCAGAAAAGAAAATTAGCTCATGGAGTTTACTCCATTATATAACATTGTAAAATTTGAAGACATAAAAAGAGAGCCTGGTAATAGTATCAAACTTTACGAAAAAGCCTTGGATATAACTAGCAATCCAGAAGGGAGCAGAGGATCAAAGAAGAAAGAAAGAAGTAGTGAGTGAGGCAGAGGAGAAATACTTAAGAAATGGGGAAAAGTGGTTCACTTACCTACGATCCCATTTTGCAACATGCTAACTGTTGAATAAAAGGAAAGAAAAAGAAAGAGCACATAACATCTCCAACCACACATATCTTGAAAAATGCACAGCTCAAAAATTTAGTCAAAGAAGAAAATCATATTGACTATTTGAAAAAGGATATGAATGTACCAAAATCTTAATAGCTATTTTTCTAATAGGGTTGAAGGGAGTTAAAATGTACAGGGCAGGGGTGGCACTGAATCGAGAGATTGCTTTCCCTTTATTCAATACTATAAACGTCTGAAAAAGAAAACAGAACACATAAAACAGAATTTAGAATATACATTGAGGACATTTTTAAGAGAAAAGTGAGATCATTATTTAGAAATATGGCCCTATAAAATAATGTAGAAATATACAAATTATCAATATATGATATGACGATAGATGCTTTTTCTTTCTGAGCACTATAAACTTTCCTAAATTTGGCAGGTGACATGGGGATTTAAAGGAGAATATAAAGAAAATTTGTGGCCAATGTCATAGGAATTCTTAGTATCTTATCAAGTTTTAATATATGTATGTTTAAATTGCATTTATAATTCACAGGAAGCACAAAAATGAGGCTTTAATTACTTCTTCAGTTAGATAATTTTCTCACGAGAACTTCAAGGTTTTCCAAGTGTGTTCTTTGCTCAAACTCCTTTTTGGCACTTATAAGTCACCTGCTATTATTTATTCTGTGGAGAGCAATGGCAAGAAGAAAATCTATGGTATGAAGGCATAATTAAACCTGCGGAAGATCGAAGTGCCTTATAGAGAGCTAGAGACTTTAAGGAGGAATTTAGATATTACTCCTGCAAATATATAAAAAAATTAAAATGTTACTCTTAGTTGACACTTTTTGCTTCTTGGCATTGTAAGAGAATTGGGGTCAATTTGCACTCATTTAAAAATATAATTTGTATTCAAGAAGGTGAGCAGGCATTTGCCCTTCCTCATTTCCCCACTGGAGGATGCCTCATCAGTTCTCTCCCTGTCCCCAAAACGCAGGTTCAAATGTGTGCTTCCAAAAGACGTCTAGGATTATTGGTTCATTACATAGTCAGGCCCACCCAGTCTTCTAGTGATACTTTAGACAGAGGGAAGGAGGCACAACACTCCTGGGACCAGCCCAGAAGCAATTCAGTTAGTAAATAGAGGAAGTAAAGGCAACTTGGCTAAGAACTCACTTTCTTATTGATATAGTAGGGGTCCAGGTCCTCCAGAGGCACTGACACCATCTCTGGAGGAATGTCTCCATAAATAAATGGAAGAGATTTTCCTGCTTCCAAGTCACTATTTGGCTTTGGGCCATTTTCATCGTCCTCATCCTTGCGCTCCTGTTTGGGTCTCTGAGCTTTCTCTTCTGCAATGCGTTGTTCAATAGCAGCAAGGGATTCCCTGGTAAAGAAGCGGAAGCTGTCAGGTCCTGGCGGTACCAGCACTGACTGTGCCATCTTTTCATCCTGCTCCTTTAATCACTGTTTAGCTCCTTGCATAAGAAAGTGCTACAGAAAGAAGGGGGAAGAAAAAGCAATGACCATTAGGTTAAAAGGTGACTGTGGCAATTACAAGACACTGAGCACTGAGATAAAGTATATAAACCAAGAGAGCTGTCATATTTCACAAAGGAAGCTGTATGTGGCATTCAGAGAATCTCAGACATGCATTCATTTGCTTGCATGGAGATCTCTCTTTCACATTCAGTAGGTGTCTATGAGGTAATCTAATCTCCCACTCCCAAAATGTTTTAAGTGATTGTGCTAGTTGGGGGAAAATAATCCAATTCAGAGCTCGGAAATGGAGGATACTGGTTTGTGCTTGCTATTTCACTTCTGTGAATATTTTGGCAGCCATCTTTTTCAGCATTCCTTCTAAAAAAAAATCAGAGATCCAAAACAAGAGATGAAACATCACACAAATTGTAGAACCTGGACTGTGTGAGGCTCTCGCATGTATCTCTCCATTTTTTTCCACGTACCTTTTGCCTCACTTTATCATCTTTAAGAGTTTATTCAAAAGCAATACACCTGGTAAAGAGCTCTGGAAATTCTAAAATGCCAGGCTATGGAAACACAGGTAGAAACTGCTTGAAAGCTAGGGAGGAGGAAGGAGCAGGAGATGCCTGTTTGTATTTGCAACTGCTCGGAAGCTGCACAGGAAGGGACCCAGCTCCTGCCAAACCGGGCAGGAAGTCATCCACGTCAGAGGTCTGTAGCTTGGACCCCCTGGCTTAGCAACCTGCTGCTAGCTAGTGTAATTGCTTCTTAAATTAACAAATTTGCAGTACCTTAGGAAACACTGTGGAGATAGCCCATTTTCTCAAACAGTACCCATTTCCCAAAAATCTGGCACAGCAGTCTGAGTGTCCATTTCAGAATTTGGACTTGAAAAAAAAAATAAGTGTAAGACAGTGTACCTTTTAAGCAAACTCCTATTATATGGGTTTTTGCAATAAAATAAATGGAGCTTTACTGGTATTCAAAACATATTTTACTCAACTAAAGTAGATAACTCAACAGAGCACATCAGTCATTCCAAATGTTACATGTGAACCCGTGGCAGGAGTTTCTATGCTATTTGAAACAATACAACCAAAATCTTGACTCCTAGATGCCATCTGTACAAAATCACTTCATCTATTTTTTCTTCTTTTTTTAAAATCAATCCCTTTAATTCCCACACTACAGGAATGAGAGCTGCCAGTTAAATATATGAAATGCATTTCCTAAGAGTAAAATGTGTTAGTATGCAGTTCATTTCTGCAGCATATACCAGATAAAACAGAGGGAAATCTAAAACAACGTATCTACTGTACAGTTTCATTAAAAATTTTTTTTTGAAGTAGACCAGGACCTTTCAGCCTCCAGCTAGCAGACTGCCCTCCCAGTATCACAATACCTCCAAAACATACCCCATTTTTCACCCATCCCCAGAGACCCTCATGGCTAGCGACAGGCATAGGCATGAAGATGGTCCTTGTAGACTCGGGGGAGGAAACTGCCATGCCTGGATGCTCTAACAGAAGAGACATGCTAAAACATGCAGCCAGCAGCTTCAAAATGAAAGTGGTCCCCCTGCAGATTTCCCCAAGGATTCTACTGTAAAGGTAGAGAAGCATCACAGAGAATAAGCATAATAAGAATATTAAAACATTACCCCTGCAGAATCTTTTACACCCAGAGTTTGGGATTGATAAGCTGGCACCAAGAAGACTGCAGCTAAAATTCCATCATGCTTTAAAAAATATATAATTTTTTTTTTTTTTTAATTCTTCTTCAAAGACCACACCTAACTTCCTGTAAAAGGATTCTGGTAACTGAAGTAAGAACAGGCATTTCCTGTAGAGGGACTACAAAGTGGCATTATTGTAACTACCACTAGAGGGCGGAGAAACTGTGAAGAGAAACACCTTCGCAGTGTACACACAGACATAACGTGTGTCTGATGCGGCTCGGAGCTTTCAGTAATGCAGCTCTCTCTGATCTTTGACACGCTTTTCTTAGAACTAAACGGTAAAACTTTACTGATTTCGAGGACTAATTTTGTTAACCAGTGATGCTTCTTTTCATACTTTTTATTTGCTAAGCCAAAAAGTCATTCACTCAACATACATAATTTAAATTAAAAGTAAAAAGAAAGTACAGTAATGCATCACGACATTTTCAGTCAACGAAGGACTGCATATATGACGGTGGTCCTGTAAAATTATAATACTGTATTATATGTTTAGATACACAAATATCTACAACTGTGTTACAACTGCCTACAATATTCAGTATAGTAACATGCCGTACAGGTTTGTAGCCTGGGAGCAATAGGCTATACCATATAGCCTGGGTGTGCAGTAGGCTATGCCATCTAGGTTTGTGTAAGTAGAATCTATGGTGGTCCCACAACGATGACATTGCCCAAGGACACATTTCTCAAAATGTATTCCAATTGTTAAGCAACATGTGACTATAAATAGTGGAGGGTTAAAAATAAGAATTCCTATAAAATAGCAATTATATTAATGAAAGTCTTGCAGAAGTAGGGCTTGATATTATCCTCAGCTCAGAGTATCAGAAATCCAATAAAGTTCTTTGCTAATTCAATAAAGAGATGACCTATGCCACACAAGTTAACTTTTCAAGGAAAAAAAAATTAACTCAATGAGATACCAATCTTATTTTGTCTCTTATTTAAGTCACTGACAAGCAGTGAGAAAAAGGAACTGATAAGCCAGTGACATCCTAAACAACAGTCTTTTAGCTACTATCACAGTTAAGATTTGAAGACTTACTAAGTGCCCGTTACTAGGCTAAGATGTCTGCATACACTATATTTTTTCACCCTCCCCGCAACCCTATCAGATAAATGCTTTTGTTATTTGAAAAGTGAAGAAGGGGGGTATACTGAGATTAGGAAAAGTCTCCTAAAATCATCCAGGCAGGATTCAAAGTCTGACGTCAAAAATCTGTGATCATTAGTCATAAAAAGAGACACCTGTTCATGCAACTAAAGCTTAAAATAGGATTAAATAAAAATCAGGCACTGGCACCAGTCATAATCAGAAACAGTTCTAACTGTTAATTCCATATATTTTGTATATTTTCTAGCTTCCTCATTTTCATTAAAAAATGTATTTGTTGGACATGAGCAAGGGGAAGATATAGCAAGAAAGAATATTTTAGTCACTCTAGCAGGTATCTACTTTTGGCATAAGAGAAAGAAAAATGACTCAAACAGATCAAAGCGAAAAAAAGTGAAGAAAGAAGTTCATGCAAGGGTGGGGAACCTGCAGCTTTAAAGCCACATGTGGCCTTCTAGGTCCTTAAGTATGGCCTTTTGACTGAATCCAAATTTTACAGAACCAATCCTTTTATTAAAAGGAGTGCAGCAGAGAAAGATGAAGCTTTTCTTGCCTCCTTTGGTGCATGAAAAAGAACAATCCTGAAATTAGAAGGCCGCAGGTTCCCCACCTGTCTAGGGCTAGTTTTTAGGCATGTGATAATTCAGGAGCTTAACTGATGTCACCAGCACTTAGTTATGCTGTATCCTTTGGCTCTGTCTTCCATAGCAATAGCTTTCCTAAAGATTCTCCCCTTATTATAGTGAGATGCTGTAGCAACTGTAGCCTCCCAACCTTCCACACCTAAATTCAATGGGAACAAAGGGCCAGAAAAACTCTCAGTGCATCTTACTGGCTCCAGGTGGGTCAAATGCCCATCCTGAAGTCATCACTGTTCTGGGTAATGCCATGCTTTGATTGGCCTCGCCTAAGCCACATGCCCCACCCTTGGAACAAACAAGAAACCTCACTTGAAATCTATGAACAGTCAAGTCAAGGTCATAGTTGTGGTACAGACGCATTCCTCAAAAGCAGAGTTGGTATACTATAAGCAAATAAGAGGGAGATTAATGGGGAATAACAAAAACAAACAAGTGTGTGTTCTAGTCACATACTGGTTATATTTGCAGTGCCTCAATATTTGAAAAGTAACATTGTCAGCATGAGGATATATACATCTGGTATGTCTTCCACGTATACCAATTTCCATGTATACCAATCAGGCAAGATATTTAGAAGATTAATTCCCCAAAGGAAGTTGTTCTGCTGTAAATAAGCACACAAATATTTTATGAATCTCTATGGTTAGCATCAGCTTCAATTATCAAATGAATATTCAGGCCTCACTTTACAGATGTGCTCAGCAGTAGACCAACTTGTTATACAAATTATTTTAATTTAAAAAATAAAAATTTACAAAGTGATTTGGCAAACATTATATTTTGTGGGAGAGATTAATCATAATAATAACACATAGTATCTACTCTTTGTCAAGCACTATTTTAAGAGCTATAAAATCCTTATAGCAAGCTGATGTAATAGATACTGTGGTCATCCCCATTGAAAACATGAGGAAGAATTAAAAAGAACAGAGGATCTTAGAGGCTGGGAAGGATAGGAAGAAGGGAGGGATAGGGAAAGATTTGTTGATTAAAGGATACAAAATTATGGCTAGATAATAGGAGTAAGTTCTAGTGTTCTATACCATTGTAAGATGCATTTAGTTAATGATAATATATATTACATATTAATAGTTTCAAATAGCTAGAAGGAGGATATTGAATGTTTCCAACACAAAGAAATGATAAATGGTTGAGATAGGATATGCTAATTACCCTAATCTGATCACTATACATTATATGTACTGAAACATCACTATGTACCCCACAAATATGTACAATTATTATTTGTCAATTTTTAAAAAATTTTTAAATGAAAAAACTAAGGCAACCAGAGCAGAGGCTAAAAAATTTGCAACATGCTTATGTTCTTACAACTGGAAGGAATAGGATCAAAATTTTAACTCATGCTCACTGGCTGCAGATTCTCTATTTTGAAAAATAATGCAATGCTTAAGACATTTTTCAGAATCATTCACTATCAGGAACACACAAAGATATGTGTAGTTTCTTTGACATTATATTAGTTTTAGGGTCACTTCTTTCCCATTGATTCTAAACAGCATGTCTCAGAATATTTGAAAGGGTGAACACAAAATGTTTTACCGAAACATCCAAGACATCAAATGAGCAACACCTGAATATTTTTTCTGTCTCAAAGACTTTTGTGTAGTGTATATGTGCAAAAAGAAATATAGTCTCTTGTTTCTAATTTCCTAGGATGAGATTTTCAGCAATCATGCACATTAGTTGTTCTTCCATTAGCTCTGACCCTTGTTAACATCAGGCTGATATTTTATGAAAATTCTGTATGACATACATTACCTGGAGATTTTAAATTTTGTTTAGTCATACTGCTTTTCAGACAGGAGATTTTGTGTTACAACTTTTAAGGCCAGACACCATATTTGGAAGACCCATGTGTAATGGGAAAGGCAAACAATATTATTTGAAGTAGTCAAAAAAATATTAAAAATTGAGTTTCTAAATTCTGATGAATTTCTGTAATATGACTCTAATTTTTCTTTACAAAGATCCACACTTATAATAATAAGTGCTCTAAAGATAAATTTAAATTAATAAAATGATTGGCTTATTAAATCTCCTAGATGAGGACATAATCTTATAATAGTTTATATTATTAATATAATTAGTGGTTTTGGATACGTGCTCAAAAACTTAGAGAATTTTGTACCCAAGAGTTAGTTAAGAAAGCTGAGAAACACTAAGGAATGTCTTCTCCTGAAAGTGATCTTTTAAATCTCTTTCAGAATTATAATTTTTAGTGTTCATTAGTACATTAATGTCATAAACATAAACTAAGAAAAGATTTGCTAAATGTTATCTGAAGATTTATTTTTTGGATTTTCTAGCTTTCTAGGTTTTAGTATATTCTCTCATGAACTTTTTTATTGTTACTTGCTGTGTTTTTGTATATTCTTCTATCTTTAGCCTGAATCCACTAGCTCATTTCTGTAACTAAAAATTTCCATAAAGGCAAGAAAGTTCTGAACAACCTGAGTTACATGTTTTTCTGCTGTCTATTAGGGACAGAGCACAACAGAATATGAAAAACTCAAGTTCAGTATGTACTGGTCTGAAAAATTGTCATTTGTTTTCTTTAAATGCTAGGTTTAGTTCCATTATTACACAAGCTTATTTTGCATACTTTATTTTCATATTAGTCCCTTGAGCAATATTCTTTTGTCTCTCTCTCTTTCTCTGTCTCTCTCAATACATGATTTTATTTAGAAACTGTTTAAAGTAGGAAAAAAACCCTGTCAAGAAATACCAGGTGGAGAATGGGTTCCCAATAAAATGGAATTTTAGGGCAACAAAAGTCTAAAAGTCCACAAAAGAGAAATAGGACCACTGTCATTCGAACGATGGCGAGTTATTTGCATTTTTGTCATTGTTAATCAGTGAGTCTAGGTTTTCTTCTGAAGTCCACACAAAACATGCACTACAAAACAATTTTATCATAAAATACTTGCTTTCTATACACATTTTAGGACAAACTACCACCGAAACAAATCAATACAAATACATCAGGGGTTGAGTAATCCCAGTAGTGAGTGACACACATTTTGCAGAATTCTGCCACACAAAAGGACTAAATAGGCTGTGGGCAAAGCAAATGAGGAAGAGTTAAGGAGTGAAATATTTTAAATATTAATAATTAATTCAGACATGGTACTTCATTTTCTTCAAAAGAAAATTAACATTTAGTAACACACTAATGAATTTTATCTTCAAAGAGATTAGTGCACTAGCTGAGTATTCAGATAACTGGAGAGCTGTAGAGAACAAATACCAAAAACATCCCAGCCTTGCAGATCCTGAGGTAAGGATGGCCCTCCCTGATCACTCCCTTTGCCAGAGGTCAACATAGAACTCGCAGCAGGGGCTGGGCACAGTGGCTCACAGTAGCACTGTGGGAGGCCAAAGCAGGAGGATTACTTGAGATCTGGGGTTCAAGACCAGCCTGGGCAGTAGTGAGACCCTGTCTCTACAAAAAATAGAAATAAAAAACAGCTGGGCATGGGGGTGCGCGCCTGTAGTCCCAGCTGCTTGGGAGTCTGAGGCAGGAGGATCACTTTAGCCCAGGAGTTTGAGGTTGCTGTGAGCTATGATGACACCACTCTACTCTAGCCCAGTTGACAGAGAGAGACTCTTGTCTAAAAAGAAAACAAAGAACTTGCAGCATGATCACCTGCCTGCTGTGCTTCCAACTCTAAGCACAAACTTTAAGGAACCAAAGAGGAGTCCCCAGTGGACAAGGAGCCAGAGAAGAAAAACATGTTAAATGTAAACTGAAAGACAGTAAAATGGACACAACCCCAATTCAAATCCCAGCGATGTTGGCCAGTCTCCAAAAGCAGTTGTTAGATTAAAAAGTTGGACACACCTCATTTCTCAAAAATCACAATACATAGAAATTTTGAAGATAATTGGAAAAATCATCAGAGAAACGCTCAATGAAAATTCAGCTCTTCAAAGTAAGCATCTCAGGGCTGAAACACGCCCTCCATTCATCTGGGCAACAAGGCCTCATGCTGTTTAGCAGGGATGCAACTGGTCGATAACACCACATGGCTTTACAGGGCAACCTTTAAAACTCTCTTTTTAGGCCCAAACCTGGGCCTGTGAGGATCCAAGCAGGCCTGCAAGGCCTGGGACAGCAGGTTCCAAAGGTTCTGAGGTCTGGCCCTTCTTGCCCAGACACAATGTCAAATACCTAAAATCTCCTGTCATGTTACATTTTATATTTTGAAATATGGAAGTGTATTTTAAGTACTTTTAAGGCATTTATTTATTACAATGTTCTCTGCTAAGATTTCACATTAGCTTAAAATTCAACCAGTCTTTACATTTCTCCGCTGAGGTCACTACTTAAGCAATTACATAAAGCCTTCTCCTGCAATCAGTGTGACCTGCATCCACACCATGAGCCCCATAGTAGCCTCTTTGTTCCTCGGGTGAACCAACTAGCAGTTAATACTCCTCTACTACAAGGTAAAGCTTCTAACTCAAACTTATTGGAAAAGGAGTGAACCTTTGCAAAGTCCATTTTAAAAAGAGGTACTTTTTGCTTGTGAAAAGAGAGTGAGTCTTAGAGAAGAACAATAAAAGGGAGTATTTTACAGTTAAACACATGATTTGGAGAGAAGAATTCAGATGTTATTTGCTGGTCCAGGCAGTTAGCACTCTTCTTGTTCCTCCTGTGGGCCCCCTTCATCAGGTATCCCAAAGCCTTCACTTGTGGTGCAGAGAATGTCTCTGCAATACAGGGTCGTTTCCATGTCATTCTCCTGGCAAATCAATTCAACGTTCCTTCACTTTTAAACGTAAAAATCTCTCTTTCTCCAAGTCTTCGATGGTTAAGTTTCAATATATTGACCTCAATTCACGGTTGCCTCATTCCCGTTGCCCACACCTGATTCTTTTTCGCACCACCCCAGGGCAGCCTGGGGAGCTGCAGTAATTCTCTGTGTCGAAATGGGCCTCTGGGGAGCTGCACTGCCAGCTGAGAGGTTTCTTCCATTTATTCAGAGCTGGAGCAACAACGCAGGGAGCCACCATAGATTCTTGACCTTACCTGGCAGACACAAGGCCACAGTCATTTCCATCATAATTTGCATCAGGACACTTCTTGAACCACTGGATGAATTCAAAATTGTCCTGAAACTTTCCTTTTACTAATTTGTCTACAGAAAGTATTTTGTCAACACCCATCCTCTGAAAACCCACTTGTAGCCTTTTGAAGTTCTGGATATAGTCTTGATCTAGCTTAGCTTGAATTTCACTTTCTTCAAGGCAGTGGAGCCAGGGAGTAGCATGTTCTGAAACTAGGCAGGCCCTGAGCACAACTGCTCTATCTTTGTCAGATTTAACTGCAGAAATTCATGATCCAGGCAATATACGTTCACTGCCATCTTCGGCTTCTGGCAGAACCACATCCACTGGCCACCCCCAGCTCTGGTTCCGTCTTCATCTTATTCAAACTGCTCAACTAATATTCTTTTTAAAAGTATAGATATTCTTTTAAGTGATTGTTATCTTCCAAAACACATTTTGTTTCTCTTTAACAGAAATGCACACCAATTTTATCACAATGATCTCTAGGAAATATAATTCAATGTATAACAATCACTTCACATCTAACTGTCCTAGCAAAAAATGAGTTAACTATATAAAGCAAGACATACCTATATCTTTATAGAAACCTTTTTATTTTATTGCAAGTAGACACATATAACCTTTCTAAATCTTCAGGTGTATTAAATGTGTGTAAATAGAGTTCCATGAACTAATTCAACCTCGTTTAAATGGCTTATCATCTGGAAGGCCACCTCCAGTCTGATTACATATTAGTTTGTTTTTGATGGAATGTTTATGCTGGAGTCAAAGAATTCCACTTCTGCATTTTAACTATCAAGTAAGAAAGAAAATTTCCTAGGATATGGTTCTCTCCGTGAGGATGAAGCACTTCCATTTGTCTTATATACAACTCATTGAATACTTACAACTCATTTTTCCTCATTTCTTCTGTTTCTTCAAGGACTTCTACCTAAATTTTTTCCCCTCAGCCCTCATCCTCTTCCATGGAGGAGAAAAAAGTGGCCTTTAAAGTCCTCAGTGGGAGAGCAGGTCTGAATGTCTGGGCATCTTCCCCATGTCAGAACGAGAAGACAAAGCCAGGAAATGAAATGAAAAACAATGCTCAAAAAATAGCTACATTCCAAAGTGTCCTAGATACAAAATTTGCTCGTGCATGCATGTGTGTGTGAGAGAGAGAGAAAGAGGAAGAGAGAGTGAGAGCATAAGAGACCACGGGTTTGTTTCTTCATGTCATATCAGCACAACCTAAATTCTGGCACACTACTGGGTTTTTGATTTATTATCTCATTTCATGCTTGCAATATTTGTGACTGAAGTAGTATTGTTGTCACTTTCCAAACATGTAGGTGATCAGGGTTTATAGATGTTGGGTAACTTGCCATTGCCACACTGAGCCAGAGTTTCAATTCACATGTGTCTGATTTCAAATCCTAAGTATATTTCATTGCTCCATTTTTCCCTCAGAGTGAGAAATGTACCATTGAGATACAAGTTGAGAAGGATAATGTGAAATATGTCTGATTTTTAAAATGTCACTGGATCCTTATCTATACCTGAGATATTTGTAGAACTGCATAGACCCACTGCTATTAGACAACTGGTGACCCATGGGAATAACTTAGTTTCCCCTTATAACTTTGCCATTGTTATTGCAGGACTAGCTTGACTTCTACTGGAAAGTAGAAATTGTCTACTCAATGTCTTCACATGCCCCATAATTAGCAAGCTGGTCCCAGGCACAGAGGAGGAACTTACACATTTACGAGGGACTTATACATTGACTTGACTGATGACTCTTGAATATGTAGCCCTTAACTTTTGCGTCCCCAGCAGGAAGTTCCAGATGCCAAGCACCCAGAACATGCGCCATAGCCTGTGGACTTTACTTACAAAATCCAGACTCAAAGATAAATTATTAAAAATATCAAGATGGTGACTGCAAAGCATTAGACCCCATGTGTAGGGCCCTTCTTAGCTGAAGTCCTGTATTACTTCCCATCAAGCCAACCCTGCTAATAATTTCTAAATTGGTCTCCCTGCTTTATTTTTGGTTTCCTTCAGTTTATTTTCAATGTAGTAGCCAGATTCTTTTAAGATGCAAGACAATTGCAGATTTTGTGCTGAAGTGGACACAATGACTGAAGTAACCTGAAGACAGTCCTCTAAAGCAGTGGTCCCCAACCTTTTTGGCACCAGGGACTGGTTTCACGGAAGACAATTTTTCCACGGACTGGGAGTGGGGTGGGGGAGAGGTGAAGCTCAGGTGGTGATGTGAGCAATGGGGAGCGGCTATAAATACAGATGAAGCTTTGCTTGCTCACCCACTGCTCACCTCTTGCTGTGCACTCCCCCTTCATAAGTTTCATGGAAGACAATTTTTCTACCAATGAGGGGGAAGGCGGGGGAGGGTAGAGCTCTACGGCCCAGTCCATGGCCCGGAGGGTGTGGACCGCGCCTCTGAAGAGAAACAGAGGTACAGATTCTCAGAGGCAGAAATACTCAGCTGCTAGGGGAGAAGCACATACAAACAATAAAAGGGGCCCGGGTGGTCTGGTTTGGGTGGAGCAGCATGATGTCCCCTTTACTAATGAGAGCAAGAAATTTTGTTTTTCTCTTTCCTTTTTACTTGTATATATGTAGTGCTCAGGACAATCCCTGGCACAGAGTAGGGACTGAGTACATAGATAAATGACTGTACTAAGTACCTTCTGTGGTCCAGGCTCTATAATAGTTCGGGTACACAGTAGGCATAGATGTAGAACCTCCCACCAAGCCAAATTCTCTTCCCTATTTCTTTTAAAGGCACCATCTCCTTTCAGGCTCACAGTATCAACATCATCTGTCTCCCTCCTTCTTACACTGCTCTTCGTCAAGTTCTATCAACTGTGCTTCTGAAATTACTTACTGGTAGCTGTCTCTTCCCTTCCCTTTCCATTGCCAACATCCAGGTTCAGGACCTTAGTATCAATTAACTGGACTACTGTAAACAAATGGTCTCCATTCTTCAGTCTGTCCTTCATCTATCCATTTTATATACAATTACTAGCATGATATTTGAAAAAAAGCATGACTTTAGTTATAATAATCTGTCTAAACACTTTAACATCTAAGTCTAATTAAAAGCGCAAATGCGTAATTCTTGTGTCCTCTGATCTCACTTTTCCTTTCCATCCTTTACACTCCTGAGATGATGTTCAAACGACGATAAACTATTTGCTGCTCCCAATCTCTCTGCTTTCTCACCTTGGTACCTTTGCTCAGTTTCTGCCATTTGAAATGACATGTATTCTCTGTCCCAACCAATGAATTCAAAGTTAACTCATCCAAATTTCGAACTCACATACCATTTTCTCCAAGAAGCCTTTCCTCATCTTCTGAGCCAGAAACTATCTCCTCTTCTGAACTCTTGGGACACATAGTAAGTGATGGGGAGTGACTGGAAAGAGCGTGGGCTTTGAATCAAATTATTTGAATTGCAACCTGGTTCTTTTGTTTAGAAACTTAGTTACCTTGAGTAAGACTCAAACTCTTGGATCCTCAGTTTTCTCATCAGTAAGAAATGAAGGTTCATTTTGAGTTTTATCAGATAAATTTATAAGAAAGTGCTAAGCACTGTGTGAGTGATACATAGTGGATACTTAATACATGCTGTTTTGTTCTTTTTTCAGAGACATCTTAGTGGTGTTTGTCATTTCTAGCTTTTATGAAAGTTCTTTATGTGAAACCTTATCTCCCTCATTATCTCCTCTTCCTTATCTTATCCCATCTTTGTGATTTTCACAATGCCCACCATAGTACCTCGCCTGAGATAAATCATCTAGTAAATCACTGATGAATTAATTAATGGCTTCAATCCTATATTCATTCAGTAACTTTCTTGTTATTTTCACCAAGTATACTCTCTTTTCCCTTCTGGATAGTTAATATCTCAAACTAATCTCCTAGATTTCTGACTTTTTATGTTTCATTTATACAGTAGTCCTCCCATATCTGCAGTTTAGTTTGCTTCTGTTTCAGTTACCTGCAGTCAACCAGGGTCCAAAAATATTAAATGGAAAATTCCAGAAATAAACAATTCATAAATTTTAAATTGTGTGCCATTCTGAGTAGCCTGATGAAATCTCGTGCTGTTCCACTCCCTCTCCTGCTCAGGACATGAGTCACCTCTTGGTCCAGTGTATCCACGCTGTCTACATTACCTGCATTATCTCCATTAGTCACCTAGTAACCATCTCAGTTATCACATCAACTGTCATGGTATTGCAGTGCTTGTGTTCAAGTAACCATTATATCATTTCGTAATGGCCCCAAAGAGCAAAAGTAGTGAAGCTGACATATTGTTGTAATTGTTCTATTTGATTGTTGGTTATTGTTATTAATCTCTTACTGTGCCTAATTTGTAAATTAAACTTTATCGTAGGTATGTATGTACAGTTTGAGTATCTCTAATCTGAAAATCCGAAATCTGAAATGCTCCAAAGAGCATCATGTTGGTGCTCAAAAAGTTTCAGATTTTGGAGCATTTAAGGATTTTGGAGTTTTGGATTATGGATACTCAGCCTGTATAGGAAAAAACATAGTATATACGGGGATCAGTACTATCCTGGTTTCAGGCACCCATTGGGGGTTTTGGAACGTATTGTGGGGTTGACTGTACATAACTGTATAAGTGACTGTGTACATTCTGGCAACTCCATAGTTTGAACGCACCTTACCTATCCTAATAGGCCCTTAACCTAAAGTCAGACTGGTCTCCTCACTGCTTCTCCTCTCCAACACACTTGTATCACACACATGCACACGCACTCACACACCCACACAATCAGTTCCTCCCTCTATCTTTATTTCACCAGCCCAGCAAGTTCAATATTCACTCATTTGCCTTTTCCAATCTTTTCAATCTTCCAGTCTAATTGGTCTGGAAAACTTTCTTTAAGGGATATCTTCTTAATTTTCTAAATTTCCATTATACTTAAAGTGGAAACATAGTGCAGTATTAACTTCTTAACTCTCCCCTCTATACAAAATTTTCCTTGCTTCAATTCACTCCAAAAGATCCTTCTAGGCCAATTTTAATGAAAATTTCACCATGCATTCGTTACCCTCACCCAGGAATCTTCAACCATTCTCCATACCCATCCATATGAAGTACAGATTCCTCCCTGTGCATTAAAAGAACATTCCAACTTTCCTTTCCAGTCTTCTCTCCTACCAACCCCTACCAGTGTCTTACAGTACAGACAGAATAATTTGCTTACATTTTTCCAAACTTTTACCATAATCTGTATTTCTGCTTCCAAGCTGTTGCTTATGCTATTTTCACCACCTGAAATTCAGTAGATCACCAATTCAACCTAAGGAGACAATAGCAGTTTAAATTTCACATACAACATTTTCCATGAATACTTGCACATCCTTCCAGCTGGGTACATCCTTTCACTTTTTCAAGCTTAAAAGCACTTGTTTTTCACACATTATTTTTTTCTAAAGAATTGCCTTGAGGTAAGGGTATGATGTACTCCTCTTTGTAACTCTTGAAGTACATAAAGCAAAGCGGTGCCTTCTGCAAAGTAGAAACTCAGTAAAACAACTGAATAATAGAAGATTTCAAAGAGACAAAGCATTGAATAAGTTGTCATGTGGAAGGGGGGTTGGATGTGCAACAGGCTCTTGTCATTCTAGAAGGCAGATCTAAGACTAATATGGATGTTATAGGAAAGAAATTTTCATTCAATATGTTAGTAAATTAAAACAGAGACCAGGCCTGAAGAATCCCTGAACAGACAAAGCCAGACGGGTCTCACAATTGACCTTAACCTTGCTTGGTTTGCAAACAGAAGCAAAACTCAACTTGAGCTATTTCTTATAAATGCATGTATTAAAGAAAAACTGAAACTTAAGGCCAACTAATTGGAAGCCATCAAATAGCATATTTATACAACTAGGACTCTCCAGCAGGGTAGACCAAATAAGGCAAGTATATAACTGCAACCAATTAAATATTTTCTTTGCTTATTTCCATTTTAGCCCTATGAAAGCTTTTCCTGTGAGTTTCCTCTTGGAGTTTCTGAACCAGTTGCTGTTTAGAGCTGTCTGATTTAAGAATTACTATTTGCTCAAATAAACTCTAAAATATTATTGTTTCTCAGTTCACTTTTTAACAAATATAAGTAATAATGTTCAAATTCTGAGATTTGCCACAAAACAAAATGAATATTTTTAATACAAAATAATCCTCAATTACCAGATATCCAAGCAGATACTGTGGTAAGGATGCTTGTCTGGGCAAATAATTTTTACAATTAGAATGTGTAATTCCAAAAATATTTATAATCTCTAGATTCTATGATTGCCTTAAAAAATAAGAACATCAATTTATCTTTTATAAAAAAAGAAAAATGAAGACAATTAAATTAATTTTTAAGAAAATTTACATAAACTCCAGATTGGAGATAACTCAACAACCAGATGGTCACAGGACCTATCATCTTCCTGACCAGTCACTGATGACACTTAGCTGTGAGCCCCCTCGAGGGCAGGGAGCTTATGAGGTCTTTCCATTCTCCAGTGCTTAATGCAAAATGTGGGATCTTCATGTGCTACTGGTAATTAATAATGGGGCATAATTAGCATTTGTATAACCAGATCAAAAAAGTATCAGAGGAGAAGACAAAGTAAGAAAGGATCTTACCAATACAATCTTGCTCACCTTTAAATTATAATTAATTTCAGTTTCTTGAACTACAACAAGGAAAGCATTCAAGAGCACTGTTATGGAGGTCTTTCTTTTCTTTTTTTCTTTTTTTTTTTTTTTTAAGAAACAGGGTCTCGCTCTGTCACCCAAGCTGGAGTTCAGTGGCATGATCATAGCTCACTGTAGCCTCAAACTCCTGGGCTCAAGCAATCTTCCTGCCTCAGCTTCCTGAGTAGCTGGGACTGCAGGCGGCACACTCCACCCCACCCCACTGGCTAATTTTTCTTTCTTTCTTTTTTTAGAGGTGGGTGTCTCACTATGTTGCCCAGGAAGGCTAGTCTCAAACTCCTGATCCTCCCACTTCAGCCTCCAGAGTGACTGGGATTACAGGCACACCCCACCATGCCGAACTCTTTTTGCCTCTTTTTAACACCAGAAATGAACCTATTTGTTTTTGTTGGTCTCACACAGTAAGCATATTTTCAACAAATATATCAAAATACATGTCCAGACACATGTTTTCTCATTTAAATCAGTCACCTTGGAGGTCCAGGCACTTAACCCAATAGTACTATGGCTGTAAATAATTTTGGAATTTCTTCTTTTGGAGTTGTCAATAATGTTTTTTAGAGACTTAATTTACAGGTTTCCTCCTCGCCCCAAGCATTTTTGGCACTCAAGTTGTAGCTATACCTTATTTATACAACATCATTCATTTTAAAGAAATCTCATTTGCTTATTACTATTTACTAGGACCATGTATCTGAAAAAAAAAAAAAAAAAGCAATAATTTTGGAGCCAGACAAAACTAGTTTGTATCCTTACTCTGCTACTTTCTAGCTGTGGTTCTTTGGGCAAAGTACCTGGATTATTGTGAGGATTAAAGAAGATAATTTAAGTAAAATATCCAGTATAAGAAATGCTACTTATTCTTTTTTCCCTATGCCTTTCAAGCTCTGACACATAGCATTGTACTAAGCACAGAGAAAAAAACCAAATTATAAAGCTAGAAGTCCAATCTTTCAATATTTACATTCCAGTTAATCATTTAAAAAAAATTTTAAGTGCCTACTAAGGGCCAATACTCTTCCAGATGCTTGGGATACAGTAATGAACCAAGCAAACAAAACCAGACAAAACCCTGCCCTTGTGGAGATTATATTCTGCGTAACCTAGTGAAGGGATACAAGTAATACACAAGTAAGGCAAATATAGATTATGACAGGTGGTGCTAATTGCTATGAAAGTAAATAATGTAGAAAAAAGAGGGAAAAAATATCAGGGTTGGGGAGGAGAAGGATGCATTGCAATTTTAAATAGGATGGTCACGGAGAGTCTTGCTGAGGAAATGAGATTTCAGCAAAAGCCCCAAAGGAAAGAGAGAAAGCCAAGTCAGGAACCTTCCTAGGTGAAGGGGTTCCACGCAGAGTGAATACATCAAGAGTTGTGGAATGGTATTAATATTCAGAAAGGCCTGTAGGAAAATAAATAGCACTGAAAGAATAAAATGACAACACAAGGCATTAACACATCAACAGGAAGAAGAAAGCAGAGCAGGTAGCAGTGACAGCGAGGACAACAGCAGATGCTGCCAACCTCAGTTAGGCCTGCCATCTGGTTTCCCAGCAGTTTCACCAGTGACACCTGTGACATAAATGTCAAGATCAGTGCCCAAGCCAGACCCTGAGAAGCAACAATCGCACCAGAAATAAAGGAAATCTTACTGCCATTCAATGCCCTTCCCTTGGGCACAGAAGGAGGATGTTGAAAGCAGGATAGCCATGCCTGGGCTGCCCGGAAAAATCCAAACCTGGATGGCTGCCTGCAGGTGGACCCAAGAACAGCTTTACGGATATGGAGAGTACAGCAGCCAAATTTAGCAACTGGAAGCAGCTCAACCCCAGAGTAGACAAGGCAAACTGTTGCCTATCCTTAATGCCTAAAAATATTTGTTAGAATCTAAAAAGATTAGAAAAGGGATTCTCTTTTTAATCAC
>CM052439.1:53790343-53806325 GCA_028533085.1 Varecia variegata
GAAAGTGAAATATTAAGAAGAAGAGTGCATTACAAAATATATTAAATTTCTAAAATACTAATATTAAAATATTATACAAATTTAGGGTTACCATTTTAGTATGGGGTACTAGTGGATAAGCATCGAGTGGTTTATAAAGAAATAAAGGATTTAGGTGCACAAACTTAAGAAATGTATTGCTAAGGGAAGAAAAACAGGAGCAAAACAGAACCAAAGAGCACATTTTTCAGTGTAAAAGAGAGCCATGCTTGCCTGAAGGCAGAAAAAAAACGAGTTAATGAAGAATAAGAAATTAAGGCTAAGAAGAGAAACTTGTTTGAGGGGACATTCTCTTGAAATAAGAATGGTAGGATGGGGTCAAGAACAAAGGAGAAATTGTTGAGCTTTGAAATCAAGAGGGATGACATTAAGCATGGGGAAAATCAGAGTAAATGGATGAAGACATGGTTACATTAAAGTGAACAGCAGAAAAGATTAGATTCACCGGATCACCTCATTCTTTTCAGTAAAGTCCTGTGCAAGGTACTGTTATAAAAAGATAGAAGAAAAGAGTTGGGATTGAAAAATTCAGGAAAGAAAAAGGTCATTTGAATTATCACTGGTAAAAAATGGGTTGTATTGGTTGTTTTACAAAAGAAATAAGATAGTATAACAATAAAAAGTTAATAAATTTGGAGACTTGATTTGAATAAACATAAATTTAGGTAATAATTCATACATGTATAGGTATCTCCCTCTATTGAATTGACAATCTTTTTCCATTTGAATGAAAGAAAAAAATGAGAGTCACATGTGAGGTTAAATATGGTTTAAAATTATGAAAAATTTTCTATCTGAATACTGCAGAAATGTAACAAAATAGAACATCATAATAATGACCATTTTTTGTTAGTCATCAAAAACTAATATTTGTTGAAATCTTACTAAGGGCAGGTATTATTTTAAATGCTTTACATGTACACTGTATTATTTAATTCAATCTTCACTATAACATGGGGGGTAGGAACAATTATTAACCTCATTTTACAAACAGAGGCTGAAAGAGGTTTATTATTTGCATAAAAATAGATTAGTGAGTAGAGAAACCTAAATTTGGAGCGTGGCAACCTGAATCTGAGTCCAAGTTCTTAACCATATGTTACTTGGTAACTAAAATCATCCTTATAAATTGTAAAACATTATACAAAACTCCATTTTCTGATATGAGGTTAAGAATTCAATATTTTATTTTTCAAACTATTTTTAATGATAAATAATAATTATAATTATAATAATAAAAATTGTGTATGTTTACAGTGTGCAACTTGATATTTACATTGTGAAATGATTAAATCAAACTATTTAACATTTCAATCACCTTACATGGTTATATATTGTGGTGAGAACATTTAAAATCTACTCTGTCTGCAATTTTTAAGTATACAATGCAGTATTATTGACTATAGTGATCATGCTGTACAATAGATCTCCAGAACTTATTCCTTCTGTTTGATTGAAATTTTGTACCCTTTGACCAACATCTCCCATTCCCCTATCACCACCCCTCTACCCTCAGCCCCTGATAATCACCATTTAACTCTCTGCTTCTATGAGTTTGACTTTTTTAGATTCTCTATATAAGTTAGATCATGCAATATTTGTCTATCTGTGCTCAGCTTACTTCATTTAGCATAAAGCCCTCTAGTTTCATCCATATTGTCACAAATGACAGGATTTTCTTTTTTTTTTTTAAGGCTGAAGAGTATTCGTGTGTGTGTGTGTGTGTGTGTGTGTGTGTGTCTATTTCTTTATCCCTTCATCTATTGATAGAGATTTAGGTTAATTCAATATATTGGCTATTGTGAATAATGCTGCAATAAACATGGGAGTGCAGACATCTCTTCAACATACTTATTTCATTTCCTTCAGATATATACTCAGAAATGAAATTGGTGAATCATGTGGTAGTTCTATTTTCAGCTTTCATGAGGGACCTCCATACTATTTTCCATAATGGCTATCCTAATTTACATCCCCATCAACAGTGTACAAGGGTTTCCTTTTCTCCACATCCTTGCCAACACATATTATCTTTTCTCTTTTTGATTATAGCCTTACTAAAAAGTGTGAGGTGATATCTCATTGTGGTTTCAATTTGCATTTCCCTGTTGATTGGTAATGTCGAGCATTTTTTCCTATATATGTTGTCCATTTGTACATCTTCTTTTGAGAAATGTCTATTCAGGTCTTTTGACCATTTTTTTAATTTGGTTATTTGTTTTTTTGCTATTAAGTTGTTTCAGTTCCTTATATACTTTGGATATTAACCCCTTGTTAAATGTGTGGTTTGCAAATATATTCTTCCATTCTGTAGGTTGTCTCTTCACTTCATTGATTGTCTCTTTTATTTTGATCTATGATTTTGTGGTCATATTAAAAAAATCATTGCCCGGATCAATGTCATGGAGCTTTTCCTTTTACGTTTTCTTCTAGTAGTTTTACAGTTTCAGATAGTTCATGTAAATTGTTAATCTATTTTGAGTTAATTTTTGTATATGGTTTAAGATAAGGGTTCAATTTCATTCTTCTACATATGGATATCCAGTTTTCCCAGCATCATTTATTAAAGAGACTGTCTTTTCCCTATATTGTGTTCTTGGCACTTTTGTCAAAGATCAATTGACCATAAGTGCATGGATTTATTTCTGAGCTTTCTGTTCTATTCTATTGGTCTATAGGTCTGTTTTTATGCCAGTACCATGCTGTTTTGGAGTATATTTTGAGAACAATTACTATGATGCTTCCAACTTTGTTCTTTTTGCTTAATATTGTTTTGGCTATTGTTTGGCTATTACAGAGTCTCTTGTAATTCTGTATATATTTTAGGATTTTTATCTGTTATGTCATTAGAATTTTGATAGGAATTGCATTGAATCTGTATATGACTTTGAGTAGTCTGGAAATTTTAAGAATATTAATTCTTCCCATTCATGATCACAGGATATCTTTCTATTTATGTGTCTTCCTCAATTTCTTTCAACAGTGTTTTGTAGTTTTTGGTGCACAGATCTTTCATCCTTTTGGTTAAGTTTATTGCTAAGTATTTTTTGGTGTTATTAAAAATGGTGTTTTTCCTTGATTTATTTTTCAAATAGTTTGTTCTTAGTGTTTAGAAACACTACTGATTTTTTATATGTTGATTTTGTATCCTATGACTTTACCGAATCTGTTTATTAGTGTTAACAGTTTTTTGGTAGAGCCTTTAAGGTTTTCTATATGTAAGATCATGTCATCTGCAAATAGAGACAATCTGACTTATTCTTTTCTGATTTGGATGCTTTTTATTTCTTTCTCTTAACCGATGGCTCTGGTTAGGGCTTCCAGTACTATTGGAATAAAAATGGCAAGCATGAGCATCCTTGTCTTACTTCTGATTCAAAATTTTATTTTAGGTCTACTATTACCAGGTCAGATTTTGGACACTGCCACCTCTTCCCCATGTTTTATGTCTAGTAGAATCTCATGCTGGAGTATAAGATCTTTAAGGTGAATTGGCTTTGTGTGCAAGTTAAACAATATTGCTTTTATACCAAAGGCATAGGGAATCCTTGAGGAACATTATTCAAAAGAGCAACACAATCAGATTTATTTTTTATCTATTATTCTGATAGTATAGAGGAGGTCTGGATTGTGAAGACCTTTAGGACAAGAGCTAAGATAAAAGCAAGAGCCCAGGCAAGAGACAATGAATTTCTAAATCCAGGCAGAAACAATGTGGATAAGGAGAAGACAATCTGAACATTTCTGAAAGTCCTTCAGTAAAATTTGAAATTTGACTGCATATTGATGGAGAAGCGGTTGCAGAAGCTGAAATGATTCCAAGGTTCTTGTGTGAGGAACTTGATACACAGGAAACAGAAACCTTCTCTAACTTTCCCAGCCCTCACTATTCATCATCTTCAAAGCCGAATTCCATGTGAAGGCATCTCAAATTCATGAAGGAAAACAGAATGAAAGTTGTATTTAAGAAAAATTACTCAGCCCCAAGATAGTGGAGCAATAAGAAGACTATAATCAAGGATACTAGTGAGGACTCTTTTGCAGGAAGAACCCCAAGTCAACTTGAAATAAAATGATGAAGGTGGTGGTGGTGGTGGAGAATGAATACTTCTAATTATTTCACAACAGACAAATTGGGGTGAAGTTTGAATGGCTAATAAACATAGCCTTTGGTAATACAAAGATATGTATGCTTTTTAAGAGTAGGTGAATATTTCGTTAGACCATCATAGACTTTATTCTATAACAAAAAGTAAAATGATGATCTTTCCAAAAAGGAAGTTGAAAATTAGATTCTTTATCAATTAAATGAAATATAAAAGAGAAAATATTATGGTATAAAGAAAAGTAATTTAAAAAGTTAAAAATAACTTTTCTTTTATTTAAATTTTGTTAGTCTGGCTGAACATGAAAATAGCATGAAGAAAGAATATTCTGTTATTTCAAATAGTCAAGCAATATAAAAATGAATGGAATTTTTATTTAAAGGAAATTCAAATTATAGCTTCACCAAAGAGGTTAGTAATGGGAAGAAAAGCCACCAATATTTAAAAATTCAACACATTTTTTGAATTAAAGAATAAATCAAAAGAGTACATTAAAAAGCTCCACCTATTATTAGAGATGAGCAAGAAATACTCATACAAAGAAGCAAAATATCTGGACCTTATTATAACCATAATGTGTATTATTTTTCTTTTCCCAGGCAGGATACACATCTGGGTAAAACACTGGTTTGTATCATAACTTTTTTTTCACTTGAGGCATTTTCCAGTAATTATCAGTTTTTAAAAAATAGAGATTATTTCAACTGAGAGATAGCCAAAACACTCAAAAGTAATTTTCATTGTACATATTAAGCAATACCCAGAGCCATAGTAAATGATGCTATTTATTACAAGTCAACATTTTAGTATGTCTGAAATATCCCTTTTCTCTTTTTCAAACATCTAAAGCACATTCAACATCATACACAGTGATGCAGAGTGACTAAAACAATGAGAAGCTCAGGCGGGTATGAGAGGAGGTAATAGAACCATAGTAATATTCTGTGTTAGAGATAATTTACAGCAACAAAGGTCCAAATGAGGGATTCCCCCAATCAATCTTAACTCATTGGTGCAACCCATTCGAGGTGGTTCACCATATTTCATGTCCTCAAATGACAGAAAATAAATAGGACAGAGAAAGTTAATAGAGCACAGCCAAGGTTAAACTATTTAACAGCACAAGAATACCCTAGTATGTAACTTATCTGTTTCACTTGCAATTCAGAACCAGAGTATTGAGCAACCTCTTGTCTTCTAAATGACAAAACAACTTTGCCCCTCCTTGTTGATTTAATCTGTAGTTCCTTACTAAAAGTGCAGATCAGCCTATCAATGGTTCTATTAATGTGAACTGGAGGAAATATATAGCTGGAAGTCACTTCGGAGAGAATATAGTCCCATTGCTTTCATTTTATAGGAGATAAAATTGGGGATTAAAGAATTTAAGAATACAGTTGGCCCTGTGTGTCCATGGGCTCTGTGTCTATGTATTCAAACAAGCACAGATCAAACATATTTGAAAAAAAATTGCATCTATGCCAAACATGTACAGATTTTTTCTTGTCATTATTCCCTAAACAATACAGTGTAACAACTATTTACATAGCATTTACGTTGTATTAAGTATTATAACTAATCTAGAGATGATTGAAAGTATACAGAGGATGTGCATAGGTTCTATGAAAATACTATGTCATTTTATATCAGGGACTTGAGAATCAGTAGATTTTGCTATCCATGGAGGCCCTGGAACCAATCCCCCACAGATACGGGGAAACAACTCTGTAGGTAGTTAGTGTCAGATCTGTTTGTCTGACTCTAAGTCCAGTGTTCTTTTCACTGGTAATAAGTTTTTATCTCTAAAGAAAAAAGAAAGAAGGAAAAATCTGTAAGTTTAAAAAAATGAAAGAGCAGTTATTTGAACTAAGAGATAATAAATATAGGAATTATTTTCTATTAAATACATAAAAATATATGCTTATTAAAGTCAGTGAATATGTCTGTTATGTCTCTTTATTTATGAATACATTCAGGATTTGAGGGCATTTACTTTACGGTAAAACAGTCACTGGATCCCAATGTTATACAGCATAGAATATTTTCTCTAAGGATGAGTAAGCAGGAACGAAATCACCACACAAGTGAAAAGATACCATTGTTCAAAATAAGGAGCATATTCTTAATAATCACGGAAGATACCTCCCTATGATTAGGACAACAAGCAGAGTGGACATTTTAATATTGGAATATATTCTGATAAAGATTAGAGAGGACACTTTAATTATGAAAAGAAGCTGACAGCAAGGGAATCCAATTGGAGACTGCATGGGCACTTTTAAAAATAGCTAACTTCGTAAGTACAATACAAACAGTAACCAGCAGATTTGAAAACACAGAAATTAAATCTGTTGAATAGAAGACAAACTCGAGAAGTTTCCCAAGATCTCAGTGTAAAAAAAAATAATGAGATGAAAATGACTATTAAGATTGTAAAGATATATATGGTACAAAAGCCCAAAGGATGCTGTCATTAAAAACAGTAAATTGAGAAGGAGAAACTGAAGCAAACATAATAGTTGCAACAATTTCTAATTTCAAGAAAGAATAAAATCTTTAAATCAAAAGAGTCTGTAAATCAAACAGGATCACTGAATAACACATACATTAGTGAAAATAACTCCAAATATATACATTTCCAATTGAGCGAGGGAAGGTTAAAGGATTAAAAGAAGAAATCCCTCAAGATTCTGCTGGGGAAAAGTGATTTGCTTCCAAAGAGGGGAAACACATAAGCAAAAACCTTGCTGTATCTAATCTTCCCTATATTAGATGTCTGAGAATAAAAGAACAAGATATTTTAGAGAGAAATATTTGTGTATCAACTGAAATTGTTATTCCTATATGAGGGCATTACAGAAATATTTTCACACAGCAACGGCTGAGAAAATATATCACCAATATGTCCTTCCTGAAGAGGTGATTCTGAGATACTTCAGCTCTACAGAAAACTATAGAAAGAATGTAGAAATTGTAATATAAAAGAACTCTCAGGACTTGGAGTTAAATCATAGAGTCAAATTTAAATCATGTTGTCAACAAAGTTATAAAATAATATACTTATGAAGAACATTTCAAAAAATTAGTATGAATACTCAATAATGTATATATTTTTAAAACTGGGAGATAGTTGGACAGTGAAGAAAAAAAATAATGTTTTTATCTTATGTCAGCATAGTTAATAGATATTTGTTTCATTTATGATGTTGGCAATTTCCTTTAAAATAATGGAATGAAAGAGGCAATACGCATTATAAATAACTAGACAAAATAGAAGAAGAAAAAAACTGCAGTTGCCACACCCAAATAGAAAAATCATGAAAAATGATAAGAACAATATAAATTATCAGAAGAAAAGCCAAGTGTACCTAATATTTAGGACAATAAATTGTGAATTAGTTGATTCATATTAACTAACAAAAAGTACCAAATTAGATCACAAAGAGAAAGTTGAACAGATGCTGTTTATTTAAAAGAAGCAGGGAACAAATTGCCAAAATTAAAAATAAAAAATGGGCAAAAATATATCAGGCAAATACAAACAAAAATGTAAGTTTTGCAATGTTGTTAGAGACAAAATATATTTTCAGGCAAAAATAACTTTAATGGATAAGTAAGGTAATTTTATATTTATAAAGATAAATTTTCCAATAAATATATATTAGTCATAAATTCATAAAGTTAATAGTAGTGTATTACTATGCAAAACTGTTAGAAATTTGACACAGGTATAGAAAACAAATTCTTATTTGTTAGTTTTTGAGAAATAAAGTATACAAACAAAATGAAATTATTAACTACATTAAAATCTTTGAAATTTTCTATGAAACGGACATGTCTATGAAAACAAAATTGTCAAAATGATGCAATAAGTAGAGGACATGACCAGGCAAATTATAAAGAAATGAATTGGAAAAAAATATATAAAACTACTTTAAAATAACAATAAGATATTTTATAAGAGTTACTGATATCTTCTAGGAAAAAATATTAAAATCATCTAGAAACAATTTATTTCCACATCTTCCAAGCTGGCTCAAAGCATAGAAACAGAGAAAAAGTATTCAAAAAATTTTTTTCAGAAGCAAATATAAATTTGATAGTAAAACTTTACCAAAAGAACACCATCAAAAATGGAATTTACAACCAATGTCATTAATGAATACAGGTATAAAAATCTTAAATAGAATAAAATCAAACCTACCACCTACTTAATAAAATAATGCACCAAAAATAAGATACAAAATAATTATGTAGAAATGATAAAATGTTTAAAAACATATTAATTAAGTACATTACAACAATGGGTCAAAAAAGAACATGAACTGGTGGGGGATGGGGCAAGATGGCTTTAATAGAAACCTCCAGTGATAGGCTCTCTGCACAAACACCAAATTCAGCAACTATCCACGTAAGCAAGCACCTTCAGAAGAACCAAAAATCAGGTGAGCAATCATAATACCTGGCATTATAACAAGGAAAGAGGTGCTGAAGAGTGCAGAAAAGGCAGTCTTGTACTGTGTACACCACACCTCACAGCCCCCACCCCCAGCAGTGTTGTGAGAGCACCCTTGGTAAAGAGAGAATTTATGTGCCCTGGGGAAGGAGAGTGAAGTGATTGTGGGACTTTGCATTGAAACTCAAGACTGCTCTAGCACAGGGGAACACTGCACAGGGCAGAATTATGCTGGTGCAATAGACCAGAGAGTATTTAGACCAGCCCAACCAGAGAACAATCCTCCACTTTGAAACCTGAGTTCTGCTACCCTCACCACCTGGGAACTAGACTCAATTCCTAAGGCAGTTGAGCCAGAAACAGTACAATCCTTGGGCAATTCTTGTGGCTGTGCTGGCTCAGAGTCAGTAGATTGGGGTGCAGGTGACCCAGTGAGACACGAGCTATGGTGGCCAAGCCTGTGCCTGTGTCATCCACCCTCCTACTACAGGCAGTGTAGCTCAGGGAGTCTTCTTTCACTTGGGTAAAGGAAAGATAAAAGTTCAGAGGACTTTGTTTTGCAACTGGGTAGCAGCTCAACCACAGTAAAATAAAGTACCAAGCAGACTATTGAAGCCCCTGAGTCCAGGCCTTAGTCCCTAGAAGGCATTTCTGGATCCACCCTGGGCCAGAGGACACATGCTGCCCTGAAGAGAATGACCCGATCCTGGCAGGATTCAACACCTGCTGACTAAAGAGTCCATGGGTTTGCATAAACATCAGAGGTAGCCAGGAAAAGCCACCATGAGCTTTGGGTGAGAATAGGCTGGCTTCAGGTATGACCTGGTGCTGGTGGCCACAAGGGAGTGCCTATGTCACTTCTCCCCCAACTCCAGAAGCCCAGGACAGAGAGTGAGGAAAGAGAGTGAGAGACTTTGCCTGATAATCCAGGGAACTCTCCTGTATCTTACCCAATTCTACCAAGGTGGTACCATCAGGAGTCTGCAAGTCACAGCATTATTGGGCTTAGAGCACCCCCAGTGCTGATATGGCTGCAGTGACCAAAGACTTAGACCATAAAACTCAATTCCCTTTGAGTATATGGAAAGCTTTCTCAAGAAGGATGGGTTCAAACAAGCCCAGACTGTGAAGATTATATAAATACCTAACTCTTCAATGCCTGACATCAACAAATATCCACAAGCATCAAGAACATCCAGGAACACATGACCTCACCAAACAAAATGCATAAGGTACAAGTGACCAATCCTGGGGTGATGGGGATATGTGAACTTTCAGACAGAGAATTCAAAATGGTTGTCCTGAAGAAGCTCAATAAACTGCAAGATAACACAGAGAAAAAATTCAGAACCCTATCAGAGAAATACAACAAAGAAATTGAAATAATAAAAACAAAAAGCTAGCAGAAATTCTGGAGTTGAAGAATTCAATTGACAAACTGAAAAATGCATCAGAGTCTCTCAACAGCAGAATTGACAAGCAGAAGAAAGAATTAGTGAGCTTGAAGATGGGCTATTTGAAAATACAAAGTCAGATGAGATAAAAGACAAAAGAATAAAAAAGAATGAAGCACACCTACAGGATCTAGAAAATAGCCTCAAAAGGGCAAATCTAGAGTTATTGGCCTTAAAGAGGAGGTAGAGAAAGAGATTGGGGTAGAAAATTTATTCAAGGAAATAATAACAGAGAACATTCCAAGCCTAGAAAAGATACCAACATTCAGGTACAAGAAAGTCATAGAACACCAAGCAGACTTAACCCAAACAATACTACCTCAAGGCATTTAATAATCAAACTCCCAAAGGTCACGGAATGAAAAAGTTCCTAAGAGAAGCAAGAAAAAAGAAAATAAACATACAAAGGAGCTCTGATACATCTGGCAACAAATATCTCAGTGGGAACCTACAGGTTAGGAGAGTGGCATACCATGACATATTTAAAGCACTGAAAGAAAAAAACCTTAACCCTAGAATATTACATCCTGAAAAAATATACTTTTAACAAAGGAAGACAGTAAGGAAATAAGAAAGAAAGAAATGACCATAAAACAACCAGAAATCAAATAATAACATAACATTAGGAAATCCTTACCTATCAATAATAACATTGAATGTGAATAGACTAACTCTTTAAAGAAAAGACATAGATTGAGTGAATGGATAAAAATAAAAACTAGAGCTAACCATATATTGTCTGCAAGAAACACACTTCACCTATAAAGACACACATAGACTTAAATTAAAGGGATGGAAAAAGCTATTCCATGCAAATGGAAACCAAAAGAGAGCACGAATAGCTATTCTTCTATCAGATACAATAGATTTCAAAAAAAAAACTGTAAAAAGAGACAAAGAAGGTCACTATATAATGATAAAGGGGTCAATTCAGCAAGAGGACACAACAATTCTAAATATATATGCTCCTAGCACTGGAACACCCAGATATATAAAGTAAATATTGACAAAGCTATAGAAAAAGACAAACCTCAATACAACAATTGTTGGGGAACTCAACACACTACTTTCAGCATTGGACAGATCATCCAGACAGAAAATCAATGAAGAAACATTGGACTTAATCTTAACTCTAGGCCAAATGGACCTGATAGATATTACAGAACATTTCATCCAGTAGCTGCAGAATACATGTTCTTCTCCTCAGCTCGTGGACCATTCTCAAGGAAAGACCATATGTTAAGGCAAAAAAACCAAGTCTTAACAAATTAAAAAAAAAATGAATTCATATCAAGTATTTTCTCTAACCACAATTAAAAAAATCTAGAAATAAATAACAAGAGGAACACTGGAAAATAAACACATGAAAATTAAACAATATGCTCCTGAATGACCAGTGGGTCAATGAAGAGATTAAGAAAGAAATTTAAAAATTTCTCAAAATAAATAAAAATAAAAACACAATATATCAAAACCTATGGAATACAGCAAAAGCAGTAATAAGAGGAAAGTTTATAGCAATAAGTACCTACCTCAAAAAAGTAGAAAAGCTTCCAATAAGCAACCTAATGATACATCTCAAAGAATTAGAAAAACAAAGGCAAACCAAACCCAAAATTAGGAGAAGAAAAGAAACAATTAATTTCTGAGCAGAAATAAATGAAATTGAAACAAAAAAAAATACAAAATATCAATGAAATGAAAAGTTGGTTTTTTGAAAAGATAAAAAGATTAACACACTTTTAGCCAGACTAAGAAAAAGAGAGAAGACTCAGATAAATAAAATCAGAGATGAAAAAGGAGACATTACAACTGCTATTGCAGAAATCCAAAGGATCATTAGAGACTACTATGAGCAACTATATGCCAATAAATTAGAAAACCTAGAAAAAATGGATAAATTCCTAGACACATACAAGATTACCAAGATTAAACCAAGATTAAACCAGGAAGAAATCCAAAACCTGAATAAACCAATAACAGGTAATAAGATAGAAGCAGTAATAAAAAGTCTCTCATCAAAGAAAAGCTCATGACCTGATGGCTTCACTGATGAATTCTACCAAACATTCAAAGAATAATTACTACCGATCCTAAACCATTCTCACTATATAAGATCATTCATTCAGAAGTGGAAATACCGTCAAACACCAACACTGCAATTGTAGTGTAGTGACTATGTAGGCCAGAGTCCACAACTTGGTTGCTACTGGGGCCATTTAGTGAATGTTTTAGGCTTTGTAGGCCATATGGACTCTGTTGCAACTACACAACTCTCACCTTATAGGATGAAAATAGCCATGGAAAATTTGTACAAAAATGAGTATAGCTATGTTCCATTAAAATTTTATTTATGGACACTAAACTTCAAATTTAACATGTCATGAAATCTTTATTTCCCAACCATCTTAAACAAAAGATGTTGTAAAAGACCACAGTTTGCTGACCACTAGTAGACCGTAAGTGGCCTGTCAGTGATATTATCACAAATCAATCTGCTGAATATCATGCAGATCAAAAACAGCACTGTCAAAGTCTATGTCACGTCATGAAGAATTTCATAAACTAAATGGAAGAAAGATTATTGACTACCAGATATGTAGGCAGGAAGAGAATTTCAAATGTAAATGTTAGAAAGGGAAGGTAGAAGACACTGAGGGATTTAATAAACCAGTGAAATCATCTTCTTTTCCAATTTCTGTAGATGGAATAACAATAAATGCTGATGTCATATTTGTCACATCCCTATGTAAAAATCAGCAAGAATTTCCTAATAAAGAACATTTTTATCTTTTTGTTTTAATTGCATGATGTTTTTTTTAAAATTAAAAAATTAATTTAAAAAGCTTATATGCATTTTCAGGGAGATAACTGATAAGTAAAATGCATTTACTGATTTTACTTTATTAAGTCATTAGAGATTTAAGTAATTTTTTTATCTTAAATTTAATTCATATATATGGTTGATCACTAAAAAGGATGATAGCAGACAGACTTTTTAGTTAAATGTATAATACATTTATATTAATAAGAACTTTTCTTTCTATGTTGAACAAAATGCTGCCCCTCTCCTTTCCATTTTTCCTAAAATTAAGATACTTAATATCTTGAAACATTTAGATATGCACAATTGATGTATAGGCTATTTCCACATTTAGATCTCTGTGTCTACTTTTATTACCTGTGAGCTAAATTTTCCTGACTTGCTTCTACTTCTTTTTTTTTTATCCTGTACTTAGATTTTGTTGATGGGATTTATGGAGACATCAAAAAGATGAGATTATCTTTAAAAGCATATTAATTAATTTACCACCACGTCTAAGCTCAGCCGTAGAGTCAGACTCCATGGATTTTATTTTGTCTTAGATAGCTTTTAGTTATGTGATCATCAAGTTATTTAAACTCTATGTTCTTCACTGTCCTCATGTTTTAAATGTTGTCACAATAGTACCTAACTCACAGGATCACTGAGATCGAATAGTCAGATTCATGTGAATTGTTTCAGTTGTGCCTGTATTGTAGTAAATATTCCATAAATGTTAGCTATTGTACCAATCAAAGCCTAGGCAGAACACAGATGACACACCCAAAAAGGAGAATTTAACTGAAGAGAGTAAAACAAACAAAAAAGGACTATTCACAAAGGTGTGTTAAGATTAAGGGAAACTAACAAAGCAGGGAGCACCCCAGGGCTAGCAGCAGCAGGAAGCACAGCACAAGGAGAAAATAATTACTGGAATCCAGAGGGAGAAGGGGCCACACGTGGGAGGAGCTGTGGCATTTGCATTCAACCATGGCATTGTGGTAGGGAGGGATCTGGGCAATAAATACCCCAGCCCCATTCATTGCAGAGAGAATTTTGTGCCCCGCAGGTAATAGGAATCTTTACCTGGCTGGAAGAGACCCAGCATGTCAACATACGCAGCACTTTGCATGAAATTCCTGCAACAAAGTGATGTCATGCTCTCTTTGAAAGTCTAAATGTAAAAATATGCCCCTTTGACTTTTTTCTTTTATTATTGCTATTGTTAAGTTTCTTTTGTTTGCTTTCTGCCACCCTCATCCCACCCCCACCTCTGAATAGCTAATGTTCTATTGGTTCTTACCACCCATATGTCAGAATATTCCAGATACTTGTCCTTGTCTATAGGACACCCTTTACCCAGCCAATACATTTTTTGTTTGTTTTTGTTTGGTTTGGTTTTGCTTACATTTTCCTGTTTGTTACTTGCTGTAAGGAACACTAGGTCCTGAAACCTCATTTCCCTCCATTTGCGAGAAACATTGTCACTAAAACTAAGATATTATATACTGAGATATAGTGAAAAACCACTCCCATGCTTTAGAATGTTTTAAATTGTAAAATGTCTTATATTGACTTATTAAATCATATTTTGTTTCATTTATTATTCTTTATTATCTTTAATACTGAACAGAATTTTTTGGTTGAGTCAACCAAGGTCAGGAATCTGAGAAACCGGAGTCTCAGGAGAAAATGATGAAGCACCTGGGAGCAAACTTACTGGCTGAGTAAGGCATTGTCTCAAACAATTCTGCAATTAAAGGTTTGAAATCCCTGCAAAATACACATCCCTTGCCATTACAATATTAGAAGAGTATTGCAATCTGTATTTGACTCCCTCCTATAGAAGCTAGGTCATTATATTTTATAAAGTGCACTTTTGGAGATAATAATGATGGAGGAAAGGTAGGCTATGTATATATACAGTGACAGAGAGAGAGAGAGAGAGAGTGTGTGTGTGACTATTGTTGGTTAATTCTGTTATTGGTTATAAAAATTATTTACAGACTAAAACAATTTCTTATGAACAAGACTTGGAAATAGAGATTTTGTGTGTGTGAGAGAGAGAGACAGAGAGAGACAGAGAGAGAGAAGGAGAACATCTTCCCAAATTATAACTAGTAAGTTTTCTCTGAAAATTTTTGTATATACTACATCCATACCATTTTAAAAATCACTGGATAGTCAACTCAAACAAACACTAAATTTAAAAGGTATTAAAGGCAGTTGTATTAAGGCAAACTATTGAGAGCTATTTTAATAAGTCATTTGAAGTAGGACATAGTTATGTTGTAAAAGTAAGAAATTTCAAACAGTACCTTTACTGAAGTTTTAAATAACTAGAGCTCAGCAGATACATTGATTACCTCCTATGGAAGACAGTTTGTACAGGTACTGGCTACCTTGGTAGAACTATACAACACAGTATCTGTTCTTACACAGCACACAGTTACATATGAGAGACAACTCAAGTGCACATACATCTGGCTAGTCTACATAAAACAAGCATAGAGATAGGTGCAGGGTGCAATGGAAGTATACATTGCATATGAAAACAGAGGGAACATCATAAAGGAAGTGACATTTGAGTTAGACTTAATTAGGACACAAGTTCATATTATATATTTTCTGAAGCACTGCAGATTATAAAAAAATTTTACTGAACCACTGGAATCTATGAAGGGAAGAAATATATTCAGTGGACATTTTTTCAGTATTGATATAAATAGCAGGTTGGCATAATTACATTAGATAAAACTTTCTATAAATAAAGCAATATAGACCTTAGGTGTTAAACAAGGGCAAATATCTAAGCTGAGATTCAGAACAAGACATGCTTGAAGACTCTTCAGGAGAGTCAAGTGAGTAAATTTGATTAAATCCTAGTGGTTTATATAAACTAAGGTAGTAAATACTTTTATAACAGTTAAGTGATTGAAAGCACAAAAAGATGAGGTCAATTTTCCCCACAGAATTGAGCAAAAAAATAACACTCTTTGATAAAGGCCATTCTCACTGGAGTTAAGTGATATCTCATTGTGGTTTTGATTTGCATTTCCCTGATGATTAGAGATGTTGAACATTTTTTCATATGTTTGTTAGCCATTCTTATATCTTCTTTTTA
>CM052439.1:53806825-53832758 GCA_028533085.1 Varecia variegata
CTTGCTTCATGCCCTAGATATTTCACTTTTTGAGATCAGTTATTCAGAGAAAGGAGATAGTGTCAAGTCTTCTCTTATCCTAATCTTATCACAAACTCCCTCTCTTTTATTATGATATCCCAACTAATCCTCTACCCTTCATATATGCTTAAGAGGAATTTTGTTATTCCTTCACCACTCTCCCACACATACCACCCAACACAAGATGTAGCAGGGTATAATTACACAATCATATAATTGCATATTTATTTGTTAATATCACCAAGACATGCTCATGTTGAAAGCACATTATAATCCCAACTGATCCTAAATACCAAGACTTAATAATTTAAAACTATAATAATAATTTAGACAATTCAAAGCACTTCTTGAGGGTGATTGCTTCCTAAGATCATTTTATGTGAAAAAAAAGTTTAAAAACTTTAACTAAAATTATGATTGTTTTAACTGCAAAAATATTTTTACACATTCTGATAGATAAGGTACATTTAAATAACTCTGAATTGTTAAACCATTTCTCTACAACTTTTTACAAATAAACAAAAAGATATCACATGATTGAAATTTTTCTTTATTATTAATATAGCTAGCAATTATATCTTCTTCCAAATAAAGGTCTTGATTGAAAAGTTTAATCGAATATTACCAGAAAAAAATTACACTTTTGACTTGCAATGCCAACCTCCATCTCTGCTTCCACTCACTTCCAATTTCATTAAACCCAAATTTGATAAAAGGGAGATGACACTAACATGAATATTATAAAGAGATCAGCAAACAGATTTTACTTTTCATTTTTAATAGGATTTCATGTCATTTTCTTGATGTAGGTTATCTTTTTAGACACAGAAATAACATTTCAATAGGGAATACTCTATTGCTAAGGGTATTCAGCATGATCATCAAAATGTGTATAAAATTCATCAGTGTCTATCCCTTCTTCAAGGCTTCCCACTGCCACTCCATGACAAGTGAGTCTAAGACAATGCCTAGAGGAGACTGGCTTTAGGAAAGATGCAAGAAGATTCTGAGACGGCCAACAGAAATGGAGGGGGAAAAAAAGAATTTATGGTGGGAAGCTTCATAAAGAAGGCCAGTTTCCTTGCAGGAAGGAAATTTGTGATTACATCAACTTTCTTTTCTCTTTACACAAATCCTGGTGAGAGTACTCAGGAAACTGAGGGAGTTAAAGAAGGGAAGAGCTTGAATAATTAATTTAGATGCTGGCAAACCAGCCCTTAGTAATCAAACTATATATGCATAATAGATGTGTGTTGGTCTAATCTAGTGCAAGTGTTAAATAGAACCTGTTTTTAAACAGGTCATTCTGAATAAGAAATAGCTAACTGAAGTATATACCATAAGTTTAACATAAAACAGTGTTATTAGTCTCCAATTCAAGGATTAATGTCACTAAAATGTGTTCTGCAAGAAAGTGTTTTGCTATTGAGGATTAATTATTTCCTCCAGAAAGTCCATATGCCACAAATAGCCTTTTCTGAGGAACCAACTGATTTAAATGGAAGAGATATTTTATCTTACAGACAAGGATTTAATTTCCAAGAACAGGCCACCCAAAGTGAGTTTCACCAACTTGGCTCTATATTATCACCCACCCTTTTTTCCTGTCTCAAAGAAATAACATTCTTGAACCTTCCTTCTCCTTTCTCTTCTAGGATCATGATTTATTTTTTATTTCTTCTTTCCTCAATTTCTCTCTACTGACTTCATATCCTTACTCTACAAAGGGGCTTAGGTTTCTCTAATCCTAACTAAAATCAAGCTATAAAATATTATCTCTCTTATCTTTCCCTAGTAAACGTCTTAAAACTTAAATATATTCCTCAGATTTCTCATTTACTCCTCAGTCAGTGTCCCTGCCTCTGCCAGTCTACTAAACCTCTTTTCTTGAAATTCATTCATGATCTAATAATAATAATAAAGTCCATCAGCACTACCCTATTCTCTTATTAATCAACCCTTTTATGGGTTTTATATTGTTGCTGATCCCTGCTCTGGTATTTAATTTGCCTCCTACAACACTGTTATTCCTCCAATTTCCCCCATTACTTTCCACAATTAATCCTTTAATGAATCCTTTCTAGATTCGTTTTACTCCCCTAATGTTAAAATTATGCTCTCAGTCATCTTCATTCTGCTCTTATTCCCCATTGCTGTTCATTTATGTGTGACCTAATTCTTGCCCACAACTTCATGCAGACCCATATATTTGGCCTTAACTTCTTATCTGATATATAGACAGAAAAACTTTGGCTTCTTACACAATATCTCGATATGTGAGTAAGTGTCAGTGTATCGAATGCATAACATCAACATCAAAAGCCAAATTCATTACCTTCACTTTTGCTGCCCTAGGGGAAAAGAAACAACAACAACAACAACAAAAGTTTCAATCACATTCGATTATTTCCATTCTCTACAGTTCTCCTATAGGATGCCCTATAGTTCCCGCATTTTCTTATGCTTGCTTGCTTCACCCGTGTTCCTGGAATAAGCATCTTTCTGTTTTTATTTATTTTATTTATTTGTTTTTTATTTATCTGTTTTTATTTATTATTAAGAGTATCCAAATACTCTTAAAGATCTAATTCAACTTTCATATCTTTCTAAAATCTTTTTCTTTGGGTTCTCAGCTTCTCATGGACAGAAATTGTCACAATTGTTTTATTCTGAATCCTAGATTGTAACACAGTGCCTGGCACAAGACAGGTGATTGTATTCCCGTCACATTCACTTTTCACCTTTCTTCATTCCTCATTTTGGTGTTTATGTTTTGAGCTTTGGTAGTATCTGTGCATGTAGATTTCCATGTTAAACTCTATGAGATAAGTGAGGTAAGCTCTGTGACTGTTTATTTCTCAATCTCTACCACGGACATTTCTTGGCAGATATGTGGTACTCCATAACTATCATATTTAAAAGTGACACATTTTAATCCCATTCTTTTCCCAAAATATTGAAGAAATAGGGTGTAGTCTGTGCCTAGTAAGTGAAAAAAGGAGGGAAGACCAGGACATGAGAGGACACCCTTACAATTGTCAACAGATTAATTTATATGTGAAGTTTGCTCTATCAGGTAGGAGGAGTAGAGTTGTGAGCTAGTATCTGGCCATCCATGTCATTTACGGGCATAGGATAGAAGAGTATACCTCACCTAACAGTGAACAAAACATTCTAAGAAAGAGAGAGTCTCCATAGTTGTTAATTGAGTTTTTGGGGTGCTTTGACAGAAACCCTGTGAAAATTGAGCTCTGCATATAATATGCCAGTGAGCAACTTGTCACTGAAAGAAACTTTATTTTATAGAATTTACCCCCCCAAGCACACATATAGTTAATATCAACACATCTGGTATATACCATCTGGATATGTTCACACTAGAGTTAAGTTGTGTTACTGCTATCTATGGAAGATATTGAAAACTGTCAATCAGTGTTCTAGCCTTGCCTGATTCTAATTTAGTATGTGACTCTGGGAAAGCCACTTAATCTTTCAACCACAGTTGCTTTTCTTTAAATGATAAAATAGATAAATGCTAAAAAAAAAAAAGCCCTGTGATTCTAAAAATCCTCATGTATATAGAACATTAGAACTGAAAACTCTTTATTGATTCATCATATTAAAAGGACAGATTTTTTCCTCAATTTGTCCAAACGATTTAATAAAATCATTCCCCACAGTTTTCACAACCTCTGACACAGCACAACTCCCTCTTTATAGGAAAACGATGACTGAGATAGAAACATCCTGATGCACGCCCCCACCCCCCGCCTGCCACCTCCACCATCACCATCACACACACACTTACACACACACACACACACACACACACGGAGATCTCTCCACGAGATGAGTGAGGCATGTAAAAATGATCTTACAAAAATAATTTTTAAATATTTTAAAAATCTATCTAAATGACCATCAGTGTCTTTTATACGTAGGATTTCTATATTTCTTTATTCCTATTTTTCTGTTAATAATAAAAAGAGGATTTAGGGGAAATCATGAGAAGCTGCAGAAAGGAGCTAGGCTGTTTCGTGCAATTTCCACCTACTGAGTCATTGCACTCTTTAGCACAGCTAATGTCACATGACCTAAAATAATTGAAAATGTGAGCTCCTTCTATAATATCAACTATTTTAAATGGCCATAGTCCTATCACCACAAATCCACTAAAATCTAAGAAAAATCCATTTTCACAGCAATTTGTTTTCGGTTTACTCCTCACATTCATACTGGGGGTGGGGGAGGGTCTATACTATCATTCCAAGTATATTAAACACATTACATACATCTGATTCATGTGTGAGAAATGACTTACGTATTTCTGAAAGGTATAAACAAAAGCATAAACAATTTATATCATCATAGCCGGCAGGAATTGTTCAAAAGGCCTTTGGGCTTAGGATGTTGGCGTGCCTCTGAGGCTGCTATCAGAAGGTTCAGCCCTGGGCTTTGGCAGAGCCACTGCCATGTTAATCTGCTTCATTACATCTCTATAATTTGTTCACTGCATTGAGGAACAGTATTTCCCTTGAGAGAGCAAGAACCATCTTTCACTTGGAAAGCTTTACCTTCAAAAGGTAAACAAATATAGCCACAGACAGACACTAATGACTAGAAAGCCAAAGAAATGTTAAAATACAACATGTCATAGTCAGAGCTCATTTTTGGCCTAGGAAGATTTTTAAATGCACAACAGCTAAAATTAGAGCTTTTGAATCTTTTAGATCTGAATATAAGCTTACAAAGCACACATCTTGTCTTAAATGTCACTATTAACATAGATAACAATTCATTGATAGATCAAAGACAAAATCATGCTGGCTTACCTGAAATAAAGAGAACTGTAAATCATAGCACAGAATCCATGTATGTATTGAATCTAATAGTCTCCAACACAATCCTTCAGAACATTTACTAGAGGAGAAAGTAAAATCTCACATATGTTCTGTCCTCATTAAAGAAAAACAAAAACAAGAAAGGATGACCGCAGCATCCTCTCTGCTTCTGCCTTAGCTTTCTGCTCTGACACTCACTCGATGGTACCCAATGTCTGTTAGAAAACAGCATGCTAAATTGAAAAAATAAATAAATAAATTCAAGGCAGCATCTTACATGACAGCTCCATCTCCTGGCCAAAAGTGGAATCATTTTAATTCAAGTTCCTTTGGCAATGCAGCACTTAGCAAGTATGATTAAATGGTGTACAGCACATCATTCTACTGTATTTCAAATCAACTACCTTAATTAAATGTAAGTTAAAGATTTAAGAAGCATTATAGTGGATTTTAAAAACTTTTAATTCTACTCTGGGGGCTTAAATGTATTTACATTATGTTTAAATTTTTCTTATCTTACAATTTATTTAATTTTTTGTCCAATCTGAAAAAGTAATATGTTTCTCCCACAAAACAATTTTAATGTCAAGCTTGTTGTTAATGGACACCTCTTTGTGGAAAAGTGTAACTTTTATTACTAGAGAAGTTAGCACATAACACATTATGTTAACATTGCTGCTGTTTAGGGGAATGCTGTAGGGTTAAAGTTGATGTAGGATGATGAAATGACTAAAAGATATACCTGAAAAGCTACAGTTAATCCAAGCTTTATAAACTATTTCAAAAATACAGATGTCAAATAACAGGTTATATGAAATTTGATAATTGTGGCATACTATAGTGTATAACTATATACTATTTGAAAGTAAGAGCAAAATAGCAAAATTAAATTGTTAAAAGAATCCTTTTGGTAAATTGCATCATTTATGAAACAAAAGTTTTACTGAGCATATGATGTGCTCAATATATACTTGTTTAATTAATTTTTATGTTCAGTTTTGAAGCCCATATCTATTTTTAAATTTCAAAGTAAAAAGGCATTTTCCCTCCCACTTTTTTATAATACCATTTAAATTCAGGGACTGGTATATGAACTAAAATTCTCCCTACTGAAGTTTTTTGGCATCGCAAGCCTTTCATTCTCTACAGCAGTAACGCTGTCCGTGGTGCTGAAAACCAATTCCAAAACTCACAGTGTTCTAGGTCTTAAATTGGTCTGAAATATTGTCTTTATAATATTTGATATAAATTTTCCTTATAGAAGTCCTAGATAAGACATATTAAGTGATAGTATCTAATGTGCAAGAAGTTTAATAATATTTTATCCACAAAGTATGTATATATACATGTCATCCAGAAGCTGTAATGCTGATGAATCTATTTCATAAAAATAAAATTGCAAGCCACATTTTCATTTAGCAAGTAGCCAGAGTCCTATTACATAGATTATTCTAGCATTACATTGCGCCCCCATTATAAAATAGATGAGAGAACAACAGCCCACTCTTCAGTAACTTATCCAGAGTTAATTAATAAGCAAGTCAAAAGAACAAAGTTGATTCCTTATATTTTACCTTACTTCTATTTCTAAAATATCATTATGATATATTTGTATTGTTTTTAAAATATACTATTAAGACTGCACAAATAAATAATTAAGGTGACTTAGTATACCTTAATGTGTACACTTGACTATTTTATCTCATAAGCTTTTTGCACTAACATAAGACACTGTTCTAACTCTCAGGGCACATAAATTATGACAATTTTTCCCAAATTTTCCACCAAATCACTCTTGATGGCCAAGACCCTTGAACCCATAAGATTAAAGCCTAAGATGCCACAAACATGAAATATCATTGAAGCTTCACTTTGTCTTTAAAACCATGGGAATTTTACAGTAATTTATATAATATTTAAATATTTTTCTTAACATGGTAATTATTTCCTCCATAATCTTGAGGGTAAATTTTACGCTTCAGGAAGATGTTCCTAACTTATCCTGAGATTTTTGTGTACCTCTAGGCATGCCACCCTCTGCTCCTAGGGATACAATATCCCAGTCTGAGGACCATGAGCTTATATGACACAGCAACCAAGTAATTCTATTAAACCTGAAGGCATATCACATATTACTCTTTTCAAAAATTTCCAGTGGCTCCTCATCTCCCTCAGCATAAAGCCAAAGCCTGCCCAAATGCTCACAATGTTCTGCACAATCTGGTCCACTTTACTTCTCTTATGTTATTCTTGCCCTTACTCACTTTAGCCTTTCTGTCTTCTTTTTAGTTACTCAAACATGGCAGACATGCTCCCTCTTCAGGAAGTGTCTGCCTTTTAATCTTTTTGCCTGGAATGCTCTTACATGGGCTCCTTATGGCTCACTTTCCTCATTCTGGTCATGGTTCAGAGCTGCCTCAATAGTGGGGCTGGCCTGGCCCCCAGTACCACACCTCACCTCCTCCTCTGATTTTCTCCCTGTAGTACTGATTTGACAAACTTAGCTGACATGTTTTGTTTATTGTCTGCCTTCTCTGAGGAAAATATAAATTTCACAAAGACAGAGATATTTTCCTGCTTGGTCACTGCTATAAATATAGTTCATAATATAGTACCTGAAACAGAGAAGCTGACCAAATAATGAATAAATGTCCTAGATGTAGAAAATGCATATCACTTTTATTAATCCATCATGGTAATGCTATTATTTTTGTGTGTGAATTCCTATGTTCTCATTAATATGTGTGTCATAAAGTGTGAAATCAATGTTCTTTGATTAAACTATCTAAACTATGTTTAGATATTATACGTAAGCAGAAATCTGGACATATAGTGGGTATTCAATAAATATGTTGGGTTAATGATGCCAATGTTAAAATTAGAGCACTTGAGTTGTTTTTAAAGGAGTTCTGACAAAATTTTGATAAAATATTATTGAACAACTCTTTTTTTATGTTAGCACGTTTTTCCAGGGTAAACATATTTTAACTTGACTATGGTAATTTTGTTTTTATGAAAAACTGTTTATTCTCATCTAGAATATTTAAACTGTTTTAAAACAAGTTGTAATATTTTTTATGAAATTAACCTGAGTTAGGCATTCATTTGACTAGCAACAGCAAATCAATGACACATAATTTCTCAGTGATGTATCTCTCAGGCACTGCTTCAATCACAAAATCTACGCTTTTATTTTGGCAGCTTGATTTTCAAAATTATTTTAATTTTTAGGGATAAAAGCAAGTAAGCCTTATGTCATCTCCATTAAGTTACAGACATTGATCATGACTTACTTTTGCTATGTTTTTATTGTTTCTCACCCAACCAATCTTTTTATCATCCATCTGATTCAGGAAATAAAGGAAGACTAAGAATCTGGTTTATACCTAATATTTATTTATATTTTTCTTGCATCACTTCTTTCTGTGTAAAATATCTGCATATAAGAAATGCAAATATACAGACATTTGAAAAGGACAATTTCATTTGTACAGTTTTAGTTACTACTTTTAAATTATTGGTTACCAACTTCAGGACAATTTTAAGAAGTTGAACTCCACATCTAATGTTTCTCATGTAGCATTATCATTAGAGCATCACAGACCTTAAAGCTAGAAAAGGCAGATTTTTATGCCACGTTAAAAAAAATTGCTAATACTGATGAGAAGGATAGCTTATCACACTAGTTCCAATTAGCATGAATTATTAATATTTAATAGCATGTTATCAAAAGATTGATGAAGAAACAAAGGATAGATAAAAATTACACTGGCAAAAGCTTATCATTTCTATAAACAAAGTCTGACAAACAGAATGTTTCCCATAATTCTTTGAGAAAGGAGGTGTTACAAATGTTAACAATAGATCACATTTACTGAACACTTTTTATGTGCCATGCAGTGTGATAAGCACTTTGCATAAACTATCTCATTAAATTCCCAATAGGACTGTGAAGTAGGTTTTTAATTTTTCTTTATTAGAGATGAGGAAAATAAAGCCCAAAATCCCTCAGCTAGTAAAATATACCTTGAGCTCCAACTCAGACCTCTGTTCTCAATGCTCAGCTTCTATTTGAGCTCCACTTGAGATCCAGGAGATATAAACCCTGAAGAAATTATTCCAGTGACCTTTAAAATTTATGTGCTTTTTTGTTTTCTGCTCCGTTTATTCACCAACTATGTGACTCAAAAGGGTAAGATGGAGGTGGAAGATAGGGATGGTCTTTAGAAGTACCTCTCTTTGCTGTGGCATTTCAGAGCAGGCGATGGGTTTGCAATGGGTGGAAGGATTAACGCAGGAAGAGAAACAGAAGGAGGTGGAGTGATTAAGGAAGATATATTGTCAAGAAGTTAATGAGTGCAACAAGAGGGCAGAGTGGTGAAAAGAGAATCACAGGACCCCTAGAACTCTGCCAGAGGCACTTCTCTTTCCAGGATAGGACTCTCTGAAAGAAAGCAGAATTCCATGATCAGCTGAGTAAAGAGTTCTCATACTTGCCTCAAGCCTCACAGTATCCTGTTACTGATACCAGAAAAACACTGATTCTGACTGCTAGATCCCTACTGAGGGTAACTGAATTTGTCTTGACATCGCTAATCAGGAGATGTGCATTTACCCTGCAGTAAATAGCTCAATCCTGCATGATGAAGAGCCACTGAGACAAATTGACACATCCTGAGGCCTATGCAAAATATGGTCACTAGGCATCCACAACAATCCCCCTGACAGGTGGAGGGCTGACCATAAACTCTAAGCCCTTTTTAATGGTTCTTATGGTATCCATTTCATAGTGTTAAATTTCTCCAAGCTTATCATCATCATTGCTAATAATAGTAATTATCAGCTAAAAAAACTTTGATCAAAAAATTGCATTTGGTAAATTCCTAATTTTACCTTCTGACAATTTCCACCTCTAAGTAGGGTAGAAAACACCAAACAGAGAATGACAATCCTGTTGTTAATTCAGCCAAAAAAAAGAACTTTAGGAGGAGCTCCTTGGGCTGAGTTATGGGATAGAATGGAGAGAGTACAGATGATTAGAATCCAGGAGGCTGCACTGAGCAGAGAACACTGCTGTCCACCTATAAGAAGTGTGAAGGCTGAATCAAGAAAGGTGAAACAGAAGTCTTAATTATCAGAAGCATCCCCCACCCTTATTGGATTTACTGCACTGTAACAAGGTACAGGGACCATGGCCATATGAGAAAATTGCAGCATGGCAAATGAGAAAACTAACCTCAAAAACAAACCCTAGAGTGATGGGGCCCAAAAGATGCCAATTGTTCTGTTGGTGGAGTGGGCAGAGGAAGATGAATTCTGAAGAAATTTCTGAGTGTCTCCAGGTTCACCTTATAGGGGACATAAAGACTCTCTGGTAAGTTTTGGGAGGTAAGAGGTGGCACTGCACATCTGTTCTCTTGACCCATGTTCATCACAGTGAACCAGTTACTTAAAGTTACCTCTACCACATCATGATTCACTGAGAAGTAAAGGTGCTTTCTAGAGCCAGACAAATCACTGAATGATAGAAGATCAAGGATATCAGAAATGGAGGGAACACCCATAAATGAAATATCACAGAATTAACTACTTTTGCCACCTGGATATAAAATAGTATTCCTCCAGCATCCAGCATCATTGAATGATGCAGATATACCCAGCAGAGATGTGCATATACTCAACCTCACTTCTACAATTATAGTTGATATATAACTCATGATGTGGAACCTAATATAACAGTTTCTGTCCACAGATTCCAAAGAAGAAACCACACATATCAGAATAAATGCAGAGAACTTATCTCAAATGCCCCCAAATTTGTGAGTATGGAAATAAACATAAATCTATTAAATACAAATATATAGATACACACAAACACACATGCACACACACACACATATATATATATATATATATATATATATCCAGCTTAGTTGTTCTTGCCTTGGGTTTGGCTCCAATGAGTATCTCCTTGTTCTGAAAATTGGCAGGCAATACAGAGTCCTCTGGGTAGACTAGCATTATTTTAGACTTGCAGCCAGTCACTGAGATGTTAAAGTAGAGAGGTGAATTGAAATCAGAGTAGTAGCTTAAATGTGTCCTTTAAAGGAGTAGAATACCACCACCAGTATGGTATTATCAGAGATAAACTCTAGTGTAAGGTCAGTGGTACAGGAAGGAATATAGAAGGTCCTTAAACAAGCCAGTCAGGTCCTCAACAGCTGTGCAGGGGTACTGTCATAATTGTTCCCGTGACCAGCCAAGATTAGTTAGGAACACAGGCTGAGTTTGAGGAGGTGGTCCCAAAGGAAAATGCTCAGATCTCAAAGGAGACTTTATTGGATAGTTGGTCCTACTACCTAGCAAGACCAGCTGCCTGGATAAACAGAAATGGGACAGAGTTATCCTGGAGGACTAATATCCTCCTAGTATATTGGAGACATTAGCACATCCAAGTCAGTTTGAGCACAAGTCAAGAGAATCTTTGGGTCAGCAAGGCTTCAGATATACTAAAAGGCCATATGAAACTCTTTGCCTTCTGAAGACTAGTAATTGTGACAAACAGCATAAGAAAATACCCATGATTCATTATCAGTTACTAGAAAACCTTAGAAATCACAAGTTATGCTTGATAAAACTAGGATCTCCCAGAGCTGATAGCTCATCTGCCATTGTCCAGGTGCCTACGATCATGCACACAAGAGGGTCCCATTTTACTTCCACAGGTGGCTTGACATTCCCATTTTTATCTTTACTTTTTCATCAGTGAAGTATGCAGAAGACCTGGGATGAAATGTTTGCATATTTGGAGATTTACTCCACCTCCTTCTTGGATAAAAAGAGAATAGGGGCCACGCTACAAGTTTCTATGTATAGCTATGGAACAAAAAGGGATAAAATTGTCAGAAATAACATTGTAAACTATGATTATAATAGGGATTGAAGCCACATTATCATGTGCAAATGGAGTAGATGAGGATGGTGAACCAAGAATGAAAGATATCAATATTGAGATCCAAGGTGAGCCCATATATGAGGAAGATAAACCTGTCAGAATATCAAATATTCATCAGTGACTTTTTATGTTCCCCAAGATTATAGGGCAGAGTTGAAGGAGTGAACCAAAAGAGAAACAAACACTTGCAGATGAGATTGCTGAATGGTGAAGGATAATATCTGAACAATTAAGAAAATACATGGTAAGATAGTGGAAAGGTAAATAAGACAGGACTGTCCACTGACTCACATGTGTCCAGGTGAAGAAGGAGGACTCAAATATCTAAGTTCTAATGGCTTTTACCATTATATTTTTGCTCAGTACAAGACAGAACTTAATGGTAACTATATAGCAATGGATAAAGCTGCCTTGGCAGAGGCAGACAGAAATCTCTCTAAATTCTGCCAGAATCTGAACACTTGTCAAAGATGTTCTTAAATGATTTCTTCTACAGGGTCTGATGTAGGAATAGCTGGCTCCTATATACACTTTGGTTATTAAATAACAGATGTATATTGAGACCACAGCCAATATGTAAACATCTCTCCAATTTTACAAATCAGAAGACCGATCCTCAGAAAACGTAGGTGATTGTGATGGTTAATTTTAGGTGTCAACTTGAATGGATTAAGGGATACCCAGATAGCTGATAAAACATTATTTCTAGATATGTCTGGGAGCTTATTTCTGGAAGAGATTGGCATTCGAATCAGTGGACTGAATAAAAAAAAATCCTCTTCACCCAATGTGGGCAGGTAGCATTCTATTAGCTCTAAGGCTCAGATAGAATAAAAAGGCAGTGGGAAGGCAAATTCTCTCTCTCTCTCTCTCTATTTCCCTCTCTCTCTTCCTCCCCCCTCCTGGAGCTGGAACACCCTTCTTCTGTCCTTGGACATCAGAATTCCAGGTTCTATGGCCTTTGGACTCACACTAGTAGCTCCCTGAGTTCTCAAGCCTTTGGCATCAGACAGAAAAGCTTCCCTGGTTCACCAACTTGCAGATGGTCTATCATGGAAGTTCTCAGCGTCCTTAATTGTATGAGCCAATTCCCTTAATAAGTTCCCCTTTAATCTATCTATCTGTGTATCCATTTTGTTGGCTCTGTTTCTTTGGAGAATAGTGACTTAATAAAACTATCACTTCAAGAGGGAGAACTAGATAGCTGGCCACCTTATTCACCAGTGAGCTTTCTTTCCACTAAACCGAACAACCCTAACCATGGAAACAATGTGCAGTTACTCATGGAGATTATAGTGAGTGGTCTCGTTGCTTTGCCTTGCTCTATATGGAGGCATTCATGCATTTCCAAAGAGAGTGTACAACTAGAAAGCATTGATTTAAAGAAGTGAATCTCTAACATTTATCAAACGCCAGGATAGCAGAGACAATTCTCTGTGTTCACCAAATCATTTCATTTGCTTCTTCCTTAACCCACACATTTTCTTCTTCCTAAACTACATTTCCCAGTCCCCTGGCAGATAATAGAACCATGTGACTGACTTATAAACAATACAGTGTTAAGCACAAGTGATGTTCACCTCCTGCAGAGCTGATCCTCCACATTTCTCATGTAATCTTCGACACTCTCTTTCACCCTTTGTATCCTGGCCAGGCCCAGAGGATTCGGTGGAGGATTCTGAGGAGCCATTAAATTGATGGAATCTGGGTCCTATATCAGTAATTAAAGGAGTGCCAATCAGGAGATAGAGAATAGTGAGGAAAATCATGGAGCAAGTCACGCTTCAGAGCTTGCATTGTTGGCCAAGAAATCAAAATTAAAGAATCCTTTGGCATGCTCAGTGTTGCCTAAAGTATTATCTCTTAGAAATTTAGTTTTTAAGATGTTAATATATTTTCCATTAACATAGTTAATATAGTTTCTGTGGTCAAAATAGTTTAAGAATGTTGACTATAATAATGTATAAGCTGGAATATCACAACAAAAGAAACTGAAAAATACCCTGGCTCAAATGGGACAAAAAATCAGAGACCCATTCTGCTGTTCTGTTCCCTCCTAGGGTATTGTCCTCAACCTCATGTTTGTGGTTGACTGACATTCATGTCCAGGCCCATTGGAAAAAAAGAGGAAGTAGACAGTAAGCAATAAAATGTTAAGCAGATTTATTTTGTTACTGAAAAATTTCTCAAGATATTTAAAGGACTAATGTGTATTATGATTCTTCAACAGAGAGCTTTTCACAAGGAATTTACCATAAATATTGGAGTACAGAACTCTTTTTTTTTCATAGAACATCTCTAAGGTTAGTTTTCTACAGAACATACTATCAGAAACATTAGCCTATCAGGTTTCTTTAGTTATAAAAGCAGGGACCCATCTACCTCACCTGCCCCTGAAAGGAAAAAAGGATCTCTGGAGGTAACCACTACCTCAACCCCCCAGCACCACTTCTCAAGTTCAAGGTGGAATATAACTAGTGATGTGGAACCTAATATAATAGTTTCTATCAACAATCCCAAAGGGGAAACAACACGAATTAAAATAACTGCAGAGAATTTATCCCCACTGCTCCTAAATTTGTGTATGTGCTTTGAAATAAGCATAAAATGCTTTCTACAATTGAACTTTTTAAAGAAGGAAAATTCTTTACCCACACATTTTTAAAAAATATCCCAAGGCTACAATCAGTATTTTTAACACTTGTTATTAATAGTTAGGAGTCATCCAGCCTTGTAAGTTTAGAACAGAGTACCAGCACAGAAGGCTTAAAATATAACAGTGGGAGTTTTGCTCTTGGGGCAAATTCAATGGCAGTTGTGGTTACAGCAGCAAAGTGCAGGTTTTCTGCCACATGCCAATAAGTACAGGTCTCTCCTTGTTTTTCATCTAGTTCTCTTATTACTCTTCTTCTGCCTTCCTCCTTCTATCATCATTTTTGTTTGATCAGACAGTGTTTTAAATATAAAGAGTATTTAATTTCTCGATAATGGGCTTATAGTTGCAAATGATTAATTTTTTATATAAAGTGTATCGGAGATTATCCCTGTAATAGCACAAGTCTCCCTGTACTTTCATCCAGAGAGGCTTTCTTGAGAGGGAAAGAGAATTAGATTTACAAATAGCAGATTAGTAACTGTACTTCACCTTTGGTAGGATAGTGGAATTGGATCTAAAGTGTGAACAGCATATATTTTGAAGCAGAAAAAAAATTGCATGCTTCTGTTCTAATCACGAGCAACTATGGTTTCTGAATAATTTTTACTAAGTACAGAACTAATCATAGATGTCTCCTGAAAAAAAAAAATGACTCACTACTGTCCAAGGATGCAGTCCAAGCCCCTTGGGATGACAAGCAGTATCTTTTGTGGTGTGACTCTTGTCTGATTAACCTTTGCAAGTTTACCTCCATTGCCTCTTCACCATGTACCACGAACTTCTCTGTTGCTGAATATTCCTAATCTCCACATACATTTAATGCCTCTGCTCCTTTCTTCACATTGTTATCTCTATTGAAAACTTTTTTCTTTTCCAATATCATCTGCATGTCAAGCTACTAATCTTATAAACCCCAGGCCCTGTGAAGACTTCACCAACTATCTAAAGTAGATTCATCACTCCCTTCCTCTTTAGAGTGAGTCCAGTATTATAGCTCCTTCCCTCACCCAAACTCACAAGGTTGTTATAAGGATTAATCAAATAAAAAAATGTTTGTGAAGATATTTCTTGAACTAATAAACTACTACAAGATTATTTTGAGATTATATCAGCAGGCAGTGTTTGACAACAATCCTGAGAGAAACTTTGCGCTTGCTTCTTTTTTCTCCCTTTGGCATTGACATAAGATGCCGTCACAATGTAATACTATTGTTTAGTTAATTCTTTCATTGTAGCCCCTCTCCTTCTATTCTGTCTGTAAGAAGGCAAAGAGCAGACTGCTAATCAGAAGAGTCCCAGATGGAATGAAATTGAGAGTGTGGGAGCTGAACAAAATGTCATTAACACTGTGGGCAGAAGCAAAGGATCAGAGAAATGCTTTCTTCCTAGAAATAGCTTCTGGGCTCCTCTCCACCTAGTTTGCACCTTTAGATGTTAGGCTCAAAAAGATAGGGACAAATATTTCAAACCTGTCCTGTCTTTTTAAGTAAAGGCAATCTCAAATGTCTGAGCATACCCAGACCATTGTGTAGATCCATTCAATATGATAACCATTTATTAGCAGGCCCTGTACTAGGTGAATAAAGATAAACAAGGCAAAGCCTTCAAGCTCACCTTCTAAACAGATCAAAAGGAAAATGAAACCAAGATGACCACTGAGTGGGATACACTTCATGACACAAGCAAGTATGACAGATGACAGAACTAACAAAACTTTCAAGGTGATCAAGAGAGGCTTCTCAGGTGAACAAATAACAAAAGTATACTTACCAGTATACTTATACAACTTTACACCACAAACCTGTTTTTTATTTTTGACACCCCTTGAGAGCATATGTTTTATAAATTTATCATTTGGTTGAATATCATCTAAATTTGAAAAAATGCTATAACCTATATTTTGAATTACAAAATGAAGTTTCCCTTTCTTTCTCTTGCCCTCTATCTTGTCTAAATTTTAAATAAACTTGATGCTTATTTAAATAAACTTGATGTTTATGTAAATAGATAAATTGATGTTATATTTAAACTTATGACCCTGCATATTGCTTTTCTTACCAAGAAATTTCTATAGTCAAATAGTTCAGTTTTAAAGCACTCAATGTCATAACCAATTATTCACAAGGTAAATTTCATTTTAAGTTGATTTCAATTTTACAAAGCCATCAGCACTTTCTGGTTTTGGGGGGAAATTCAAGACCCACTTATGAAGGTGGAGGATCATATTTAGTCCCGCTAATCTATTTAATGTAGCCATTCAGACGACATTGCAAGATCAAAGCCAAAAGCCAAGCTAGCATAAGACCCTGAGCAAAAGGCCACTTTATGGCCTTTTGACCTGAGCAATTTTGGTCGGATTTTTAAGGTTCTTATATATTTCAGACAATCTTGAATCATTCTTTTTTAGAACTGATTTGATAAAAATAATGTATCTCCACTGATAAACTTAATAAACTATCAAACCCTCTAGTAAATGCAAATTGGAAATAAACCTGTTGCTTATAAAAATTTTTGGGCCGGGCGCGGTGGCTCACGCCTGTAATCCTAGCACTTGGGAGGCCGAGGCGGGCGGATTGTTTGAGCTCAGGAGTTCGAGACCAGCCTGAGCAAGAGCGAGACCCCTTCTCTACTAAAAATAGAAACAAATTATCTGGCCAACTAAAAATATATATAGAAAAAAAAATTAGCTGGGCATGGTGGCGCATGCCTGTAGTCCCAGCTACCCAGGAGGCTGAGGCAGAAGGATCGCTTAAGCCCAGGAGTTTGAGGTTGCTGTGAGCTAGGCTGATGCCACGGCACTCACTCTAGCCCGGGCAACAAAGCGAGACTTTGTCTCAAAAAAAAAAAAAAAAAAAAAAAAAAAAGACTCCTTCCCTCCAAAGAAATCTAGGGATTGAGGTAAATCAAACAACCAAGATTTATAAATAGGTACAAAAGGAAACTTCATTAGATAAAACTTAGGTAGGAACTAAACCCCCCTTGGAAACATCCTCACAAAAGGTAAAAGATGACCTTCAGATTGTTGCCGTTGGGAGAGCAGTCTTGTGGGCATGTATATGAACTTGTCTGATGACAAATTTCCTGATTAATTTCAATATAGAAACCCTGCTTTTGTCTAAGTCTGGTCACCAGCGAAATAAGCAAAAGCCTCTACACTGGCTAAACACTGACCCATCTTCAACTAGTAGGAAGCATGAGAAAGCAATGAGGCTAAAAGCAGAATGAGAGCCAGCAATCACAGTGTGTCTCCTAGGGTGAAGAGCTAATTTAATGCTACCCTTTCACAACACACACAAGTAAATAGTTTTCATTCATGCTTTAATTAATCAGATTAATTTAAGCACTGGTTGGATGGAATAAATGTTTGTCTTTTCCATTCTTGTGTGTTATGATTTGCTTGTTGGTAACTCAGCTCCATTTCAGATAGCTTAGAGGAATAATTCTGCTTATTCAAGCATGTTGACAGAGCTGGTTCCAACACAAAATCTCTCTGCATCTCAGAGTATGGCTCAAAGGTATTTGCAGAGAAAATACCATTTCTATTAAATCAGGCAAGAACATTTGTCTCAAAGAGATGAGGCAAAAAAGAAATCTCTTATGAGGCCCAGACTGAGTATTCTATGAGACTATTTCTTTATGCCATGCTATTTTTCATGGGAAAATATCTCTACCTTCCCTCTTTATTTCCTGCTAAGGGTTGGTTTAAGGGTCACCTCTTTCTGATCCTCTCCTTGATAATTTCATCCCACATAGCTTTTCTTCTCTAAACAATATTTTTTTTGCATTGATTCTAACACTTAAATAATAGAATAATACTTTGGTGCTTGAACTAGGAAATAATGTAGAGTAAGGGGCAAGACAATCCTCAGTTGAAATCTTAGTCAAAATATTCACCAGCTCTGTGAATTTGGGCACTTTACTCAATCTTCTTATAATTAGTTAATGCCTCTATGATACTTGTTTGTAACTACCTCGTAAGGCTGTAAAAGAAAATGTAGAGAGTCTAGAATATAGTAGACATTCCACAGATGTTATTATAGTATCTATACAAATGATATTATAGACTATGATAAAGAAGGTTTACTTATGTTAATTATCTTTGGCTAGAGAAAGAAATATATTTTTAGGTATAATTGGGATTCATAATCTGTTAATTTCTATACATCTTCCAGCAAGACTGTATCCTGAATAGTTCCAAATAGGTCCTTCTGAAATATTAACAAATTTGTTTACCTGTCTCTTATTTAAATGACTATTTGATGCTTGAATCCTCCCCCAAATACAAGTAAATGAAAGTTTTCCATTCCCTCACTATTCTTTGCTTTGTACAATTTCATTTTTATGTCTTAACCTCTCTCTCTCCCCTTAATAAGTTCATTTTCCTCATTTCAGTTACTCAGCCCTCTTTCTATCATTTACTTGCTTTTTAAAGAACAAAGCAAAAAAGTGGTTTCTAAGAACTTAGTCTCGTATAAGTTCTTTCTAAGAACTTAGTCTCATATAAGTGAGGAAGTGAGGAATTGCTCTTCAGATTATTGTCCTTTAAAACATTTAAATCTAGGCCAGGCGCGGTGGCTCACGCCTGTAATCCTAGCACTCTGGGAGGCCGAGGCGGGTGGATCGCTCAAGGTCAGGAGTTCCAGACCAGCCTGAGCAAGAGCGAGACCCTGTCTCTACTAAAAAAATAGAAAGAAATTATCTGGACAACTAAAAATATATATAGAAAAAATTAGCCGGGCATGGTGGCACATGCCTGTAGTCCCAGCTACTCAGGAGGCTGAGGCAGAAGGATCGCTTGAGCCCAGGAGTTTGAGGTTGCTGTGAGCTAGGCTGACGCCACGGCACTCACTCTAGCCCCGGCAACAAAGTGAGACTCTGTCTTAAAAAAAAAAAAAAAAAAAAAAAAACATTTAAATCTACATCAAATAATGTAATTCTTTTCCTGAAAAAGGAATTTTAGACACCACACAGAAAACAAGGAGACATATTTGGATAGCATTACACATAAACACCCACAGTCACATACACATACATACATACATATTTACATGCAAACACACTCTCTCTTTATATATGTATATGTATATATACACACACACACACACACGTACATATACATACACACACACACATATTCCCCAATTGAAATAAGAACTAATAAGGTCCTACCTAAACTAAGGCAGAGGTCACAAAATGGAAAGAATTGTAGGTATGCTAAAGACTGAATGTTTGTGTCCCCCCAAAATTCATATGTTGAAATTCTAACCTTGAAGGTAATGGTATTAGGAGGTGAGGGCTTTGGTAAGTAATTAGGTCATGAGGATGATGAGGGTGAAGCCCTCATGAATGGGGTTAGTACCCTTATAAAAGAGATTCCAGAGAGCCCATGTGCCCCTTCTACCATGTGAGGTTACAGCAATAAGGTGACTGTCTATGAATTAGGAAGTGGACCTTCACCAGACACTGAATCTGCCAGTGCTTTGATTTTAGACTTCTAGACTTCAGAACTATGAGAAATAAATTTCTGTTGTTTACAAGCCACCCAGTCTATGGTATTCTGTTATAGCAGTCTGAATGGAGAGATTCTAGGTAAGAGAGATATTAAAAACATATAATATAAAATTTTAAATATCTCATTTAAAAATAAGAGAAAGATGCTAAGAAAATTCAATGGCCTTTTCAACAAATGGTGCTGGATCTACTGGATATCTACATACAAAAAAAAAGTAAAGTTGGACTCCTTCCTTACACCACACAAAAAATTAACTCAAAGTGGATTATAGACCTAAATATAAGAGCTACAATGATAAAACATTTAGAGGAAAACATAGAAGTAATTCTCTACTACCTCGTGTTAGGCAATGATTTCTTAGATGTAATACCAAAAGTACAAGTAACAGAAAAAAAAAATAGGTCAATTAGAATTAGCCAAAATTCAAAACTTTTGTCCTGCAAAAGATACCATAAAAAAGTAAAAGACAACTCACAGAAAGGAAGAAAATATTTGCAAATCATATATCTAATAAGGGAATTGCATACAGAATATTTAAAGAACTTTTACAACTCAACAATTTAAAAGATCCTAATTTAAAAATGGACAAAGGATTTGAATAGACATTTCTCCAAAGGAAATACACAATGCTATTAAGCAAAGAGGATCTACATCATTAATCATTAGGGAAATGCAAATCAAAACCACAAAATACAACTTCACACTCACTAAAAAAAATTTAAAAAAAATAAAAATAAAAGCAGAGAACCACAAAAATAGGAGAAAATTCATTAAAATGAATGGTGTCATCAAAGCCATCAGGAAATAGAATTACCCCGAGAGAAGAGTCAAGATTACAAAAAAAAAAAAAAAAACCCGCCCACAGAAATATCAAGTAATATAAAGACAGGAATATGTCCTTGTATTTGGGTACTTGGTAATTTTAGGACATTAGTGACCCTAGGGAAATTGGTTTCTGAGGAGTGGTAGCTGTGGAGCCAAGTTGCAGTAGTAGAGGATTAAACAAGGGATTTATCACTCCTTTTGTTATCTCTGGCAATTTGACTAAGAGTACTCACACACCAAGTACAACCTCTAGAGCAGCAGTCCTCAACCTTTTTGGCACCAGGGACCGTTTTCATGGAAGACAATTTTTCCACAGACCGGGGACAGGGGCAGTGGGGGTTGGGGAGGATGGTTTCAGAATGATTCGAGCACATTACATTTATTGTGCACTTTATTTCTATTATTATTACATTGTAATATGCAATGAAATAATTATACAACCTACCATAAGTTGAGGACCCCTGCTCTAGAGAATCCTTAATCTTCCTTCCTTCTTACCCAAACTTAGATCTTTGTTCCCTTTCCTCGCCTATATTGTACCCAGATGTCAAGAATTTAGAGGCTTTTCTTCCTGTGTCCTTTCCCAAGTCACTCTCACCATCTTCAACTTAGAACTGGACCATAAATCTTGGCTCCAAGAATTCTAGTGTATGTCCGATCAAGTCTGGCTTTAGGTATGAGTAGATATTTTGTTTAAGAAGCCCTCAGGTAGAGAGGACTACAGCACAGGATGAGGAAATCACTGAAACTTCACTTTAACCCCAAGCCATGTAATGTGGGGTGGGTTGAGAGGTAGGGAGAGGAGTTTATTTCATGACAAACTAGACCTCAAAATATCTGAATATGCCAAGAAAAATGAGCCAAATCTTATAAAAAGAAAACAGAATGGTTAATAGAGTTAAATATAAGCCTCTGTCCTTGGTTATAAAAAATCTAACTTTAAATTTAGGATGAGGTTGATCAGGTTTAACAAAATCATGTCTGAAAAGGAAGAATGGAGACCTATGGCTGTTCAGAGAGAATAAATCTCAAATTAAAACACTTTAGAGGCCATTCTGTTTGACTCTCTATATATCACTTTGAAATTTATTCAAAGCAAATTTAACTTAGATAATGAAATGGAAAGCACCTGGGGAATAATTCAGATGAAATGATAAATAGGAAAACACCCTAAAAGTTGCAAGTTCTACATATAGGTAAATTTTTATTGTTGTTTTTAATCAGAAATATAGCAAGACATAGGAAGACATCAACTAATGGTGAGAATACCTGTGATAGAGCTTTTGCTAAAAATATATTTGAATCTGGGTCAGGGACAGGGGCTGTCCACTTATTTGGGTGTTCAGCTGTCACAAACATATTCCCTACATGACATAATCCTTCAAGGAACCATTTCTAGGAACTGTCATTTTAGTAGATGTCACCACAAGACAACCTCCCTTCATTTCTCTATCTTCTTCTGGGATTGTCCAGTGGGAATAAAAATCCATAGTAGACACTTGCTGTACTTGCAACCCTGTATACATCCCCCCATCTTCTTATGCCTGCTTCGCAATTTTTCTCTAGAGAATTTTCTCACTCAAACTCTCAGAACCTGTAGCTCAGGTGATACTGGCACTGCCTTCAGCTTCTGGCACAGTTGTGTAACTTAGACTTGGTCAAGACCCTGTATTCCTTTGGTTATCAAGCCTGGGTCAAGATTGCACATAAGTCCCAATCAGAGTCCATGGATTGGAATATCAGAGTTTTGGAACTATTTGCAGAAAGGTATACTTTCTTTTTAACTGAACTAGAATTGTAAGGAGCTTCTGGAGACCACCTTGGCACAAGAGAGGAGAGTACATCTATGAATAAAGCCAACAGTGAGGAAAGGAAAGGAGACAGCTGGGAAAGAGATTGGGTCCAGATGATTTCTTTGATTCCCTGGGTACACACTTGCCTAAAGCCATACTGCCCTCTGGACTTTCCAATTCCTTGAGCCAATAAACTCTCTTTTTGCTTCAGCCAGTTATATGTGGGTATTCTATCACTTGAAGTCAAATTATTCTGACTGATACTTACTTCTCTGTTTCTAAAACATATGCTACTTGGCAGGCAAAAGAAAACCGAGCAGTCTTTTTCATGGCCAGCTAAGGCCCCTATGCAAAAATAAATAAATCACAGGTTGAGGCTGGCTTAACAAACATCTTTTCCTTCCTAATGATTTTGATTATTAATGCGATCAATCTAACTGCATAAAACCCATAAATGGAATAGTACTACATTACAGAAACCTTTTTATTTGCAAGTGCTAAGGGAAAACATTATTCGATATGTGATAGCTCTCAGAAAGCAGTTTTAGTACTAGCATTTGAAATTCTTACATTCAATTACAAATTTGGCTTACTAAATAGCAATCTCATTTTATTTGCTCCTACCCGCACTGGGCTTTGCTTTTGCTAATACTTAAGACACACCCTGTGAATTGAGCCCTTAAGAAAATGCCTTCAATCTTTCCTGCAATTGATGTTCATATTTAAAATAGCATAAGGAGTGTCCCACAGACATAACATGTTACCTAAATGCAATGCCTTCAACTTGTGAAAGATACATGGTGGACAACCTTGCCTTGTCATTTATTTCCCCCAGGTTTATGATCTCCAGAATGGAGTCTTTCAATGTTTTCTTCCTCAACAGCTAGCTTGCTATTGTGCAGTGACACATAGAATTGTAGGGCTGAAGTTTCTAGTGGTTATTTAAATATTCCTTTCTATATTTTAACTATTATTTATTCAGTTTTTATATATAAATATAAAATACTGATATACATATAAATATATATACTGAGATGTCTTTATAGGTGAGATTGTCTACAACCTGAACCATTAATCTTTCTCCATGCCACTAAACAATCATAATCAGATCATAATCAGAAAAGACTTTCTCTTCTATCAGATATTTTCTGTTTAGATCACTAGCAGCAAGCAAGAATTTGATTGATTGTGTGGTTTAGCTATGTCAGACTCTGGGGGCTGGTGGGGTAGTACTTTAGGAGGTAAGAACTCTGGTTTATGATAATGGCTGTTTCTTGCTCACCAAGTTGTCCACTTGTTGCTTAAGGTTCTCATGCACAAACAGTTGAAGAAATAATTTAAGAAATACAAGATGCTTCCTTTATCTTCATTTGGTCTTAAAATTACTACTAAAAGAGAGTTCTCAGTTTAATAATTTGTAGAAAAAATTTCTAAGTAATAGAGAAATTGTTCATGTCACTCAATCTTAGAAAAAACCAGTGAACCACATTATTGACAGTTATCATCATTTATATCATGCCGCTTGTCAGTGATGATATAAACAATGATAGTCCAATTAATCTACAAGGACACTATTCAAACAAAGGTGCACCACAAGGACAAAATCACTGGAGTATTGATAAATTTTGCTGGTAGAAAATTCAGTAGATATTGGGGATGTTGGAAAGTAAATGAATCAGTGGGACTTCATACACTTGCAACAGCACACAACAAAGGAGTCAGAGAGATGAAATGAGTGTGGATTAAATAGGGTAGGTTAAGCAGGATGATTAAATTGGAAATGTCAACCAAGGTGTCAGGTAGATAGTGAGGGATTCTGGGTTTCCTAGGGATGAAAGTGGGTGCTGTTGCCCCCATCTTGGTCCTGCCCAACCCTGATTCTCCATAACCTGGAGGAAGAGGGAATACCCTATGAATCTGCCAATCAGAACTTGGCGTGCCAGCTGCAAAAAAATGCAGAGGACTCTCTAGCCCATGGGCCAAGCCACATGGGTACCATACAGTCCTGAAAGTGACCTAGTACCTACATGTGTAGTTAAGGCTCAGGTCATGTGACTCCCAGCTGTCTAATCAAAGTGGTTCCATGGTGACCTCTGAACCACAAAGGAGTCCCTATCTGGACACTTGAAAATAAGATACAGACCACAGCCAGTCTCTCTCCCTTTGCCCTTCTTTTTGCCTGCCCTGCTGCAACAATGGGTCCAGTCATCATCCATGGCATGTGTATCATGCTCTGTAAGCCTGTATCTTGCTCCTGCTCTATAATCCTGTCTTTCTCTCCTCAATAAACCTCATTTTCGTGCTTACCTAACTTTGGTGTGTCTGGTCATTCTTTGACCATGGTTTCAGACTGAAACCTAACAAAGGTACCAAGAATTAAAAATGCAATTCTATATTCCAAATAAGGTTCCAGACATTCATATTTGAATGAAGTGTGACTCTCACAACTCTGCATCCTCTTCAAAGGGACAAAATTTGGTATGTGGAGATTAGAGAGGATTTATGAAGAGATATTTTCTTTTTTCTTTTTTTTTTTTTTTGAGACTTCTACCATCAGTCTCAAACACATTCTTCACCAAGATATTATAGAATGATGGAGGGATCCTCATTCTCCCATCAAGTGTAATGATAAGGGCTTCAATGCAATCAAGCAAGAAGCTTGATAGAAATCTCCAGCATTCAAGTAATTATAGGGCACCGGGAAATCTAAAATGCTGCTTTTACAAAATAAATGAGAGGTGGTTTCTGCACTAGTATTATAGCCCACCCCTAGAAATTATTAGGCAAAAAAAATTGAAGAGTTTTTATGTAGTCAGTTTGGAACCAGTTTTATTTATTTATTTGTTTGTTTTTTTGTTTTTTTTTTGTTTTAAATTTTTTATTACTTTTTTTTAAGCAAAGAAAGAAAAGCCCAAAAGAATATTCTTGTCCAACAACCTCTAATGGAGAGCCAAGCCATCAACTATTTTGCACTCCAGCACCATGTCCACCTTGCTGCTCTACTGCTTCCACTCTCTAACGCTCCCACCTCCACCTCCTCCACCACTCATCCTACATATCTAAATTTATAATATATAAGTACAGGCTAGGATGACTAGACTAGTGGTTCTCAAACTTTTTGGTCTCAGGACCCCTTTTTCACTGAGAATCCTGGAGAATTCTTTCTTTTTTTAATTTATTTTTTTTTTATTTCAGCTTATTATGGGAGTACAAAAGTTCAGGTTATATATATCGCCCATGCCCCCCCATCCCCCCCCCCCCCGAGTCAGAGCTTCAAGCGTGACAGTGAGCATTGCACTCATCATGTAGGTGTACACCCATCCCCTCCCC
>CM052439.1:53833258-53876266 GCA_028533085.1 Varecia variegata
GTATGGGTGAAGGTTAAATGAATATGTGTAAAGCATATAGAACAGTGGCTGGCACACAGTACTAGTAAGTGTTAGTTTTGTTATTGTTGTTACTATTATTGAATTTCTTCCCTGTTACCTGAGCTTCTTCCCCCAGCCCTCTACCCTCCCAAATCCTGGCCATATACCAAGGCTATCATTGCCTAAATGGAAAGGTCATTGGAAATAGACGAAAGAATCATCAAATTCTTGTGCTTTAAATTTAAAAGGTTTCGATTTAGGGTTTAGGGGTGGAATTGTTCCTCCCTCAAAACGTCCTAACCACCAGCAACTCAGAATATGCCCTTACTTGGAAATTGGGTCTTTACAGGGTTAATCAAGTTAAAATGAGGCCTTTAGGGCAGATCCTAATCCAAAATAATTGATGTCTTTACAAAAAGGGGAAATTTGGACACAAAGACAGACAAGGCACAGAGGGAGGACTATATGAAGGGATGCAGAGAGAAGGCAGAGACAAGGACCAGATTTATGCTGCTACCAGCCAAGAACATCTGGGGTTTCCAGAAGCTAATAGACAAGGAAGGATCCTTCTCCTATAGCTCTGAGAGGAAGCATAGTCCTGTTGATACCTTGATTCTGGCCTTCAAGCCCCCACATCCACACCACCCACCCCCGAATGTGAGATAATAAATTTCTGAGTGTCAAAGCTACCAGTATGGTAGTTTGTTATAAAAGCCCTAGTCAACTCACGCATTAAGTATAAAACAGAAAGATTCAAGAGGAAAACATGTGGATCCAGTTTACATCTGGCTCACAAAGAAGAGATCCAGGCAAAACTCATTTGAGTCTGAAAAGGAAGTTTGTGAGGAAGCAAATGAGCCCAACTCAAACGGAGTCTCTGATAAAGGCCCCCTACATAGTTTGCCCACCCAGGATTAACAAAAAAAGGTGGAAAGATAAGAAGTTGGATTATTCAAGTGTAGAAGAGATTGTGCCTCCCTTGCTTAAAGCCCACAGAGGACTTTACATCCCATGAGTTAGAAGCAGTAGAAAGAGATGTCTATGCAGAGTGCCTGGGGCAGGGAGCAGGGCTTAAGTCAGCCATGACAGCCAAGAGGACCCTGGAAAGATGCCACTTTTTTAAATTCCCTCCTTCCCCAAGGACAGGGAAAAATTACCTGAGAGGAAGAGCTGACAAAGAGGGAATGCTACCAAGCAAAGTTGCATGGGTGACACTCCCAGGGCCAAATGGGAATGTGGATACACTGGTAGATGTGGAGGGAAAATAATGTTCATGCACCAGACAGGATTCTGCACCTGAGTAGAGGCCTACATAAAAAAGGGGGAGGTCAGGGACCATATTCTGCTTTCTCCATATTTGTAAATATTCCTGAACTTAGATCAATCTTGGTGAGAAGGAGAGAGGGAAGAGGAAAATCATGCATTGATTTAGTGTAAACCTGAAATAATTGAGAAAAGTCTTAAGCGATTCAGTTTACCTGGAACTGACTACATTTATTTTTATTTTGCCCCATCAGGCAAAATGGGGGCTGTAATTAAAAACTAAGTATGCAAATAACATTTCTTGAGCACATGGCATGAAAATATGCCATCAGCTATATTTGTCTCTCTTTATTCTACAAACTCCTTAATCATAGGCACTTTGTTTCTATCTTTGTCTTTTCAAGTCTAACATAATGCTTGACACAGTTGTCTATCCAAATAGTTGTTTCATCAATATGAACATATTTAATTAGTTCATGATAAATTCTAATTAAATTATAGTTGTTTGCTCTAAAGTAAACATAAAAAGTCAAGTGAAAAAATAACATTTTGATTGAGAAATTTCTTAATAACCAATAAAAGAAAAATGTTTTTTCTTATGTATTGTGTTTTAATATCCTCATAAGCAATACATTTTCTTAAGTATTTTAAAAACTGAAAGATATAATATACAATCATTGATTTTAATTATCTCCTGTAAGATGGATTTCAATTGTTTCTGGCATCATACACACCCCAAAAGAATCCACAGATCTAAATTAACTAGGCTTCACTGAAGTACAGAATATTTTTCCACATTTAGATTTTTTTCGTAAATATTTTACCAGAAAGCAACATATAAAGACGATCAGGGAATATGTATTACACCGGTTTCTAAGGATTCAGATGATTCATGTTGAAAATAACTCATCTCATAAAGAGAAAAAGTTTTCAGAAGACCAGAGTTGGCCACAGGAGAGATTTTACAAAACTCTACCCATAAGGTGTAATACAATCTAAAACCTGAATTTTCCAGCATAAATTTATAGCTTTCCAAAAAATTTTAGTAGTTTATGGGTGAAACAACTTTGCGAAACAAAATGATAACATTTAGAAAAAAAGTATTAGTGAGGTGCAAATAACTGAATATGCAAAAGAATCTCTTTGTCCACACTCAAATGTAGTAGAGAGCTTACTTTTTTTAGTGTGTTGGGGAATTTTACCCCGCATCACCTCACTGTTGTCATCTTGGGGCACTTTCATGATTAGCAATGCTTCCACATAGGTTTACCTTCCTCCCTGTGATAGAGGATAATGGAAGTATTTTTTCTTTTGTTCAATTTTGTGCGTCTGCCAGTAGATGGCGATACCACGTTAAGTGCTGTCAGCCTTTTTTTTTTTTTTTTTTTTTTTTTCCTCAAAGCTGTTTTCTGATATATGTTGGGTACCATAGAGTGAATCTCAGAACAGGAAGCGGAGGCATAACCAGAGAGGATTCTGGAAAGGTCTCTTTGTTTTCTTGTCCACAGAGAAAGCAAGAAAAAAAATTGTAATTAATTTGTAAACCTCTGTGGCCAAAAATCTGAACAACTGCAGGGAAAGCCACGGTATACTCTAACCATCTTGGATGCCGGGCTTTGTTATGCTGTGATTCCTAAGGCTCTGTTTTATCAGGTAAGCTGACAAAACATTTAATTATTTGCACCATAGAATCTAGCCGCAGGGTCATTTTTCTCATTTTAAAATCAAATTCATGCTGCTATTTTTAACCCAATGTTGTTAAAATGTAAATTACAGGAACTAAAGACATCATTTGATGTGTAAACTGCTTACTATTTCTTTATCTTTCAAAGGAAATAGAGCCTCTATCTAGAAATGGTGACTTATGGTACAGACTAGGGACCAATGATCTTGTGTTTTTGAAACATACAAATGCTTATGATTCATTATATTCATAGAAAATATTTTTATTATACTTAAAGCTAACTTAATGGGTTTCACGGCTGTATATCATCTATTTAAATGTCCAATGTGTCCAGTATTTTTAAAACAGAAATGTATAGTGAAATTGGACCTATCATTCTTGTGCTTTAGTCTTTCATTTAACAGCTTTGGAGAGGCCATGCATATAGGGAATGATAACAATATAGAGGTGTTTGGCTATTTGAAACACATTGTCATTTTTCTCTAGAATCTGTTTTCATAGAGGAAAAAAGAGCACTGATACTAATCATTGAAAAGAGATTTAATCTTATAATAATAAAATGATTCCTGTTTGCTTTGTAATGAGCTATTTCTTTATCCTTTAATATATTCATTTTACATTAAATGCTTACCTTTTAATATGTTGATTTAAAAGCATATTTCCTGATGAATTGTCCCATAAGCATGATAGATTTCTTTTTATTTTTTTCTGTGTGGTTTAATGATTGGTTATTATTATTATTACTATTATTGTTAATTACAAGGAAGAGCCACTTGAGCCAAAAAACAATAATTCACTTCATCTATGAGCTATATTTTCTATAATTATCTTTAAAATACTTTATAGCATAAGCATAAATGTTTCAATTAGTTAGAAATCACATACTTAGAGTAGGAAACTATTGACAGAAAATTTATGGGTATTAATTGAAACATCTTTTAAAAATCGTACAGTTTTCTAAAATATACAACAGGTAGTATAATGTAGCTTATGAGGACAAAGATAAAGGCATTAGTGCTTGTAGAAATTTTCATGGAAACATTTCATCACATTGACTCCAAATAGTGTGTTCCCAAATGAAATAAAGACCTCTGATTTCAACCAGGGTTTCCAGACAATACTAGCTGAAAGGGCTTCAAAAATAGGACTTGAGGCCTCTGAACTGTAATTTGTAATAATATGGTAAAAAATATTGATATCTTACTTAATATTAATATTTTACATTGAGTAGCAATAATAGTCCCCCTGAAAACATTTCAAAATAGTGGTTGCCTGAGAGGAAAGCCCTGGGTCTTGTATATTTCCAAAGAACTCCCACCAGAGGATATAAAGAAAACTGTTTCTTTGGACAGTGTTCCCAGAATGGCTGTTAATTGACTCCAGTGTATTGTATACACCATGCTTCTCTACAGGTGACTGAACGTGAGTAACTTTGTTCTGTGTAAACACCAGAGCTGGTCTTGATTGAACTGGTTTACATTTATGAATGGATGCTTGTATTTTGGCCCCAAATATTAGCACTTTTTTTTTCTTGGTATAGTTGCAACGGTCTCTTAGTTGTTCATCATACATGTGGTCACAGTGTGAAAAGCAAATGCACACAGAGTTCTTCACTAAATGTGCTCTTTGAAAATTTTTAGAAATCAAACCTGTTTAGATTTAATAATGTATCAGTTTGAGTATCTTATTCTTTAAAAGAATCTAATGGTGATTTCGTTTGTAAGGTCAAGAGTAATACTGTAATTTATTCGTGTAGTGAAGATAAGTAGGTTGAACTCTGAGCTGGAAATCTTGGAGTCTGGTTCAAGTTTTGCTACTAATGAGCTTTGTCACCTCAGAAAAGACACCAAGGATCACTGAAATGCATGTTCCTTGTCTGTAAAAGACGGAAATTAGAATCAAAGATATATAAGGACATTTTTCATTTTTAAAATTCTGTGATTCTAATTTATTTGGATTTTCTCCAGTTGGTTTCTCACTTTATGATAATAAAGTGGGAATCAATTTAAATTGATTCTCACTGAGTTGTATATTATGATGAATGTTGTGCTAAACATAAGAATAGAGAAACAGAGGAATAGGGATGTTTTAAATGTTCTTGGCCAGCTCCTTCTGTGGTGGAAAAAGGTAGGGAACAGCAGGGAGAAGTAGTTAAGAGCAAGAACTTGACAGGTTGAATCCTATCTCTGCTATTACTTGACAAATTGTTTAAACTTTCTGAGCCTCTATTACATCTTTTATAAAATAGGAATAATAATAACTATGTTACAGGATTGTATAACTAAAATAATGTCTGTTCAGTATTTAGTATATATCCTGGGACATAGTCACATGCCTCCTCCTCCTCTACTCCTGCCTTCCTAGACCCCATCAAAAGGACCAGGACAAAGATAAAGGCAATAAGTTTTAATCATTGTTATTATTGCCATTATCAGTGCTGGTGATATAGTATCCTCCACCACAACAGGAAGGATAGAATGATACTGCCAAGAAATTCTGTAGCTGAAAAATGAATAATTTTAATCCTGGAAGAACGCCCTTGCTGAAACAACAACAGCAAATGTGTTACCTATAATCATATCAATTAGTGCTAACATCTGGGCATTTCTTGAGCAGTTTGTAGAACTCTCATAATACCTTCTAGAAGACAGTTCTTTGTGCCCAATGATACATTGTCATGGACTCCACTTCAAAGGCTTTCTTCTCTTTAACAAAATAGAGGCAAGGGGCTATGTTGCACTTTGCTTAATAGGATATACCTATTAGACAAAAGGCCCCTGTGAAGATTCACAAAGGCAATTTCAATTTTACCAAAAGTCACATTTAAATGCCAAGTGATTTCTACTATGACCACCAGATTACTGAGCCCAAATCCCAAAGTCTTGGCTATACAATCAACTCACAAACTCTCTACTGCTTAAAACTTACTAATGGTACAATAAAAGGTGGAAAGGCAAATTGTGCCTGGGGAAATGGTTGACATACTGCAAAATCCCTGCTTCCCTCCAAAGGTTTTTTTCAGAGTGCAGCTTTGTACTCCTGACAGCTCTGTGCTACTGGGATCTTTGGGAGCTAGAACAGGGATGACCTTTCAGCACCCCAGGCTTCCTAATCCTTCCCTTCAGCCACCCTGGGTCTCTTTAAACTGACTCAAGTAACTGAGCTGTCATCTTCATCTTCATGGCAGTCAAGATGCCTTAATGGACTCAGGATTAGGGAGATCAGAAATGGCTAAGAGCTTGGGAGACTTAAAAATACGAGGGTAAGGTTTCTCAATTAGACAAATGCTGCGCTTGCAATTTGTTGCTAGTCTGTCTCCTTTGGCTGTAGGTCACTCCCAGATCTTGTGAGTCCTTATTTTTAGGGTTGAGGTGAACTGTATAAGCATTTAAAGACATATTTCTTTCACCGAAAAATGAACATGTGACTAGACAGTGAAATTTCTTCACACGGGTTGCTGTACGGATTACTTTTTTCTCATCATTCATGTACAGAAGCATTGTGAACTCACTGAATTAATGTTTCATTTGTCATCTAAAAACATATTATTCATTCCCATCTTAATATTTATGGTTGCTTTTTATCAGTTTCCCAAAACTATGACAGTTAATTACCCACCTATTGTTGAAATATAATTTAAGATAACAGTTTATTTCTGTACTTTTAGGTTCTGTTAATATTTTTAAATGTTGACTAATTTTAATTTGAAATTATCTTTGCTTTCTCTTAAATTTTACCCCATAAACAACTTTCATGGCAAGTCAGTATAGAACCTGATATCTGAACTATTTTATTTCTTCAGGTAGATTGTTTTTTGAGGTAGTCATAAAATTCAAGAAGGAAAAAAGCCAATCATATTGTTGCTTTGTGTTACAAATTCACACATTTATCTTTGATTAGAAAACCACTTTTAGTTCAGTTCCTGGCAATATTTTTCACTCTGGGGTAAAGATAACACATTATTTGGTTATGTTTGAATGGATTGTAACAAATACAGACACTAATTTCAGAGCAGAATAGTGTTAATTTTCATTTACTTAATAATACAGCAATAAATAAAATGTTGCTCTCTTGCTAAGCAAAGACATACTTTGTTCTATGAGCTGCCTGATGGGCACCAGCTCTTTACATATCTGAAATTTGAATCTACAACCAAACATATAATCAGCCACAGTAGAAGAATTCCTTAAAATTTGTGTGAATACCTACTTAACTGGATACCACAAGTTTCAATGTGCCAAGTATGTACTGATTGATTTTTTTTTTTTTTTTTACACCTCACAACCCTTTCCTTTCAGGATTTGAAGTGATAAAGAACATTATGGGAGGAATTTTAAAGATGTTTTTGATCAAGATATATGAATAAAGAACAACTTAAAAACAATTTACAAGCAGGTTTAGAATATTAAAATACAGTGCATATAGACATATGCTGGGGGTGATGGTATAATGAAATTTTGAGGGGTGTTTTAGTTCAGAGAAACCTTATAAAAGTCTGGAGTTATTTCTGTAATAATTGAATTAGGTTTTCATTCTTTTAGACACTGCATATAAAGAGTGCTTCATGTGATTAAGCTCTGTGCTGGAGCCAAGTGACAGAAGTGATGGCCTCTAAATTATTAAAGAGTGGTTTAATATTGTTTTATTCAATGGGTTAATTCAAAGATGGGAAGTCACTCTTTAAATAACTTTGGCCATTTTCTGCCAAGAAGCTCCCTTTTGGGAATTTAATCTCCTGAAATTCAGCATATACTTTATTCTTACTTGGGTTGTACAGAACATTTTGTCCTTTTCTTTTCCCAAGCATTTGAACTGGAATAATTCACTAAATCCAATTCGTACTTCTAATAATTCACAAAATCTCAATTTTTATTTCTAAGAAGTGACACTGTGCTTCTGGACTAGAATCCAACGTATTCTTGCATAAGATTTAATAGGACACATTTTGTGGGCTTAAGTCTCTACGTGAGAACTAGTCACCTATTCATTAGTTTCTCTGTCTCCTTGGTGTTTCTGCTTGTGACATTTATTTCTCTCTTTATAAGTTATTTTTGTTCTACCTAACCAAAGATGTTCCCAAGTATTCTGAGCATTTTCTTTTCATGGAATTTATGTCAGGGTCGGAAATGACCTTAAAGAATAAATTCTAGATGAAACAAACACCAATTCCTATTTGGAAAAGTGGGTAAGAGAAATGAGTGAAGCCATTCAGGTTGGGACTCAGGAACTGAAAGAAACATGCATGCCCTTTGGAGAAAAGAGAAACTCCTTCTCAAGGCTAGGAGATTGTTAAATCAAAGGATTTCTCCAAAGAAGCTAAAAAATCCAGCAGAGATCTCCTTCCTGTTAAATGTCATCTATTTCAAATTATTCACAGTATCAGATAGAGCCAATAAAACACACCTACAGCAGGATATACCCAAGATGTGGGCCATGTTTTTTTCCCTTTTGCCAATCCAACCAGAATGGTTGTCAGTGAGGGAAAATAAACCTCATGGACAGGAAATTGCTGACTGTATTTAGAAGCACAGCCACATTAGTATTCAGATTTCTTATTTGCTACTCTGAGCTCCTTCAGCCTGTTTCATTTCACATTCTTGAATCCATGCATTACCTCCTTGGTTTCTGTTTTTCCTGCTGATATTTACACCACCACTGCACTTAGCATCATAGAGCCTTTTTTTTTCCTTTGTTCTTTCTTTATTATTATTATTTAGAGATGGGAATGTCTCACTATATTGCCCAGGATGGCCTTGAACTCCTGGGCTCAAGCGATCTTCCCACCTCAGCCTCCTGAATAGCTGGGACTATAGGCATACCACCATGCCTGACTTATTTTTCTGTCGCTATTAATGCTTCCCTTACTGTTGATATCTTGTTCCTGATGTGTTAGTTGGTTAGGTAATATTCCCACTTCTGCTCTGTTCTGAAACTATTGAAATTTGTCTTTAAAGCTTAAAATTTAGGGCAAATATTTGTCCTTTAACTGTGAAATTGAGAAATTTTATTGGTAGGATATTTACATGCCCTTGAGTCCTTTATGTTCTCAAAGTTCTAAAAATTTTACTATCTTTAATAATACAGTTAAAATAAATCCTTTCTTAATATTTGTTTTCAATAATTGCATTAGTCTTACTATCAATCTTTATATATTGATACCAAAAATTAATGTATAATATTAAATTAGCATTGGAGGAATTATATTGTGAATCATAATCTTATTTTATTATTGGTAGTAAATGAGAAATGAGATAGAAAAAATAAAATGGGAAATGAGAAAAAATTAAATTTGTAAAACTTCACTAATAAAAATGACAGGAGAAAAAAACAGCTGAAGGGAAAGAGATATGCAAATATGCTGAGAGAAGACAAAGAGGTCTTCTCTCTATGAATGCTATGAGTTTATTCATAGAGTCTCCCCCTGCTGTGGATGTACATGCTTGGCTTCAGCTTAGACTAATTCAGTTAGGTTCTCTGGGTCTGGTGTTTAAAAGCTTTGTAAGTGTAGCTCAAATGTGCAGCCAGGTTTGAAACCCAGTTGACTAGAGGAACGGAGAGAAAAATGAGAGAAGCCAATGAAAACTTGGCTAGAGAAGTGAAAGATAGCTGACAAATGATTTTCAAAATAATTTCAAAATGCTCATTAGTGAGTATGTATTAAGAAAAGACACAATGGAAATACTTAAGAAAATAAAAATTACACTTAAGTCCATTTCTCTCTTGGTTGAACAAGTTGGCATTTATTCTTCATGTTTAAGTAATTTTACATTTCAAATTATTGATTTCTTACCCTTAATTCTGTGTGAAAGTTGACCTAACTGCTGGTTACGGTATCTTTTGCAAGCTAACCAGGAAAACAGTTGTGCTCACTTGGAAGTAAGCATCTATAACATCAATTTGTACAACCATAGATTCACTCTCCTTTTGATTCTGTACCTTATAAATTGCTGTCTTGAGGATTAAATCTTAAATAATCAAATAAGAGTGGGTCTATGGAAAGATACTCTTTGAATGTGTAAGTCATCCAGCTGGAAACGCAACACTTCGATTTTTAATTTTTTGAAAATGCAATTTTGGCAGATTAAGAGGAAAAGTAGTTTCTGTAAACCAACACATTTTTTAAAGCCAAAATGCATTTTAAAAGGTCTTTTCAGAAAGTGCTATTTCTGAAGAAAAAAAGTGAATTAACCTAATAGCTAAGTGAAATTAATAATTAATTGCATTTCTTAAAAAGAATCCCATTCCTAAGGTGAGTCAGCTTTTGCAGCTCTGTAAGGAGACAATCCGTGGGTTAACACTCCGGTTGCTGTTACATGTTAGTTTCCCACAGTCTTTCCCACAGCTGGGGAGGAGACATAGAGGACAACCCTGTATGTCCTTTAAAGCAGTTTATGTCCTAAAGTCTTTTTTCTACAGGAGTGTCATTTAATATGAATATTTAACTATACTTTCTTCACTACCTCTGACATGCTGTCAACCTGATCAGTAAAATTATGATCATATAGAAAAGATCTTTTAAATCTCAGTAGGAGAATATCCATATTTTGAAGCAGCTGTCTGGTGCTTCTGTGGTAAACAGAAGACATACATTACCATATTCAAGGCCAGGCTTATGATGAACGTCTGTGACACTGTGCTTGGGTTTTCCCACTGAGATTGGATTGCTCACTTTTTAAAAAATTACATCCTACCTTTATAAACAAAGTATTTATGAAGTCTGCAATAAAAATATAAATAGTAAACCAGTAAGATATTAATAAGAATGAAAGCCTGAACCAGGCTGAACCAGTGGTTTTTTTTTTTTTTGAAGAAGGGTCACCTTAAAATAATCAGTATAAAGAAAGAATATTTTATAGTGGATATAACCACTCCCCTCTACCAACATGGTGACAACTGTAAGAACTAACTTGATTCTTTTGGGGAAAGCTTTCCGACTTCTTATTCAAAAGCATTTCATATATTTTGCAAAGGAAACGGTAATGCTTAAGAGTAAATGAAAAGTGGCAGAGCACATCCAAATCATGATGCAGATCTCTATGCAAATTAATATAAAAGAGTTAAGATGCACAACTCAAACAACAATAGTGAGCTATCTCTTATGCGTTTTGTAAGACAAGTTTTTTAACTCAGTACCTTACAATTATCCTGAGTTGTTGTAAGACACATTTCTTTTAAAATCCCATTAAATGCACTATAGTGGTGCCAACACCCTATGAGATCGATTTAATCAGAAAATACTATACATTGTTTTCAATGATCTGTATCTCTCAGGAAAGCTAAATTTGGGAAATTTTACACATAACAAAATATTTTCTATTTATTCTATTTCTGAATGAAAATTTTGAAGACTAAATATTTAAGACACAAAAAGGGGCACTTGATGTGGGAACTCTCTGTACCTTCCAATCATTTTTTCTGTAAACCTAAAATTGCTCTAAAAAAATTAAAGTCTATTAATTTTTAAAGGGGGGGTGGCACTTGAAGAATGAGTGAACTCAATGTCCAATTTTGTACAGGCAGTTTTATCAGGATCCTGAATCATCCACGTCCTCGAGGAGACAGTTCAGGTGGCCCACCTGGCATATGGTAGGACATTTATCCTTCCTGGCATCTACTCCCTTAGCTCTTCTTAGGTTTCTCCTCAGGATTGCTGCCCTCTCTAGTCAGTTTCTTACTTACTACCTCCTCTTTCCTCAAAAGGGTGACAACAGACAGGCCGCGCCAGTCTTCTTGGCTCTCATTAGCAGTTCGGTTGCAGCAATCACTGTCTAAAGTAAAATTTTGCATCATATGTGATTTTCTCTTACCTGTGGCATTCTGGCTTTCCTTTAGCCTCAAAAGAATTGAGTGCTGAACAGCGTCCTCCTGCCTTTACATGTGGAGACCTTCCACTCTGTGTTCCCCGCTGCTGCAGTAACTGGCATCATCCACACCTAAATCAGGGCAGCGCACGCAGCAATCCCTCGCTTTATTTTGGTGCCAGTGATGTGCTCATTGGCTGAAGGAAAAACACAAGACTTTCTGGGTCCTGAATTCAGATCCTAGAAAAGATATTTTTTCACCTTTTCTTTATTTCAATACACTCTGTTTTGGGGAGATTTAAACAAGTGACCGGCCATATTTCACTGAAAACCACAAGTTTTGTGTTGTTATTTTTAACTGCAATTTGTATAGAATTTCCCAGGTGAGGAAATTTTTTATATTACCATTTCATGAAGAGATGATGTACATAAACTCGAATATCTAGAGTTAGAAAGGATACAAGGGATAGTTCTTTACAGCAACCAGTCTTCAAGTTATGTTCTATTCAAGGCATTCATATTACTTATTCATCAAAACAGTTTAAATTTGAGCTAGAGAGGACCTATGCAAGCACCTAGTTCACTGAAGCCTTCTAAAAATGAAGATATCCTCTAATAAGGATAGCGCATGATTAGTCCAGGGTTCAATGACCCTTGTTCAGAGAATAAGGGTATTGCAATACCCTCAGACCATTTTGTCTCAGAACATTTGGAGTACATCTAGTACACAGTCCAAAGCCTGGACACTGAACTAGAGTTTTAGAGACAACAGAGGTGCTACAAATTAACATGTCAATTTTCCTCCTCTCCCTTCTTTTTTTATAGATGTGGACACTAAACACCAGAGATCATGAGGGTTCAATATATCACAGCAAGTGATGGCAGATACAAGTCTAGAATACAGGTTGCCTGAATTGCAACTTGTATTCCTTTTCTTCTGTTTTCCTCTCACTCTTATTTATCTTTTCATTAAATCTTTTTTCTAAAAGAAGGTGTGGCAGGAACATGTTTTTATGTTATGTTGCACTGTCTTCTGAGGCACCTTCTTAGGACTGTCTGACTCTGTAGCATTATAGCCATCTCCCCACGGGCATATTTACTAGAGAAGTCATCTTCATGTGGCTGTTTGTGGCTAATGAAAAATCACATGACAGCCGAACTTCAGACCCACCTAAAATCCTGTGCTCCGGTGTAGTTTACCACTTGCATTGATCTGAAGGCAGTGATTAAAACCTCTCTGCTCTAGGCTAGATAAACCCCAATCCTTCATATTTTAAATCTCAAAAGAATGCAGGTAACAGGTGGAATAGTCAGCACCGCCATCTTCAAGTAATGTGAGTTGTACCTCAAGATCCCAGTTCTAAATTTCCCTCAGGTTGCCAAGTGAAAAAGGCAATCGACTCTCAACACTCAGTTGTGAAAACAGTGCGCTGTCATTCTGATTACAGTCAGTAAACAGTCTGTGTTTGGCTGGAAAGAAACTGCCTAAAGCAAATGGTACCGGCAAGCAGTAGGAGAAACGTGGCTGAAGGCAACTCACAGGGCGATTGTGGCTGATGTTAACAGCAGTAATATGGATCAAGGATTGTTCTGAGAATGCTGTTTGCTTTCTGTTTGTCATGTTGCCAGTTTACTTCAAAAGAGAAAGCTTCCTGCAATTCTGTTATGCTCAGATTTAAGTGTGGTTTGTGTTCCACTGCGTGCGAGGCACGCACACTTGCATGTGTGTGTGAGTGTGTGTGTGTACACGTGTGCGTGCATGTCCTCACGCACTCACACAGAATGTTCGCTTATGGACAAAGTAATTTTTCACTACAGTGTTTCTTGGTCCAAAATCCTATGATTTAAGGACAAAATCAACAATCTGACTAAATAAAACAGAAAAACTATCAATTCAGAGAGAGCGCCCTCCCCCTTTCAGAACATCTCAGAATAGGGACTTGCCCCCTTTCTTAATTCACATTTGTTCATGGGTTAGATCACTTGGAGGAGGGTGATGGAGTAAGGGAAAGATATATGCAAGACAAGCCATATCCAGTGGAAATATAATGAGACCCACATATGTGCTTTTAAATTCTCTAGATGCTAACATCAAAAAAAAGAGACAAAAGTGAAGTGAATTTTATTAATGATATATTTTATTTAAACAAATATATCCAAAATATTATCATTCCAAAGTTTGGCACTGACCCACATTTCAAGTGCTCAGTTCCTACATGTGGTCAGTGGCTACCACATTGAATAGGATGTTCGTGGAATGTTTTTTAGGTAATTGTATTCAACAGATATCCAATAATTTCCTGCTTACTCTGATAGGTAGTCAATAAGTCCTTACCCTCAAGGAATTTAATAGTAAACATAGAAGCAAAAAGGCACATCCTCAGTAACAACAGAAGGCAGAATATTATAATTATTGTAAAAAAATTAGAGACAAATATGTGTTTGCTATGGGAGTTCAGAGGAAGGCAAAATCAATTCTGACTCAGAATTGTGATACAATGAGGCTTGGAGTGTAGGAAGGATTTTAACAGGCAACAATTGGTGGGGAATGGTTTTCAGGAAGAGGGAACATTTTTGAATGCCAGACACTAGAGGCTAGGGTCTTTCAAGCAATGACAAACAGATGAGTTTGACTAGAGAAGAGCATATATATATGCAGAGAATGTAAGATGAGGCTGGAGAAGTTGATTGGTAAAATAGTTGTAGAAAGACTTTGATTACTCTTCCCCCCAAAAAAAGTCATTGGATTTGATGGCAGCATTTACTAGCCATGTGGGCTTGGGCAAGTTACTTATCCTCTCTGAACCTTATACTTTACTTATCTGCAAAATGAGGACAACAGTCATCCTGTTGATGTGAATACTAAATGAATTAATCTCTGATTGGCACAGTGTAAATGCAAGTGCATGCTTCATCCATGTTCTCTATTATCATTATTTCTCTAAGATATTTTGGAGTAGGAAACACTTTGAGTAAAGTATTCATTCCTCAATTTGCTTTGCTTTAAAGAAAATCCAGTAAACTTGGCATAGTTATATAATTATCTTTGTGGTAAAGAGGATTTTAATGTATGTATTTTGATCTAGATTAAATAGAACTACATAATTAGGAAATATGGTCCCTGTAGAGAATTTGGCCATTGTTCCTACATGGAGTCCTTTTATGTTTTATCATGCTAATAGCTGTTTGGTACAAAACTAAGTTACCCTATTTACTCAACCAATGCCCTATTGGTGGACAGTTTTGTTTTTCTAAACATTGCTACCATAAACTATGTTGCCATAAACAGAATACATGACATTATAAAGAATGGGCAGAATTACAAATAGTAAATCTAAATAAAATTTATTAAATTTTTTGAGAAGCCAAAATTAAATAATTCATTCATCCAAAAAATATTTCTGGAGCACCTACTAAGTGCCATGCACTGTTCTAAACACATGAGAATCATTGATGAACAAAATAGACTCCAAAAAGGCAAATATTCTAATGCCTATGAGGCTTATGTGGTACCCAGGAGAGACAGAAAATGAATAATAAACATTATAAGTAAATTATATAATGCATAATAATATGATAAGTGCTTTGGAAACAATAGTGCAGGGTAGGGGATTGGAAGGGAAGCATGAGCAGGTCTCTTTAAGAAGGCAAACTTTCGTTCAAGACTTGAAGGAGACAGAGAGTTAGTCATTCAGCTTACTAGAGGAAAAGCATTCCAGGGTGAGAGAACAGTATGTGTGCATCCAGGTAGAGAGGACAGCCAGAAGCCAGTTTGGCTAGAAAGAACTGAAGGAAGAGGAGAATAGAAGGAGGTAAGTTCAACTAAATAACCAGGAGGTCAGATGATAAGGCTTTGTAGGCGACTGTAAGAATTTTGTCCTTTATTCTGAGGAGCTCCTGGGGGCTTCTGAGCAAAAGAATGACATGAGTTGATTTCTGTTTTCCCAAGATCACTCTGACTTCTGGGGTGAAAATAGCCTATATGAGAGTCATGCTGGAAGCAGGGAGACAGAAAGCTTTTGCAGGCTTCTGTAAAATACTGCTATAAATCATTTCAAGGTTCCAGAATTAGAGAAATTACACCACAGGACACTACATGAATGAATAAATGAGACTGAAGAAGCTACGATTGTCATCTTTGAGAAATCATAAAAATGAAAGTGATATGACTGGTATATATGTTTCTAACTTCAAAAAAAAAAAAAACATAAAATTCTGGATCCTATAAGCTAGGCATTGCCAAAGTGTGGTTCCTGGGCCAGCAACATCAGCATTACCCGTGCATTTGTTAGAAATGAAAACTTGGGTTCCACCCATATCTACTGACTCAGTAACTCTGGGGTGGGGCCCAGAAAGCTGTATTTGAACAAGAAGCTCTCCAGGTGATTCTGATGCTAAATTTTAAGAACCACAGCTTTAAACTAGATTGGTGAAACCAGATGGCCTGAAATATCCTTCCCAATTTTAGGATACTGTGCTTCCAAGTTCAATTTTTAATATTTATTTTCATTATAAGATTAAATATATTCCTTGAGAAAAATGGTTCTAAGAAGCATAGAATCATGCCTAAGAATGAATAATTTTTTTCAGTTAAACACTTGAGGGGTTTGATTTTTATTTATTATATTTCAGCTTTTAAAAAAGTAGTGTAAAGTGGCATATTACTTTTTAAAAAATCCTAGTGCAATACGTAGTTGAAGACAGGTTAAAGATACACCTGTTAAAGACTGTGGATTAATGAAGTTATTCTTTTAAAAGTTACATTCAGCTCTGAGCCTCCTGGGCTCAACATTTCTAGAGTAAAGGCAGAAATGAATTTTATACAACACGCAGAAAGAAATCTCAGATTTTGAGTTAACATGGATCACCATGAAGGTGGTCAGATTTATTACAAGGAGAAGCTCTAGAGCACCCTGAGAAGTGGGTGTATGGTTCGTTTCCTAGACAACATTCCAGTATTTCACTTCATGGGATCTTGGTGGTTTGGCCATTTGAAGTTACCTCCTTCATAAGGACCTCAAGTCTTAAAAGCAAATGAGCAGATGGTAGGTAGGACTGTGACCCGTTACAGAAGTTAAAGAGCCAAGCAGGGTTCCCACCCAGATGGAAGGCTGTCCCTTCCTCATGGGGAAATGCTGCCAAAGACCTGTTGGCAAATCCTGTGAGTTTTTCAGTGAGCAGCCTTGAGTCTGCTTCAGCCCTTGCACTAAGTGCAGAGAGACAGAGTTTTATAGTCTAAGGAATGACACAAATGGTTTTGATCTGGAAAATTCTGAAGTAGGTATATCATGTAGCAGCATAAAGGAAGATAAAACGGATTGAAAAGAAAAGAAAATAGCATAAATGGCCAGAAATAGTGAAAGGATAAAGAGGCCAAATGATGCTACAAACAATGGGGCTATAGTAAAATGAAAATTTTAAAAACACTGGGGAACTAAAAGATCTTAAAGAATAAATAAATTTTCATACTAAGCTAAAATAACACAAAAGGGAATATAAACAACTGAACTTACCTCTATAAAATTAAATTGTTGATATTAGTCTTAACATTAATAACATTAATAGTAAATACAAACGGGTTAGGTAAAAGAAAATTAAAGCAACTTTGTTCAAGATTCCTACCTTTTCAAGATAAAGCTTCCATCGTGCTCTTTGAGCTACCACTTCCTCGTTTGTGAAATGAAGAATTTCCCTTAAATTTCTAAAATGCTGTAATTCTGTTAAGATAATTTCAAATGCAGGCTAACCATTTTTGGGGGATCTCCAGGTTCAACACACATAATAGATCATCTGAAGGCAGTTTCTGAACCATCATACCTCATCACTTTCCAAAGGGAATTCACTGAGTTTAATTTTAGCCATTATAAGATGACTTATTTGATTAAAGCTTGTGTGAGTCTTTGCAAAAGTAAATTTAAGATATCTCTTGAGCATGTTACCTAGTTTCCCTTATGCTATGCCCAAAGCAAAACTTTCTTCCCTTCAGTTTAGTTCTTGAAGAAAGGTTGCATTTTATATACAACTTTTGGGAATTGTGTTTGTTTTGGTTTCTTTCCTAAAATAGAACAAATTCATGAGATCCAGTGTGCTTCTATTTTTTCTCAGCTTCTGGGGACACTAGAGCTAAATTCCAGCCTTGATCTTAGAAAGCACTCATATCATATTCCTAGTAATCTCTACTCTTTTTCTTTTAGAGCATCCTTTTTCAAATTGTAGTTCATGTACCACCTGCACCAAATTCACTTGGGGAGCTTATTAAAAATTCAGGTCCCTGGGCCCTGCCTCGGGCCTACTTTTTTCAGAATCTCCAGAGATTGAATCCAGAAATCTGCATTTTTAACTAGTAGCACAGGTGATTCATATGCTCACTGACGATCAGAACTGCTTTAAAAAGTCTAATTTTATATCGTGGTTAATCTGTAAGCTATGGTCTGCTCTTAAAGATGAGTGAGACAAAAAATTTATTAAGATACAATGTTTGGAATATGTGATCTAAATTGGAATATGAGTTCATCCATATGCAGAAATCACTGCAATTTCCCGTGGGTATTTGGGATTGAAAAAAAATCTCTCCCATTTGAAGCCCAGGCCATGAAATATATGTCCTCTGATCTGTAAATCAATGATTTTCACAAGGATAGGGAGAAGAGAGAGAACTCAAGCAAATCAGAAACTTGTGGGATGCTTTCTCAAACGCCACTCTTTTACTCCTCCTTAACTTATTCTTTCTTTGACGTGCAGCCCTCCCACCTCATCCCCCCACTCCGCCCCCCCAGCAAAAAGCGCTCAGATATTTTATTAGAAGTGTATCTAAATAGATATTTTGGTTATTTAACATCATTCTCATTATATGTCAAGCTGGAGGTCAAAGTATTTAAAACCTAGTTTCTTGTGTGCTGTGAAGACAAGGGAAGTAACATTAATGAAGTTTGTGGCTGCGAAGTAGAGGGAAATAACATTTATTAAAGGATTATAAATTTATTTAACAATTTAATGCTCAATCTCTGATGCATGGGTCTGTCCAATGGGTACTATTAATAGTATTATTGTCATTTTACAAAAAAAAATAATAACCACAATACTATGATTACTATTATCACTACTACTAACACTATAAAACCTCCAGCTTTTATGGAAAACCTACTTTATACCAGCTATTGTATGAGTAAATTTTTACATATGTATGTATGTATATATGCATATACCATGAAGTGAGAGGTAAGAGAGGAGAGGCAGAGGCCAGATCATGAAGGCACTTGCACACTTTGCTACAGTGATTGATTCTATGTCACTGAGAGCCAATGACATATTTTAATAAGGTTAGGATATGTGTTTTGGAAAAATCATTCTGGTGACAGAATGGAGAAAAGAATGGTAGCTTAAGAGAGAGTTCATCTGGAGAAAAAGATTTTAATAGACTATGTATAAAATTTTGAAAGTGAGATTTCATGTTGTTTTGTCATAGCAAATGGTAAAGGGAGAATCACTTATCCCATTATGGGTGAGAAGCCATGACCAGTGTGGCTTATGAGCTTTCTATAAGTGAATTGAAGTAAATACAGTTTTGAATACCAATTGCTGACTTTAGAATTTACATATATTGTCCTTTGAAATAATCATTATTAGTTTAACTGTGCTAAGCCATTGCTATTGGGTATAGCTAAAAGGAATATGACATCTTGTTATTACATTTAGGTTAATATTATGCCTTGGTTTAGCAAGCTGGCTTTTTACTACAGCTTGTCTAAAATGTACTCTTAGAAGCCCTTGAATAAGGTTCATTTTTCTTATCTTAGTAAGCCAGTCAAACTGGGGTTTAGGTGGAGAGGAAAAAGAGTTAGAAAAGGAACTAGAATAACGATCCAAAACACCAATGTGGACCACACCCTCCACCAGTCCACCTGTTTGGTCTTTGAGGTATTTGAGGAAAAGAAGTCAAGGGGAAGAAGTCAGGAAGTGGTGGGGAGAGAAGGAAGTAGGAGGCGAAGAACAGGAGGATGCCAGCAGCCTTCAGAAAAAGTATATGAATCAAGGCTGCCAAAGAAAGAAGGAGAGCCCCCATCCCACTCTGGGATCCTGGCAGTGGTTCTTGGTCCTACGATTTTGTTTTGTTTTGTTTTGGTTTGGTTTGGTTTTTAGAGACAGGGTCTTGCTGCATTGCCCATGCTGGAGTGCAGTGGTACAGTCATAGCCCACTGCAACCTCAAGCTCCTGGGCTCAAGTGATCCTCCTGCCTCAGCCTCCTGAAGGGCATGCTTTTTACGAGGATCAAATATCCTTCTCTCTTGATCTAGGGCTATAAATAAACAAAGTACTAAAACACAGACCCACAGCCAGAGCACCCACTTCATTCCAAATGCCAAAGATGCCGGGTTAACTTTACCTGTGTTCTCTTTTTACACAGATCATGGAGCAAGAAAGCTGAAGCCACGCCCCATCTGAGATTTTCCAGAGATGAGATATCTGTCAAGGATTCACAGCAGAGTGGCTCACTGGGAAAAAAACACAAAATCTCTTCCAGGGCTATTATAAGACCAAGTGAGGTAATTCCCAGAAGTGGCCTAGAGCTTTTCCGGAAAAAGGTGCTGTGACTATCTAAGGTACCTAAACTACTTCTGGGTATAAATTTGTGCTTGTGGAAAGTAAACTAAAATCTTTATTAGCTAACAAGGACAGCTGTAGCAGGACAAAAAGAAGGCAGAAGAGTGATTTCCTCCCTCCTCGCCAGTTTTTTCCTCCAAAGAAGCAAACACATGGATGGAGATGTGGCAGAGATGACCTCAGGGAATGGAATGATGCCAAAGGCTATTGATGTAAGAAAGAGAGATTAACCTAGCTTTTTATCTCTTTTTCTTTTAAGAGAGACAGTCATCCTGTGTATTTAGTAAATTACCCAGGACTGTATTTACTTTGCATTTTATTATATTTATTTGGTAATTGGATCTGTAGCTCACCTCATTGTATGGGGTAAAGTATTTGGTTGTAAGCTGGTTTCTGGACTGGCCAAGTTTTTGAACTGACCAAAGAGTACTTATTTATTTGCTGTATCAAACTGTCTAAAATTGTCTTGGTCAAGAAGGATATTTATTGAACAGAACAAGCAGTGCAGAGGTTGTTTGGGTCCAAGAGCTGAGCGATCCATCAGGAGCCCAGGGGTAAATGTGTGTCTGTGATCTGCCACCCTCACTGTGTCAGCTTTGCCCTGAGATTGGCATCCCTTCTGGCTTTAAGTTGGCTGATGTAGGGCCATGTATTATATCCCAATGCAAAAAGGGCCAGAGGACAGAGAATACTGTCTCCTCCTTGGTCTCTTAGAAGAAGCCTTTTACAGACACCCACTTGCCAGAATTCCCCTCACCTTTCATTGGCCAGAATCATATGCTAATCAATGATTAGCAAGGGGCTTCGAAAAGGCGTCTGGAATGGAATGGATATTGGGGTGTCAGAGACACAATTTACTTCAGTTTGCAGGCATATAGTAGAAATATTCAAGAGTCAATAAAACTGATGATGCTGATTTTTCTATTAAAATGTTGGCTTAATTTTTGTTCTTAGTTAGCAGTTGTCTCTTCAAGCTTATACCTATTTGATAAGGACAACGTGACAGAGAACATCAACCCCTAAAAACTAATTATTATTTCCAAGGTAATTGTCTTGAAGACAGAGATGAGCTCACGATTTTTTTACTGAGCTATTTTTTTTTCACAGTTATGACATTGAATCCAGGTGGAGACAGGCGGTTTATCTCTTGTTAAACAGGTAGCAAATTAATAAATAATATCCATGTGTTGGCAATCATATGTTTAGCTAATAGGAAGGGAACACTAGTAAAGAAAGTCTAGATTTCGTTCGTATTTGGCCATGACAGAATAATATCCTTGCTGTAGAGTTACTTTCTCATTAGGTTTATTTGACTAGCAGTAACGCTGAATTCCTTGACAATAGGCTGAGAGCAAGAGGTGCATGACCTAAAAGAAACTAGCCTAGAGTTTTAATTTACCTTTAAATAACCTAAAAGTGGCTAACATACATGTGAACACATATCTATTAGGTGTGGATTTTATGTTTATTAATTCATTTCCTTTTACTTTCTCTTCTACATTAAAATAAAGACAAAGACTATATTGCTACATTTCTTAGGTTACACTCCATTCTTGACACAGGGCTCTACACATAGTAACTTCTTAGTAAGGTAGCTGACTTATCCTAATACCTTTTCAGCAAGTGTGAACTAAGAATCTTCTTATTTTGTAGGCTTAGAGACCCAGGCTTTTTTTCTGAACAATCCAAGTTTAAATCCTGGCTCCTTGGCATATTACTTTTGTAACTTGGACGAGTTATCTAACCTACCTGCACCTAAGTTTCTTGATCTGTAAAATGGGAATAATAATAGTACCAACCTCATAAGATTGTAATAGCGATTAACTGAGCTAATTTGCATAAATACATAGGAGTGTTTGATACATAGTACTTATTCAACAGAATATTATCTGTTATTATTTAATCTTCATAGCCATCTGGTTAGAAAGCCACATCAACCAACTATTATTTCAAAACTCTTTTGAAATATAAAAAATAGTATTTAATTTGGCCTTGGAGTGTTTCCAGTATTATCATTATAACATGCTGAATTCTCTGTCTTTGACTTCAATAAAATATTATGCTGTTGGTCACATGTGCAACCTGAGAATATATGGTAAATACTGGATAATCATTAGCCCAAAATGAAAATTACACTGGAAAAAATAAATAATTTTCTTCAACAGGGTGGTAGTTAATTGGTGGATCTTGGCTTTTAGATTATGCTTCTCCTATAATTGACTCTTATTGATATCAAGAAAATACAGCATCCTTTCCTCAGTAATGAACCCAGTCTTTCCCAACAACTCACACCCTTTTCATCAAGGACACGAAAATACATCGTGGATTTTTTTTTCTGATATCTCAAGTTGTATGACATAGAGCAACTTTCCATCCATGAAGACGGCAAATTTACAGCCTTCTGACATAATTTTGTTTCCATGGGAACAGACCAGAACTAATCGATTTTGTCTGCAACATAGTCATAAAAATCCCCACGGAGAGAGAAAGAGAGACACGACTGATACTAACAGGTTATAGACCGATACAATTCACTAAACTGACTGCTGTTCTGGAAAATTAGGCAAGATTAGAACACATGGGCCATATGACTAATGGCAAAAAATATTTTGCCTTGGTAATGCCACAGCATATCCCAAATGTTTACTATGCTATTTTTCTAGATTCTGATTCATTAATAAATCTCAGTTTTGTACTCATTATATTGGTTGGTATCACAGACTTTCATAAGCTTATGTTAGTATCATAGCACACTGATACGGGAGCTTACAAAACTGAATTGCGCTATACAAATCATTTTTCTGTAGTTATATACAGCTTAGATCTTTAAAGAGACAAATATGTCAACTATAATAGAAAAAATATCACAATTTGTGTTTGTCAGTAAGCATTTTAGAGATTACTTAGCTTCTTTGGGCCTGTTCTTCATTTATGTTAAAGTCATAGAGAGTTGGACTAATTGTTAAATCCAATATATGCCTTTTAATTGGCATCTGGGAAATTTCTTTTTGGCATCTAGGTAATCGTTGACAACTTCATTTTCTAGTATCCTCTATGTTCTGTCTACCTAAAAATTGGTACTCATGTGAGTACCTCCTCTTCATCTTTCCAATTTTTTTCCCTAGGCCATGTCATGCATATTCTTAGCTTCAGCTTCAGCCAGTGACTCCTTAATCAACATTTCCCCAGCCCAGACAGCTTTTCTGAGTCTCAGACCCATATTTTAATTACATACCCAGATGTCCCACGGGCATCTCAAACTAAACAGGTCACAAACACAATGCATTATTGTGCCTTACAAACCCCCACTTCTCTGTTGGGTTAATGTCAACTTGAAGCTTAAGCCAGAAACCTGGGAGTTTAACTCCCTAACTCTTATTCAATCCTCACATTAGGTCAGTCACAAAATCTCATTTTTATGTCTTTCCTATAATTATGCATTGAATACACTCTCTGACCAGGGTTTTTCTCCCTAACTTATTGATGACTTACTATCTTGTATGCACTGTGTTCACACTTTAGGTGCATTTTATCATTTAAATGTTACATTAACTCTATGAAGTATGTGCTATCATTGCTATGATTATCTCCATGATACAGCTTAGGATCGTGAAGAGTATAAAGAGCAAAAACAAACCAAAAAAACCTTCTAGAATCTAACAGAGCCAGGGCTTGAATCCAGTTCTGATTGTCAAGTCTGTGCTGTTTAGTACTAGAGCTATAGTCAGATCCTCTTCTCTGCTGCTTTAGACTACTGAATGGTGTCTCTCTGCTTTGGTTTAGGGCAGCTGTTCTCAAAGTGTTTTAGACAACTGGGGATCCCTGGGACCCCTTTTGTGGGGGTGGAGCTGTGAGGTCTAAACTATTCTTGTACCAAAATACCAAAATGCCATTTACCTTTTTCACTATTTTGGCATTTGCACTTATAGTGCAAAGTCATTAGATTAAATCTGCTAATGCTTTAGTAGGAATCAAGGTAGTAGCATCAAACTGTAGGAGCAGTTCTTGTTTTCTTCCCTGCTACATTACTTTCCGTAAGAAAAACAATACCAGTTCACATAAGAAATCTCTGATGAAGCAGTAAATATTAATTTTGCTCAATCTCAACCCTAAAGAATGCATATTTTAATATTCTGTATGATGAAATGGAAGAAATGCGTAAAGTATTTCTGCTGCATATGGAAGTACCCTGGTTGTCTCTAGGAAAAGCACTTATATGATTATTTGAGTCAGGAGTTGAATAAGCCACTTTTACTTTTTTTCATGGAACACCATTTTCATTTGAAAGAATAACTGACAAACCATGGTTATTCAGGCTTGAGTATGTGGCACATATTTTCTCAAAAATGAACAAAGGGAAAGCCTGTCACTTCAGGAAAAGCAAATGACAGCATTTGTTGTCAATGTTAAAATTGGAGCTTTCAAGTGGAAATTGGAATTTTGGAAAACTTCTACCTGCCACTGGGAGCTTGACAACTATTGGGAAATAGATGACAACTTTTCTCATGACATCAGTGGTGATATTAACAAATGTGACTTTTGGATATAATATGATGAAATTTGTCAAAATTTAGAAGATCCACAAAACCATGTGCTGATATTTTCCAAGTCATGCATGATGAAAAAAATCATGCATGAGTAGTTAAAAGATCTCTTCAAAGGATAAGATAGATCAAAAGTTCATTGATATGTTTTCAGATTTCACAATGATACTAATTTAATAAACTACCAATTGTAGTGTTTTGATTTGATCAAAGAATATTCACAATTACCTGAAAAGGCAATTAAAATACTCCCTTTTCCAGTAACATATGTGTGTGAGAATTTTCTTCATATAGTGCAATATAGACAACACATTACATCAGACTGAACACAGAAGCAGGTATTAGAATCTATCTATATTCTATTAAGCCAGATAGTAAAGAGATTTGCCTAAATGTAAAACAAATTTATTCTTCTTGCTAAATTTTTTCTTTTTGGAATAATACAGTTATTTTCATTAACAATCTGTTATTTATATACATGCAAGTGCTTATTACTAAGTTTATTAATGAAAGTTTACATTTTTAATTTTAATTTTTACTGTGGTAAGTATGGCTAGATAAGCACCCCATAGACAAAAGTTCTTTGGGTTCATCAGTAATTTCAAATCTGTAAAGGCATCCTGAAACCAAGACATTTGAAAACTACTGCTCTAAGGTCACTCTCTGCCTGTCCACCCTTCATACTGTCACCATCTTTCTAATCTTCAGGTTGATCATGTTACTCCTCATCCATGGCTTACCTTAGTGTGTTGTATGTACAGGACCCTTGGTGATCTACCCTGCCTAACTTTGCAGTTTTATGTCATACTATGGGTACTTCCGTTTGTGCAGGTTGTTGTCCATCCATAATGAATTGCTTGCAGTTCCTCCCCAATTCTCCATGCTCTTTCTTATCTCTGTGTCCACACACATGCTGTCCCCATGCCTGCTTAGTGTGTCTCTACTGAAAGGTCTTCCTACTCACCCTTTCCCAACTACCATAACCCCCAACTCCCTGTCAAATTCCAACTAATCTACAAAAGTCTACTCCAGTATCACTTCCTCAGGGAAACTTCCCTAAAGCATACCCCTCCCTCCCTTCCCTGGGAAGAATAAATTTATCCCTATTATGAACCTCAGATGATATTCAGCTTTATGTAATCATATTATAATTATTGTATCAACATCTGTCTACTACATTGGACTGTCAACTCTTTGAGAAATGGGACCAAGCAGAGTGTTGATACATAGAAGTCCCTCAATGAATATTTCCTGAATAAATGATCTCAAGATCCCTTCTGATTTGAAATTTTGTGGTTCATTCCTCAACTAGAATATATTGAACCACAATCTTTTTATTGATTAACAGAGGGATGTATTTGCTTTACTCACACATATTCACACACAGGCTCTTTGGTTTTTAATCAAAGAGATCATCTCCCCAGATTTTTTTTCTTCTTTTTTTTTTCCTTGCAAAGATAGTTCTGGAGAAAATTTGGTATGTTAAATTGTATGTATTTTAATAAATCATAATGCACATATATTCATTAATAATATATACATATTTCATACTGAGGCATCAGTAAGAATTAATTATTAAAGTCTGCTCTAATATGAATATAAAGTTATGTAAGAGCTCTACATAATACGCTCACAAAGAACAAGAAAGAAAAGCAAAATAATTAAAAGAGAACTGCCAAATAACTATGAGAGGTTTTTAACAGCAAAGCTGCAGGTGAAGCCACAAGAAACTCTACTCACTAAATTTTTTAATGTCTCGGCCTATCCAAATATTGGACAAACTCTAATTCCCCTTGTAGAGAAGAAGCTGAGAGTCTGGAACTATCCTGTCTTAAAATTTAGAGACACACTTGAAGCTCAGACTCAGGGGAATGGGAGGGACATGGCAATATATCTATCCAGAACTTTTGTACCCCCATAATAAGCTGAAATAAAAAAAAAATTTAGAGACAACAGTACGAAAATTTCAAAAAGACTTTTTTTACTTCCTTTTGACCAAGATTCAAATACTTTATTCTAGCCCTTGCTATGTAAACAAGAAGGTAAAGGATAATTTCTTTGTAAGTGAATTTTCATGATTTTGTGATGGCAGCTTGCTTCATGTCATCTCAGAGAAATCAGAGTAATCTGTGAAGGTTATTGAGATATTTCCAAGTTAGATATTTTAAATCTAATTTGATTTTGAAAACAGGAACCAGGAGACTCCAATTAAGTCAAATGTAAGTATAATTAGCTATTTCTCTATGGTGAAGTGTTGCCACCTCTATGATGATATGCTTTGATGACACTGAGGTTGAGGCATACTGTTAGTGGCAGACACAGTGCTAACCCAGGTTCCCCATTCCAATTGCAGTGTATTTTTCATTTCATTGTTATTAATAATAAAGAAACCAAAATCAGTTCAACAAAACGCTCAAATATAAAAACATTTTTTTTCTCCCCTAACCATGTTTCATAGGATTTCCTTAAGACGTGTTTGTCATGCTGTTTCGTTTTCATCTAGCACTTGGAAGAAGCACAGCCATTCAATTCATGACAAGTGATGCAAGACAGGTAGATTATGCATCTGTGGGTATGTACGCCTTGCAGAAAATGCTCAAACTCTTTCTGCACTCAAAAGTATGAAAGCCGTGATTAGTCCACACAGTCTAGAGTTGGACTAACTATGTGGCTGTCAAAATTTGACATACGATGGCTGAAAACATTAGTTTTATGTGTGCTGACTGCTGTAAATTAGAAGACACAAAATAAATGACTAATGGATTTTTGAGTAAAATAGAATTGTTCTCAAATCTTCTGATTCATGTACCACTTGATGGAGGAAAAAAAAGTCCAACTATAAAACACAGATTCTTTTTCAGAATTAGTAGGCAAAATGGTATAACTTTTAGACAGGCCTGATAGTTTATTTTATAACTTATTTGGAATTTACCTTCATAGTAGCAACAAATATAATGACAATGTCATATCATAAATACTAATTCAAAGAAAAGACCCACCTAATACTAAAAACACTTTTTGTCAGGAAACTAGTAACTCAGATATAAACTCAAAAAACACACAGTATCCTACATTGATTTTCTTATGTTGCTAAAAGATACACAGCCTCTCATTGTCTGTAAGCTGAAGTATATCCATGCAGTGAACTGCCAAGAATTAGAAGGCCATTTAGGGATAAACTACTATGGAGACTAGAATAAATGTGGGGGTGGAGGGAGGTGTTGGGAAAATGTCACAGATGACTTTGATGATTACTTTGATACCACAGTTATAGATTCTTCTACGAGATGACTGATGTACTCATCTTAATTTGTTGTTGTCATTGTTTCTCTTTTCTGTCTTGATTTTTTAAATGTGATTTTTGGTATAATGCAAAATAAAATAACTGTTACTTAGGTTTCAAAATGTATGCACTGATGTCCTGTATTTTTGACAGTTCTATCATATTTCCTGTAGACAGAATTTTGTTCCCTTCCCTGGGAAGTTGAGCAAGGCTCTTCCACCTGTCTGCCTTCATCCCTTTCCCAGCCAGGTGATAGGCATGTGCAAATGTGCCCCAGTACTCTGAACTTCTCAGTTTACTCCAGAAGCTCTGTGGTCCATTTTGGTTCCAGCATATCAAAAGCTTGGTTAAATAAGAGTGGTTTGAGTTGTGAGGATGCTTGAGACCACAACAGAGGGAAAATGGCTAGAGGAACTGAAGATAATTTGATTATGATCATTGACAATAATATAGTACTTACTAATTCCAGAAACTGTTCTATGTACTTAACATAATTAACTCATTTATTCCTTACAATAACCCAGGAGGTTTGTTCTCCTACTACTAGGTTATTAAGTATGAAATGTCCAATTTCCTTAAGTACTAAGTTTGACAATTGATATCTGATGTCACTCTGACACTTACTGTCTTATTTTTATTGTGAAGGTACATCCTCATTATTTTAAATGCATGGTTTAGCTTGACATTATCTTTTCCAATTTTTTAGAGCAATTTTTGTGAAACTATGGATAAGTCAAAAATTCGTATTATTTTCAAATACGAGTTCTGTCATTGCACCAAAGGAGTGCAGAGAGCTCGAAATACCAGCAAAGTGTTTGGTAAGAACGTGGCTAATGAATGAAAGCACGTACATCAATGATTTGAGAAGTTCCATTCTGGTGATTTTAATCTTGAAAATGAGCCATGTGGGTGACCAGAGACCAAGGTGGATAATGATGAGCTGAAAGTTGTAGTGGAGGCAAATCCATCTCAACCTACATATGAATTAGCATCAAGGTTTGACATTGCTATTCCAACAATATTGGACCATTTGAAACAAATGGGCAAGGTAAAGAAGCTGGATAGATGGGTACCACATGAATTAAACAAGTGTCAGAAGAGAAATCCTCTTGAAGCTTGCCTTTCTTTGCTGTCACAACATAAAGGTGAACCATTTCTACAGCGTATTGTTACATGAGATGAAAAATGGTTTCTTTTTGACAATCGCAAGCGTTTGGCACAATGGTGGTTGGATTGATAAAGTGTTGATTTATTTTCTGCTTGGAGGATCTGTCCAGTTCTATCAGTGGGGTGTTGAAGTCCCCAGTAATTACAATGTTGCTGCTTTTCACTCTGTTTAGATCTAGTAGGGTTTGCTTTATGAATCTGGGTGCACCTGTTTTGGGTGCATAAATATTTAGGATTGTTATGTCTTCCTGATGAATTGTTCCCTTACCATTATATAATGACCATCTTTGTCTTTCTTTACTATTGTTGATTTGAAATCTATGTTATCTGATATGAGAATGGCTACACCTGCTTTCTTTTGATTTCTATTTGCATAGAATATGTTTTTCCATCCCTTCACCTTGAGTCTGAATAAGTCCTTGTGCATGAGATGGGTTTCCTGGAGACAGAATATACTTGGCTTATATTTTTTTATCCATTCAGTCAGCCTGTTTGTGAGTGGGAATTCAAACCCTTCACATTTATTGAAAGAATTGATAAGTAGGATGCATTTCTGTTCATCCTGTTGGGTAGAACCTTATTGCTTTGTTTTTCCTCTTGAGTTGTTACTTTATATGGGCTTGGGACTTTAGCTTTTTGGTGATTTTTACATTCATGGGTTTCTATTTGCTGATTGATACATAATGCAGATCTGGGTATTTCCTGCAGGGCACGTGTGGTCTTGACAAAGTCCCTCAGTGTTTGCTTGTCTGAAAAAGTCTTTATTTTCCCCTCATACAAGAAACTTAGTTTTGCAGGATATAAAATTCTAGGCTGGCTATTACTCTGTTTAAGAACACGGAAGATGGGGTCCCAATCCCTTTTGGCTTGTAAGGTCTCAGTTGAGAAGTCTGTAGTTAGTCTGATGGGTATTCATTTGTAAGTTACCTGATGTTTTCACCTTTCAGCTGTCAGGAGTTCCTCCTTCATGTTAAGTTTGGCTAGTCTGATGACTCTGTGTTGTGGTGATTGCCTCTCTACGATGAATCTCGTTGAGCTTCTCGTACCAGGATATCTAAATTTCTAGCAAGATCAGGAAAGTTATCCTCAATTATTCCCTCAAAGAGATTTTCCAACCCTTGTGTGTTTTCTTCTTCACCCTCAGGGATGCCTATAATTCTTATATTTGGCCTCTTTACATAATCTCATATTTCTTGTAGGTTTTTTTCCTTCCTCTTATTTCTCTGTCCTTTATCTTTGACTGATTAGTTTAATTCAAAGGTATTGTCTTCAAGCTCTGAGATTCTTCTGCCTGGTGTATTCTATTCTTAAGACTTTCCACTGTTTTTTATATTTCCTTGAATAAATTTTTCATTTCCAGAAGTTCTAGTTGCTTTTTTTAGTGAATTTTCATTCATTTCTTGAATTCTTTTTGGTTTCTTTGTGTTGTATTTCTCTTGTATTTCATTGAGCATACTTATAATCCATATTTGGAATTCTTTTTTTTATTTCAGAATATTATGGCATTACAAATGTTTTGGTTACATGAATTATTTTTATACAGTTTGAGTCAAAGTTATAAGTGTGTCCATCACCCAGATACTGTGCCTTGTACCTGTTAGGTGTGCATTTTCCAATCCCCTACTCCCCCCTCCCATCTGCTTGATTTCCATTGAATTTTACTACCATATCTACACAAGAGTGTTGATCATTTAGTTCCACTTTAATAGTGAGTACATGAGGTGTTGTCTTTCCATTCTTGTGATATTTCCTTTAGGAAGATGGTCTCTAGTTCCTTCCAGGTTGTTATAAAAGGTATTAGTTTACCATTTTTTTTATGGCTGAGTAAAACTCCATGGTATACATATACCACATTTTATTAATCCACTCATGTATTATTGATGAGCACTTAGGCTATTTCCACAGTTTTATGATTGTCAATTGTGCTGCTATAAACATTTGAGTGCAAGTATCTTTTTTATATAATGTCATTTTTTACTTTGGGTAAATAGCCAGTAGTGGGATTGCTGGATCAAATGGTAGGTCTTTTAGTTCTTTGAGATGTCTCCATACTACTTTCCATAGAGGTTGTATTAGTTTGCAGTCCCACCAGCAGTGTATAAGTGTTCCTTCTCTACGCATCCATGCCAACATTTGTTATTTTGGGACTTTTTGATAAAAGCCATTCTCACTGGGGTTAGGTGATATCTCATTGTAGTTTTGATTTGCATTTCCCTGATGATTAGTGACGTTGGGAATTTTTTCATATGTTTATTGGCCATTAGTCTATCTTCTTTTGAAAAGCTTCCATTCATGTCTTTTGCCCACTTTTTAATGGGGTTGTTTGATTTTTTTCTTGCTGATTTGCTTGAGTTCTTTGTAGATTATGGTTATTATCAAATGCATAGCATGCAAATATTTTCTCCCATTCTGTAGGTTGTCTATTCACTCTATTGATTGTTTCCTTGGCTGTGCAGAAGCTTTTTAATTTAATCAGGTCCCATTTATTTATTTTTGTTGTTGCTGTGATTGTCTTTGGGGTCTTCTTCATAGATTCTTTGCTCAGGCTGATATCTATAAGAGTTTTCCAACCTCTTCTTCTAGAATTCTTATGGTTTCATGCCTTAGGTTTAAGTCTATTATCCATCTGAATTAATTTTTGTGAGCGGTGAAAGGTGCGGATCCTGCTTCAGTCGTCTGCATGTGGCTATCCAATTTTCCCAGCACGATTTATTGAGTAAGGATTCATCTGTCATTTCAGTATTCTGATTTTGGTTGCTTTCGATTGCTAGAAAGCTGGTGTTCCCTTTTGGGGGTGAATTTTTGCTCTCATTCCTCATACTTTGAAAGTTCTTTTGCTGATTCCTTCTCATCTGGTGCAGCTGTTGCTTCTTATTTTTGGATTTTCTTTTGTTTAGATAGGGCTTTTTCCTCTCACCTCACTCGATGGGTGTGTTTGTAGCATATGTTGGGTAAGAACCTTTGGCTTTGTTGTGGGTATTTTGATGATGATCTAGGTTCTGGACAGATGCCTTGGTTATAGATATGCTTGATGTAGTGGTTTTCTCAGTTGCTAGTTATTTGTAGGCTGTAGGAGTGGTGAGCTCTGTGAGTGAGCAGATTTCTTGCCTCTCTTTGATGAGGATGGGTGGAGGTCTTTGAAATCCTTTCTCTTTCCCCAGCCCTGTGGTCTTCTCAACAGTGTGAGTTGTGATGGCACACCCAGTTTAATCTCTGAGACAGTAGGTGGTGCTTGTGGCTGAGGTTCAATCACACCCTGTAGGATTGAGTCAGTAGATGCTGCAGAGGGTATGCAAATTGACCTCCCTGTCAGTAGGTGGCACTTGCCAGAAGGAACAAGCTGCAATGTTGTTTTTGCATCCTGTCACCAGCTCTAGTCTCTCAGGAGAAGCACTCGAATGTCCCAGGTGGTGGGAGGGGCCCTGGAACTGCCACAGCAGAGGCAGGCAGGGGAGTGTAGCTGGGTGTGGCTGGGTTGGGTGAGCTTGCCCTCAGTCTCCACAAAAGCTGGCAAGGTAGCTGTTTCAGCAGGGGTTGACATCCGATAAAGGGCTAATATGAGTCTACAAAGAACTCAAGCAAATCAGCAAGAAAAAATCAAACAACCCCATTAAAAAGTGGGCAAAATACATGAACAGAAGGTTTTCAAAAGAAGATAGACTAATGGCCAATAAATATATGAAAAAATGCTCAACATCATTAATCATCAGGGAAATGCAAATCAAAACCACAGTGAGATATCACCTAACCCCAGTGAGAATGGCTTTTATCAAAAAGTCCCAAAACAATAGATGCTGGCATGGATGCAGAGACAAAGGAACACTTACACTGTGGTGGGACTGCAAATTAGTGCAACCTCTATGGAAAATCGTCTGGAGATTCTTCAGAGAACTAAAAGTAGACCTACAATTTGATCTATCAATCCCATTGCTGGTTATTTACCCAAAGGAAAAAAAGTCATTTAAAAAGTCACTTGCATTAGAATGTTTATTGCAGCACAAGTCACAATTGCAAACATGTGGAATCAACCCAAGTGCCCATCAATTCATGAGTATATTAATAAAATGTGGTATATATATATATATATATATATACATACATACATATATATATATATATATATATATCATGGAGTACTACTCAGCCATTAAAAAAACCAATTAGTACCTTTTGAAACAATCTGGATGAAACTAGAGATCATCCTCCTAAGTGAAGTAGCACAAGAATGGAAAAATAAACACCACACATACTCACTATTCAATTGGAACTAACTGATCAGCATTCATGTGCACAGATGGCAATAAAACTCAACAGAAATCATGCAGGTGGGAGAGGGGAGGAGGAGATGAGTGAAATCAGATCTAAAGGGTACAATATACACTATCTGGGTGATAGACACACTTATACCTTTGACTCAAGCAGTACAAAAGGAATCCATGTAATCAAAACATTTGTACTCATAGTATTCTGAAATTAAAAAAATAACAATTTTTTTAAAAAAAGATGAAGTACCTAAACACAGTCCAAAACTGAATATTCATCAAAAAAAGCTAATGGTGTCTGTTTGGTGGTCCAGTGCTGGTATTATTCATTACAGCTTCATGGAACCTGGTCAGTCAATTACTGTAGATGTCTACTGTAACCAATTGGATGAAATGATGAGGATGCTAGCAGTTAAGCAGCTGAGATTGGTCAATAGAGATAGGCCAATGCTCTTGCAAGACAACGCTTGACCACATGTCACACAAACAACACTGCTCAAACTACAGAGGCTGGACTTGGAAACTTTCTGTCATCTACCATGTTCATCAGACCTTGCACCAACTGACTACCACTTCTTCCAGGCTTTGGACCACTTCTTGCAAGGAAAAATATTCAATTCTCAACAAGTCGTGGAAAACGCTTTTCACGACTTTATTGCCACTTGCTCTCCAGGCTTCTTTGCTGCTGGCATAAACAAGCTACCATTAAGAAGGCAAAACTGTTTAAGTGTATACTTTGATTAATTGTACTGCTTCATGTTTGAGATATAATAAACTAAACTTTTGATTCAAAATCAGACATTTCATATTTAATGATCTAATATTACCATTCAGATAAAGACCAAAGCAATGAGGGGCTACATTGTCGAAGACCACACAGCTCATGAGTGGCAGAGCCAGCGTTTTGAACAGAGGGAGTCTAGTGCCACAGTCCATGCTTTTAACCACTACACCAATATTCAGGGAGAATATTAAAATTGTCTTGGAATAGTTGAAGGGCAGCAGACTGGATGGAAGAGGAAGTAAACATATTCTCCATTGCTTCAGAAGGTGTCTCAGAAGGATCCAAGATGAAAAGCTAAAAGGAAACAGAGTTTGGCTTAATAAAAGAAAGTAAATACAGATATGGATAGATTTTTCTGGAGGCAGTGGCTTCCATGTCGCTGCTGATGATTAGATCTTTTTTGGAGCAGCAGTTGTCAGTGATGCTGACAACCAGGACAGTGGTTAGGTTAGGCAAAGTTTCCTTTCCTATGCTGAGATTTTGTGAATCAGGGATGTATCATAATCACTGTCACCAGTACTTCTTTAGTTAGGGACTTAGAAAATTGTGGGAAGGTGGGGAGGGATAATGAGTCCTTAAGCAATTTCATTGACAAACATTACTGGCATTACTCTCACCAATAGCATACTATAATATATTTTGGCTCAAAGGTCTCAGAACAAACTTTTAAAAGTTTTCTAGGCTGGTCCAAAGGTGGTGAGTTACCTCACTTGATTGTTCACAGTCACAGATTGAACTCCTTGTTCTGCTACTTTCCCCTCTTCTCACTACTTCACTTGACTAGTCTAAAAAAAAAAGGTTTTTTTAATTGACAAAATTGTATATATTTATCATGTACAATATGACGTTTTAAAATATATATATTGTACACTGTGGAATGGCTAAATAGAGCTAATTAATAATCAGAACTGACTTTTGATAGATATATAAAGTTGGCTTATTGAAAATTACATTAAATGATGATGTTTCCAAGTTAAAATTTGTAGTGCAGCCCTAAAAGCACAACTTAATGTTTATAGCTTTAATAAATCACTAAAAAACATTAAATGACATTTTGGTTGATTTTCTTATTCCCTGTCTATCACTTGCTTTCCTAACTCTTGTGCATTTTTTTTTCTTTAATTGCAGGCAATTCTTATGCAAGAGGCTAAACGCAATTAAATGTGCAGGATGAAAAGATGGCACAGGCACTGCTGGTACCCCCGGGACCCGAAAGCTTCCGCCTTTTTACTAGAGAATCTCTTGCTGCTATCGAAAAACGTGCTGCAGAAGAGAAAGCCAAGAAACCCAAAAAAGAACAAGACAATGATGATGAAAACAAACCAAAGCCAAATAGTGACTTGGAAGCTGGGAAGAACCTTCCATTTATTTATGGAGACATTCCTCCAGGGATGGTGTCAGAGCCTCTGGAGGACCTGGACCCCTACTATATCAATAAGAAAGTGAGTGTTGATTTTATACTTCCAATAAGTCTTTACCTAAACACCTAACTTCAAAATAGACTTCGGGGCTTATATAAATACTGCAACATAATTTTTCTCCTATTAAAGGTTTTATAATATTCTTTATCACCACTTACTTTTAAGCACAATATAATAAACAGAAGTATTTATTAGAAATGCAGTCAAGAGTTGGCTACAGGGAGGAGCTATGAATAGATGAACAATTTCTACAGTTTCAAGGTAATTATGATAAATAGTCAAAATTAAAATTGACATCAACAAAGTGAAATATCTTTTATTTAAACATGGGATGATCAGAATAATAGCTATGCAAAAAAATTATGGGAAGATGTACTTCTTATATTTTTAGTTCTTGTTTGGCTTGAGGTTTCTTCACAATAATTTGTATTCTAGAGGACAATAAACAATCTTCTACTTAGCATCCTCCTATAAGTAGATTTGGAGAAGCACATTCACCTAAAGATACATGTGGTTTTTTTTTTTTTTCCCTGCTGACCTGGAATATGATTAGGATCTTCTCTAAATTTTACTTATTTTTTGACAGGCTAGATTCTGGTACACCAACATATTGTTAAAACATCCCCCTAAGGAAAAGAAAGTCAAGATTAGGAGACCAAAAAAAAGCTTTCTTCTTCTCCATCTATATATGATTTAAATCAACAATTATGACTGTCTTCCTAAAGCTAAAATAAGAGCATAATTCTGTCAGAATTAGCTAATTTCTGTAGTCAAACCAGCGGGGTAATATTTTGTAGAAAATATAAAAAATGGATAGTAAACTCCACACTTTCTAATTAGGTATTTTGGCATCTTATAACCACAATTTATATTTTATGTTCACAAGCATAAAAACAGTTCAATGTAGAAACTGAAGATAAATTAATATCACCATGAGTTGATGGCTTATGGATTATAGAATATATTGAACACCTTTATTAGTCAAAGCACACCCTTATAAAAGTAATGGCTGAAGAAATTGCATTTTTTAAGCAGTGCACCATTTAACTTTATAAGATCAGTATTGACTAAAGGAAATGACAACCATTCAGACATGGAACTACCCTATTGTTCTAAAGGAGTACTTCTCAAACTTGCACATACATACAATTACTTGAGGATCTCATTAAAATTTAGATTCTGATTCCATAGGTCTGGGGTGGGGCCAGAGATACTGCATTTCTTAGAGGTCATCAGGTGATATCCATCCTGCTAGTACATGGGCCACACTTTGAGTAGAAATCTTTAATATGTTTTACTTAAAGTCATAAAAACAAATTAAAACAGTTAAACAGTTCTTTTTCCCATTTTAGGTAGTTTCATCAAAGGTGGCTATTTAATGTATATTCATATATTTCTCAATAATTTATTTCCATATTTTACTATAGAATTGATAAAGGAAATTTTGAAACTTAGTCATGATGATGACAGTAAGATATCCTTCAAGAAACTGAAAAACAAAATTCTCCCCTGAGAACTATTGATCTGAAGTACATATTTGCAAAGATACCTTCGAGAGAGAGAGGCATGATTTATTCTGACATGATGAAAAGTATTTGCTATTTACAGAAAGGAAGTATCCTTAAGAAAGGGAATTGATCAGCTTGGTATGATTAAGGGGGCCTTGGAGGAGACTAATAGAGACAACCATTAGTATTTTCCAAGGGAGACAGATGTTTAGTAGTACTGAAAGCATTTTCCTCCCAATGGCAAGGCTACACTGGGCTGCCTACCAGACACAGTTAAACATTTTGCATCATTTGATTAAGTCAGCCGGCTGGGGATCCATACTCAGCAAGAAGGCTTCTGATTATAATTTGTTGTCCCATAGATTTGCTTAAAGGAAAGAATGTACTGGAGTAATATACCTCATTGCAAATAAATAGATTGGCATTCTGATTTTATATGCCAGGCTTTCAAATTTGGTGAATGTGAATCTGCCACGAGGAAAGAGAATTGTCCTACGTTGTTGATGAAGTCAGTTTTTATTGCCTACATGGCTAAGAGCCAGGCTTGGACCCTGATTTATTCACGGTACCCATGAACCATCTTGGGAGACATCTAGCCAGCCTCTTCACTGTTGGCTGCACTGCTTTCCTTTATGAAGTATCTATTAATATAAAGATGAAGACTGAGTTGCTATTAAAGAAATAGGTAATTTGTGATTCTTAGGATAGAAGGAGTAATGGAAGAAGCTAATGGAAGAAGTTCTGGAATTTAAAAACATATTATGAAGCTAAGTTAATTATTAATATATGAAATAATGCAGGTAAAAGGCATTTAAAAACTCTAAAGCATTATGTAACTCTTTGCTGCTATTAATTAGTAATACATTTTAAATACAAAATTTAACCAAATGAGAAACATCACAATGTATTTTAATGGCATGTAAATTGAACAGAGTAATAGCTTAAGAACAATGAAAGTGATAATAATAGCTAACATATGTTGTGCTCATGCTGTGTCAAACACTGCTTGAGTGCTTTAACACATTTTAATATTCGGTGAACCAGGTATTCTTGTTAGCCTCAGTTTACAAATAGGGAAGTGAAGCTGAGAGGTTAAGTAACTTGCCCAGGGTCACAAACCGTAAATGGTAGATCCAGGATCTGATCTACCATTTATGGAGAGCAGTTTATGGAAAACGGCTAGGTAAGTAATGGTTGGCTCCATGGTCTTAAATATAAAATAGAAATGAACAGAGAAATTAGTTTCCCTGCCCTTTATACTGAGAATATAATTATTTCTGTCTACATATTCAAACAAAGCACCTTGTCGATGAAAATAAATTTATAAGATATCATCCTTATTAAAGGGGAAAAACATATTATTATTTGGAAACCTGACTTTAGAATTGGCACTATTTATCCCTCCCCCAATCATCTGTCATTTTCTCAATTAATTTTCAGTTTAGGTACATCTTTCCAAAACATCAGAGCCCCAATTTCCAACTTTTATCTTGTAATTATTTAACTATACATGACATTAGTATTTTATTCCTCATTTCTCAGAACTCAGGGTTTTCTTTGTGTCAAGTATTGTTCTCAAGAAATAAACTGGTATTGTGGTCTTAAGGCCTGCTCTGTTTCAAACCCTATAAATTCAATAACGATGCTCTTGGCATGTCAGCTTTAATTCTACTAGTACTACAATGACTAATCTTGCAGGACGAGCAAAGGGTTTCATGTTCAAAGGGATAATTCATGCCTGTTCACTCTGTTTTTGAAAGTATTTCAAAATAAAATCCTCTCCTAATGTTGCAAATAAAAATTGCTTTTTCAGGGAAATTGTTTCAAAAAAGCATGAATAAATACACCTTAAATTATGGTGAACTTTTCCAAGTTACTAGTGTCATTGAATACCTAAATGGATCTTGATTGTTTGACTGTAATATTAAATGATCTAATCCTGTGAATTCAAGACAATGTTTTACTATCTCTGTGCTTCAGGGGCAGTCTTCCAAGGTCCACTGTCCCTTACAGAGAGTCCTACTGCTAGCAAAGAATAGTTTACTTGTCCTCTTCCTAAAATTGTGTATATTTATTGAGTGCAGTTTCTGGAAAATAGTTAAGTAATGGTTGGCTCCATGGTCCTAAATACAAAGGGGAAATGAATAGAGAACTTGTTTTCCCTGCCCTTTATACTAACAATATAAATATTTCTGTCTACCTATTCAAACAGAGCATGTTGTCAGTGAACATAAATTTATGAGATATAGCCCATAGTTAAAGGGGAAAAACGTATTATTAAGGAAGTGGTTATATAGATGTCTTAAAGGTAAATGATATCTTTAAGGTAAACCCATATTTAATTAAAACAAGTCTTTATTTGCAAACCGTGCTATTAAATACTGTGAAAAAACGGGGGAAAAGTAGCTTATAGACTCTTTATGTTCAGTGGTTTTGATAACAACTTCTAACGTAGTCCTCCCTGGAATGAATGCTACATGTAAATTGCTACTTGACTATAATTACAAGCAACATGAAAAAGAGTGCAAATTAATATACTATGACTTACCAGTAAAGGGAAACAATTCGGGAGTAATCAGGAGGTCGTGCGATTTATCTGGAAAGACATGATGAAGGAGGTGACTTTGATAGCTGAGAACATTCCCAGAGAGAAAGGATTTTCAACCCTGAACGAAAATTAGAATCACCTGAGGAAACTTTTGTAAATCCCCAAGTCTGCGCCCATCCCACAGAAATTTTCATTCAGTTGGTCTGAGGTGGGACCTAAATATTAGCAATTTCAAAATCTCTCCAGGACACTCTAACATGCAGGCAGGATTAAGAACCTCTGACATAATAGAAAGTCGTTGTAGGTGGGACCTTACTGTGAGCTCTGCTATGGAGACATTTCCCTGAAATGGGAGTTTGCCTTCAATGACCTCTCAGGTGCCTCCTTCCTCTAGGATCCTGGGCCATTCATTCTGAGAGTCAGAGGGGAGGTCTGGCAGGGTGGGAGTGGGATTGACAAGTGGATTGAATTGGCTGGAGCACACATGACTCTGGTGGGAAACAACAGAAGATGATCCTGGGACGTGGTAGGTAATCACTGGGCAACATAGCTAATGCCAAGGGGATGATGATAGGTTTCTGATCACAGGATTTTGGCTGTGCAGTGCCCTTTGAAATGATGTCTTTCAGACTAATATTCACTGCAGCTGTTCCTCCTCAGTGTGAGCTGAGAAGTTGATCCCTTCTCAGCAGACCTATAGAACCAGCAAAGCAAGGTTATTCAATCTGTTTGAACATTTTAAGCTGCTACAGGGACAATAGGGAGCCCCCATGAACCTTGGAGTTAAAAGACTTGATGTAATTAAAATATTTATAAAAGATTATTTTAGCAGCAATGTGTACAGAATAATCCGAAAAGTTACCAAAGCTGAAGACAGATGGTGAGCTTTAAATAGAATTGGAATCTGTAAAGCCACCTTACACTTTGGTAAAAAATTTTGTGTAGAATTATCAGTTTGTATCAGCAAGCTGGAGCCTTAGAGATGGATTAGATACTAGTAAATCGTATCTTTATTTGTAACTATATGTTAATTTAGGGGAGAAACTCCTAACATGTTTATAATTATGATATATCAACTGGTTTAAACAAAAAAGTTTGAACAAACAAGTCAAATTTTTTTTTAAAAGTTCTCCATGTATGTAAGCTCTTCAAATAAGCTGCGTGTCTAATTTCCTAATTTATTTCTTATATTTTCTTTTTCAGACTTTTATAGTAATGAATAAAGGGAAGGCAATTTTCCGATTCAGTGCCACCTCTGCCTTGTATATTTTAACTCCACTAAACCCTGTTAGGAAAATTGCTATTAAGATTTTGGTACATTCATATCCTTTTTATGTGAATTGTCTAAATGCTGTTTCTAATGGTTAATTTTAAAGAAAATGTCATTTGTGTTTTTAAATATTTATAAAATTTCTTTCAGATTAATGGTAACATTGTTAGTTTAATTTGCTAGTTTAATTTGTTAGTTTAAGATGCTAGAGTATTTACAGTAGAATTCTCTATCAATGGAATCTTTAAATATACTAGGCTATACATTCTCAGGCTTTTTATACTGCATCCACTAACCTTTTGCAAGTCAGCAGAGATTTTAAGTTATATGTGAAGTATAATTTTACACTTATACTGTAAACTTACTAACGAATGGTGAGTTTGCCATGGGATGCAATTTCACACAGCTGATTAGAATGCAAAATAATTCCCATCTGCTTCTAATAGGGATTGCTTTCTATTAAATTCAGTTTTGTGAATATATGATACAAAATTAAGAAAGAGTGGACCAAGACCATATTCCAGCTTTGAAGTTTCTTATTATTTTTACCATCATCTTAACACAAATAATGTTAATTTCACAGTTAACTCATGTTGATAAATGTTTTTGTGTATATTGGATCATATGTAAATGGCTATGGTAACATGCTAACATTTTTTCCTTAACTATAATCTACTTTATTCAGCATGCTTATCATGTGCACTATTTTGACCAACTGTGTATTTATGACCTTGAGTAACCCTCCAGACTGGACCAAGAATGTAGAGTAAGTAGGAATAACTTCTTGGAATGAGAAATGCACTCTCAAACTCTCTAGCAATCTGCTGTGGTTATGGTCTGACTTACAGTTTCCACTTTTTGAAGTCAGGCTAAACACTTCTGTCTAAGAAAAAGTTATTTCCATACTATGAAAGAAGATAAGGGAAGTTCTTTGGGGGAGTTTTTCTTTTATGAGGTAAGTATTTTTTCAAACAAATTCATTGTAGTAACTATTTAAGAGAGGTTTTAAGTTAGTATATACTTGCTGATAATTTAGCCTAAAATTAAGTCTCAGTCATAGTTAGGCATTTTAGATAAAATACAATGATTTCAGAAATTGGGTTTTATCTGAAAAGAAAAAGAATTAAAAAATACAATGATCAAGTAATTTGATGAATAAAATTATTCTGTGTTCATACATTGCTATTATTGTTATATTCTAGTAAAATAGATTTAGGTTTTAGTACTATATTAATATATTAGGCATTTTGGTTATATTCTGTTATATTTAGGAAAAATATATTTGAGTTAAGTAACTCAGATATTTTGGATGTCTAAGTTATATTTAGATATGTAGGTTATTTAGACACAACATGTGTGCTAAAACACTTTAGATGTGTTCTACAAAAGAAATGAAACGTCTTCTGCAAAACTGTGCTCAAAAAATAACAGGGTTTAAGGGGGAAACAGAATTAGGGGCAGAACACTCAAAGCTTATGAAACTTTGTAACCAGAACACTAATAGAAACAATAGCAATCCCAATAAAAAGATGCTTGCCCAGTGAAGTCTTTCATGACATTTGTTTTTACAATCACAACCATTGAATCCTTTGCAGCCTTCGATCCTGGGCCTCATCCTTTGTCCCTTGAGATGGAGACTGGGGGCATTTGTATGACATCACCAAAATAAAATGCTTCATTGAGTATTTTCACACAGGGGGAAAGATCTAAACTCAGTAGTTGTTCATGATGCTAAGCCAGCCCCTAGTTGCATTAAAAGAAGACACTTCTGTGAATTCCTGCATTAATATTAAGGTCATTTTTTTAATTGCAAGGAATTTTCTATTTAAGTGTGAGAAAAAAATGTCCCTCATTGTTTCAAAACATCAATAT
>CM052439.1:53876366-53894154 GCA_028533085.1 Varecia variegata
TAGCACTTGGGAGGCCGAGGCGGGCGGATTGTTTGAGCTCAGGAGTTCGAGACCAGCCTGAGCAAGAGCGAGACCCCGTCTCTACTAAAAATAGAAAGAAATTATCTGCCCAACTAAAAATATATATAGAAAAAATTAGCCGGGCATGGTGGCACATGCCTGTAGTCCCAGCTACTCGGGAGGCTGAGGCAGTAGGATCACTTAAGCCCAGGAGTTTGAGGTTGCTGTGAGCTAGGCTGATGCCACGGCACTCACTCTAGCCCGGGCAACAAAGCGAGACTCTGTCTCAAAAAAAAAAAAAAAAAAAAAAAAAAAAACATCAATATGCAGGGGAAAATTGTGCATGAGCTAATGTAATTTCTGCATTATATTTCCTTATTTGTCAGTAACATATGAGATTATTTGTGTCAAAGAAACATGCTTTTTAGTAAATAGAAAATGTTTAGGTTATATAGGCTATTTATATACAGTATAATACAATGATCAGGTATTTGATTAAGTAAAGAAAATTAATATGCTCTTTTTATTGTTTTTTTTTAAAGTAATGTACAAAAGGAGATAAGATAGTATAACAAATACTGCCACTTTTTACTTGTTTTTATAGATTTCTATGAGGATTGACTGTACCATTCTAAGCCATTATTTGTCAGTGATTTAACATATTTTTTTAAATATTTAAAAAATTTGTTTTTAAACAGTAGCTTGAAAATGCTTCCTGGAAATCGTTGTAGTAGAGAACCCAGTTCTTATACTGAGGCAGGCCATTTAATAGAACTGTCCGTCACTATGTATGATTTTCAAGTTAACCAAATGGATATACCTACATAAAACGATTCTGTATATGCTTTGCCAACAGAAATTATTGAAGCATTTAAACATGTATCAATTTCATTTATTTGTATAACATTATTAAAAGATAAGCAAAGAAGACACTTGAATATGCAGGTCTCTCTTTTTAAAGTAACAGTATTAATTTATAGATGATTATACCTGTTACAAAGGTAGTCTTAGCTTTACAAAAGTTTTTGTCTTTCATCTTTCAGTTGGAAAACTTTGCACATGATCAATTATCTTTAGTAACTTGAGAGCAAGACAGCAGGAAAACGAGCAAAATAGTGGTGGTTACTGGCAAAAAAGGAAAAAACAAATCAGAGTTCAATGAAAAGATAGCTCAGTTCTGAGATGAAAACAGAAGTCATTGATGTCAGAAACACTACAAAGATGTGGAATACACAGAATGACCTGAGAACCATATTATATAGTGAGAGGAGCTATGCAAGGCAAGGCACTTCCATAGACATCAGAGTTATAGGAACAAAAACCTGTGATATGTACAGAATTGACAGCTTGATTAGGAGGCTAGTGGGGGGCAAAGACAAGAAAGATCAAGGTCCTTTCATTTGAGGTCCCCTCATTCCAACTTACTTGTCCAATCTAGTTGCTAGTAAGCACTTTTGAATACCTGTTCTCTGTCTCAGATGTCAAGCTCTATGACTCCTTCTGTGGACAGCTATCAGTACTTACCATACATTCAAAATGTCCCTACACATTTTCTTTCCAAAAACAGGAACAGAAGCAATCTTACTCCTAGTAACTCTACAGATACAGAATTGCCTCAGCACAAACCACAGGGCACTAACCACTGATATGATAAACAGAGCATACACGTGAGGTGTCGCTAGGCCGTGTAAAAGGTCAGCTGTCTTTCCACAGAGAAATATCATGCTTATTATCTGTATTACACAAAGATCCAAGCTAAAACATAAACATCAGCATGGTTCTATGAAATATCTCTCTTCCTAATTGTCAGCTACTTCATAATAAGTAAAGATAGCAATTATACTTACTGCTCACAAAATCACTGAATTGTTGAGGGGGGAAAAGGGGTAATGTACTTAAGAAAACTAGATGTGACTATTTCTGCATACATTATCCTTGATTTCTTTGTTCCCTCATATAAGAGAAATTTATATAGAAAACATTTCAAAAATAACAATCCTAAAATTTTTCACATATGAAATACTGGTAAGCTGTAAAATATAAGGAATTTTAATAAGAGTAAGTCAAATCTTTATGGCTTGGGTGAGTACACTGACAAATAAACTTAATTTGCACTGTTAAAGAACACAGTGTTGAAAAACAAGTACTCAACTATTATATTTTTGGAAGAAACAGAAACAGAAATAGCTTATATTGTCAACACTCCCCCCCTCCAAAAAAAAAAGGCTAGGAATGTACTACATTAAATAGCAAATGGAAAAGTCTTACACTATTTTGGAGCCTAAAATTTGAATTTCATCAAGGTTTGAATGATTTGGCCCAATTGCATAGAGATAGTAGCTAATGCAAAGTTAGATTTAAGAATTTTGTTTATCCCTGAATTTTGGTAATTGTGTAAACACACACACATAAAATGCTAGTTAATTGAAATATTTCTGGTGATTATACATACATATATCTATACAGTACACACACACACACACACACACACACACACATGCATATATATATAGAGAGAGAGATGGAGATGGAGGGAGAGAGAAAAAGAAGCAGTTTAGAACTCTGTACCTGACTCTTAAGGATAAAAAAAAGTGAAATATATTTTTGTTACTAGATGTGCAAAATAGCCTTAAAATAAGTTTAATCATTAATAAATTTGAATAAAACACTTTATTATTTAAGTAAACGAATCCAAGCTATGTTGCCTCTAAAGTTGTATTGTCCAGTGAGGAAGCCACTAGCCACATGTAGCTATAGAAACTTGAAATTTGGCTAGTCTTAATTGCTGAAATGATCATATTTTGGATATATTAGTTTAAATAAAATATACTATAAAATTACATTCACTTGATCCTTCTTACTTTTTTATTTGCTACTAGAAATTTGAATATTACATTTGTGTCTTGCATTGTATTTCTATTGGACACTGCTGCTCTAGAGGATCAAGCTTGATGATTACCCATAAAATAGATGAAACTGTTATTCTAAAACCTGAATAGTTAAAAAGGATCATATTCTTGGAAAATGTATTTTCTCTTCAGTTCAACCTTTTACTCACACTTATAAAATTAATTAAATTAATAGATTCTTTGTCAAGTAGAAATAAGAAACAAGATTTTAGTGAATTGAAAAACCACAACAGGATAGGATTTGCTATGCTTATAAACATTTATTTTAACAGTACAAATGAAATTATTAATTTTGGCTTGGATGCTTTTCCTAGGTACACATTCACTGGAATCTATACCTTTGAGTCACTTATAAAAATCTTGGCAAGAGGGTTTTGCTTAGAAGATTTTACATTCCTTCGTGATCCATGGAACTGGCTGGATTTCAGTGTCATTGTGATGGCGTGAGTAATTTTCAAAATTTGATAAGCTCAAAGGAATGAAAATAGTCACACTATAAACCAGATTGTGACATATTTTAAATGTAAAGCTTTCTTGTTAGTTATATTAACTATATACCTCATATATTTTGAAAATACATATTAGAATGTATGTTGCAAAGTAAATATAGCTGGTAAATGAACAATAGATGGGATTACTTTCATTCATATAGTCTTTCTCTTCATCAAAATGAAATTATTCATTGACTACAATTTAATAGCAACAACTGTACTTTGATTAGTTTGGCAAACAAATGTGTTCATATTAGTGAAAATTACATTGTTATAAAGCAACAAAATTTTGTTTCTTAAAAGCAGTTTTCAGCATATGGCACCCTGAGGTCTATAGCAATTCCATTTGTTACACCACAGGGCCTCTATATGCCAAACCCAGCATTGATTCCTTATTTAGTATCAACTTTGCCAAAACTATCAGTAACTCTGATTTAATTCTGCAGGTATGTAACAGAATTTGTAAGCCTAGGCAATGTTTCAGCCCTTCGAACTTTCAGAGTCTTGCGAGCTCTGAAAACTATTTCTGTAATTCCAGGTAAGAAGAAACTGGTGTAAGGTGGTAGGCCCCTTATATCTCCAACTTTTCTTGTGTGTTATTGTGTTTGTGTGTGAACTCCCCTATTACAGATATGTGACAGAGTTTGTGGACCTGGGCAATGTCTCAGCGTTGAGAACATTCAGAGTTCTCCGAGCATTGAAAACAATTTCAGTCATTCCAGGTGAGAGCTAGGTTAAACACCGAGGCTGACTTTAAGTACTGAGTTTGAAATCAATTTATAATAGCTTGTTGCTTGTTGCTTATTATTCCTTATCGCATTTCAAGAATACCAAATGATATTTCAATGTCAGTTCAGTTTCTAAAATTTTAGAAATTACATGCTTATTTATAAAGTCAGCCTTTGAGTTTAACAGAAAATTGCATGAGACATCTATTAAAAATACTAATTTTGCTCTGTCACTTTCTTTGTTTCTTTTTTTTTTTTTCTTTTGCTACCATGGCTTTACTAACTGACTTGGATTTTACCATTCACTGTAGATCTATTTCAAAAATGGATCTCCTTTTACAAAGGAGAAAAGATTGCTATTGAACAGCATGCGTATTTCATGGGATTTTTATTATCTTAAAATTCTTTTATCCTCTAAATTACTGTTACTTGGAGGCTAGTGTAAAGAATGGATGGAGGAAAACAGCCTCACACAACATAAAATGTGAAATGAAAAATAACTGCAAGTTTGTCAGTACATGTGCATTCAGCACGTAAAACCACACAAACAAAATTGCTTAGTTATTTAAACTTTCATATTGAACCTTCAGAAAGCACATCACTCATACATAAAATCTGCTCTTCATCTATTTTCCAAACCATCAGGCTATCCATACAGCTTTGGTGTCTTAATAGCCAAACAGTTGTTTGTAGGGGAAAGAGAATGTGTGTGACATTAAGAAAAAATCGTGGTTTCTGGCACTCTTCCTTTGTTGACCTATAGTTCTCTCTATTCAGGTTTAAAGACCATTGTGGGGGCCCTGATCCAGTCTGTGAAGAAGCTTTCTGACGTCATGATTCTGACTGTGTTCTGTCTGAGCGTGTTTGCTCTAATTGGGCTGCAGCTGTTCATGGGCAACCTGAGGAATAAATGTTTACAATGGCCCCCAAGCGATTCTGCTTTTGAAACCAACACCACTTCCTACTTTAATGGCACAATGGATTCAAACGGGACATTTGTTAATGTAACAATGAGCACATTTAACTGGAAGGATTACATTGGAGATGAAAGTAAGAAGTATTACCACATTACATTAACCCTAGTGTTGAATGAGTTTTCAGCTATAAATAGTTGAGACTGTGGGTGTGAAGCCACCTTTGTAAATATGCATTATGGATATCCACTTTGGAAATAACTGAGATAGTCAAACTGATTTATTCCTAATGTGAATAGGATTAATATGAAATAAAATAATTTGTTCTTTATATTAACAGGTCACTTTTATGTTTTGGATGGACAAAAAGACCCTTTACTCTGTGGAAATGGCTCAGATGCTGGGTGAGGAATGCAATTTCTTTTTTTAAGATATAGAACTCTTTGCAAAAAAGTAGGTAGGAAAACATATACAAGTGTAGCCTTACATGTATATAAAGAAGAGTGGTGCTGCCTACCTGGGAAGTGTTTGTCTGACTTACTGGATTGCTGTTGGTCCTAAACTCACAGTCATTACATCCCTTTGTGAAGACCTTTTCTCCAGAATTTCACAGTTAAAATGTACTTAAATTATTGTTCCAATGTGTAAAGGTCCATAATCTGTCTTTTCTGTAAACCCATCAGAACTCTAGAAAATCCAGGAAGGGAACACAAAATGGGCACATTTTTATTGGTGTGGGTATCTACTGATGAGATGAGTTTTGTTGTGACAGGAAAAGATCCAAAATATAACACAGTCTTCAGGGTGCAAGCCTAACCTACCTGGGGAACTGCTTTGAAAGATTTAGGTATTCTTGAAATAGCATGAATCCCTGTGTGCAGAGAAGCCAAGGGCACATGTATGCCAAAGGCATGTCCAAATCTGAGTCTGCATACTTAATAGTTCCTTTCAGTCACATTCTACAATAAGAGATGTAATATCTTAGCCATTCTGCTAGTCTCTCACCTTGAACATATTTTCCCAAGATTATGTTAAGTTAAATTTAAATCAAGGTAGACAGAGAATTTTTTTAAAGCCAAAGGATAGCAATAGTAAGTGACTCTTAGGCCATAGAACTTAAATGTATTTTGAATCTTCCTAGAATATAGGAAACTGGTGTGTCCATAAAAATCTAAGTGTTAATGAAAATGTATACTAGTCATATAGCTAGAGCTTTAGGGAAATTATTTCCTAATAGTTTTCCCAGCATTTGTGAGGTGAGTGTAGTGGGTAAGAGCATAGGTTCTAGAGTTCATGTATGCCTGGGTTCAAATCCTAACTCTACCATTTGCAAACTCTTTGACCTTGGAAAAATGTCCTAGGATCTCTGTACCTCAATTTACTCATCTTTAAAAATGGGGGGAGCAATATTGCCTCTCTCTTAGAGTTGTTGTGATGATTAATTATTGAATACACATAAAGCATTTATACTAGCACATGCTTTATCATAAGAATTTATTGCATGTTAACTATCATTTTTATTATTATGGTTATAATGAAAGCCCAAATGAATTTTGGATAAATTTGGTTACAATGCATACTTTATTCCTATTGAAACATAATAATCACTTCCCTTTAATGAGTTTCTCTTATGGGTCAAGTAATTTACGTGGCAAAATGAATAGCCCTCTAATGTTAAATGTCAAATAAAATTCTAAATATATCTACCCAAATTCAAGACTTCTTACAAGGCTACAGTAACCGGACAGTATGGTATTGGTGAAAGAATTGGTATATAGATCAATGAAACAGAACCAAGAGCCCCAAAATAGACCCACACAAATATAATCAACTAATTTTTGACAAAGAAGCAAATGCAATTTAATGGAGAAAGAATAGTCTTTTCAACAAATTGTGCTGGAAAAAGTGGAGATCCATATGCAAAGAAATGAACCCAGATACAGATCTTGTACCTTACACAAAAATTAACTCAAAATAGATCATATACCTAAATGTAAAATACGAAACTTCTTTAAGAAAACATACAATAAAATCTACATAACTTTGGGCTTGGTGATGAGTTTTTAATACAAAACCAATGGAATATTCCATGAAACAAAAAAAATAGTAAGTTGGATTTTATTAAAATTACAAACCTCTGCTCTACAAAGACACTCTTAAGAGAATGAAAAGACAAGCTACAGACTGGGCTCTTAAAACGCAACAATAAGAAAACAAACGACCCAATTTAAAACTGGCAAAAAACATGAACAGATACCTCACAAAAGTATATAGTACAGATAGCTAATAAGAATATAAAAAGATGCTCAAGATTATATGTCATTAGGGAATTGCAAATTAAAACAACGAGTTACCACTATACACCTATTAAAATGACTAAATCCAAAAACAGTAGGCAATACCAACTTCTGGTGAGGTTACAGAACAACAGGCACTCTCATTCTTTGCTGGTGAAAATGCAAAATGTTACAGCTACTTTGGAAGACAGTTTCGCAGTTTCTTACAAAATAAACCTAGTCTTACCATATGATCCAACAATTGTGCTACTAGGTATTTAGCCAACCACTCTGAAAACTTATGTCCACATAAAAACCTGCATGTGAATGTTTATAGCAGCTGTATTCATAATCACCAAGATGTCCTTCAATGGGTGAATGGATAAATAAACTCTGGTATACTCATATGATGAAGCATTATTCAGTGATAAAAAGAAATGAGGTATGAAACCACAAAAACACATTGATGAATCTTAAATGCATGTTTCTAATTGAAAAAAAGCCAACCTCAAAAAGCTCCATACTGTATAATTCCAACTACATGACATTCTGGAAGAGAGAAAACAGTGGAGACGATAAGATCAGTGTTTGGAGTTCAGGGTGAGGGGTTGACAAAGTAAAGTACAGGAGATTTTTTAGGCTGAAGAACCTATTCTCTAGGATTCTAAAATGGTGAATAGGAAACATTAAGTATTTTTTTAAACTCATAGAACTTTGTAACACAAAAGAGTTGATCTTAATGTGTACAAATTTTAAAAATATCTTTTGTGAAGTTTGGGGATCACAGGGTGAAACACAGAATGTGACAAAAAAATCTAAATATATTACAAAAGTACAAAACAACTTCACCCCAGCAGGTGGGGTAATAACGTGCTAACCTAAGTAATTTTGGAAATGAGTCTGTAAGACTAAAGGCAAAAAGAACAGTGCTCTAGTTGATAAAGTTGTTTTCCATGATAGTATGGATTAACAATCTTGAAAACATTATTCACGTATATTGACATTGAACAATTAAGTTTACACACATATTTCTCCTTGTTCTTTCAGCTAAGGGGGCCTAGAAACAGTCACACCTCAGGAGCAACAAACATAGCTAATACCCAGATCTTTTTTTTCTCATACCATTCCCCAATAAAAGGAACTTGTATCCCTAGGAGACATGGTTGATTCTAGGACTGGGGTTGAAAATATAAAAGATGAACCTGGAGCATCTTATAGTGCCCCAAAGTAAGAAAGCGCTAAAAAAGAAACAAACAAATAAAAACAAAGCACACACAACTATGGGGTATGTCAAACTGAGACAGATGTCAACTGAAAAACTTCTAATGACCAAAGATGCAGCAATTTGAGCAAGAAAAGAAATAAAATGTCACTGGATCATAATTCAAAGTATAAAATGAATAACCATGACTACCTAATATAAATAAATGATTGAATAAATAAATAAAATAGGGATAATGGAAAAATATCCCATGCAGAAGAATTTCAAATAATTTTTGTACATACTGTACCCTTAAGGAAATCATAACTGCCTCTTCTTTAAATGGGGGCTTCACATAGTGTCTTTATTCCAAAGAGTATAGTATAGAAAAGGAAGAAAAAAGTAGAAATTTATAGTGGAGAAGCCTAACAAACCCTACCTCAAGTCAGATAATGAGAGTTAACATCAATAATGATAAGTCATAGTGATAAGTATATACCCTTGGCATGATTTGATAATAATGCTACTTTACCTCTGTAGTTTTCTACCCCCAAATTCCTAAACCAAATATAATCATGAGAAAAATATTAGACAAATCCCATTTGAAGGGCAAGCTACAAAATACCTGACTAGTACTCCTCAAAACTGTTGAGATCATCACAAACAAGGAAAGTCTGAGAAACTTTCACAAACAAGAGGAGCCTAAAGAGACATAACTACTAAATGTAGTATGTATCCTATATGGCATCCTGGAACAGAAAAAGAGTATTAGGAAAAGACTAAGGAAATCTGATTAAAGTATGGACTTCAGTTAATAATAATGTCTCCATATTGGAAACTGGGCATGGGATATATGGGAAGTCTATATTATCTTCACAATTTTTCTGTAAATCTAAAATTTCTCTAAAATAAAAATTTTATTTTAGAAAATTCTACAGAACTTATCTGGCTAATAAACTTATCTGGCTATCCCCACTTAATGAGCTGTTTTCTGCCTTTTAATTTTTAATTATTTATTCTTACCACTTTGGAAAGAGTAGAATAATGATGGTGTCAGAGCCAAAAGTATGTGATTGCTAGCTCTCTGCCATTGTAAATGTCTGTGAATCTGACTCTTTTGCACCTAAATTTTCTGTTGGTTTTCCTAATAAATTTAATCTGATAAATTTCACTGTGAACGATAGCCTAAAATATTCTGGAAATGAAAGAAGATAATTCATCACAGATAACAACTCTGGGTTTTGAAAATTCCTATAAATCAAATCAACTGAAACGGCTATAGTTTCTATGCTGACCCTACCTCCATTCCTCTCTCTAGCCAGTGTCCAGAAGGATACATCTGTGTGAAGGCTGGTCGAAACCCCAACTATGGCTACACAAGCTTTGACACCTTTAGCTGGGCTTTCTTGTCACTATTTAGACTCATGACTCAAGACTACTGGGAGAATCTTTACCAGTTGGTAAGATCCAAATTAACATGCATAGGATTTATTTTTATGATCATATATGAAACGACAAGTGTGGATACTTGCTCATAACACTGTGGAATCCAGAGGGGCGTTGCCTAGAATCCTAATTGATCATTAGGAATCCTAATCAATCCTAATTGATTACATGAAAGGCATTCTGCTAGGGGGTATGGGGGATGCAAAGCATGTTCACAACTTTGAGGAGTTTATAATCCAGTTGTGGAGATAAAAACAACATGTTAAAAGATTTTTAAAACAAATTATATAAAAATTTCAAATTAAAGCTATAGCTAATCAAGTCTAGAGGAGGAAGAAAAAGGTATCTCTAGATGGTGTGGAGAGTGGGCTGCAATGTAAGTGGAACTCCATTGGCAGCAATGAAGGATATAGTGCTCTCACTTGTCATACTGCTCTGCATTATGAACCCCAATAAAAGTGTTTTAGTGAGGCTCAAATATATATCCAATAAATACTAATTTGAAATATGTTTATATCAAATGAGACTGTAGTCAAGCTCTAGATAATTTGATTATTATTTTCATGTGTTGAGCTTTTTAACACCAAAAATATCTTGATCAAAATAAATTGGATACTAAAAATCATCAGCTTTCTGACTGTCATAATCAGATCTTTATCTGGGTACATTATACTAATATACTCATAGAATTATCTCTTTTTTTTCCCTAGACGTTACGTGCTGCTGGAAAAACATACATGATATTTTTTGTCCTGGTTATTTTCTTGGGTTCTTTTTATTTGGTGAATTTGATCCTGGCTGTGGTGGCCATGGCCTATGAGGAACAGAACCAGGCTACCTTGGAAGAGGCAGAACAAAAAGAGGCCGAATTTCAGCAGATGCTTGAACAGCTTAAAAAGCAACAGGAAGAAGCTCAGGTATGGAATGATAATAACAAAAGTTCATTATTGGCCGGGCGCAGTGGCTCACGCCTGTAATCCCAGCACTCTGGGAGGCCGAGGCTGGTAGATAGCTCAAGGTCAGGAGTTCGAGACCAGCCTGAGCAAGAGCGAGACCCCGTCTCTACTAAAAAATAGAAACAAATTATCTGACCAACTAAAAATATACATAGAAAAAAATTAGCCGGGCATGGTGGCGCATGCCTGTAGTCCCAGCTACTCGGGAGGCTGAGGCAGGAGGATTGCTTAAGCCCAGGAGTTTGAGGTTGCTGTGAGCTAGGCTGATGCCACGGCACTCACTCTAGCCAGGGCAACAAAGTGAGACTCTGTCTCAAAATAAATAAATTAATTAATTAATTAATTAAAAAGTTCATTATTATTTTTAGTTTCTATGTGGGAATATTGTTGTACTATAGAGGTCAAATTGGAATTGGCTTTTCATTTTATCTACAAGTGTTGTCATTAGAAAAGAGAAAGCTATTCAAACCTAAAATTGTTTCTGAAGTTGGTATCAAAGGAACTTTTCAGACATTATATATGAAGAAATCAGCTGGTGGGTAGAGAATACATTAGGGATAAATTTTACGATGTAATTGTCTTATGGAACCTAAGGGAGGGATTTAATTTTAAGTTCAATTTAGAAAAGAAATATAATGATATTTCCAAGTATTAGTGTTTCACCCCTAATTATGGCATTTGAGATTTTATTCTGAAGTTAATTGATCTCAAATGTTAACAAGAAAACTTTATGCATACCTATGCTTAACCATTCTTTGGGATTTCTGTAGTATAAAAGGTATTTGCTACAGCCCATATCAGGATATCAGGAAGGTATCTGAAGTTAGATGCCAACTATAGATTTTTATTAATATTAAAAACTGTTTGGGTTAGGGGTGTAGTGAATGGGGTATTCATGTATTGAAAAGAGAGAGAAGCCCAGAATTCTATTAAAAGGGGAAAAAACTCCATATATTGAAAGGTGATCTTGGGGAGACATAGTAAAAATGTGATTCATATAAGTTTAATTCTTCTACATTTTCCAATATTTGGTATGGTCAGTTATTTTAATTTTAGTCATTCTAATAAGTATCTCATTGCTGATTTAATTTTCATTTTCCTAATTACTAATGATGTTGAGCATCTCTTCCTGCTCGTATTTCCATCCGAATAGCTTCTTTTATGAAGGGGCTGTTTAAATCTTGTGCACATATTTTTTAAGTTTTTTTTTCTTATTCTTGAGATTGGAGTGTTCTTTGATATTCAGAGTATGAGTTATTTATCATATATGTGCTCTACAAATATTATCTCCAAGTCTGAGACTTACCTTTTAATTCTCCTAACAGTATGTTTTAAGAGCAAAAGTTGTTTTAAATTTTGATGAGGTACAGTTTATGAAACTAATTGTTTTTTGGCTTTTTTTTTAAATCATGCTTTTGTTGTTACATCTGAAAAACTTTTGCAAAACCAACACCACAAAGATTTTCTCCCATATTTTCTTCTAAAGTTATATAGTTTTATGTTTTACTTTGAGATCAATGACCCATTTTAAGTTCATTTTTGTGTAAGATACAAGTTATGTGTTGAGATTCACTTTTTTTTGGTATATGAGTATCTTGTTATTCCAACACCATTTGTAAAACAAAATATCCTTTCTCCACTAAATTTCCTTTAAACCTTTGTCAGAAATCAATTGTCTGAATATAGGTGTCTATTTTTGGACTCTATTCTGTTCAGTTGATTTATTTGTCTCTCTTTACACCAATACCACACTCCCTTAATTAGTGTAGTTTTACAACAAGTTTGGAAATCCGATAGTGTAGCCCTCCAACTTTTTTTTTTTACAAAGCTCTTTTAGCTATTCTAGGTCCTTTGCAGTTCCATATGACTTTTAGAATCAGTTCGTCAGTTTCAGTTTGGATGGTTTCTATTGCTATGTCTTTAAGTTTATCATCTTTTCTTCTGCAATGTCTATAATCTGCCACTAATCCCATCCAGTATATTTTTCATCTCAGACATTGTAGTTTTCTTCTCTAAAAGCTTGATCTGCTACTTATTTATATATTTCCCATGTTTCTAAGTAACATTTTGAACATACACAATACAGTCATAACAACTGTTTAAATTCCTTGTCTGCTAATTCTAACATCTCTGTCAGTCCTTAGTCAGTTTGGATTAATTTTTCTCTTTATTATAGGTCATACATTCCTGCCTTTTTACATTCCTGACAGTCTTCAATTGAATTCCAGACACTGTCAATTTTACTTTTTTGGGTGCTGGATATTTTTGTATTCCTATAAAAATTCTTGATCTTTGTTTTGGGATACAGTTATGTCATTTACAAACAGTCTGATTCTTTTATACCTTCAAACCTTTAAAGATCTGTTAGTTAGGACCAGAGTAGCATTTGGTCTAAGGCTAATTATGCCCCAATAGTGAGTGAAGACCCTTCCGAATACCCAAATTCCCACTTAAAATGAAGGCCTTTCCAAGTGTAGCTGGTAGGAACAGGCAATATTTGGGCACAGTGTGCATGCTGGGTGGTGTTCCCTCTAATCCTTGGCCTCAGGTAGTTTCCTAACATACATATATTGGTGAATATTCTTCTCAGTACTCAAGGGGGACCTCAGAAGATCTCCAGAGTTTTCTCCCTGTTCAGCTCTGTCCTCTATAGTACCCTGTCCTGTGAACCAAGCCACCTTGGTTTCCCTGGACTCTTCGCTTCGTCTCCTCCTCTCTGTAGACTCTCTCTCCACACCATAGTCTGGAAGTTCAATGCCATAAGCTAAGAAGATCATGGAGCTTGCTTTCCTTCTTTCTCATTTCCCAGTGTCTCATGACATCCTGATCAGATGTTCGGTTTCTTTGAAACCATTGTTAGATGTATTTTGTCTATTTTATTATTTGTTTCAGAAGAGAGTGCAGATATGGTCCCTGTTACTCTATCTTGGCCAGAAGTAAAAGTCCAAATAATTTTTTTACATACTTGTTTGCAATTTTTTTTCAGATGAATGGTTCTAGATACTTGAAGTATTATTTGAATGACAGTATATACTTAGAATTTGTAGGTTCAAAATTTAAGTTTTTAACAATTCTGAGTTACTTTGAAGATGCACAACATATAGCACTAGGTCCTTTGAGGCATTTTCTGGTGAAACAGAGATATAGCTATGAGTTGCTTAGCTAGTCATTGAGCTCAACAATAGACTTAGCATTTAGGCTAAGTCTAACATTCTGGCTTTGCTATTTTCATCTTACCACTGGGTACAGAATAGTAACATGGTTATATTTTATTGAATTTATAAGAAAAACTATAAACAAATTTAGTGATACTTGAAAATCTTATAAAATATCCCCCATGCTTGCCAGAAAGGTCTACTATATTTCAATTATTTAGGATTTTTATTTCATATCACTATAAATAAAACACATTTGTAAAATAATGAAATAAAATAGCTATTTACAGGGCAAAAACATTTTTTAATTCAAAGTTTTAAATAAACATTATAGGAAATAATATTTATAAATGACATATAATTGTATTTTAAAGCACTGGGTTATTCTATTATCATTTATCAAATCAGACAAAGTATTGTGCTTGAAAATCCTACACAGATAACATAGTATAGGAATAAGTTTATTGTGAAATGCAGCCACTTTAGAGTAAAATATGGCATCAATTAAAAGAGTATAATCTTTTTGAATTTAGAAGTGAAAGTGCACTATGTCTAGTAAACATTTAAAGAACCTAATTATCCACATCACGATTAGGTCAGCTAGAAAGCATCAGTTCCGTTACTTAATAGTCTGTTATTGGATTCCAGTGACCAAATCATCATGATTGGACTCAGCTTTAGTTTTATATGTACAAATTTTAAATTGATCCAACATAAAGTGTTCTCATACTGATTGAGATGGCACAGTGCCAAATCCATGTTAGTTTCTTATTGACGACACAGGTAATGATGACTGGTAAATAGGCAATGTTGAAGCAGAGGAGAGAGTTGGAGGCAGAGAGAGAGTTAGTGCAACTATGAGATCATTCGTGCTGCAGTATAGCTTAAGCCTTACTAACCACCTATGACTCTTCACAAGTTACTGTCTAGCCAGTGACTTCATGAAGCCTAGCATCACTTCCATTTTTATTTAATGTCTGTGTGGGGCCTCCCAGTGCCAGTCATTGTGTAGAAGTGAAAAAATGACATGGAGAAAGACAAACTCTACAAAGAAAAAATGTTTTGTCCTAGATCATCTTGTGTTTGACGTTTAACTTGTGATATTTAAATGCTATTCTTAGCTTAGCATATTCCATAGCAGTCTATATTGGTCTTCTAGGAAAAAGTTTAGGAGTAAACATTAGGACAAAATTAGAAATACTGGCATTTAAAAGATCTAATATAATTGGGGGTAGACTTGAAATGGGTATAGTCAATGTCTTGTAGGTGTGAATAGGATTTTAACTGGACTTTATGTGGAAAATGAATGATTAGTCATGTGGTTATGTTTTTAAGCACATAACAGATACAGTGAGTTATAGAACCTATTTTGAATCATACAGAAATGTTGTAAGAAAATGTTATTCTCTATGTAAATATTAAGCACAAATTTGTTATTTGTACAAGAGGAATTGAGCAAGTTGGCTGTGAAAGTAACACTATTATTGTGAGTAAGAAGGACATTGGCAGTGTCACAGAGTTGGGTATAAACAGGTACACAAACATGAGAGATGACAGGAAACATCTGCCTTTGAGGGAATCTGCAAATCACTGGAAGTGGAACAAGTGACAGATTTGAGTTGATGAGTGACACATAAAATGTGTTGTGTCGGAGGTTACCTTTGTTGCCTTAGAAAACTGTTTTGGTTTTGAGCTATTCGAACTGTTATTCAGAATAGGTAGGGAAATCATGTCTTATGCAAAACAAAGTTCGGAAGTGATTTAAATGAACATAAGTTTCAGGATTATGGTAAGGGAATATTATCACCACTTCCTTTGTTTTTAGGGACAAACAAGTCAATAAACAATTAACACTGGGTGTTTTGTGTTTGTATCCATACGAAATGGAAACGAGAATTAAGGGCTTTATTTGGATAAAAAAGGATATATGTATATTCTTTCTTTCAACAAATGATACATATTATGGACCTCCTATGTACCAAGCACATGTAACTATATTTAACTTGCTATACACAAGTACTTCATTTATTCACTTTATTTTACATATATAATCATACTTATAAAGGGTCCTTAATATTTTTCATCGCTCTTGGATTATATTAGAGGTGATACTGATGATCAAGAATGCAATAAAAAATCTGGCTATATGACTATATGAAATTTTAAAAATATCCACATTCTGATTAGTGTTTCATTTAAATGCTGGGTGTTGTCTTATATCAAGTCTTAGATCTGGGTTCCCATAATGAATATAATGCTGAATATCAACAAATACATGTGTCACATTTTATGTGTTACACAGTTCAACACATAAATGTAGTACTATGATTCGCTCCCGAAGGTCATTTTAATCCTAGAGAATTTGTAGCATAGTACCTTTAGTTTTAAAAACTTTTTTAAAAAATTTTAGTTATGAGGTTCAAAAATGAAAGCTACTAGGAGAGTTTGTTTCTTCTCAATAAAGAAAAAACATAAAGCACAAAGTGTTGTCAAAGCATTATAAATGGGTTTTATCTTTATTCCTTCTTAAAATATGTTGCTGTTATAGAGACCATTTTGACACAGACTCTTTTATGAGATCTGAGCATGTCTTGATTTCCCCCTACCTCTACTCCAGTGTCTGAGACAGTTCACAGTAAAATACCTTTTAAATCTTTATTCACCAATCATCTACTGAGCCCTTTTTATGTCAGGTGACATACCAGGCACTGCACATACAAACAATGACACAATTCTGATCTAGCTTACAGTTGGTGGGGAAGATAGACAAAATGGTAAATAAGTTACGGTTGATTGTATTCAGTAATGACATATGTAAAAAGTTTAATCAATATTCTCATAATTTAGTTATTTCCACTTCTGTAGTTATGTTTAAAACAGGAATATACAGGAAGTTATGTTTAAAAACAGGAATACATAATGAAAACTCAGCTTTGATATGTACCATATTGTTATTTCATATCCTTTCTATGTCATGGTCAGATCATTTCCAGTCTAAAAATACTATTCATAAAAATGAAAGTACAAAACACCTCAGAGCTGGTTGTGTTTCATGAATAGGTACAGAAACTCAAAATGCTTAAAATACTTAGTTCTGAAATATGGAAAAAGAAATCTGAAGAAGTTCTCATAACACCATGATTGATTATTTCAGGAATTTATTCACTGATAATTTGATCATTTGTTATCATTTGTAATAATAAATAGTTTGTAAACATCAAAAATTTTAAAACTAAAAATGCTTTGTAATAAATTCTCTGGGAATCACATGACCCCAGAGATGTGAACTATAGTCCTAAATGTAATTCAAATGAAAAACAAGGATAAACTAGCCCATTCATTCCCACTACTTCCATCTAGAGGTAAAATAATAGACTTTAAATGTTTTGAGTTAATAGAAAAGAAAAGAAAAAACCCTTTGCCCAAGATTTAGAGGGGAAAAATACCACTCAGTTATTCATGATTTTACACGAAGGAAAAATCCTGTGGTTGAAATTGGCATGGTAATCAGATGAAGTAACCACCACTAGGATAAGTTTTGCTTTTTAAAGTATAGAAGATACATTTAAGAGAACAATTGTCCCCTGAACAAAACTAATCTCAACATAGTTTTTTAAAAAAAGGCAATTCAGGTGATATATAAAACCAGAACCTTTCTTGCCTTAATGCATAGACTTGCATATTGCTTTATGCTATTTAAAATGTAAGGGGC
>CM052439.1:53894254-53944623 GCA_028533085.1 Varecia variegata
TTGAGCTCAGGAGTTCGAGACCAACCTGAGCAAGAGCGAGACCCCGTCTCTACTAAAAATAGAAACAAATTATCTGGCCAACTAAAAATATATATAGAAAAAATTAGCCGGGCATGGTGGCGCATGCCTGTAGTCCCAGCTTCTCGGGAGGCTGAGGCAGTAGGATCGCTTAAGCCCAGGAGTTTGAGGTTGCTGTGAGTTAGGCTGACGCCACGGCACTCACTCTAGCCCGGGCAACAGAGTGAGACTCTGTCTCAAAAAAATAAATAAATAAAAAATAAAAAATAAAAAAATAAAAAAAAATAAAAATGTAAGGGGGATTCTTTTTTTAAGAATTTCAGAATATTGCAGGAGTACAAATGCTTTGGTATATAAATTGCCTTTGCACCGCCCAACAAGCGTGCCCATCTCCCAGACAGCATGCACCACATCCGTTAGGTGTGGATTCACCCACCTCTTTCTCCCCTCTCCCACCCACCCAACACCGTATGAATGTTACTTCCTATATGTGCATGTTAGCGTTGATCAATCATTAATAGTACCAATTTAATGGTGAGTACATGTGGTGTTTGTTTTTCCATTCTTGTGATACCTCTCTTAGAAGAATGGGCTCCAGCTCCCTCCAGGATAATACAATAGGTAGTTTGTCATTTTATGGTTGAGTAGTACTCCATGGTATACATATACCACATTTTATTAATCCACTCATGTATTGATGGGCACTTGCGTTGTTTCCACGTCTTTGCAATTGTGAATTGTGCTGCTATAAACATTAGAATGCAGATGGCTTGTTTATAGAATGTCTTTTTTTCCTTTGGGTAGATGCGCAGTAGTGGGATTGCTGGATCAAATGGTAGTTCTACTTTTAATTCTTTAAGTTATCTCCACACTACTTTCCATAGATGTTGTACTAATTTGCAGTCCCACAAGCAGTGTGTAAGTGTTCCTATCTCTTTGCATCCATGCCAACATTTGTTGTTTTGGGACTTTTTGATAAAAGCCATTCTCAGTGGAGTTAAGTGATATCTCATTGTGGTTTTGATTTGCATTTCCCTAATGATTAGAGATGTTGAGCATTTTTTTTCATATGTTTCTTGGCCATTAGTCTATCTTCTTTTGAAAAGTTTCAGTTCATGTCCTTTGCCCACTTTTTAATGGGGTTGTTTGATTTTTTTCTTGCTGATTTTTCTGAGTTCTATATAGATTCTAGTTATCAGCCCTTTGTCAGATGTATAAACTCTTGTGATAAGACAAAATAAAGATCAGAAGACTTAATTTTCACTTACAGTTAATAGTCTTAAATGGCAACATTTGTACCATAGTCAACTGTTTTCGGAGTTCTATGTTCTAATGAGTGCCTGGCTTTGTTTTACAACAGGCAGTTGCAGCAGCATCAGCCGCTTCAAGAGATTTCAGTGGAATGGGTGGGCTAGGAGAGCTCTTGGAAAGTTCTTCAGAAGCATCGAAGTTAAGCTCCAAAAGTGCTAAGGAGTGGAGGAACCGAAGGAAGAAAAGAAGACAGAGGGAGCATGTAGAAGGAAACAACAAAAGAGAGGGAGACAGGTTTCCCAAATCTGAATCTGAAGACAGTGTCAAAAGAAGAAGCTTCCTTTTCTCCATGGATGGAAACCGACTGAGTGGCGATAAGAAATTCTGCTCCCCCCATCAGGTAAGCGTTCTGGTTGGTTTGTCATTGCTATTGCTTTTGAATTGCTGTAGTTTGTCTTGGTACATTTTTGTAATATCTGATTTCAGTGAGCTATGGGGATTAACATTTAGTATGGTTATTTAAATTCTTGTGGTAACTTATGATAAGAATTTAAATCAAAAGGGATTTTTTATTAAACTGTTAATAGCTTTTAATTTAAGGTATTCAGCTTTAATTTACTATTTTGAAACCACGTTTCTTAATCTCTTCTTTTTTTCCTTTCGGTACAACCTACCTATCAAATTTTCCAGTGAGACAGATTTGGAATCTTTTGTTTACATTCTTCATTTTGAGACCTCAGATAAACTTGTCTTCTTTGTGTGTGGGTGTCTGCCTTTATCATCTGAGGTTGTGACTATAACCTATGTATAAATTTTGAAAGGAAATGCCTCTTTGGATTTTGCCTTTATCCTTTGATATGAGAACTATACTGTGGTGAGTCTCCATTCTTCTGGTATGGGGTCATAACATGATACATTGGAATGAAATTATGACCTAAATGCTCTTTAAGAGAACAACATTGAAAGTGGTCTATTTTTGCTCTGATTTAATGCGAACTACCCAACTTTTCAACATATTTTCAAGTAAAAGAGGAAACATTAGTTTCAACTTTTTGTTGTTTAGTAAGTGTTATGGGTTAGTAAGTTAATATATTCTTTACATTTGCATGATGTAAAGAATAAATAGTTATGAAATCTGTGATAAGCATAATTAAAACTTTGAATACTATTTGGTTTCATTAAAATTTCATGTGCTATAAATTACAAACTCTTCTAATCATCTTAATCTTATTCAGAGTTATACCCTAAAAATAACACTTTGAGAGATACTCTGTTGATTAATTTAAATTAAAAAAATTATATATCAACCAAAAGGTATGCTATTCTTTTTATAAAGAAAACAAATTTTTTGTAGAAGTGATAAACACAAAATTCTAAATAGTATTTAGCTCTTGGTTGGGAGGAAAGGGAGGATGCATGTTATCAGTGATTGTTTATTTGATAATTTATATTTAATATGTAAATACAAATTTTTAAAGAAAATTAATAACTTAAAACCAGTATTCTCATATTAGCACAAAATAGATGTGAACACACAAAGTGTTATAAGATAAAAACCATTTTCCTATAGATAATATCAATATCAAGAGATTCAACTACTACTATCTTGTATAATACAAATATAAAATATGGTATTATATCAGTATAACATATTTGGGATTAACTTGAAGATCTGGAGGGTAACTCAGTTTCTCAGACCTTTTTTTTCCCTTTGGCTTATCCAGTCATCCTTGATATTTTCTCATTCTTAAAACTATTAGAAACAATTAGGATTAGGAATATTTGGTACTATAGCATAATGATTGATGTCACAAAAGTTTGCACACATCTCTCAACTCCAAACTCGTTCTGTGACCTTGGTCGAGTCACTTGTACTTTGTAAGGTTTCTGTAAGATAAGGTAATAATGCCTAACAGAGTTTTGAGGGACTAAGAAATATATAGAAAACCTTTGTAACAAAGAATAAGTCTCTTATTGGGTTAAAATGGGTGAATGAATTATGAATGGGCCAACAAAACTTTGAATAGCTTCAATTACTCACAAGTGGATATGCATAGTAGCAATATTTACATGAACATATTTACTTGAGTTTGACAATAGTATTATTTCCTTTATTATTTCATCATTGTGCTCAAAGGAAAACTTGTAGATTAGTTCATTCAATCAAATATTTATTGATCACCTACTACATGACGGAAATAGTTCTAGATGCTGAAAATACCTCAATGAACCAAAGAGATTCAATTCACTGACCTCATGGAACTTTTTTCCAAAGGAAAAGACAGACAATAAACAACATAAATAAGTTATAGACTATGATAGAAGGTGATAAGTACAGACAATACACAATATAAATAAATAAGTTATAGACTATGTTAGAAGGTGATAAGTGCTATGGGGGGAAAAAGTAGGAAAAGGGGAACAGGGACCATAATTGGAGGTAAAATTTTAAATAGAGTGTTTTAGGAAGGTCTCACTATGAAGGAGACGTTTTGTCAAGGATTTAGAGGAGGCAAGGGAAAGGACTATCTTATGGAATAGCATTCCAGGCTGATGATAAAGAAAATACAAGGCCCTGACATGGCAGTATGGCTGGAATGTTCAAGGAGCAATTAGGAGGCCTGGGTTGCTAGAGCTGAATGAACAACAGAGTGGCAAAGCAGGGGGAGGTTAGATGGTGGCCAGAGTTTTAATACTAAAAGCAGAATCAGCACATACATATGTTATAGGTAGTTCATTTTATATTTGTAGATAGATGATAAATAGATCATTTCAAAAGTAAAAGAAATAACCTATTAGCATTCAATTTGCATATCTCAGTAAAGACAGGCAGAGAGCATTAATGCAACAAACAAGCAGAAATATGCCAGAAGCAGCTTCCAATTTCTGGTTTTGTAAACACGAAAGGACTCTCCGTGGCAGGAAAGAGAATCAGTTGAAGGTGGTGAGGACAGGAAGCATAAAATAGACACAGAATACTGCTCAAAACAAACACATCTTCTGAAAACGTCAAAGCAGAGAGCATAAATTATGAGTACCTTGCCCTCTACTAACATAACTTTTAAATGTTATTTTAGGTTTATTACATTATTTTATTTTAAATGGATAATGCAAATTAATAGTACAAAATAAAAAAGTACTTAAAGGTATACAATGAACACTGAAAATACTAAGTGTTTCCAACAAATATTTGCTTTACATATTTCCACCAGAACATCTTGAAATTCCCTGCATCTTCTTGCATCTTGACTTTTCCCAACCCACTTTTAGTGAAGCCGTACACGCAGGATTGAGTCTTACAGATCTAATTTCTTCTATTTTCCCTTTTGTTACTGTAAATTAAGAAAAAGCCTGTATTTATTTTCCTGGAACAAGATAAAAAATATACCTGTGACATAAGTTTTAGCATGTCTGAGGCAAAGAAATATGCCTTTCAGTCCTTAAAGTATAAAAGCTGGTTTTCCCTAGAGAAAGTGTTGCCACAGCTGTGGGTATTCCCTCCTCTCCGCTGCATCTTCTAGTGTGTTATTTTTGGTTTATTTTCTCTGAATACTATTTTTGTTATCTTCTTTTTCGGTCTCTGTTGCCTTGAAAGCTGTGCTCACACCCATTATTATACATTCCAGAGAGTGAATAGAAGTTTCAAATAAGCTCAAAGATCTGGAACACTTTTGAAAATACCCTGGCATAACAATATGCAAATTAAAGGCATGTACCAAATACATTATGGATGTACACACATGCCACAGAACCCCAACCAATTTGTGTAGACAGGCTTTCAGTTTACAGAGACAGTTTCAGAACATAGATATAGTAAGGCAATTACATTGAATGATCCTACAGATTAGTGTATGACCAAGTTAGTATTTCTCTGAGTGTAGAATGAGGTTCACCTGCATTAGAATCACCTGGAATGTGTGTGGAAAATTCAGGTTCCAGTATCCTACCCCCTACTTACTGAATCCGAATTCCAAAAAGCTGAGACCTAAAAATATGTATTTTTAACTCTCGAAGTGATTCACATACCCACTAAAGTTGCAAAATAGTATTAATAGTTCTGAATATAACCAATATTATATTGATAATTTAAATTGAGCCTAAGGAAATTAAAAGCATTAGCATTCTTTATTAAGGAAAGGGTCAATTAATTTCTTCACATGGTCTAATCTCTTGGTCACTTTGCTGAGAAATCAGTCTACTGTCTGGCATTCAGTAGACAGACTTGGTACAAGAACTGATTGTCACACAGACACAGCATCAGGCTGGACAAGCTGGGTAGCCAATAGTTCCTGTGGAGCATCTAACCAAATCCAAAGAAGCAGTGCACTTCTTAATGAATATATATCTTGCCAGAATATCCCTGAGACAGAGGGCAGCAAAGATTATTCTGGTACCTTACGGTCTTGGGAAAAGCCATAAAAAAGCTAAAAATGGGCCCTAAGAAAATCGGCATGACCTAATTAGGCAGAGGAACCAAAAATAAATTTGCTAGAGCCTGCCTTTTCTGGTTTTATTTCCACTAAGATTATTTTATTTGGTTTTACACTAAAGCTTAGAAGAAGAAAGGGAAGATCCAGGAATGTTTGCTGCTGGCATGTATATATGTATCCATATGTGTATGTATGCATATGATATATGTATGGATGTAGATTTCCTTGGCTGTGAAGACAGGTAGGAAAGGGAATGAGAGACCAAGGAGGAATGTCATTATTGATGAGGGGAGAAAACAAACACTCTGGAGACTGAATAGAGATGTTTCTAAAAACCATCTGCAAGACTAGAACAAACACAGAATTATTTGGCGTTGCTAGTTTAAAATTCATTCAGAAAGTGAAAGAAGGAGCTTCAAGCTAAGTCCTTGTTTTCTGGTACTAGAAAACAATTTACTTGATTTATTTGTGAATATCTGTAATAAAAAAATTTTTGAATCTTCTAGTTCTTTTTAATAAATTAAAATGAAATTAGAAGAATAAGTGGTCTTCTACATCATCTTCTTTGCTAAAGTCATGTTATATGTCATGCTTTTTAAAGCTTGTGTTAACTTTCAAATCAGAATAGTAATTTATGTAGCAGTTTAGAAATCTTCTCTGTTGTGTTTGCTATGACTTATAGTCTCTCAAATAAGACAGTTGCCATTTGGAAAATGGTTAGCAAATTGGGAAGACAACATCACAGGTAAGTTTCGTGACTTTAATTCGCATGTGTATAGAGACAAACAGTTCCACAGAAAGAATAAACTAATTTCTTTTCAGAATCCAAAAGAAGAGAATGGAAAGATGATAGTTTTTTAAAAATACTTGTTCGGGGTAAAATATTTGCTACAAATATTTTAAATTTGAGCCAACAGTCTCACTTGAGCCGAAACTTATTGTCCAGGTTGCATGCCCTTCAGATCACAGCATTGAGAAGTGGAAACTACCTACAAGTTGTTTAACCACTACTCCCACCAAAAAGAATGATTTATCCCTTCCGGCCTCTGGCCCCTCCTCTGTAGTATTATGGTAACACAATCTACCTAACAATAGGAAGTGAAGATTAAATGAAATGGTTGTGTATCTAGTAAATTGCAGACCAGGATTCTCAGTCAGAAAAGCACTTTTTATACTTAAATTTGCTTTAATAAAAATATCAAAACATACATGTTCTCTATATACTTGATTACTCATGTTTAAGAGCAAGACTATTCTAACCCGAAAGCAAATCGATTCTGCCATATTAAGACTTTTATTAAATAGTTGTGTTCCCAACCCCCCAATTCCTTTCTTCCTTGCTTTCTCCTCAGTCTCTGTTGAGTATCCGTGGCTCCCTGTTTTCCCCAAGACGCAATAGCAAAACAAGCATTTTCAGCTTCAGAGGTCGGGCAAAGGATGTTGGATCTGAAAATGACTTTGCTGATGATGAGCACAGCACATTTGAAGACAGCGAAAGCAGGAGAGACTCACTGTTTGTGCCGCACAGACATGGAGAGCGACGCAACAGTAACGTTAGTCAGGCCAGTATGTCATCCAGGATGGTGCCAGGGCTTCCAGCAAATGGGAAGATGCACAGCACTGTGGATTGCAATGGTGTGGTTTCCTTGGTGGGTGGACCTTCAGCTCTAACGTCACCTACTGGACCACTTCAGCCAGAGGTGATAATAGATAACCTAGCTACTACTGACAGTATGCACAAATTTGAAATAAAGCCTGGGCAGTTTAGCCTGATATATGTCCTGCTTCCCCAAAGTGAAAGTCCTTAAAAATAATACATGATTCATGAAATGGAAAACAATAGAATCTTGAGAACCAATTGAAAATCGTATGGGACCGTTAGCTTTCAAATGCTTTAGGTTAAAAGGGCCCAATTTTTAGAGTCTGGCGTGAAACACGTATCTGCAAATTCAGTACAGATCACACAAAATAATGGGCACTTTGACAATTAAATCTTTATTATAGGTGTATATTCACCCAGAATTGTATAATTATTTTTTCATATTCTGAAAAATTCATATTCTTAAAATTACATATTGTAACAACCAATTTATTGATAAAGGGCAGTTTCATACAACTGTCAATATTGCAGTGCTATTTTAAAATGACTCTAAAATAAAATATGTTGATTTCTTATAGGATGGCATACAAAAATGATTAAAGAAATCTCAGGAAAGCACACACATTTCATTGTACATCTGTGTTTGTGCATGGAAAAAAATTGGCCCATATATGTCAATATTGTCAATATAGCCTCAAAAAAAATAATTCAGCCTTGAGACTATATAATCATAGTATTTATTTGGGGGGAAGGTTGATCTGGTTATTAGTCATTGATAGAAGTGGAAAAAATAATTTTTATTTGAATGAAACAAAACAATAAATGACTTTAGCATATTTATGAAAAATTTTCCTGAAAATTCTGACAGTTTGACTAAAATATTTCTGTAGCATAATTGTTATACAATTGCATCCAACTAGTGAATTCCTATTAAAGAGTATCACCTGTGATAACTTTTTTAAAAAGTTTAAGTTCATAGCTTAACAATAATTCAACATTTATTATTACTTGAAATTGTTATTTGGAACAATTGCATGTAGCATGATTTTCCAAAGAAATGCTATATGGTGTTATGTTACTCATTGAAAAGGGTGGTTTGAGCTAGTATTTGGTTTGCAGGGCACCACCACTGAAACGGAAGTCAGAAAGAGAAGGCTAAGTTCTTACCAGATTTCAATGGAGATGCTGGAGGATTCCTCTGGAAGGCAAAGAGCCATGAGCATAGCCAGCATTCTGACCAACACAATGGAGGGTAAGAAGCAAGCCATAGAATAGTCAACCTTCTATGCTTATGTGCTTTGTGGAACTAATCCTTCTTCCATAGACTTACTGAAGATCAGAACTACCTAAGATCAGAACTGTATAATAGACCTAAGTACCTGATAGAGTATATTATTATCACATTGATTACAAAAAAATATTGGCCTTACTTCTTTCTAACTTGGGTCTTTATCTTGTCTGCAGAGTGACATTTCACCACTTGATATTTTGTCAGTATTTATTCTTACGTTACCTTACCTTTGTGCAAATAGAGTAAACACTCCTTCCTTTTTAAATGTTGGTATACAGAAACACAAGGAAACATCTCCTTCAGGCTTTAGTCTGTTCTCCAGACATAGAAGTGTTAATGAGGGTGGAGAAGAACAATGGCTATGAATGAGTTGGACAAATCAAAACCTGTAATCCACTCCAACAGGGACCCTAAAAAATGTCTTTCCTCCATCATCTACGTACATAGAAACCATTACATTGCTCCAAAGGACCAATGACACAAATGCTTGTTGATTTCGACACACAGGAATGGGCAGCAACTATGACCTCCTTGTTACCTCCTTGTTCATGCATTAAACAGTCCCTGCTCCTTGAAGTTGGGGGAGATATTACATTAGTATTGCAATTTTGTAAGTCAATTATATGTCAACTCTGACATATGTTCTTTAGATTCATCACTTACATTTTGTATCATGTCTTCTTGGTGTATTGGATATCAAGTCACATAATAATTATTTTATAACAGGCTTCACCCATTAAAATTTTTAGTAATGTTTTTATATATGAACAAAAATTCTACAAGATATGCGTGAACCACAGAAGTAGATTTGGGTCTGAATCTATACTAAAAAGGAGGATATATTACATACATTGTGTGTAAGATCAATGTTGATGTGGAAATAATCAGAGGAGACAATGGGTCACACATATTAATAAGGATCACAGCTTTAGACAGTGTTCATAAAAGATACTTTTAGAAGAAACAATAATTACTAATATTTAATAAATTTAATAGTCCTATAAAGCTTATTTTAAAAGTTTGTTTTGAGAAAGAGAAAATAGTAATTTAATCTATCATAACCTAGTTATTTTGAAGCAAAATATTAAATTCAAAGTGTTTATTTTCTATATTTAAGATAGAAAAAAGTCAATCTACATGACATTTTTAATGAGCATTTTCTGAAAATATTTAAAGCAATTGTCTTCTTGAGTTTGTTAATCTGAGTAATATGAATGTCTATTTGCAGGTATAAGCATCAATTTTATCAAATAATGTATAAGCTACTAGCAACAGTAATTCATTTTATTGTAATTTCTACTATTCCTCTTTATTGTCCCCCCAGAACTTGAAGAATCTAGACAGAAATGTCCACCATGCTGGTATAGATTTGCCAATGTGTTCTTGATCTGGGATTGCTGTGATGCATGGTTAAAAGTAAAACATCTTGTGAATTTAATTGTTATGGATCCATTTGTTGATCTTGCCATCACTATTTGCATTGTCTTAAATACCCTGTTTATGGCCATGGAGCACTATCCCATGACTGATCAATTCAGTAGTGTGCTGACTGTAGGAAACCTGGTAAGTTCATTTGAAGTTTACTTATTTCCTTTGGCAGGGGTGGGAGAAATAGAACAAAGGGAAAAAACCCATTTTTGCAGTTTTGAACTCCAAAATTATATTATCTTTCTTCATAGGAAGAAATGTCTAAGGGAATATTGCAGGGAATTTCAGAGATACGGTCTACAATTCGATGCTGATTGTTTAGGCTAATGTCTGTGTTGATTGATCATGGTGCTTGGTTATTGTAAACCCCTCAAAATCTTTACAGTTCTTCTTGCTGGAAATGTAGGTCCAGAGAAACCATGAGATCTAATCCTTGCTCCACAAACATGTAATTTTAACCCATCTAGCTTCTAAAGAAATCAGGTTCATTAAAGGGACAATCCAAGGATTGATTTCTATTAAAAAAGGGCATAGTTATTTCTAATTGAATTACTTAATAAAGTGCTTCAGTGACATTCATACAAGAGAAGAAATAGTTGGTAAAAATGCATTTGTAATTTAGCCATACTTTTGGTTCAAATTACTTCAGCATGCGTCTGTATCTGTGTGTACCAATTTACATTTCCTCCTAAATCTCTATGAAAAATTAAAATACATGAACATGTGAGAAAATTGTTTTACATAGATTATTAATCAAGACCTTTCTCTTAACCAACTCAAACAAACTTGGGGCAAGAGTAGGAAGACTGACTCATGGAATGGAAGGAAAACGTAAACTACAAACCATGTAAAGGATAATATCACAGGTTTCAGGAACAACTTTAATCAAGGGCTTAGATATAGCTCAGAAGTTCACTGCAGCATTTGTCTTTAGGTCATAACTCACTTGTTTTATGTATTACAACCTCTGTGCTAGAAAAAGACTGGATCTCTTTTTGAGTTCTAGTTCAAAGACTCTCATGATAGGACTTCATCTGGCATCATTTGGGTCAGATGCTCACCTCTGATTTAAACAGCGTGGGCAGAGATCACGTGAAAACATGGCTGTCCTGAGCAATCATGCAGGTCGAGGAGCAATTGCCAATAGAATTGCATAAATGTGTATTCTAATGAGTAACCTCAACTTCTCTGTATTATTTGATTCAGTAGAGCACCCACCATATTTTTGAGATTTTCTCCATCTTTGGCACCTGTAATATTATTTTTTTTCCTGATTGTTTCCTTGATATTTCTAATCACTCCATCTGCTTTCTTATTTGGACTTCTCTTCTGAAGCCTAGTAAGATCAGGCTTTTTGAGTCAATGTATTTTATATTTATATACTCAACAACTCTAGGAATTATTTACTCTAGTGGTATAAGCTGTGTTCAAGGCCTATATTTCCAACTATTATAGATCATTGCTCAAGAAGTATTTTAAACACAATATATACACAACTGAAAGATCATCTTTCCCATAGTTTACTGAAAGTGTAACTTCAGTCTTATGTTACCTCTAGTAGTGGCCTTCCAGCCTCAAGGATAGAAATAGTACAGCCATTTTGCCTTACTCTTCCTTTATTTCTTATATACAGCTTGATATGAAGACCGATTATTTTTCTCTCAAGATATCTGTTTTTAAATCCTATAACTACTATTAAAATATTTCTAGTACTCTTCATTCAGTATGCCTTCCCCTTACTAAAATATTTATTGTCTGAATTTGTGGTTCAACACTCTTTAAGCTGGTTTTTAAGACTCCTCACCTGATCCCATCTTTCCTATACTATCTTATTGTTCATTGTTTCTTAATTGGCCACCATCAGCCCTGCCAGAACAGCCTTGTCACTGTACCACACAAATACCACACAAATGTTTATTTGTTTACATATAGAAGAATAGTTCTCAGTTCACTGTTTCTACATTCACATTTAGAGTATCCTGACTCAACTCACCTCACTCAATTCTTCATATTCTTTAAGGTCCAACTCCAGCCCAATTTCCTCTAACATGAAACTCAGCCCATGTTGAACATACTGTTCTTAATTCCTAATGCATTTGTGAACAAAACATGGTTGAATATTAAACATTTTTTTGTTGTTGTATGATTCTTGGTTTTTAAATCCCTTATAAATGACTCGATGGCAAAGGCTGTGTCCCATTTTTCTCTGTCTCTCCCAGTGTTTACATGGTGGTCACTCAATACAAACCCACTGGTTGTTTTCTACTCAAAAAGGCTGCCTCAGGTAGCATGTTTTTGTGAAAGACTACAGGCTTTGGAGTCAGGTGAAACTGAATTTGACCTCAGTTGTCAGTGCTTACTAATGATATGGCCTTTAGCCAAGTCTGATAAACAATCTAAGTCTTTGTTTTTTATTACTAAAATGGGTATAATAATACCCATCTCCCAGAGTTGTTGTGAAAGTCAAATGAGGTAATGTGAAAACATCTAGCATGTGCTCAATAAACAGTTTCCTTCCTCATATATATATGCTATTAACCTCTTGGACCTTGCTTTGAAATATTGATGGAAAATATTTCTGCTCTAGTTCTTGTATTTTTCCCAGGATATTGGACAGTTAGGGAAGTTGAACAAATGAAGGAAGATTTTGGAAATTTGCCCGAGTAAAACAGGAAATTGAAGTTTTATAGAATTCCAATGTTGAAGCAGTTGAGTATGGAAGCACAGGATAAGAGGTTGGATTATAGGATGATTGAGTGGAAAATCACTAGACTAAAGCACTAAATCTGGGTCCTAGTCTAGGTGTTCATGCTAACTATCTGTGTGGTCCTGAAAAAGTTACTTAGATCCTTAGGTCTGTTTTCTCAACACACACATAAATAATGAGCTTGTTGGACTATATGACTTTTTATGTTCCTCCCAGTTCTAAAATTTTATGTTATGGGTAGTGACTGAAATAATGAGGTAGCAAAGTAGAATGGGAGACTCATGACTGGTAGATTGATTGTGACGGAATTATTGGTAAATTCAGGTTAGTGTTGGGGAAACAAGGCTCATCACAATACAGAGCATACATGACAGGGAGCAGACTTGAGTTATTACTTTCTAACCACAAGAATAAGAGAATATATAAACTGACTGTCTCTATCAGCTGAAACCTCCTTACCATAAGTAATAATAATGTCTTATACCAATAAAGCACTGCATCGTTTACAAAGTAATTTCTCATATAATATCTTATTTGATACCTATAACAATTTTATAATAAATATTTATACATATGAAAAATAACCTATATATTTAATATATATGCAGAGAGAGTGTGAGAGAGAGAGAGAATTTTTTCTGTAACAGGCACTTAGCTAACTTTGGACTATGTTATACACCATAGATGGTGGCATGTCATATTTTTTGGGGAGTTTATAATTTGCTCATTAAGATAAATTTAGAATTTCTATGGACTAGTTTATTATTCCTCAAATTACTGCATACTGCCTTATAGATGAGAACATTGAGGTTTTAGTTGAATTGATAATAAAAGACTATAAAACAGTTGGGGAATTTTCAGTCTTGACTTGGATCAAATGTGACCCTTTTTGTATCCTGTTTCTGTGGTACATAAAAATTACATCACTACTCTGTTGATTGGATTGACTAAACTGAGTATCAAGAGACCTTGAATCTCCATTGAGTTTCTCTAAGATACTCTGTGTTTTATGGGGTATTTTTTGTTTCTTGTTTTGCTTAACCCTTTTAACCATTATAAAACCATCTTAGAGATTCAATAAGCAAGAAACCGTCCATCAACCATAGTAGGCTAGACAACTTCATCATAACAAACATTTCCAACTAATTCAACAATGCTAAAACTAGACTAAAATGTACCAAAAATAATCCCAGTGATTTTTAGGGCCTAAACTGAAAACATTTAATGAGATATAGCTGTGATTTTGAATTGCAAATTGTAATTAAGATGTTATTTTTAAAGAGAAGTTTCATGGTGACATTACATTTTAGATGAGTGTAAGTTTAGAGTACAGATTTTTAAATGCAGGAGATCTGCTCATTTCAGAGGAGATGAAAAGATAACCTTATAATTTTCTGTAGAAAGAGATATTTGTAGATCTAACCTGAATGGCTTCTAGCTCATTTTAAATAATATATTTCTATCATCAGAGTGCCTATTTCAAATAACAGCTGCTTGTAAAAGTTTTATATGTGAAATAAAATTTTTATAAGTTAGAACTTATTTTACATTTACCATGGAAACTCACTATTTGAAAAAAATTCCATGGTGAGTTATTCTATAAAATGAAAAAATTATTTTTCAATGTGCATTTTGCCATATATGTGGATTTTCACATACTAGACTTGCTTAAAATACATTTTATTTCTATCTGAATGAATGGATGACTAACTGCAGTTCAGCTATTTTTTCTGGGATGAGTATTTCCCTTAGATCTTTCTGTGATTGAAAAAATGAGGTGTTAGTTGAATTTATACATTTGTAAGAGTGGCTCAAGATTTCTTTTAATGAATATGATGTTTTAGGAAACCAGGTAATTTTAATACTGTTATTTTGACAGAATTCCTTCAAAGTAAAGGCTGATTTATCTTGGTAAAATCTTGACTTTACAGTCATAAAATGCAGCTTTTAACTATAGTATATTAAGAGAATTACTTTAAAAGACTTTCTGCAAGAGTGATTTCATTACTCTTCATGTCTTTGTGTCTCTTAGGCTGCAGTTTTGAGTTAAAAAGCAAATGTTGTGTTTGTTTCATTGTTTTTCTCTCTATTGTCAAATACACATTTATCTAGCCACTCAAGTGATTTATTAATCTTAATTATAGGTATATGCATACTGAGAATGTTCTCCTGCTGGTTTCAATTAAATCTGCAGTTCCTTACTCTATTAATCCATTAACCTTAATTCTGAGGCATGCATCCAGAGACCATAATTATAAACCATTTGTGGCAAACTTACTCTTATTTCAGGAATGTTTATAAAATTATAGAAATGAGATGATGTTCTTTAAAATAAGCACAAAATCGAGGACAATATGATTTTTACCAAATTTCAAGTAATTTTTAACAACTTTCAATAATATATAGGTTTGTCTCAGATGTAGTAATGTACAAAAAATAAATTTGGCTGTGATTATAGTAGAGGAATAGTGTACCAGAAAGAGCAATAATTTAGTAGCTATTATCCAGTATCAGATTTAAAATGTAGACAATGAAATGTTTTAAAATTAGTGCTTTTCCTGGAAATCCAGCAAATTCATTAATTAAGACAAATCCACTTCACAAAATACTTTCCTGGGGGAAAACTGCTAGACTTGAATTGATTTGTCCCTTTAAATTTTAGATATTTTTATTCATGGCTGTTTAATATTCTTTTTAAATAAATTCTTGCAGCATCAAAGTTTTTCAGTGCTTTTTTTGAAGTAGGACTATTTTACTTTAGGTCTTCACTGGGATCTTCACAGCAGAAATGGTTCTCAAGATCATTGCCATGGATCCCTACTATTATTTCCAAGAGGGCTGGAATATCTTTGATGGAATTATTGTCAGCCTCAGTTTAATGGAGCTTGGTCTGTCAAATGTGGAAGGATTGTCTGTACTGCGATCATTCAGATTGGTATCTGCATTGGCTCTGTCTATGTCCTGCCTCTCATTGGCATAACATTTATTAACATTTCATAACATTTGAAATTGAATGAATGTGTATTTATATAATTATTAATTTAACTGATATTATTAATTATTAATTTAAGTGGCCTTACAGTCTATTAAGAAATGTAAATAAAAACTTTAGGTCCCAGTTAATTTTAGCTTTTTATTAATTCTACTTATATTAGTTGAGACTACTTCAAAGTAATATTTGGGAAATTATTTGATGTTATTAGCATCTTAAACAATTGTATAACAACTTTTTGAATTATAGCAAAAAATTTTATTAAAAAATACGTATTTTTTCAAATTGAAGGGAAGCCTTTCAATATGTTTTTAATCAAATTAGAGTGTTTTACTTTTATTTTATAATGGCCCATTAAAAATACGTAACTGATACTTTTAATATTTTTTACTCTCTGAAATAGAATCTGAAGGTGACATTAGTTTGCTAAATTTGAAAATGTCTCCAATCAAAATATTAATTTGTTTTCATGGGTATATCTTTTGATGAATCAGAAATGTTTTATCTATTATTTCTGAAATTTTTATCATTTTTATTTTTGCATTTAAACAATGTTATGATTGGATTTAAAATTCCAATATTAACACTACTTTTTCTGTATTTGAAATTGAAATAGTTTAGTATATTTTGAGTTTTTACATCTCTCAGGTGTGATTCTACAATATGGTACATTAATAAAATAATGTCTAATTTCTAAGATTATATTGTGATTACTACTAAGAGTATCTTTCCACTTGATTACAGCTTCGAGTTTTCAAGTTGGCAAAATCCTGGCCCACACTAAATATGCTGATTAAGATCATTGGCAATTCTGTGGGGGCTCTGGGAAACCTCACGTTGGTGTTGGCCATCATCGTCTTCATTTTTGCTGTGGTTGGCATGCAGCTGTTTGGTAAGAGCTACAAAGAATGTGTCTGCAAGATCTCCAGTGACTGTCAACTTCCACGCTGGCACATGAATGACTTCTTCCACTCCTTCCTGATTGTGTTCCGCGTGCTGTGTGGAGAGTGGATAGAGACCATGTGGGACTGCATGGAAGTCGCTGGACAAACCATGTGCCTTATTGTTTTCATGTTGGTCATGGTCATTGGAAACCTAGTGGTATGTATGTATTCCAAACGCTCATAAATTAGAATCAGATCAGACCGTAGCTAGGAAGGTGGGCTGAAAACATATGTCTGGTTTTGTAGTAAATGGCCTAGACTCAAATTCCCCTTCTAGCACTCTGAGCATGAGCAAGTTGTTTAACTTCTCTGATGCTCAGGTTCCCATTTATAACACTGGAATGAATAACAAAACTGAAATCATATGGTTGATGTGAGAATTAAATGAGGTGTATCTCTGAATGATCGGTGGACATAAATATTAGTGTTTCCTTTTTTTTCAAAGAAAATATATTTTTATCACTAAGACTAATTTTATTCTAATGCTATTTTTACAAAATAATAATCTCTACTAACTTTAACTATCTGTTCTATATCAAAAATGTTCTTTACATGTTCATGGTTCATATTGACTTGCTTACTCAGAGGCATAGGTTGCACACTACCAAATTTTGAAGACAAATTTCAGTGAAATAGGGCATTATATTTTAGCTATGTATTGTAATTATCCAGGTAACTTGGAAAGGGACTAAATATTTTCTTCCCTGAATTTGTATTATTAAAGGAAAATAAATTATTACAGTTTAAATTATTCATGTTTATGGAAACTGTCCATATTTAAAAGGCTTAACTTTTAATTATCCCTTAAAAGCACTAATGCAAAAGCACAATGTGTATATTTCCATGTTTTAATGCTTCAGTTTCTCAATCACCTGTGGGCAAAGCATTTCTTTTTGTCATCATATTGGGCCTTCTCATTCAGGGGTACATTTCAAATGAAATTGCTCAAAAGAATGCTAGTGGGATACCTATGAACATGCAATTTTTTTTCCAGAATAGTAAATTAGGGAGCTCTGAAAAAAAAATGTGACATAGAAATAAGGAAACAAACGGGCTTTTGCTTTGCCTGTGTCTTCCTATAATGTAACATATTCTGAAGTTCAGTAACTACATTTCAAGCTGAAAATATTCTTACAAATAAATTTCCTTTTATATCAGAAATAGTAAATTATTATGCGATGACCATATTTTATCAGTTAATTGGGTAATTTTTCCATGTATCCCAATGATACTCTAAGATTGAAGATTTCCTCATATTTTTCCACAAAATAAAGGAAAGAGAAAAGCAACTTACATTATATGGGTCTGGCCTAAACCCTGGAATAATTTTAGATTTTTCTCCATCTGTTGAGCTATTTGAACACATAAATTTCCAAGTATATTTGATGTTAAACCTTATATAATTTGCATTTAGAAACTTCTGCTGTTATAAAAGTTTGTGGCTATTAGACCAAAGGAATTTGTATTTTAAGTATGTTATTTTTATACCTATCATCAGGTTATTAAATAAATGAATTCATTATTTACACACATGAAGCTAGAAATTCCCTAGACAAGCTGACAAGATGAAGTAAAATGACTAAGATGAAAGCATCTCTTTTTTTCTCATGGGCAAAAACCATAAAGGTGGGGTTTTGTCTTTTCACTAGTAAGTCTGAGCAGACACAATTTAAATCTTAGAAGCTCTGCTTTCCTAGTGTCCTCAGCAGGAAAGAAGAGATGCTTGTCGTACATTTTGCCCTTGGAATAGAATATCGGGTTCTTTAAATAGTATGTGATTTAGACATACTGTCTGAAATATAGTAAGCATGAAATAATTTAGCAAAGATCTACAAGTTCCCTGTTTAGGCTGTTACTTTAATGCATAATTCAATATTAATACAGAAATTTTTCTTTTAGGTTCTGAACCTCTTTCTGGCCTTATTGTTGAGTTCATTTAGCTCAGACAACCTTGCTGCTACTGATGATGATAATGAAATGAACAATCTCCAGATTGCAGTAGGAAGAATGCAAAAGGGAATAGATTATGTGAAAAATCAGATACGGGAGTGTTTCCAAAAAGCCTTTTTTAGAAAGCCAAAAGTTATAGAAATCCATGAAGGCAACAAAATAGATAGCTGCATGTCCAATAATACTGGAATTGAAATAAGCAAAGAACTTAATTATCTTAAAGATGGGAATGGAACCACCAGTGGTGTAGGTACCGGAAGCAGTGTTGAAAAATATGTAATCGATGAAAATGATTATATGTCATTCATAAACAACCCCAGCCTCACTGTAACAGTGCCAATTGCTGTTGGAGAGTCTGACTTCGAAAACTTAAATACTGAAGAGTTCAGCAGTGAGTCGGAACTAGAAGAAAGCAAAGAGGTAAGAATGCTTTTAAAGTTTTTTGCATCTCCTGTAATAACTATGCACTATGGTCATTTACAATTTTTATTGTATTTATATGCATTATTAAAAAGTAATACTGAAAGTCATATATAGAGTGATATTGGAGAATCATGAGATACTCTTTATTGATAAATCTGTTTATAGAAATTCCAACTTTCCACAGGAAATCATCATTCTGAATAATTTATATATTCATTTTCTTGGTAGTTTGAAAACATCTGGTTAAGAAATGTGGCTTTCAAAAAAAGATTTATTTAATACATTCTCCTCTAAACTATAAAACTACATTACTATAAAAAAAATCAATGAACTATATTTTATTCATTACTGTGAAGTGTCATCTTCTTACTCTCTATAACATGTTAGGTTTTGCTATGATGTTTTTAATGTGAAAGTTTTGTGTAGTTTTTGTTAACCTCTGAAAGTTTTATTCACTATGATAGAGTTTTATTCACTATGATTCATTTATGAAAGTGTTATACGTATTGGACAAGTACAAGTAGGACTGATTATATTTTGCCCAGTCAAGGATGAAAAAATCTATAAAATCTTCCAGATTAACTCGAAAATACTAAGAACTATTTAGAAAAGCTCCACTTGAGAATTATAATTAAACTGTAGATGGAAAACCTGCTCTTACTGTCATTACTAGTTGTTTAAATTAGAGAAAGAAAGAAAAAAGGAGGAAAATAGGAAATTATTCCTACTATATGATTAGAATTCATAAGTTTCCATAATAGTAGCTTAATGGCATTAATTCTTCAATTCTGTGTTATGGAGAATGGGATCAAATTTTTTTACTATTATTTATGTATGGACTTTAAATAAACTAGCAGGAAGTAAGTCTAGCACAGATGGATTTATAGAAGAAATGTTTTAGCTTGAGAGTATCACATTGACACCATGGGCTGTCAAAATGGGCAGCCATTTTGGCACCATGGGCAGCCAAAATGATGGCTGATTTTGTGAGCATATTTTGGAACTTTCTTTTTTTAATAAATGTACCAACAGAATTTGGTTTGAAATCCTTATAATAAGTAGCTGACAATGACTTATAGCTTCCTGGGTTTTTTCAGGAATTTTGGAGTTGTTGAGATATAATATAATAGTAAATTGGAAAATATTTTGAAAAAGGTAAAAATACATACAAAATGAGGTAGTAATATTCTTTCTTTGAATTCCACTCAAAGTCTGCTTAGTGAGTTCAATTCTAATTATGTTGCTCGTTCTGACAAACTAAGAATCCAATTCTAATTTTATTTTCCATCACCTGACATAGATTTATTTAAGAAGCAACACCAATCAATTAACAAGCATTTATTGAACACTTTTTGTGAATTCGGCACTCTACTGGATACTAGGAGTAAGCAAGAGTTAAAGGAGAGCTCTATAACATAATTCCCCTTCAGGGAAATCTCAACATCTTTGAGTAAGCTAACACTACCTCACGAAATCATTAAAGACCTATTAAATTCTGTAGGACTGCATATTATTTGTGTTGAGAACAGCAAGAGCAGTTGCTAAATGGAAGGGATAAAACTGAAATAGGCCTCAAAGTTTGGGTCTCATACAGATGAACAGAAAACAAAAAACTGAAACCTACTAAAGGAAAGCCAGAGTTGAGAGTGAGGTTACTAGTAAGGGGAGGCAATGAAATAATCAGCATGAATAAAGTATTGGTTGAGAAGATAGTGGAAAATATATTTGAATGTGTAAGCTAGTTTCAGATTATAAAGTTTTAAATTAAGTCAAAGAGTTTGGAATTGGCTGCATAGTCAGTAAGGACCTATTGCTTGTTCCGAAGCAGGGGAAGGCAATAGGAAAGTGATGTCTTATGAACATCTATTTGATATCGAAGCGTAAAACAGTTTAGAGTGAAAGATAAGAAAGATTATCTTGGGGAATATAATAATAACCATTTGATAGCAATGAGGTGATGAAATTCTGAGCCACTGAAATAAGTAACGGGAACTAAGACTAACTGGGAATTTGACAAGCCTGCTAAAGAATCTGGGAAATTGGAAAAATGGTTATGCCATAGTCTGAAAGGCTTTCTCAAAAGAGTTACCAGGTTTATGTGGTAAGAGGAGTTCAACTGAGATATACTGAAATAGAAGTAGCAGTGCTGGGAACCAGAGTCTGGGTGAGAGGTCAGGATTTAAAAATGGATTTGATAAGGCAAATTTTGCAATTATCTGATTCCCTGAAAATGGAGGAGCTCACCGAAGAAGTAATCATAAAGTGAAAATAAGGGAAGACTAGGAACAAAGTAGCATAAACAGCTTGGGATCAAAAAGAGGTTGAAAAGCCAAAGAGGTTAAAAAAAAAATTTTTGTTAGATTAATACCGTAGATTGTATCACATCAGATCTATAGAAAGTAAACATCTTAATTTCCTTTTGCCAAATGATTCATTTCCAAAATACTTCAAAAATTTTATAATGTCCACAGATATTTCAAATAACTGCTTAGAAGACTACTACCTCATTGTCATTTCTTTTAAATGATGTAAACATCATAAATTTGAAATAATGAGATACAATTTCTCCCTCATTATCAAGTCCTGGAAAACATTTTATTACCTGAACAAAAATTCCTTATTGGGTGGTATTTTATAACCATTCTATCTTCTTTCAAGCTAATTTTGAATACAACTACAGAATGTAATGAAATTGATTAAAATGTGTAGATAGATTAGTGGAAAAGTCATCAAATTAAATGTAAAATCATATATCTTATAAATCTAGAATAAAATCTCGAATTATCTTGCACAGTAATATTAAATTCAACAATACATTTTATGTGGATGATTTGGTAAAACTAGTGCCCTCAAAAAAGAAATAGAGCAATTCTCATATATGTTCACACACAAGATAAAAAGTAGACAGCTATTTAAAATAAAAGCAAATATCAGCATGTTCTAATATTACAGAACAGATTTAGATAAACTCTAACAAAATGCAGTTTGATTAGAAATTTCCAAAAACTGCTGGCATTGAACACTGGTCACATTTCAGGTGCGTAGTTATATTGGCTGGGCTATTCTTTTTTAATAGCTATCACACACATATGCACCCACATTAAAAGATATCCTCTCCATAAAGTGACATTTTGGTTCATGTTTCTTGATCACAAGTAGCAAAAGAACACTGAGTTCTGCTTTGGAGAGCACAGAGTGTCCTTTCTCTTTGGGGATAAAGTGAGCACTCACGTAAGTTAAACCCACCAGAATTATACGTTTTTCACTAAAAAAAAAAACAATTGCATGAAATTTCTGTTTTAAAAGGAAGCAGAAAATTAATCATTAATTTTGATGGTGTTTGAAAACTGTAGCTATTCTATTCCTTCCATTTATTTTCATAAAAAGTATACCTGACTAGTGCAGTTAAAGAGAAATGATCCCTAGAAGTTTTTAGAGATAAAAATATGAATTGCTATTATTTTACATTATATAATATATATTATGTGTGTATATTATATCTGTGTATACAGATATCACTAACATAAGCAGGCTAATGCAGAAACAAATGTAAACCTTTGCATGAAAAAATGTAAGGGAATTGAAGGCATGGATTTCAAAATAGTGATATTTTTATCTTGGAAAAACTTGGAATTATACTAATCTTTTGACAAGCTCCAATGTAGACTTTTGTTTGTTTTTATATTTTTAAAGTTCACATAATCATGATTTCTTGAAATTTTTTATAACTACGGATTTTTACAATTTAGTTCTGAAAAGATTATTGGTTTGTCTTCCTAAGTGAAGGATATAAAATAAATGCTTTTAACAATCATATTTGAAGTTGAATTCCAAACACAATCTAGCAATATCATACTGTGACCTTCACTGCTTACCATTCTTACTTCTCACAGGGATAAAATCAAGCTGGAGCCATCAGGAATGCAGCTCTGGTGTTTTTTAACCAGCCAGAGGCCACCACTTTTACCCAGGTTACCCAAGCAAGTTGTACATGTACAATCACTTTCTAAATGAATTTTGACTGGCCTGCATGCTACTCAGCTATGTTCCTTCCCCTGCCATGGCAAGGAAGTGCTAGACTTGTCCAGCTGCTCTCTGCTGAATCGTGTGACACATCACAGCATGGTCAGGCGAGACGGACAGTCCCAACATCGTATTTAATTCTGCTAATGAGTTTTCAGTTTAGGCTTTCAGCCTTTTAAAATCAGTAATTGCATGCTCTGTAAGATCTGTAATACCTATTTTAAAACATAGTAGGAATGTTTAAGGTTCACTATAGTGAAGGACTTAAGAGAGCATGCATTTTTTATTTCTCTGCTTTTATTTCATTACAATAAGACCACACCTTTTGTTGTTGATTCAGCCCTTATAAGTAAATTGTATTACCAAAATGAGCCTCACAGTGTTTTTTTTTTTTCTGATAGTACTGCCATTTTCAGGTTATTATATTCAGATCTGTGAATTTATTTTCAACCTATCCAATTCATGTGCTACAGATGGAAATATTTGCTTTCATGTTTTGGGGGAAAGGCTCTGTAAAAAAGAGTAGGGTGATCATGAGTTTTTGGAGATGAAGGGCCATAGTCTGTATGCATTTGGGCACCACATATCTTGGATTTTTATGTATTTAATAGCTTAGGTTGTCATGTGTCTGCAAAACCATAGTCATCATAGTAAAGTAATCCAAACAAAGCATCATAATATGGGTTAGGAAAAATTTATTGCATCTTGATCATTAAGCTGTTGGTCTAGTGTACCCACTTTTGATTTGGAATTTTCATGATCTACATTAATTTCTCTCTAGATATTCTACCCAAAACTGAGCAGGCAAAAAAGAGACTTGGAAAGTTTACAATTTTGGGTTATTAATTATTAATTATAGTGTTATGAGGAGTAAAGCGCATCTTCCAATAGTGTTGTAGATTTGTGGATTAATTAAGCTTTTAGTTTATTTTCTTAACTCAACTTCTCCTGTTAATTTCACTGCTTACTTGAATCTCAGCCAGAGTGCAGATTCTGGGAGGGAAATCAGAAAGCCAAAATGAAAAGTTCATAAGTACTGAGCAGTTTTCAAGGCTTTTGGTGGCAAAGAATATCTAATTAGAGTTTGGGACGGTCTCTAGGTTTAATTTATACATACTCTCTTCTTCCTTAAAGATTATTGAGAATTAGCTGTAGAATGCAATAAATTCAGGAATTAAATTATTAATGAAAAATAGAAAAAAATATACAGTCCCTGGTGATTTGTGCAATTTTTACTTAGCGCTGACTTTTTTAGTTTTAGGAGTAAAACAACATTATTAGTCATTGAAGAAAATCTGATTTATTTTTCTTCACAAGCAGAATAGAATTAAATAGTACTGGCAAATTATTATTTACACCATGTTTACAACAGGATTCCCTCCGCCTTTTCAAAGTCTTTACGGAAACTTTGAAAGTAGATACTTGACTAAGGTTCTGAGCATGTGCCTTTCTGGAAAAAGTGCCGTGCTCTCTTTTCAGAATCTGGAAAGCAAGAGAGAGAGGCTCTAGCTTTCAATTTCTCCATTACACTGCCAGTGTCTTCCAAGTGCTCTTTGTGAAATTAAATGCAAGGCAACTCTTCTAGAAACACAGACGAGTGTGTGAATAGACATTTTAAACCCATCTTGACCTTTAAAGAACTATCGTGGTGCTTTAGTGTACTTCTGCTGAAAAAAATCCGATTAAGGCGAGTTCAGATGGGAATTTTTGTGTCCCTTCTTCCAGATAAATGGCCTTTTTCTTTTGCTTTCTTGATGCCCTTTTACCCTGCTCTTCAACTACAACATAATGATTTATAGTTTCACATACAATGTTCTTATTAAGGCTATTTTAAAATGAAAAGACCACCAGGGGTGTTGTATACCTAACATATATTGAGGCAAACTAGATGGTGGTGGTTTATATTTTTAACTATTTGATAAGTGGTCAGAAAAAAAAAAGCTATTGGTTTTAGTCTTGTTCTTCTTGCCTTGGACAAGCAACCAAATGGCCTCACTGTGTGGCTGCCTGTTCTTCAAGTAAAATGTCATAAGTCAAGACATGGATATGCATATCCAAAAGATCAGACTAAGGCCCTGACAGTACGTGGCACCAAAAGACTTTCTGTCTTCTGCTAGCAAGATAAAATCCAGAATTTTTGAGAAAAAAAAATGGCTAGATTTTAAAGGCAATCTGTAATGGCTGAATCTTTTGTTTTGCCTCGAGTCACACAGCAGTTTGTGAGAGTCACACATTTGATAGCTGATTGAAAATAAATGAAATGTGAGCGCATTTCAGTGGAAGTAGGCCAGTTGCTAACATTCTCTTCTATCTCTGAAAGTTAAATTTCATTATTTAATTGGATAAAAATCAAGAGCAATATTCATCATATGGGGGAATGTCTATATAAGGTCATGTTATTAGGGGGGGAAATGGTCTCATGGCCTTTTTGGGTGCTAATTCTATCATTTCTTATGTTGAGATAAGAAATTCTTATTCTTTTGAGTGGTATTTGTAGTTAACCTTCTTGAAAACCTCATATTCAGGTACCATGTCTTTGAGAACATGGTTCTTGGATCAGGGTGCGGCTTCCACAGCATTGCGCCGGGCTTCTGCTACAGCCAGGCATGTTTTCTGCGGCTGAATTAGGCCTGGAGAATGTTGCATCTCAAAACCTGCTTTCCAGCGTGCATTTGTAGAGCATAAGCCATCATCCCTCTGTAGACCCAGTAGTTTCTACAAGGGATGGAAGACTCTAACTTCTAAGTGCCGTAAAATATTAGAAGGATAGGGAGAAAATAGTACAAGAAAACAAGTTTGAACTTGTACTATGTGGTTTTATATGGAAGCTTTCTATTGTGCCTATATTATCAATTATATTTTTCTAACTACTTCAGAACAAGTATTAATTTTTGTTACTTAGTATAGTCATCAAGTTTCTTAATATGGTAAATTTTATTTCAGATTTCTTTGCTTTTTTATATCGTAGTATCACAGCTATGGCAATATAAAGAAAGTAAGTTATTCTTTATATTTATCATTGGTTACTTGTTTTTAAATCAGTTACATGCTTTTAAATAAATTTGGAAGTCATTTTGGTATGGCTATGATAAGATGTATCACAAACTTCCCTTGACTAGAGTGTGAATACCAAAGTTTTGAACGTAATATAAAAATGTTTAGATTATTTAGATTATATCAATGTATAGAATTAGTATAGATATGTATTATATGAATGTATAAAATTTCAAATGTTTAAATAGTTTTCCAGGGTGTAAATTAGTGATTTAAAAATGCAGCAGTAAACTTCTTTATGTATCCAGTGACTACAGCATATCAGGCAGTATATCATATTGGTAAGTTGTATAATTTCATAAGAGCACAATTCACATTTTAATTTGTAAATGTAGGTAAATTCACAATTTTAGAAATGTTATATAGTTGATATAATATTTTCATAACTTCATAGAATAAAAGATATATACTTTCCTATGATAAAAATGCGGCCTATGGAGTTGAAAAATACTGTAGTACCATTTCTGACAAATCATATTAAATCATGACTAAGCCTGGTTCTCCAACTTGGGAGAGTTGACTTTATGTCAATCTTCAGAGGGAAGGAAGCCTCCCATAAAACAATTTTTAGTAAAATGAATACTAGCTTACCATCTTCTAAGCTTTGGTTCACAAGGGTCATTGGGCTTGGAAACACTTTGCCTAGAAGACCCCCTCTGAACATTCCTTGAGAAGCTTTCCAGAGCCTAAGTTAAAAAAGCTTATCCTTATAACCAGAAAAGCTGGACAACTGTAAAGCATTCTTCATGTAAATGGGCTCTACTCCTCGGAGAAGAGCAGAAAGAGGGCAGGATTTTTTTCCTTGTCTGTTTTCAAAAGACATGTTGTGCCTCATAATGCCAGGGAGAGAGAGCTGAACTAACTGAACACTGTCCTTCTCTACTTTAAGATGTATAAATGCATAACCTCCAAAGCTGTTGGAATATTGAGATTATTTATACACAAACTGTTAACCACATTCACAAATGTTTATAATCTAAAGACTATATAAATAACAAAAATATATCATGAGGTCCAAACTTGGTAAACAATTAATTCAATTGCTATTCAGGTTAGTGGCTATTATTACTTATGTTGTGAAGGATTGTTTTAAGTAGTATTTGTATTTAAATATAAGACAGCTGCAGAAAATTATGTGAAAAATTAAACATTACACAATTATATTAAACAGTGGTAAAATGATAAGTGAAGGATGAGTATATTTTCTGAAGTCTTCAAATGGGAAAGTATATGTGGATGTGTGTGTAGACATATATACTTTATTACATTCTTCCCTCAGATTTCCTTATTGAATATCTGCTAATATTTTAGAGAAACATTTTGGAAATATTTTTTATTAAAACATTATTAATTAAATAATTTCTATTCAATAAGAAAATGCATTTTCTAATACAATTGATATATTAGATAGGGCTAGGATTGAGTTATATATAAAATGTAATGATGAAATTATCTGAACACCAGAATTCTATCTATAAGAGTAATATAAAAATACATTCAATCATTTATTCACTCTTCATGAATGCAACATAAATGTTTATTTTCTATTCTATACTTTGTGATATACTGGATCTTTTTGTATATATATATATGTGAGTGTGTGTGTGTGTGTGTACTTGGTATATGTGTGTGTATATATGTATATGTACATAAATATATACATTATGGTAGTATTTGGTGAAAGGAAACAAGTATAATGAACTAAATGTTCTATGAAATTTAGCATGGAGAAATCATGCAAGAAAAAAAGGCTTCATGGAGGAGGTGAACCATGACCAATTTCAGAAAAAGTTATTGAGCTTGGATTAGCCACGAGGAAGAAGAAACATGAAACTTTTTATAACTAACCTCAAAATAATTTGGTTTCTTACTAGTGTTATTTATGCAGTGGATGTTCTTGCTGTCACTCATCAAAAGTCATGGTGTTCAACCCATAAACTACCAGTGAAATCAGAAGGGAAAAGTTAGTTGCTGAGACCAAACAATTATCCAGGGTTTTCTTAGTTATACCAGAAGCTGCTACAGTTCTACCCAGAAGTAGCTTTCCTATGTCTTTCTTAAAATAATAAAGATATCCTGTCGGTAAGAAGGAAAATCCTAGGAGGAGGAAATGGTTTGGCTTTCCCATGTCTCCAAAAGGTAGAGGAATTTATTGGTAAAAATTCTTGTACTATGATGATCCTAAGAACCATGAGTCATAAGCACATCCCATACTAGGAGGTACTATATTATAAAATAATAGTTTGACTTAAAGTAATTTTCACAACATATTTAATTGGATATGGTTAATGTCACCTTCATAGTAACACCACAGAAAGTATTATCTGGATACTACTCTTCAATTAGTTCACATTATAAATTATTAAATTATATTTGTATTATGACTTCTACGAATCAGGAATTTTGAGCCAAATTTCCCCAATATGACCTGAGTTTAGGGAGTCATTTAGGTCTTTTTAAAAATAACACATTAACTCTTTCAGAAGACCAGGGCAGAGTGACCCTAACACTTAGCTCCTAAAGTTAATGGGGCTTTGAAACCATTAGCATATCCATGCACTGTTCTTTCATCCTAAAAGCTTTACATTATCTAGGTTGTGCTGTATGTCATGTCTTTGCATCAATTTTCATGAAACATTACACATTCATAATGTCTTCCCAAGTGATCCCAGAGTACTTATTAGATATTTATTCTTATAACATTAAAGTGGCTCTTCTAGCTATGTGGCATGTCACAATGATTTATTTAAAGGACAAATCTACAGCCTGATCACATGTTGAATTCAGAATGTGCTCCTAATGAAAGTCTATACAGATTATGGACAATGCCATTTAAGAAGAAATTTCCACTTCATTTAAAATTCTTTGGCAAGTACTGAGCTCAGTTATGCAGTTCAAAAAAAAAAAAAAAAGACAGAGAGACAGAGATCCATCATTTTTCTGCTAGTAAAGTAAGAAGAAAATTATGTAAGCCAGTGAAAAATATAGCTCAAAGTGGAAGTATAATGACTGTGACTAATGTTAATGTGCTGCTCTTCCTTTCTAAAATTACAGAAACATGGGCAGTACTTAGAAACAACTGGTAATGTGCTTTGACTTCTGAAAATTTCCATCTGAAGAGGTGGAAATTACAATTTCATTTGATGCATTTTAATTAATATAATCATTAGTAGATGTCAGCATACTACTTTTATCAAACTATGCTTGGTTTGGCCTGAGGTTATTCTCATATACAAAACAGAGATCATAAACCAAGTTAATCAGTACAATCCATACTTGCCAAATTACCCACGTTTGGGGTACGCTATCTAACCTTTTTTGTCTGAATCAGGTCAGTAGCCACATGAATAGTAGGACTTTATGTTCAATTTTTAGTACATAATTATCAGTAACATTAATACAGTCAAATCTATCATTTTTATCATTTTTGACACTATGACAGAGTGTTTCCCAATTAGTTAAACAAAAGGGGAGAAAAATCACGTCTTTAAAGTGGAATTTTGTTTCCAGAAATTAAATGCAACCAGCTCATCTGAAGGAAGCACAGTTGATGTTGCTCCACCCCGAGAAGGTGAACAAGCTGAAATTGAACCTGAGGAAGACCTTAAACCGGAAGCTTGTTTTACTGAAGGTAAATGAGCTCTGAGGTGATTAAATGCAATCTCCCATAGTTCTTTACAGAGACCGAATATACCTCATTTAAAGAAAATGTTTAAAAGAAATGATGAAGGCATATTTATCTTTGTTTTCCTCTTTGCTTTTAAAAAGCTAACCTATCTATATTTCCAGATTGTACTATAGCAGTGACTATGCCTGGACAATTAAGATGATGTGATATGTCTTTTTTTTTTTTTTTTGTCTCATCTCCCAGAATGTGAGGAAGCTGACCCTATGAGAAAAATGGCATTCTGGAATGTCATGTCATTGATAGTGCAATCCCTTCAGAACTCGTTGGCAATGGTGTAATTTGATTTATAGAGGCTGCAGTAATTACATTCATCCCTTACAGTTTCAAATGTGGTTAATTTGTGCTGTGGCCAGAGCTGTTTTGAGATGTAGCTGTGTCATAGAGCCTGGGCAGAGAGAGCAGTAGTTGTCCTCACAGCGACCAGCACAGTGTCTTGTACACAAATCAATAAATACTTATTAATTCAATGCGGTTCTAATCTAATATGAGTAGTAGCTCAGAGAGAGCAGAAGAGCGGATGGAAGTTAGAAATAATATGAAAGCTAGGAGGAAGAGGACAAAGGAATAAGAGACAATGACTGACAAGATGAGTCAGAGGTGTGACTAAGAAAAGCACTGAGGCTGAAAATAAATTAGCTCGGGAAAATTGACAGTGGCTGATACCTGGGAAGACTGCAGGATTTTCTGTGCATAGAAAGGGAGTAAAAATACAGGATCACATCAAAATATGAATAAACACGAAGGTATAGTTTGCCCCAAACCTGAGAGATGTACCTGGAGACTGTTTCCATCAATGGCCTTGAGGTAATGAGATCCTGTCTGGTGTTGAAGAATGAAACTATTTTTACTTGAGCAAATCTAGGTAAAGTATTTCCTTGAATTCTAAGTAGCTTGCTGAGTTTTTAAGTCTGAGAATTAGTTATTTCATAGGAGGGATGCTGAAGATAACTAGGGAAAGAAGTAGCTAGTTACCCCGTAAAATGATGAACTGGGACTGGGATGGGGAGGGAGCAAGTTCAGTTTTTCCTATTTGAGATTAAAATATATTTTTCTAATTTATTGTATTTGATGTTTTTATTTAGGATGTATTAAAAAATTTCCATTCTGTCAAGTAAGTACAGAAGAAGGCAAAGGAAAGATCTGGTGGAATCTTCGAAAAACCTGCTACAGCATTGTTGAGCACAACTGGTTTGAGACTTTCATTGTCTTCATGATCCTTCTCAGTAGTGGTGCTTTGGTAAGTGAACTGGATTTTGGCAAGAATCAGGTTCTAGTGGAATAACTTATTCTTCAAAACTACCAGACAGTATACACTGAGTTTAAGAATCAAAAGAGGAGGCATATTTTTGCCTTGCAGAGCTTGGCACCCAGGGTTTCACTGTACAAAATTCAGTCCAGAACAAATCAGAACCATGAAACGGCCAGATGGAATTTCTCATCTAGTGTTTACCTAACAGATGTTTTCCTCACTGAGACAACCGTTTTCAGAGACATGCTGTAACTATGTTACCTTCCCTGTCAAACCCATCCGGTTTTTCCCTAATAATCATATTAACATTTATGGACTAAAACTGTTTTTTGTTTTCTTCATGTGTAATCAACTTATTCTTTCAAAATAAGCCAGATCATTCAGGGAATCACAGAACGTAATGTTGGACTAGGCCAATCCTATCCCTCAGTAACAGAACTACTAGTTATTTTTTGAGTTCATATTACTTTACTAAAAGCATGTCTTTGTGCAGTAATTGAGATACAAACTTTTGGGTGAAAAGTAGGGAAGAAAGCACATACTAAATCAATAAAGACAGTGACATTTTCCTGCCAACATTTTTCACAGCTAGTTTTAGTCTTTCAATTTTGCCTGATGGTTATTGTTTGTGGGAAATAGTAATATTTATCAAATTATTGCTTTGTACTCAATATGATACTAAGAATTTTTCTCCCAAATATTTAGAGGAGGCAAGCCATTCAAATAAAATAAAATATTCTTGATTCACAGGCATTTGAAGATATATACATTGAACAGCGAAAGACTATCAAAACCATGCTAGAATATGCTGACAAGGTCTTCACCTATATATTCATTCTGGAAATGCTTCTCAAATGGGTAGCTTATGGATTTCAAACGTATTTCACTAATGCCTGGTGCTGGCTAGATTTTTTGATTGTTGATGTAAGTATCCTGAATGATGTTTATGAAATTATTTTTAAAAGAAGCAAGTTGACATTTTATATATTTCTATGATTAAGACCTTGACTTTTTGAGTACCTAGTTTCACTAATGCTGACATAATTATGCATTGTTTTCTTTAAAAATTATAATAAATGCAACAATGAAGAATGGCTCATAGAAAAGAGTAGGGGAGGTCCTAAAAATGTGGCCAGTGGTAAGAGAAAACACACATGGAGGATTGTTCTATACCACAAGCAGAAAGCTCTTTGTTTCTGAAAGTTAAGGACCTCAAGGTAAGGAATAGCTAAACAATCTATAATTGACAAATCTAAGTACTTAGCTTATTAACAGTTCGATTAAAAAAAAAAAAGCCTCCAGGAGGCAAAATCAAGACAGATTTGGGGCCAGGAATTGTGAGAATTGCACTTTAATTCCTTACTAGAGTACATGTGACTAAATACTATTAAATGAACCCATTTACTGTATTCATTCTGCCACATACCCACAGTGACAACAAAATGCATTTACATTTTTAGATCTGTTGTTGGATATCCCGGTAGCTAATCAGATACTTACCATGCAAAGAGTTAGGTGTAGGTCTGTTCTGAATCTGATTACCCCAGGGTGAGCAGTCATAGGAACATTGCCAGTTATGGAATCTATCTGACTTGCAGCCTATTTTTTAATTACAAAGCACTGGGGCAAAATGACAGTCTTCTGGTTCTTTGTAGTCTGTGATATTCCATTGCAGAAGGCTTCAGAGTCTCCTACAAAACAAGATGCTTCAAGTACTATGTCTAGCTGTTTCCTAGCAATCATAAAGCACTTTATTTTTAGCTCTAACACTCGCCAACATGAATCAATGATTGCCACGTGTGTGCATTCTTTTTATCATTTTTAACAAGTCTGGATCTATCCAAATTCTACTCACCTTCCTCCCACACATACATACTCATAATTCTATAACCAAAATGTGTTTAACCCTTTAAATTGATAAGAAATCTGCTGCCAAATAGCTTTTAATAGACCAGAAATGACTTTCAATTTCCATGGCTGGCCTTTCATGAATAATAGAGATGAATTTTAATATTGCTCTGAAAAGCTATCTACAAATGGAAATTTAATATTTTCACATTCTGTGGCTAGAATGGACCTTAAGGAATATCTAGCCTTTATTCTAAACATTAGGAAACTGAAGTCTCAATTTAAATAATTTTCCTTAGATAGCACTGCTGCTTAATAACAAAGCTGACACTAGTGTCCAGATTTGCTAATTCTCAATTCAGCACTCTTCAAGATTGCCTGTCTAATCCAGTATAAATGCATTAGTTGTAATAGGCAATTGTGTGTGTATGTATGTGTGTGTATCAGACTGGCTTTGAGATTTAGCATTTAAATCTTCTTAAACTTTTCAGAAGGTCAAAAAGATACTATCTTTATATAAAAAAACTAAATATATATGCTATTCTATAACTACATAAACTATACTATAGATGCTGTTGTTGGCCACACAATGAACTAAATCCAGTTTAATTATTATTTATTTAAAATTTATTGAAAAAAATCATATTTCTTGTGGTCCTTAAGCATTTTTGCACAAATGTCAGACCTGAGAAAATTTATCTGAGCATCTGTCATAACAATTTCAAATTTGGTTCTAAACTGTCCTACAGTGCTGATGTGTTCAGAACAAACTCTAGGAAAAGATTCAACCATCATGAAATATTTATTGCCTACAGGTGATTTCCACTTAACAAACAGCACAGGTTGAATGGAGATGCTTGATGTTTGCAGCTGTGGAATTCTGTTCCCGGCTTACTGAAGGGCTCATTAGAATCCCGACCAGCTGCTCTGTTGAGGTGAACAAAGGCAGCACAGGGACACTTTCTAATCCCAATATGTATTTCCAGTTGCCAGCAAACTCTAGAATCTAATGGTTCCTTCCTTAGTTCTTGACATTTATTGCTGACATTGGTATCCTCAACAATGAAGCTAGATTGTTATTAGTAGCAGTATTAGTAGCATGATATGATGCCTGCCACTTTCTAATCACTTACTGTGGGAATGACACTAATTAAGACCCTTACATAATGACAAAAATTACTACTCCTGATTTAATGCTTAGTGTGTACAGGTGCTACTAAAAGTACTTTATTAACTCACCTAATCTTCAATATTCTATGAGTTATAAACAATAAGTATTCTCATTCTGCAGATGGAGACGCTAAGGCAAAGAGAAGCTGTTACTTTCCCAAGTTAACATAGCTTATACATGGCCAAGCTGGATTTTGTACCTACGTAGTCTGGCTCTAATGACTGTCTTTCTAACCTGTACATTCCAAACTTCGTTATAAATGTCTCTTTTAATTATAAAGTATTTATTAATCCTTTTAACAATCCTATGATGATGTGTCTTATTATCTCTATTTTGCTATAGGTTTTATCTCTATTTTGCAGGTTTAGAAATGTCATACAGCTAGTAAGTGGCAGAGCTACCTCTATCCAGCACTAGGCTCTTTGCTCCATATATTGCAGTAGGGCACAGATCTGTTTGGTATATTGTGTTGAACTAGTCAAAGAGTTCCCACATGACACTCTAAAGGTGATTGCCTGTAATTGGTGGTGGATGCAAACAATGAGATGGGGCCGTGCTAATATGTACACACCTGCCTTGCATTTTAGCTGGAGCTCTTACAGAGAGAATTAGATTAAATTAAAAGAACTTTGAGAGAAAGGAACTGAATAACTACAGTTGTCATTTCACATCAATTTCTGATCTCTCTCTAGACATAATTCTATGGAAACAGTCTAGAATGTGGTTTAACTTTTCCGATAAATTCTCCTAGTAGGAATGATTCACTTTGTCCATTTCTTGGGAAAATTTAATTCTCTTTTAGCATTATTAATTTATTAATAAGAAACATTTCTCACTGACCAGGTTTAAAAAGATAGTCCTATTAATTTAACTACAAATTTCTATATCCCATTCTTTGAAAGATTATTAATTTCAGCACATAAAGACTTTTAACCTCTAATTCTTGTCTTTCCTGAAACTCCAACCCAAATTTCTATTTCTGCCTAGGTAATACCTCCTGACACATCTCCTATCTGCATACATTCATTATCTTTCTCCTCCAGTCATATGTTTCTTCCTAAATTCCCTATTTAGTCTGGTGTTAATAATTCTACAAAGCCAGCCTCTCTTTTACCCTCACAGCCAATCAATCAGCAAGTTCTCCTCAATGTTAACAACTAATAAATGAGTTAGGAGTCTCACCCCACTTTCCAACACCACATCAACACCGCCACAACTAACTGGACCAAGAAGTGGCTCTAAATGTTCTCCCTTGCTCCTGTCACTACCTCTTCAAATATATTCTTTAAGAAGATTCACATGACCCTCTTTCTTCTTAAAGGCCTCTCCATGAGATACAATTCATAGGCCAGTATTCTAAATGGTGACAGTAAAGGGAAATAAGGGGTTTCATTTGTAATATTAATAGCTAACCTTCATTGAGCCATAAATTGTTCTATGTCTTTAATGCCTCTTAATTCATTTAATCGTCACAACTTATGAGGTATCTACTTTATTATCCCAATTTTTACATGAGTAAATTGAGGCGCAGAGTAGTTATCCAGCTGGTAAGTGAATATGTAACATGTATTAGTTATGTAAAATGTCAACAACAATTCATCTCTTTCCAAGAAGAAATAATTAAACCTGAGGATCGAGTTGTAATTATATACTCCATAAACAGAAACAATCATGCTCATTATCAATCAAACCAGCACTTCAAATATTTTTCTAGTAGTGTCCTTGATTAAAGATGATGCATCCACTAACAAAGATACTGTGATTTGTCTTTTTAGAATAAATAACATGTAGTGTTATTTTGATTTAATCATCTTGAAATTACTAAATTAAGAATTCCATACAAAGGAATAAACTTAGATCATCTGATTTAAAGTCCTCATTTAAAAACCAAAACCAACAATGATGTTTTGAAAGGTTTAAGTGAAATTCCTGTGGAACCCATGGCTCCAATGTGCCACATAGCGGTCCCCAGTGCTGTGCCCACCAGAATTGACTCCTCCTTTCCTCAGAGACAAATGCTTAGATCTCTGGCTTCCCACTACCACATAAAATGTCACAATGACCAAGATGCTCTTCCACAGCAATGAGCATTGTGGATTTTCTGATCTTGTACAAAGTTAAAGATCAATAAATAAACTAAAAATCTAAGATCAAGTAGAAGCGATGTTAAAGGCAAAGAGGCAGCCCCTGAGTTACAAACTCTACTTACATAAAACTGAACTCCCATTTCTGACTGATGTTGCAAAGGGAATACTCTTTACTTCTCACAGCTACTGGAGATCTTCACTCCCTTCCTGCTGTCTGCCTGACCCACCCCAGCTGGCCAAATCCCTCCATTACCAGTATCCCCAGGCTCCCATCTTCACCAGAGTCCTCTGCCACCATTCCCATGGTAGCTTTGTACCTGCCCCTCACCATGACCTGAGCCCCTTTCTAGGAGCTGCTTAGCAGATAGGAAATAGGGTTGCTCTGGGGTGGAAGTGGGGAGGTGTGCACATAGCAATCTGAATCCAGGTTCCCTTGCCCTAAGAAATATTGAGTTAATGCACATGCTATTTAAGCCCCTTGGTACTATTATCGGGAAAACCTCAACTGCAGGATATACTGAAAGGGGCTTTCGTGGTCTGACAAGGAAGCCCTGCCACAATGTGGATTACTGTTTCTACATTCTGACTTCTGTACCAAGTACAGATTTTACTGTGTAAGCTACGATGATGTATTTCATTCTGCTCTCCTGCAGGGTTGGAGAGGTTGAGCAAAGGGACTCAAGAGTACCCAGCTTTCTTGTATACAAACTTCCAATCAATTCTGTTTCCAGCCCCATCCATTGCACCTCCCTATTTTCAAGGAACCAGGTGCCAGTAGGTCCAGAACCTTTTGAGTATTGATTGAGACATTTGGTTAATGACCTTTTACTTACTGATTTGCAGGAGCTCTTTTTATACTAAATATTAAATGAGGAAATTTAATATTTTGTCACATGTGGTATAAATATTTTTCTTACTTGGGCTTTTGTCTCTTGATTTTTTTTGTCATACAGAAATTTTTCATATGGATTTAGTCCAATTTATCAGGCTTTTTGCTTTCCTTGGTTTTCTCATGCTTACAAAGGCCTACTTCAAGACTATGAAAAATATTCTTTAATTTTTTTCCGGTTTTATAGTTTAAGGAGTTTTTCTTGTTTCTTTGTCCATTCATTTTTATGTTTTAATTTTTGACCAATCTGGAATTTAATTTGATGTAGGAGGTGAGGTAAGGCTTCAATATTATTTTTCTCTAAATGGTTTCTCATTTAATGAATAATCAGTGGGGTTTTTTTTCTCCTATCATTTAAAACCCTCCCCTTTACCACATGCTAAATCCCAGGATGTGTTGGGTCTAATTTGAACTTTATTTTTTGTTTCATTCATTTCTTTGTTTACTACTAATATGACAGCTTTACTTACTGTAGATTTATAATTGACTTTTATATCTGGTGGAATTTTCCCTCTCTGCTTTTCTTCTTAAAACAATAATATTTCAGATTATTCTTATACTTTTATTTTTTTCATGTTACTTTTTTTAAAGTTTGTATAGTTCAAAGAGACTTCTACACAAACTTGAAAAGTTAATGCAAAAAATACATTAGTCAGCTACCTAAAATAATTTATTTTACTGTTTATAATAGTTTTTCACTTGATTCTCTTGGTTTTTTGAGGCCAACAACCATATATCCACAAATAATGACTTCTCCCACTTTTCCAATTCTTACAACTCTTCTTTATTTCAGAAAGTGTTAAATAATAATCTCAGTGATGAGCATATTCTTTTATCTGCTTTTCATGAGAATGCGTCTAGATTTCACCATTATGAATTCTACAAGCTTTTAGATTGAAATGTATCTTTAGAATGTATGGAGATGATATGTGGTTTTCATCTTTTAACTGTTCATGTCTAACTTTAAAAATTATCTTTAGCCATTTTTAGGGGAAATAAATTCCTATTGCTTGGCTCATGAACCAATCACAGGATTTCCAGGCTGTTCTTCAGAACCATGGACTCCATTACTTACATTATTCTTTTCTTTCTCAGTCTCAGTTGCCATAGGAATGTGGAAAGGTGTGAATGACAACTGAATCACCCCTGAAACCTTTAGCACACACCTTTTCATTTATTTACTGTGTAGTGCGGTACAGTACCTAGATTCATGCAAATTAATACTAAAAGTTCAGTTTTTTAAAATGGGTGTCTGTTACATTTTGCACACGTTAGCAAGAGTTCCTTTTGTGTTTAGCACAAAAGAGATGAAGATGAAAACACTCTATTGAAAGATAAGGGACAAATTTGCTGAGGTGAAAACACTAGACTTTAAAAAAAGAAGACCTAAATTCCAGTTATATCTTCTATTTCTGTCTTTTCTTGGGTTAGTCATTTGACCATTCTGACACAAAGATAATGAGTAAAAAAGAATATTATAAATTGTAAATCACTCTATCAATATAGGAAATTATCTTCTAACTTTTCAGTATGTTGCAAATCTTTAAAGTTTTTGTAAGGAGCTACCTCTGCTTGTAATAGATTTGAAAGGTCTTATTTCAAAATTGCCTTAAAGCATATTACGTCTTTTACAAGTCAAATATAAACCAGAAAAAAATATTTTCCAGGTGCTGTGGCTTATGCCTGTAATCCTAACACTCTGAGAGGCTAAGGCAGGAGGATTGTTTGAGGTTAGGACTTCGGGATCAGTCTGAGCCAGAACGAGACCCTATCTCTACAAAAAATAGAAAAATTAGCTGGATGTGGTGGCTCACGCCTGGAGTCCCAGCTACTTGGGAGGCTGAGGCAGGAGGATTGCTTGAGCCCAGGAGTTGGAGGTTGCAGTGAGCTATGATGCACTGTAGCTGGGGCGACAGAGAGAGATTCTGTCTCAAAAAAAAAAAAAAAAAAAAGTATATGATTGAGCAGATTTTGATAATCTTATTGAGTAATTTGCAAGGAAAAAATAATCATTTTAGGTTACTTAATTAAGCCAATCCTCAATGAATATTCCCCAAATCCTAAAATATCTTTTAAATTCCCTTTATTTTCGTAAATAAATCAAATATGCAGCAGATCCCAGCACAAGTTTAGGAAATCCAATGCCAGAAAGTTTTTATGGTCTCCTTTTTGGAGCTTGTAGAAACTCTAGGACACATGCAATCTAGAAAAATGGTAGTGAGTTCCTCCGATCCTCAATATATCATGACGGCAACTTTGGCACTTTGCTGTCTGGGATGTGAGGTCCATTAAAAAAGTGCAGTTTCACTAATGCCCAGCTTCACTAACAATACAGTTCCATACCCGTGTAGGGTGGTTATAAGCAGGTGATGGCTCCCAGCCTTTGAACTCACAACTTTCTATCTGTCCGGCACGCACTGGTTCTGGATATTACCTTTCTTTTCTTTTCAAAGCATGAACTTCCTTACTTCAAGGTCTTGAGAAATTTATAGTCACTTCTCTTTAAAATCCCAGTTCTCAAAGAAAGGACATGGTTGGGAGGATGAGGGAAGTCTTCAGGTGGTAATTCCAGACACATAAAGAAGTTAATGCCTCCTGAGGAAAAGGAGCTCAGAACATAGAAGCCTGTGTGTTCTCTAATAACCTTTCTAATCTTTCCAGTCTTCTGTACCAGCGAACCCAAGACAGAAATGAATAGCTTAATAAATTATCCTGCCACTAATCAAGTTTAACATTCAAGTCATGTATTATTCTGTTCAATTCTGTGAGATGTATGCTAAATTAAACAATGAGGGGACAGTGGCTTCATATGCCTTTAAAGCCTAGGTTCTGGTTTTGGTGTCACCCTTTTTATCATGCTTTTTGGGCAGATCATTGATTTCATCCTACTTCACCGGCTTGTTGGGAGAATTCACTTAGATCCATTTTTCAATAGACTTTTTCACAGGAAATTAAACCCTAATGCCCTTAGGCCATCCAATGGATTTAATGAATTAACTTCTCTCCTATGCATCAAGGAAAGCACTACTTATTTACCATCCTTGCAAGACCTGAGAAGATGATCATTCAAATCATTGTGTATGCTCTATGATTCAAATGAAGAACAAATTTTTTATAATGGATGCAAAAAGGTTAAGATATGCTTTTGAAATCAGATCATTTGAGTTCAAGTTGCCTACTCCACCTCTTATTAGCTGTGCAACCTTGGCTTTTTTTTTTGGTGTGTGTAGGCAGATGGCACTCAACTTCCTCACCAATAAAAAGGCAATAACGACAGTACTTCCTAGGATTTATATAAAGAAAATCAAAGCAAATAATTTCAGGACCCACCTCCCCCCCCAAAAAAAAAGACATGTCTTGTTTAATCTTTCATAAATTTAAGCAAAATTTAGCAAATTTATAAATATAGGTTGAGTGTCCCTTATCAAAAATGCTTGGGACCAGAAGTGGTTTGGATTTTGGATTTTTTTCAGATTTTGAAATACTTGCATTATATTAATCCAAATCCAAAATGTTCCAATGGGCATTTCTTTTGAGAATCATTTTGTTTCCCAAAACTGTTTGGATTTTGGAGCATTTTGGATTTCAGATTTTCAAATTAGGGATGCTCAACCTGTATCAGAAAGATGTATGATCACTCTGAATGAGAGATACTATATTCTAAATCATAAGTCCAATAGTTTGGATAAAAACTTTCTAGATAAAAATTTCCCCTTATTTATTTACCCAACACATACTGATATCCAACCAGACAGTGTTAGACATGTGAAGAGAAGAATATTTCATTCCAGCTGATAAAAAGCTTATATGGCCTGGAAGAGAAGATATCTAACCAATTAACTCTATTACATGGTAAATGCCTCCAGCACACATAACCAAGACACTACATAAATTCAGGAAAGAAACATGACTTCTAATCAATAATATTAAGGATCTGGCTTTTGAACTAAATCTCAAATTATCAGTTGAAAAGGGATCCATGGTATAAAATATCTAGCTGGAAGTGTTTATAAATGCTTATAAATATGGGCAGGCATCGCAGTTTCACTGATAAGAAAAGCAAGAGTATGAAATGAGGCTGACAATGTGAGATGATCCCACTATGTGGGAGATGAAGTTTGCCAAGGTATATCCAAACCTTTATTTGGTCAGCACTAAGTAGACACCACATTCTGTGCCTTTAGTCAACAGTTTATTCCTTGGTGCACTAATAATTATTTTTTTCCTTTTGTAGGTTTCCTTGGTTAGCTTGGTAGCCACTGCTCTTGGCTACTCAGAACTTGGTGCCATCAAATCCCTGCGGACGCTAAGAGCTTTAAGACCTCTAAGAGCCTTATCCCGGTTTGAAGGCATGAGGGTAAGAAGAATAGAAGCTCTCTAATTATTCAGGTCAAAATTACATGTAGGTATTGATTTAGATACAGAAGGGTGCCATACTCTTCTGACACATACTTCATGGAATTACAGAATTAGAGCAAGAATCTTAGGGATCACAAAGCCTAGCCTCCTGAAACAAAAGTTTATTTAAACAGGCCCTCAGAAATTGTTTGTGGCAGAACTAAAACAGAATCTAAGTCTTCTGATCACAATTCAAGACTATTTACACAACACCCTAAAACTGTGTGCTGCCAGTTATTTCTTTTTGTTGCTTACCCACATTGAAATGATTACTGACTACTGACATTCATCCTAGAAGGGGAGTTTTCTTCCTCTCAATAGTTTGATTTCTCCAAAATTAGTAGTAATGAATGAAAGGTAAAATGGTTTTTGTGTGCTTTACTTCTTAGATTAATATCAGTAATAAAAACTGTAGCCTCTAACAAAATCTATATGGTCTAAGCAACCAAAGCAGGGGGTTAGGATAATTAAGTAAGCATTTCAGGCAACCCCCAGAGTTTGTTTTATAGATCTCCCTTTTAAGTGAGCATGCTGAATGAGCTTCACTTTTTCCATAGCACTCGTATTTTCCTCTCCAGCTATCTTCCTTAATATGTATATTACGTATGTAAACATAAAATACACACTTGTATAGATACATACCCCTCTCAATACTATTTTGCACAAAGACCAGTTTTGTTTAATCTGGGTCTCAAATACACATGGATATTGAGTTTCTTCTAGGCCACAGGGCTTTTTTGTAAGGAGGCGTTTCATTTGGGGCAATAAAAACACTTCAGCCTTGACTTCAAAATTCACTCATCAGGGAGAATGAAACCACTCTCCAGACTTTCCAGAAGCATTGTAATCCAAGAAATACTTGGTTGTTACAATGTAGTTTTATTTCATTGCTACTGCTAAAGAAAGTTACAAGATAAAATTCATAAAAATTATAATACGATTTCAAGTTCTTTTCAAACCAATCTTTACCATTACTGATATTATGTAAACCCTCATCAGTTTCATGATTTCATATTGATGGTTCATATTTGAGGGGAGATAGCAATTGAACAAAATTTAAAATTTATCAATTTGCTCTAATCTGAAGAATATCCTTAAATTTAAAAGTTTTAATTCAGTAATATAGCAGAATCAATATTTCAGCTATAAAATATGATAATGTATTATGCATTTATTTGAAGACAAAAGAACTTGTGTAGGTATAGACATCATTTTACACAGTAGGAAAAATCCTGGCAAATATTATATATATGGCTTAATTTCTAAAAGAAATAAAATTCAAGTAGCATAGGAAATTTTTACAATTTTAGATTTCAGGTTTGATATCAATATAAAATTCCTTGGTATTGATTTCTAAAATAATGTTTACAATGTTTTAAAATAAAACAATAGTTACATTTAATGTAAATACTTAACAGAATAGTCCAATATGAACTACATTTAAATTAGATAAGAAAATTACTGTCGACCTCTCTAAAGATTTCAAAATACGTTTTAATCTTTTCTGAATTTAATGGGAGGCAAAGTAATTAAATTTCCCTTTCACAAAATAGGTCAGCTTGAGTTGATAAACTAGAATGTGCCCCAAAGTGAACATGTAAGAGATTATGGAGTAATAATAATGGTGACATATTCAATATTATTATGTCCAGAGATAAATTCCACCTCTTTTCCTAATTTAATATACTTTTTGATGGGATTTAGCTATAGGAAAAAAGTAACTTAAATTCCTAGATTTAAGGCATTTTGAATACTTTATTTGTGAAGGGTTTGTTTACTCACTTTTTTCATTCATTCATTAGCATTCTTGAAAATTAAAAAGTTTTGCAGAAAGATGATTGTTTCTTCTGTTGGTATTTAATGCATCGTTTTTTTTTCTTTTTTCTCCAGCATACAAACATTTTCTGACTCCATCTTATTATATCAGGTTTTTGTTTATTTCTTTTCACACTTTGGCATATTTTGCTTTCCTTAAGTCCTTAGCTCTTTAATTGTGTCATTGTTTGTTTTCCCTTATGATATATGTACTAGAAAATATTAGAAGAAACAATGTGTCTACCTACCTTTTTATTTAACTCTTTCAAACCCATATTAGTACTAAGTAATGCTAAATAAATAAATTGTTTCCATTTTAACAATTCATAAGCTGCTTTCTCTTCATTCCCTCTTTTAGGTGGTGGTGAATGCTCTTGTAGGAGCAATTCCCTCTATCATGAACGTGCTGTTGGTTTGTCTCATTTTCTGGCTAATCTTTAGCATCATGGGTGTGAATTTGTTTGCTGGCAAGTTCTACCACTGTGTTAACACGACAACAGGTGACATGTTTGAAGTTAGTGAAGTCAACAATTTTAGCGACTGTCAGGCTCTTGGCAAGCAAGCTCGGTGGAAAAACGTGAAAGTAAACTTTGATAATGTTGGTGCCGGCTATCTCGCATTGCTTCAAGTGGTAAGTGGCTACTGTATGAGTTTAGAAAACACCTTCAAAGTGTTTCAAGTAAGATTATTTCTCTGATGTTCTTTATTTGAATGATTAATATTTGACAGTGGAAGAGTAGTTGATTATAACATCTATAATAGCAGCTTGACTTAAGAAGATGTTGCAGTTGTTTTATATTTTCCCTAGTGTTCCTCAGTGTTTAGTATGTTTTAATGTGATTTTATATTTCTGCTTGCTATTTTTTCTTGTCATATTATTGAACTCTATTGTCATTTTTAGCTTTCTGTAGCAATCATTGCCAAAGGAGCAATTTTATGTATTAAACTGACAATATATATTTGTACTGATGAATTAAAATGTATGAATTATTAGCCAGATAATTTATTATACCAATGTCTAAGAAGTGTGATTCTAGTATGTGTGAAAATGCAAAGCTTATGGGGTAGACTTCAAAATATGTAATGTTTAATTTTTTTAACTTGATAGTATATTAACTAGTCAATAATCAGTTGATGAAAATGATTGAATTGTGTTTAAGCACAACCCTAGGTTTGAATCATAGAGCTTATCTTTTGATATGAAAGGGAGCTGAGACTGAAATGGGAATTTCATGAATCAAGTCTCTAGCAAAATTTTAGTATACAGCTACTCGGAAGGCTGAGGCAAGAGGATTCCTTGAGCCCAGGAGTTCAAGACCAGCCTGGACAACATAGCAAGACCCTGTACCAACAATAACAAAAAAAAAATTGTGTTAAAAAAAAAATAGACTGTCTTCCAAGAGAAATTAAGAAAACAAGTTCCAGACTCTAAATACAAATATTTTTCTATTTTAATTTCATTTCATTCTCTTCATAGGAAATATCATAATATTATACAAAAAGTTATTTGTAATAATACTGTCAGATTTTCAGCCAGTAAAATGTCACATTCTTGCATGAGGTTTTTATGCACAATTCAAATATATGTTGCTTACAGGCCACATTTAAAGGCTGGATGGATATTATGTATGCAGCTGTTGATTCAAGAGATGTAAGTATCATTCAAATACTATTTATAGCTACTAAATTTTTCATGGTAAACATTGCTTACAATTTAACTGAAACAGTCAGAATTTTATATTCGATAAAATTGTAACATTTACCATTGCATATAAAAATGATCTTTTTATGCCAATGTGCTTCAATACAGATGATGTTTTGGTTAATATATGTCTAATATATAATATATGTCTAATATATAATATATATCTAATATGAAAGTGTATCTAACTGCATGGATCATGACACATCAGATTGGTCCAGTAAATAAGACTGTTCAGAGTGAGAAAGTTTTTCACTGGGAGAGTCACTTGTCTCTCCCTATCCATGGAGTATATGATAAACCAGAGTCTATGAAGGAGCTTCCAAGAATATTTTAATATTATGATACAGAAAAGCAAGCAAGTTTCAGGGAAACTCAATTTTGAAAATAGAAATAAAAATGATTCCTCAGAATATATCTGTTTATGCTCTTAGTTGTTGATGTTCTGCTATTAAAGCCATATTTCCAAAAGCTAGCATTTCCAAAACCAAATGGAAAATATTGAAAAAGAATTATAGTAATGAGACTAATAAGAGGCTCAAAATGCCCTGTTTATATCATTGTTATTGATGTTAAAGAATATGTTACCGGTAAGACACAATGGGAAAACAGCTTCAAGACCAATCATAAAGCTTGCAAACTTTCTTTATACTAGCTCATGGTAGTTTCAACAAAAGAATAGCTTTTGCAGAATAATACCTCAGAGCAAGACAAAAGTAGCACTATATTAAGTAATAGCACTCACCACATTATTAATTTAGTTTAAATATTCATCGTGTTAATATTATTTAATATTTCCAATATCATTTAGGTTAAACTTCAGCCTGAATATGAAGAAAATCTGTATATGTATTTATACTTTGTCATCTTTATCATCTTTGGGTCATTCTTCACTCTGAATCTATTCATTGGTGTCATCATAGATAACTTCAACCAGCAGAAAAAGAAGATAAGTATTCCCCAGCTTTTCCCCTTTTCCATTCTGAGGTTCTGTCTGTTATACAACCAAATAACCAGGATACCTGTGGCCACGACAGACTTAGATGGTGTTTGGATTATTTTCACTTTACTATGTGGTCAGTTCAGCTATGAGGATTTGAGCCTTTAGTCAGTGGCTCCTCTCCAGGTTTATCCACTAAAGAGCTGACCCCAAATTGTGACCACTGCTTCAGACCCATCCAATTGGTTTCCAACACTTCAGCCTGTTTCACAGAGCCTTGCAGGAATTACCTCCACCCAGTCTTCCAACTTCATCTTCTCCCACACTTCATCCTATATCTCTACTTCCCCACTCCCCAGTCACCACCCACCTACCCATTATCACCACTGTCACTTGCTGGGCATACAGCTCTATGAGTTTTCTGCCCTTCTCTGAACAAGTCATTTTCTTGTATCTCCAGGACTTTATGTGATATTTTCTCTTTCTGGAAGACTTGCCTAGCAAACCCTTAATCACATTTAAGGCCTAGCTTAAGGGTATCCTCCTATGTAAAGCCTGTCCCTGAATTTATTGTTGCCTCTGCAATGCATTTTATTTTTTTGGCATATCACTATACACTCTCCACCTATGTTTTCAGTTTGCTGCTCCATTTAGGAGTAAGATACTATATGTTATATATCTATGTAATTCTGATAGCCAGCACATTGTCTAGCACACAGAAAATGTTCAAAACTGTTGAATGAAGAAGTAAAACTATCAACAGTGAACTGAACTAAGGAAACAACATTTTTTGTTTTACAAAAGTATATTTGAGATCCTTGTGCCCACTTCTAAACATGGTATAATCAAATTAGGATCCTGTAGTAGTCAGACTTTTATGTGCTTAGGAATTTTTCATTACTATTAAAGAATTCAGGCCGGGCACGGTGGCTCACGCCTGTAATCCTAGCACTCTGGGAAGCCGAGGCCGGTGGATCGTTTGAGCTCAGGAGTTCGAAACCAGCCTGAGCAAGAGCGAGAGCCCATCTCTACTAAAAATAGAAAGAAATTAGCTGGACAACTAAAAATATATATATAAAAAATTAGCTGGGCATGGTGGTGCATGCCTGTAGTCCCAGCTACTCGGGAGGCAGAGGCAGGAGGATCGCTTGAACCCAGGAGTTTGAGGTTGCTGTGAGCTAGGCTGACGCCACGGCACTCTAGCCTGGGCAACAGAGTGAGACTCTGTCTCAAAAAAAAAAGTATTAAAGAATTCAGAATTTCAAAGAATTTATGTGGGCACAGCAGCTCGCACTGATAATCCCAGCACTTTGGGAGGCTGAGGCCCCCCAAGGATTGTTAGAGGCCAGGAGTTTGAGACCAGCCTGGGCAACATATCAAGACCTTGTCTCTTAAAAAATAATGAAGAAAGTTAGCCAGGTATGGTGGTGCATGCCTGAGGTCCCAGCTACTCAGGAGGCTGAGGCAGGGGGATCGCTGAAGCCCAGGAATTCGAGGCTGCAGTGAGTAACTGCACTTCAGCCTAGGCAACAGAATGAGACCCAGTCTCACTTAAAAAATTTTTTTTCAAAGAATTTCACAGAAATGTGAAGAGCAGAATAAATCTTATGAAGCATAATAATATCCACTTAAAAATTTGAGAAAGATTAAAGGAAGGACAAATATTTTTTGTAAAAATTATATTGTAACACATGTTGGGACTGTATGGGATTGTAACCAGTTTTATACTATATTTTTACTTTGGAGGTCAAGACATTTTTATGACAGAGGAACAGAAAAAATATTACAATGCAATGAAGAAACTTGGATCCAAGAAACCTCAGAAACCCATACCTCGGCCAGCAGTAAGAATTACTTATCTTCTTTAATGTTCCAAAGCCATATTTCCATATGATCCAATTGGGCAATGCTCTGGATCAGAACATATTAGGTGATGTCACCAATATATAGCCCTAATTATAAAGTTCATATTGAGTAGCACAGTTCACAACTTCTACACTCATTATGAATTACCAGTTCTTAAAAAGGAAGTAATGGTCTTTACAGTTTGTGAGTTGAAAACTTCTAACTCAGCGTTCCCAATAAGTGCTTCCAAGCAAGGTTCACCCTGCTGCTGCCAGCAACACACCTGTTTCCTCCTCCTCTGGCTTCCCATCCCATCCTCTATGGCCTTCCTCTATGCTCCTTGTTTTCCTCCATTCTTAAGGCTAGACAATATTCCTAATCTGTGCAGAATGGAAAAGGGTGTCACCAAATTGTTTATTGTTTCACCAAATGCATATTTTGTAGGGTTTCATAATAATGGAATGGCATAATAATGACTATGTTCATGGAGCTGTACTCTAACTGCTCCATCTTCTGAAATAGGTAAGGTAAATAAGGAAACTGAGCCCCAAAGAATATAAGTATCATGCTCCAAGTCACAAAGCCCATAATTGCCAGAACTGGGACTTGACAAGGTCTCATGAATCCTATGACTGACTTCACTTTACCATATTTTTAAGGTAGTTGAAGCTGGGAGTTGGCAAGGAAAAGAGTTAGGGAGGTAGAGTGCAGTACACAGAAAGAAATGAACCACCATTACTGAGGGTCATTTAAATGTGGAAACACCGTGAATTCATTTACACTTTTACTCTAAATGATTAAAATTTTACTTCCCTAATAAAACTATATTTAAAAGCCATATTAATATAGGAATCTTTAAAAGCATATGGTTCCTGAGATGGTTTGTAATAAGACAAAAATTTTTCTAAGTCATTCATTTTTGTTAAAACAGAGGTAAAGAAAAACAGATGAAGAGAAAGATAGACAAATTAACAAACACACTCACAGAGCTGGAGAAGTAAAATTCAGTAGAAAAGTGACTGAGATATTTTGAAGGAGGGAAATAAGGTATAAACCAAAATTTCTAAAATATTGATAAATTAGTTGGAGTTTTCATCTATCTAAAAGTCTGTCTATATTAATCTACTTTGTAAATATTACTGTCATTTTTTATAAAAATGATCACACTTACTAAAATCAAGCAATGCCTACACATATTATATTATCAGTCAATTGCCTCAATTTATGTGTTATTCCACTTTGTCTTCCCATGGGACCTAAATAAACCAAATATGCATGATTGACTCTTATCATATGATTTTTTTCTCATTTCTTTTAACATGAAAAACACAGCACACAAAATTGTTTGAGGTAATGTGAGGAGTGTACACACTCATGGCCATATGTGGAAGAAATTTATCTGCAATTTTACTGAACCATTATTTATGAAATACATATATTCACCATCTCTCTCCTCTCTCACTTCCTAGAACAAATTCCAAGGAATGGTCTTTGATTTTGTAACCAGACAAGTCTTTGATATCAGCATCATGATTCTCATCTGCCTCAACATGGTCACCATGATGGTGGAAACCGATGACCAGGGCAAATATATGACCCTAGTTTTGTCCCGGATCAACCTCGTGTTCATAATCCTGTTCACTGGAGAATTTGTGCTAAAGCTTATCTCTCTCAGATACTACTACTTCACTATAGGCTGGAACATCTTTGATTTTGTGGTGGTGATTCTCTCCATTGTAGGTAAGAATGGTTTAGTTACAGAGAGGTGCAGTCGTAGGGAAATGGTTCCCCCAAGACCTGCTGGCTTCTAAACATGGAAATTAGGCCTGAGAATAATAATGCACATAGATCTAAAGCTCAATACTAACACATTTGAATAAAAACTCTGAAACCTGGATTTATTGACAAAGCTACTAGTTAGAAACCAGGCTACTGGGTTTGGGCAATGGGAGAAGAAAACAGGAAACAAATACCATCAGACACTCTCTTAAAGTCATAGGCTAAAGGAGGAGACAGATAGCTTTAAAATAATCAGTATAATGCAGTAAGGTTGGTATTATAAGAAACACTGAAGAGAAGGTGACCATCTCTGCTTGAAGGAGTTAACACAGGCTTCCAGAGGTAAGAACGATGACGTCCTAAATAGGTCTTTAAAGAAAAGTTGAGATTTAATAAGAGAAGAGGGAAGATGGGGAACTATAGAACCCAAATTTAGAACTTTTAGCTTTGCCTTCATGTCAAATATTGTCCATTTTCCTTTAACTGGAGAATATCATTATTAAAAATAGAAAAAAAAAATCCAGAAATTTCAGAAATAATCTTTACTGCAATTTCCACAATTACAAACAAATTTGGGGATAACTATTCATAGTAATTGGTATATATAATTTTAAATTGCCATGCTCCTATCTCAGATTATTTGGATTTTGCAAAAATCCATACTGGTTGATGACATTTTAGAATCATTGAATAAAACTCTGTAATCTTTAATTGCTAATATCAGGGAGTGGATCCAAATATTTAATAAAGGTTTGTATTCATAACAAATTTGTTGTTTTCACAGACTTTGCAAAGATAAAGCATTCCTATGTGTGTAAGATATTCACAGTTTAGCTGTGTTCTATAT
>CM052439.1:53944723-54015801 GCA_028533085.1 Varecia variegata
CCGTGTGATCCGTCTTGCCAGGATCGGCCGAATCCTACGTCTGATCAAAGGAGCGAAGGGGATCCGCACGCTGCTCTTTGCTCTGATGATGTCCCTTCCTGCGTTGTTTAACATCGGCCTCCTGCTCTTCCTGGTCATGTTCATCTACGCCATCTTTGGAATGTCCAACTTTGCCTATGTTAAAAAGGAAGCTGGAATTGATGACATGTTCAACTTTGAGACCTTTGGCAACAGCATGATCTGCCTGTTCCAAATCACCACCTCTGCTGGCTGGGATGGATTGCTGGCACCTATTCTCAACAGTGCGCCACCCGACTGTGACCCTGACGCAATTCACCCTGGAAGCTCAGTCAAGGGAGACTGTGGGAACCCGTCTGTTGGGATTTTCTTTTTTGTCAGTTACATCATCATATCCTTTCTGGTTGTGGTGAACATGTACATCGCCGTCATCCTGGAGAACTTCAGTGTTGCTACTGAAGAAAGTGCAGAGCCCCTGAGTGAGGATGACTTCGAGATGTTCTACGAGGTTTGGGAGAAGTTTGATCCTGACGCGACCCAGTTCATAGAGTTCTGCAAGCTCTCAGATTTTGCAGCTGCCCTGGATCCTCCTCTTCTCATAGCAAAACCAAACAAAGTTCAGCTCATTGCCATGGATCTGCCCATGGTCAGTGGCGACCGGATCCACTGCCTCGATATTTTATTTGCCTTTACAAAGCGTGTTTTGGGTGAGAGTGGAGAAATGGATGCCCTTCGAATACAGATGGAAGACCGGTTCATGGCATCGAACCCCTCCAAAGTCTCTTATGAGCCCATCACAACCACTTTGAAACGCAAACAAGAGGAGGTGTCTGCTGCTATCATTCAGCGTAATTTCAGAAGTTTTCTTTTAAGGCAAAGGTTAAAAAATCTAATAAGTAAATATGATAAAGAGACAATCAGAGGGAGGATTGACTTACCTATTAAAGCAGACATGATTATTGACAAATTAAACGGTAACTCCACCCCAGAAAAAACAGATGGAAGCTCCTCTACCACCTCTCCTCCTTCCTATGATAGTGTAACAAAACCAGACAAAGAAAAATTTGAGAAAGACAAACCAGAAAAAGAAAGCAAAGGGAAAGAGGTCAGAGAAAATCAAAAGTGAAAACAAACAAAGAATTATCTTTATGATCAATTGTTTACAGCCTATGAAGGTAAAGTATATGTGTCAACTGGACTTCATGAGGAGGTCCATGCCAAACTGACTGTTCTAACAAATACTCATGGTCAGTGCCTATACAAGACAGTGACCTCTGTCACTGCAACTCTGTAAGACAGGGTATCAACATTGACAAGAGGTTGCTGTTTTTATTACCAGCTGACACTGCTGAGAAGAAACTTAATGGCTACCTAGACTATAGGGATAGTTGTACAAAGTGATCACTGTAACTACACCAAACATCTTTAGTACAGTACTTGCATCCACTCTATTTTTAACTTCCATATCTGCCATATTTTTACAAAATTTGTTCTAGTGGATTTCCATGATCCCTAATTCATAGTTTATTCATAATACTATGTTACTATTTTTGTAAATGAGGTTTACGTTGAGGAAAAAGTATATAAGAACCCTGTGTTCCTACTCCATAAGTCTCTCACATAATCAGACAAAAGTGTTTTTTTGCCTGAGAGGTAAAATTTTTGCTCAAACCAGAAAAAAAAAATTCTAATGTCTATAATTTCAATCACTTCCATATTCTAGATGACTTTAATTTTGAAAGTGTTTAGTCTGTTATGTTTGTTTATATCTGAACAGTTATGTGCCTGTAAAGTCTCTTCTGATATTTTAAAGGATTATTTTTATGCAAAGTATTCTGTTTCAGCAAGTGCAAATTTTATTCTAAGTTCCAGAGCTCTATATTTAATTTTGGTTAAATGCTTTCCAAAAATGTAATCTAATAAATCTGTTCTAGAAAAGTATATCTAAAGTATCACTTTAGAATAGTTGTTCCACTTTCTGCTGCAGTATTGCTTTGCAGTCTTCTGCTCTCAGCAAAGCTGACAGTTTACGTCAATTAAATACCCTCTGGTATGTAAATAGTTATTTTATCCTGTGGTGCATGTTTGGGCAAATATATATATATATAGCCTGATAAACAACTTCTATTCAATCAAATATGTACCACAGTGTATGTGTCTTTTGCGAGCTTCCAACAGGGGTATATCCTGTACCATTCATTAAACATAAATAGTTTGAAGGCTATCACTAATGCATGTTAATATTGCCTATGCTGCTCTATTTTACTCAATCCATTCTTCACAAGTCTTGGTTAGAAAAAGTCACATGTTGGTGGTAGAATGAATTCAACCGGCTCTCTGTCCATTATGTCCAGCAGAACAGTTTAAAGTTATTTAAAAACACCTTTACTTTTGCATTTTTAATTCCACTTGAATATCACATGGTATCTCTCTAGATCTCAAGGAAACACACTGCATACTGCCTATTGTCAAAACCTACACTTCATATTTTGCTGAAAATATGTCTAAAACTTGTTTAAATATAAATAATGTAAAAATATGATCAATTTTATTTGTCAGCATTTTGTACATAAGAAAATTATTTTCAGGTTGATCACATGGCAACTTATTTTACTTTATGCTTTTGCTTTTTATTTTTAATCACAATTCCAAACTTTTGAATCCATAAGACTTTTCAATGAGTAATTTCCTAAAATAAAAGTTAGACAATGGATTTTGTGGATTTCTTTGTTACAATATTATTTTCTACCATTTTAATAGGTGATGCATTGGTCAAAAACTCAAACCTAGATCATTTTCTACCAACTATGGTTGCTTCAATATAACCCTTTATTCATGAAAGTTTTTTTTATTCAACTTTTATAGTATTTATGTATGCAGACTAGTCTTATTTTTTTAATTCCTACTACACTAAAGCTACTACAGATAAAACATGGGCTCTGTTCTTTTTAGCCATGAACAAAGTGGCAAAGTTGTGCAATTACCTAACATGATATAAATTTTTGTTTTTTGCACAAACCAAAAGTTTAATGTTATTTCCTTTTACAAAACTATTTACTGTAGTGTACTGATGAACTGCATGCAGGGAATTGCTATTACTAAAAAGAATGGTGAGCTACATCATTATTGAGCCAAAAGAATAAATATTTCATTTTTATTGTACTTCATTTATTGGCCTCTGATTATTTTTGGCGGTTTAAAATATATATAAATAAAAAAACTGTACTTGATCTGACACTTATATTCATAAAAGTTCACAGGAATTTTATAACAATCCAATGTGTGATCCACCAAGCAATACTACAACTACAGAATAAAGGCTAATTAAGAGCTGTTTTTGTGAACTTTTGTGTATGCAAAGAATCAAGGCTACATGTTCCAACTTTCAGGCTTGATAATAATAGTAGTAACTACCTACAATGGCTGTTAATTCCAATTAATTCCCTTGGCTATTAGCATTCAAATCTCAATTTATCTCAATATAATTGATGCTATCTCCTAATTTCTTAGTGGCTGATAGATATTACATTCTTTGTTACTTAAATGCATGCTATGAACTCCTATTTATACATAAGGTATTAATGATACAGTGATTGAGAATTTATATTAACTTTTGTTCAGGGTCCCTTGGATTTATGTGAGGTCAAAATCAAACTTTTACTCTCAGTGGAAAACTCCAGTTGTAATGCATATTTTAAAAGGTAACTTGGGTCTAAATATGTATTTCATAATTTCCCCAAAATAAATTATGTAAGGTGACCAACTTTCTGCTCAGGTCAATTTATAGATTTCAATGACATAACAGAGAAGCCAAGTATTGCTTTGCAAAATCCTTAGCCTTTTTATGCATCCTATTACATAATCATTAGCCAAGCAATCTATTAATTGGTATGCATTATATCTAAATTATTATCTTCCAAAATAGTCAGGAGAAGCTTCAGTTGAGAAGAGAAAATACTTTTTAAAATATCCCTATGTAGCTAAGGGATATTTTGAAAATACTGTTCAGAATACATAGTTGCTAATATAATTTGATAGATTTTTGGAATAACTGCATCTATAAGAAAAATATCTCATTATTAAACACTATGATAGAATTCTGTTTTGAAAAAAATGGTAGAATCAATCAAGTTGGCCATAGAAAAAACAATACTATGGAATTAAAGAAACTTAAATTCACCAATCAGGTGATACTAAATGACTGCTCTTTAGTAAAGAGAAAACATTTGTATGGAGAGAAAAATGGATATTCTGGCTTTCAAATATTGTAGCTGAAAGATAATGGCTATATACATGTATGTATCTTGCTAATTTTCAAATAACTAGGATATGATAAAATAATATGACAACCATTTGTATGTATTTCAAACCACTTAGTAGTAATCATAAAGAAAGTCCATGTTGACCATCTTTGTGGAAATGGAAAATGGAAAAAGAACTGGACCAATTATCCTCTTGACACTTAGCTTTTAGTTTCAGTTCTGGCATCACAGCTATGTAATTCAAGCAAATCAAATTCTGGACCCTCAGTTCCTCCTCTATTAAACAGGGATGTTAAATTGGGGATGTTGTCTCTGGTATACCTTTAATTCTAATATTTTATATTCCAAATTAAATTGGCTATTCAAAGTGAACACTTTCCTCTATATGGGAAATACTTAATGAGAAAAATGTATACTGTCAATACACTTTTTAAAACCTTCCTCAGATAACATTAAATAGAAACACATTTGGTATTGACTTTAGCCCCATTAAGAAAAAAGTCATCTTAGCCCCAAAGATTTTATACCACAAAGTTGAAGGATGATTTACATAATTGAAAGAGTAGCTATTATTTTTTCTTTATGATGTTACAGATTTCTAAAAGATAATATCTGATATGTAACAGAAGATATTAAAACCAAGAAATCACTATTCATTTGTAAAATTGTCTTGAACCACAAGTGTACTGATGGCTTTGTCATTAATAATATTTGCCAAAGTACTTCAAGAAGTTGAACCTAAGTCTTATATTCTCTAGAGTAAGTGTATATTACAGAAGAATAAAAGATGTATATCATTCTTTTATCTCATAACATCTATAACATTTAATTGCACTGCAGAGAAAATAATTAATGATTTGATGCATCCAAACTTGCATAATTACTGACTTCCATGGGTCCTTTTGTCTGCAGTGTTTCTCTTCCTATCTCTTCTCTCCAGAATCCTTTTTCCTCCTCCATAATTCTGCCAGTTAATATACTGAAGTCAATATCTGAAACCTTTTAAACCTGATGGCACCTCATTGCACAGAGAATCAATTTCCCATTCTTATTGTGGGAGAAGAAATGCCATACGAAAAATGCTCCTTATGCATCCCACTAATATGTTCTGTTACTGACTACCACTTCACAACTCATGCCTTCTCACTCCCTAAATCACATCTCCAATGACACAATGTTTTGATATCTCTATTGTCTTTTCACATGCTACACTTTTTGCCTAGAATGTTCTTCCCTCTCTTTTTTCCCCTGGCAAATCATTGCTCAGCTTTCAAGAAGCGGATCAAATGTCATTATCCTTTAGGAAGCTTCCTCAGATTTCCCCAAGTAGAATACATCATTTCTTCTCAGTGTTCCTAATGTGCATCTATGATGGTGTTTATTATACTGTGTTATAATTACCTCCTTTACATTTATCTTCTCTGATAGATTGTAGTGCATCCAAGGTATGGGACACATTTCATTAATTTTATTACCCCTCTTTTCTTTATCAGTAATGACTAGCAGAGTATGTGACTGCCAGTATTCAGATAACATTGCTTGTAGAATTAACTCTTGCAGAAATAAAAATATTTAAGAATCAAGCAAAAATGCTAATAATTTGTTTCAGTCTTTACTGAGGATGACTCTCAAATTTATTAACATCTATATTCATATAATCCACTTTTTGTATATCAGTTAAAAGATATACCAGTATCTTGGAAATATACCTTGTAACTATAGTTTACATGTCTATTACCTAACAGAAACGACTGCAACAAAAAAAGTCATTTCAATTAATCCTATCAGTAAAAGAATAGTTTTATTTAGTTGCCCTCAATTAGAATTATGTTGCATACATAAAAACATAGTCAGGTTTTCTTTTCCTACCTTAATCATCTAGATAGTCTTCACTTTAATAATTCACAGGTATGCTAGTAATACACTGATAACTTTAGGATTTTGTTTGATAAATGTATTTTTCTAACATATAAGGAAACAACTGTTCTAAAACCTTCCTATCATTAAATATCTAAAAACAGAGAAGAAAAAACTTTTAAATGACCATGTTAATGCATGGTTCAACCCACGAAAAAACAAAGGAATTTCTCTGGGGCTGATGAAGGTAAGCACTGAAGTCAGAGGTTGCTGTATGAGCTTCTACTAATCTCAATGACCTCCCTTGCTTTTGATTGCCTGAATACAGAGAATAGAAGACAAAGATTTGATATCACATATGAGTTAGAGATCCTGCATTAATTCAGGAGCTACAAAAGACTACAACCTTGACAAAAGCTGGGGATTTTTTTTCTTTTTCTTTCTTTTTTTTTTTTTTTTAGAGACAGGGTCTTGCTATGGTGCCCAGGCCGGACTTGAACTCCTGGCCTCAAAGGATCCTCCCACCTCAGCCTCCCAAGTAGCTGGGACTACAGGTACATGCCTCCCCAACTCAATGAAAGCATTTTTAAAAATCAATCATGCAAAGGCAGCCAGGAAACCTGGCAACAAACTTTTGTGGTAGTTCTGGGTTTATGGAAAAAAAAGTATTTCTTAAAATTCTTAACCATAGGCCTGAAAATCACCTGGAATTATAGCTTACATTTAACCTAATACAAAACATTGCAAGCCAGAAATTCCATTTAAAGTGGACCCAAGTTGCCAGCCCAGGCTTTTAATAGAAACAAACTGAAATCCTTTCTGAGAGGCCACACGTCAAGCTGGTCTGCAAAGACTCCCCACAATGTCCAAGAAACATGAACTCATAATAAGAAAAAATAACAAGAAAACAAAGAAGAATTTTCTAAAGAGTGAGAGGGAAAGAACATACATAGTTCCAAAGTTTTCAGATGTAGAACATAAGAATATTTAATGGTATTAGAGAAATAAAAGAGGGATTAAAGTATGAAGTGTGAGTGAGAGAAAATAAAAAATGATAAGGCATAATTCAAGGGAAATATTATACCATTACTGGAAACAAAGAATATAATGGTTGAAATTAAAACAAAATGGAGAACTTAAATAGCAGCTTATATAGAACTGAAGAGAGAAATAATGAATTGGAAGATCTGAAACAATTACAAACAAAATAGCATAGGCAAAAATATGAAATATAAGAAAAACTTTGAGAAATAAAGCAAGTATGAGAAGATGTAACACAATTGAACTCCTAAAAGGAGAATTAAAATAAGAGAGGAATTCAATATATGAATACATAATGGCTAAGAATTTTCCATTACTGATAACAGACACAAAGCCTAACATTCAGGAATCATAAAAAATTCCAATCAAGATAAAGCCATATATAGGCACATCTTAATAAAATTTCAGAGCAACAAAGACCAAGAGAAAATTTTAAAAGTAAATAGAAAATAAAGACAAACAAAAGGACAATTAGACTATAACAGTAATAACAAAAATGATGCAAGAAAATGGTTTTTAAACTAATATTTTAAGCCCAGAGAAACTATATTTATGATAAGGGAGAAATTAAAACATTTTTAGATAAACACAAGAAGATATTTTATCATCAACATACTCTCCCAAAAGAAATAGCTAAAGAATATACTTTAGGAAAAAGGAAAATTATTTCATCAAAAAGTTCTAAGATGTAAAAAGGAAGGTTAAAAGAAAAATATAAACCTGTGATTAACAGGATACTGTACACAAACAGTAATGTCAAAAAGAAATAATAATTTTTACCTGTTTGTTAAAACTAAAAGATAGAGCTAAAAGAGTGAAATATTTTTATGTAAGCTCTGAGGGATGTTGATGTAGTTCAAGAATTCTAAGGTCTTTGTTCAGGAGGATGACAAAAAATATTAACTTTAAGTTCTACTACAAATGCTTACTAAAATGTCAAGGGTATACATAGAAGCACAAGAAATGCAATAAAAATGATTAAAAAGTAGTGGAGGAGAAAAATGGAATAAACTGATATTCACTGAATTCAAAAGCACAGGAAGAAGGAGATAAATAGAAAATGTAAGACAAAAAAGTACAAAGTAACCTGGTGGAAATTAAAATAGACAACATGTAATGGGTGCTTGCTTTATTCTAATCATTTTTCAAATCCTTTGTATGGTAATACTCACATTATCCCTATAAAGATAAGACTTATGAAGAAACCAAGACCCAAGGAGTATTCTTGCCCAAGGATGGACTACTAGAAAGAGCCACAACAGGGATGTTAATCCAGGAAATCTGGTTCTACAGCCAATCTCTTCATCATTCCATCATACTGCTTCATACCCAGGTGATGGTTGTGCACAATTCCAGAGGAAAAATCACACTATATTCTACAATAATGGTCTACTCTGGAGAACGACTCTAGCACAGAATGCAATGCGATACCATGGTATTGGTGATATCCGTAAAACACATGTCAGTAATTATCAAAGATCTAAATACATTGAACTGTCCAGTTAAAAGGCAAAAAGGTCAGGCTGATTTTTTTCAATCCAGATATTTAAAACATAAATAAACCTAAAACACCAAAGTGCACAAAGATAATAGGATGGAAAAAATACCAGAAAATACTAACAAAATAAGCACACATTTATATTATTAAAGACAAAATAGGCTTACAACTCCAAGATATAACCATTTTTAATTGCATGTGCCTATTAAACTTATCTTTAAAATATATAAAGCAAAGAACTAATGAATCACAAGAAGAAACAGACAAATCTACCTCGCAATGAAAGATTTTTAACATACGTCTCTAAATAACTGATACCTCAAGTGGACAGAAAAACCTAAAAGGATGTGTAAGCTTTGAACATTATTACAATTAACAACTTTACCTATTAGGCACACAAAGAACCCTGCAACAACATTTGAAAAAGTCTACTGATTTTTTTTCAAATTCACATGTCAAATTTTTAAAAAACAAGTTACATTTTAAAGTGAATTTAAAAAGCAAATGTCAAGAAATTTCAAAGAATTGGTATCATATGAACCATACCATGTTCTCTGATTTGAATGCAGCTAAATTAGGAATTTAACTTTTTGAAATGTATTTGGAGTCTTAAAAATGCAATTCTAGTTTCCTCTCTTGGAAATGGTAAGGTAGCTAATATCAGACCAATCCTTTGACAGATAAAAACTATAAGTCCTGAACAAATACAATTATCTGAAAGTACTAGAGAGTGACTCTACAAAAAAAAAAGGCCAGAAAATTAGAAAAAAGAAATGGTACTGGATGAGTTTCTTGTAATAGCCCACCAACATTGAAAGTATAATAAAATAACAAGAAAAATGTTTGAAAATTTTATAATTTTTAAGAAATTTAATCAATGGTTAAAATCATTCCCCCATAAAAAGAGAGACAAAACACATATTGTTTTGTAGGCAAGGAAAAAATAATCATATATAAAGTCTTCCAAAAATTAAAAGAGGAAGAAACATTCCCAAACTCATCCTGGAAGCTAAAATAAATATTGATACTAAACCAAGACAAGGACAGGAATAGAAAGAAAAATTACTGACAATTTTACTCTTAACATTAATGGAGGCCGGGTGCGGTGGCTCACGCCTATAATCCCAGCACTCTGGGAGGCCGAGGCAGGTGGATCACTTGAGGTCAGGAGTTCGAGACCAGCCTGAGCAAGAGTGAGACCCCGTCTCTACTAAAAATAGAAAGAAATTATCTGACCAACTAAAAATATATATAGAAAAAATTAGCTGGGCATAGTGGCACATGCCTGTAGTCCCAGCTACTCGGGAGGCTGAGGCAGTAGGATCACTTAAGCCCAGGAGTTTGAGGTTGCTGTGAGCTAGGTTGACGCCACGGCACTCACTCTAGCCTGGGCAACAGAGCGATACTCTGTCTCAAAAAAAAAAAAAAAAAAAAACCACATTAATGGAAAAAAAATAAACAAAATATAAGAAAACCAAATCAAGCAACATATAAAAAATATAAACTAGAATGGCAGAGTAAGAAACTCAGAGGACACTCTTTCACCAGCAAAGTAACAATTTAAGAGGTGAAAATTATTACAAACAATTATTTAAGTTTTCTAGAAAGTGTCCTAAGGGCATATGACAGATTTTCATTCAAGAAAATCTACTAAATATCAGTAAGAAAAGTGAGGGTCTGTGGCATTTGAGCCACAGTTCACTCCCTTCCTTTGCACCCTCCAGTTCTATGTTAGAGAAGCTTCATCCTGGGCACTCTAAGAATGAGGGACTCCTTCTGACCCTAGCATCCAGTCTGGGGAGGGACAAGATGACTTCATTTTTCATCATCATCTCTTCCTCCCCCAGCTACATATTACAAGAGTTATATTTAAAGGCAGGTACAACTGATAGGACTGGGTATCTCTTCGTCCACTGAGCCCCCATTTGTAGAGTAGAGGTGCTACCCCAGACATGGAAGACAAAGAATCCTGGGGCCCCAATTGCCCCAACTGGTTCATAGGACAGAGTTTTCACATCAGAAAAGTCTAGAAAGTCTAGACCAGGGGCTGCCACTCACTGTATAGTGCCTATTCCTAAAGAGGGGATGTCACTAGGGGAAAAGCAGGACTCTGTCCCAATTCTGTTGCAGTGGTGTGGGGGGTTTGTCCAGGACAGAAGGCAGGACATAAGGATAAAGAGCTCCCCAGTAGTTCTTGAGGAGATTGATTTTGTTTGGAACAGAACATACACAACTCCACGCCTAAAGATGTTTCCAAAACTAATAGAGTTTTACTACTCAGCCATCAAAAAGAATGAGGTAATGTTTTTTGCAGCAACTTGGATGGAACAGGAGGCCATTATTCTAAGTGAAGCAACCCAGGAACAAAAAACCAAATACCACATGCTCTCAATTTTACGTGAAAGATGAGCAATGGGTATGTATGGTCATACAGAATGACTTAATGGATATTGGAGACTCAGAAGGGGGAGAGTGGGTGGGGGATGAAGAATGAAAAATTACCTATTGGGTACACTGTACACTATTCAGATGATGGATATAATAAAAGCCTAGACTCCACTATGCAATTCACCCATGTATCAAAAACCACTTGTAACCCCTAAATTTAAATAAAAATAAATAGAGATCTTGACGGACATCAAGAGGGGCTGGTAGTTTCATGACACAAGCAAAATAGCAGAAGAGCCAGAAGTTTAATAGAGCAAACCAGGGAAACAGACAACTAAGAAGAGCCTTCCTGAGTTCACAAGCAACTCTGTGATCAGGAAGGCTATATATATGCAATAGGCTGCACCCATTCAGGAGAAATCAGAACAAGACACAAGGCAAACATGAAAGCATTCCCCAAGCTACACATAAAGCCATCAACATAGGAAAGGAGGCTCACCTGCATAAGAAGCTTAAACACAACCTCTGACCAAACACTGGCTGAACAATAAACTATTCTGACCCAGGAAGTTTATCTGACCTAGTAAGTTAGGATTAAAAATAAATTCAGACTTATCCTCAGCAGTGTGTGCATGCCCAAGGTTGTGCTTCCTCTGGAGCTATCAGAGAGGAAAACTCCAATCTACTAATCCCTGCCTGGACATAGGGCTAAAAACCTAACCTCCCCAGTCTGGGGTAGTTGCTTCCAAGCCACATGCACATCCAATGCTAAAGGGTAAAAGTCTAATTGTCTAAAGTGGCTTTTGCACAAGCTTTGACTAAGTGCCTTATGCTGGTCCAAGGGCAAAATCAAGGTATTCAGGCTAAGAGATAAAAACAAAGGAAACCAATCTGAGTGGGGACATCAGCGGCTACACTTTGTAGAGGAAATAAACTACAGAATTAGTTCAGCCAAATTGTTAAACAAATAGAAAAACAAAAACAAGCAAACAATAACAACTTTGGGAGGGAAGAGAGCTCAGAAATTATGGAGTTAAAAAAAACCACAATAACTGAAGTGAAAAATTTACTAGAGGAGCTCAAATTTGAGAAGGCAGAAGAAAGCATCAGCAGATGTGAGGATAGACCAATAGAGATTATGCAATCTGAAGAACAAAGAGAAAAAATAAAAAAATAAAAAAAAACAGAGACACTGTTAACCACACCATCTTAGATGCAAAGGGAATACCAGAAGGAGGGATGATTAAGAAAAGAAAAGTAAAACATATGAGAAAATAGTGACAGAAAACCTCTCAAATTTGATTTAAAAAAATCTATACATCTAAGAAGATCAATGAATTCCAAGTAAAATAAGTGCAAAGAACTGTAAACCCAAACATATAATCAAAATTTGGAAGCCAAAAAACAAAGAAAAAATCTTGAAAGCAGCAAGATTAAGAAAAAACCTGTCATGTACAGAATTCAAATAAGATTGACAGTTGATTTCTTGTTTGAAACAATGAGGCCAGAAGGCAGTGGGGCAACATATCCAAAGTACTAAAAGTAAAAATTGATTAAAACAATAATATTTCTAGAAAAATTGTCTCTCAAAAAACTGAGAGAATCTTTTGTAAGCATAACTGATGTATAAAAAATACTAAACAAAGTTCCTTAGACTAAATGCAAGTTACACCAGACAATAATACAAATTATTTATTTCAATTATTAGTTTAATTATTTATTTCTTTTTTTGAGTTTGTAAAGAATAGGTATTCTTTTAAATGTTTTATTTTTCTCATATTTTAAATAACACACAAAATTATATATATTTATCACATATAATATGATGTTTGGAAATATACATACATTGCAAAATCACTAAACTGAGCTAATTAATATATGTCTTAAATATTACCTCACATAGTTGTCATTTTTGTAGTGAAAACACCTAAAATCTACTCTTTTAGCATTTTTCAAGAATACAATATATTGTTATTAACTATAGTCACCATGTTGTACAATAGATCTCTTGAACTTATTCCTCCAGTCTAATTAGAATTTTGTATCCTTTGACCAACATCTCTCCACCACTCTACCCCAACCACTATCAATTATTGATTTCTAAAATACAATTCTAATTTGTATAATTAATAATCTTCCTAGGTACTTTGGGAGCAATACACATTAATTTATTTTCTAAGTTAATCTGATGAACAGATAGTTTATTTTAGTAGACAATGCCAAAGGTAAAAAAAAAAATGCAAAATAATGCTTAGTTAGCATATGATCTAAATTGTCTTATCATGAATTTATCATTATTTACACTATCACTGCTAGAACAAAATTTGTACTACAATCAAACAAAGAAAATAGTACCATATAACAGCATCTCAGTGATAAGAAAAATTAAATGTATTTATTGCTTCATTATAATTTATATTGAAAAATACATCAAGGACAGTATTCAAAGCCTTGTTTCCCAAGATATTTTAGAATTGCCATGTTTTAAATTTAGACGTTGGTGCTTCTTTTACAGTTTAAAGAACAAATACAAGCAAAAAATAAAGATTGAAACAGACTGGCGTTTGAATTCCTCAGTAGCCCTAAACTGGTTACTTCATCTCCCTGAGCCTTAATTTTCTCATCAGTATAATAAGGATAATATTTACTAGAATTTGTGGGTGGATAATACATAATGTGTTTTTAGCCTAGGATGAATATTTCAAAAATGGCAACTATTTTTATTACTAATGTCATTGTTTACAAGGTGAAAAGAAAGAGTGCATGTGCAGCATTTAACAATGCTTTTGAAGTTGGTGGCAAAAGTCTTTTGATTTCAAAGTGTCCTCGTTTGTAAAGTGGGAGATCGAGTATCAGGCTGGAGCAAGTGAAAGTCATAAATATCTTGATTAAAAATCCCTCTATTGGCCGGGTGTGGTGGCTCACGCCTGTAATCCTAGCACTCTGGGAGGCCGAGACGGGTGGATTGCTCAAGATCAGGAGTTCGAGACCAGCCTAAGCAAGAGCAAGACCCCATCTCTACTAAAAATAGAAAGAAATTATCTGGCCAACTAAAAATATATATAGAAAAAATTAGCCGGGCATGGTGGCACATGCCTGTAGTCCCAGCTACTCGGGAAGCTGAGGCAGTAGGATCGCTTGAGCCCAGGAGTTTGAGGTTGCTGTGAGCTAGGCTGACGCCACGGCACTCACTCTAGCCCGGGCAACAGAGTGAGACTCTGTCTCAAAAAAAAAAAAAAATCCCTCTATTCTCTCCATCTCAGTAGATTATTTCGCAGATTGCACCTCTAAAACTTGAGCTGATTTATGGTGAGGAAATGGTTTACGGGCCAGGTGGAAATACGGATAATTTTGGAGTGCAGGTCATTGTGGAGGAGGTTAAGCTTGGCTGCCATCCCTGGCAAAACAAATTGACAATGCCTTGGGTTATTTATGGCTGTAGTAAGCAGTGTGCAGTGAGATGCAAGTACAGCTATTTGCAGTGAGATGCATGTACAGCCATTAACAATGAGATGCCACGATTTTATATAAATGTATGTCAATGACTATCTCCTTTTAATTGATCAGGCTGGGGTCAAAGGAGATCTTTTATATCAATTTTTTTCCGTGGTAAATTGTGAGTTCTATGTTGCCTTTCCACCGCACTCCCGACCACATTGCCTGCTGTCTCCCTTGCTGACTATACAGTGTGTGCTAAGGGAACAAAAATGCTAGACTTTCCAAAATGCAATTGCAAAAATAAATGTGTCTCAAAAGCAAGCACTCAGATGTAATACATTTTGCATTTTGTCCTATTTCTTTTTCCATCTTTCGTATCTTACTCCCTTCATAGCATTACAAATGAATTTCATTAAAAACACAACCTTGATCATGGTGGCCCTGTGCCACAAGATAAGCAGCCACAGAGGTGTGAATTCAAATAAAATCTTAAGCACCGGAACCAACTAAATAGTGCCCTTCGTAGCCAAGGGGATGCCCTCCTCAACCGAAAAAGAAAAAAAAACTTAAAGCTGACTTGCTGGCCATGAGAAGCAGGGGTATCAGACACACCCAGTTATGCCCTGGAGTTGTTCTTTGTAAAAATAAGACACAAAATCACTAACAAGCCTAAGGCTGTGTAAGATAGAGGTTAAACCACACATGCAAGTTATCGATTTACTTAACAGTTCACTTGAGTCTCAGTACATGGCTTGTCTTGTCAGGGCTGTGACTGGTTCTTAATGTCCAACCCGAAGAATCATGGCCCAAGGAACAGCAGACAGAGCAACTGGCAAGCCACAAACACACAAGTCACACAAGCAGCCTTTATTTGCAAAGCAAATGTGTGTCCCGGAGAAGGGATGGGCCAGTCCCCAGGAGTGGAGATGACCCCGTGGAATATAAGGTTTGCTCTTTTTATTATGCATAGGCAAGTTTTAGCTTTGGGGTGGAAATTGCTCTCTGCATCACAGTGATCATGGTGTCCCATAATCCTCTCTGAAAACCCACTGTGTGTGTGCGGTCGGGGAGGAGGGGTGCAGGGGGACCACAGTGTAGCCACGTCATAAGGTTACACTCAGTCACCATAGTACTAGAGTGTATGCTTTGTGCAGGCGAAGTCACAACTTCCCATTGTTGTGTTTAATCACTCCTTGTCTTATTGTTTAAGCCCTTGGAGTTGTTTGTTTGTTTGTTTGTTTGTTTGTTTTTTGAGACAGAGTCTCGCTCTGTTGCCCAGGCTAGAGTGCCCTGGCATCAGCCTAGCTCACAGCAACCTCCAACTCCTGGGCTCAAGCAATCCTCCTGCCTCAGCCTCCTGAGTAGCTGGGACTGCTGGCATGCGCCACCATGCCCGGCTAATTTTTCTATATATATTTTTAGCTGTCCATATAATTTCTTTCTATTTTTAGTAGAGACAGGGTCTCGCTCTTGCTCAGGCTGGTCTCGAACTCCTGAGCTCAAACGATCCACCCACCTCGGCCTCCCAGAGAGCTAGGATTACAGGCGTGAGCCACCGCGCCTGGCCGAGTCGTTTATTTAATCAACCATTGAAGGCTGAAGGAAACTTCACCCTTTACCCACCTCCTTGCTGAGGTTTCCTCCTCCCCTAATTGCACCCCAACATTCCCCCCTGAGGAGCACACACGGACCCGAATTCTTTCAGGGTTAGGGACATGGTTGATCTTCCATAACTACTTCCTGCTAACCAGGGTCGGTGGCCCTAACTATTTGATTCTTGGCTTCCTCCTACCTTCTTATATGGGAAGGGTTTGGATCCTCCCAGCTTTATTAAAGGGGATTCGGTGTGGGGCAAGTAGGGTAAGTTTGAGATGTGTGAGGAGCATAAAAGTTTATGGTGTTCTGGAGCAACGGCTCCAGGGGAAGGTTTGGAGTTCTTGGGCCTGTTGCAGGAAGATGATGGAATCCCTGGGCAAGTAGTAGGTTTATTCGGAATTGTTGTAGCCCAAATAGACAAACTTGACCAGTGGGTTAAAAAGACATGGTCCAAAGACTAAGAGAAATAAAATTGTTACTGCCAGTCCTAGAAACCATGTTATTGAGGGGAGATATGTTTTAATTTTGTCCCACAGATCTTTAGCTTCTCCTGTCTGGGTAGAGGTTAACTATGTGGCCTGTTGTAATATTTGTTTAACTCTCACCTCAGCCTCTCTAGAGGAATTGATTTGGGAAAAGCCGGTGGGGTGGTACCTTGTATAGCACAAACACCTCCTCTTTTAAGAAGAATGGAGTCAAGAGACAATCTATGATCTAGAACAATATTACCTAGTGAATCTAAAGACCTTTGCACTGTCATTATTGTTTGACTGGTTTCTATTGCTATGGTTTTTACTGTTTTGGAAAGATTAGTAAGTTGGGCTTGGGTAATGAAAATGCCCATTCCAAGACCAGAAATAAATGCCAAGGCTGCAGTGAGGCCCAGCGCAGCCAACACAACACTAGCCCTCGCAGAGTGGGCGTGGTGGGTGTTTGTTTTTGTACTGTTACAAACAGTAAAATAAGAGTCTGATGGAGTTAGGAATCCTACTATACACGGATGTATTTATTTGTCCTGGTTTAACACACCCCAGAGCCCAAGTAGTATTTGTTACTTCTTTACAAATGAACCACCACCCAGGAGGAGCATATATAATAGGTTCATCCTTTGGGGCTGAATACTCAGAAGGGGTGAAATTATAAATGTTTAACCAATCCTTGGAATTTAGGACTGAGAAGTAGGCTGATCCTGGTAGAATCTGTGTAATCTTAAATCCTGGACCAGTCTCCACTTCCCGTTTGTTTTTTGTTTTTTTTATAGCCAGGATGGGGGAATTACAAGGTGACAAACACTCTACCAGCATCATCACTTTTAACAGTTGTTTTATGATGGGGGCTATCCCCCACCTTCCTTCCAGGGACAGTGGGTATTTTTCCCTTTTAGGGAACGGGACCTCCGGCCTTAAGGTTACTTTTGCCAGGTGTACTCTTACTCTTCCTCTAGTTCCTGTTTTGCCCAGACAATTGGCTCTACCTCTGCTAGACCAGGAAGTAGATCCTGTTTTACCTCCAATTCTTCTCAAGGATTTCCCATCTACAGGACAGTGTTAGGATGTAATTGTAACTGGAGGCCCAGTTTCATGAAGAAGTGCTTATCCAGTAATGGAATTGGGACCTCCAGAATTAGTTGAAACTGATGCATAACTGATATTCCTTCCCAGTTACATAACAACATGGGAGTGTAGTACCGCTTCATAGGGCATCCATCAATGCCTACCACCACGCAGGAGGAGGAAGAGAGAGGCCTGCCAAAGGTTTTCATGTCCAAATACATGGTTCCCATATCTATAAGAAAAAGTGTTTGCTTACCAGCCACTTCCAACATTACCCGGAGTTCTTAATGAGTGATGTGAATGTTGTGTACAGGAGCCTGTGTGGAACCCAGGCCCCTTCAGGCCTGTTCACCCATAACCATCAGGGCTTGACCTCCTCCTTGGCCTCCGTGGTCGAGTGGCGTGGCTCTCTGGGCCATGATAGCACATATTTGGCTCAGAATAAAACTTTTAAATTATTTTACAGATTTGGGTTCTTTTCCATTGACAGAGGCAATTTAGCACATTGCCTGGGGTCAAGAGCCACTCTCACGGGGTTAAGAAAATATGGCTGCTGCTTCCGTTCGGTCCCATGGACCAGGCCAAGCCCACGCCATACCAGAAAGGGGATTCTAGGAAATGCAGTTCTACCTATGTAAATTCACTCCATAAAGCCACCACTCTGTTACCAAACCCAAAAGTGCTGTGGCCTAGGTCTGGTTACTTGTTGCACAGATAGCCAGTTATTGAGAGGAAGAGGATGGCCAAGGAAGAAAGGAAATTTTAACACAAAAGACATCAGTCAGGAGAACAGAGAAGTGGCCTCCAAGCTGTCTCCCCAGCTAATGGGCAGGGGCTATGTGCACTGGGGCAGGTTAGTGAGGGATGGTGAGTGTTGGTGTCAGGAAGCCTGCCAGGGGCCTTTGGAATCTGAACTCCTTTGTCTTGCAGAAATTCTGCCATTTCTGGGAAACAACTCAAAAACTTCAAGTAGTTACAGTTACAGAGTTTTGGTCATCAAGGCCTACTACTGGTCTGAGAATCTAAAACATGAGAGGGAGAGCATTATAAAGAACATACAGGGGCCATTGACATTCTGTTCATAGAGCTGGTTACAACACAAGGCTAAGGAAGGGCCTAAGACACCCTTGAAACAAATTATGATTCAGGATGCTAGTTGAAGCCACAAGACTGAAGAGATGGCCATGAAAGAAAGTATAGAGAACAGAGGGAATATAACTCTACCAGCACAACCATTTGCCCCAGGTATGGCCATGGGGCAAAATAAAAAAATATTAATTTTCTGGGAACAAAGCTTATTTTTTTTAAAAAAAGTATATGTGTAAAATATTGCTAAGAATTTGTGGCAATTATAAATCAATTGCTCACCCCCTAATGAATTAACTTGGTAAATTTAGGTTTTTGTAATATATATGGCATACGTCTAATACTACCTAATGGCAAAACATTTTTTTTAATGCAACAATTTCAAATTATGCTAGTAAGTTTGTTGAAGCACAAAGCAAAGAAAGAAACTGTCTCCTTTCAGTATTCATAATGTATGTATTGCCAGGCTAAGGGGGTGTTTGGCTTTCAAATGGTTATTAATATTTTAATCATTTCAAGGAATGGGCAAACTAGAGACAAAGTTAAAGTTAACACAGAAGGGGGGAGGGGAAGATGAAACTGTGTGCCAGACGCTAGAAAAATCCTAGTGATGTGGCTTTTTTGTTTACGAAATAAGGTTTGGGGCGTGTGGCTTGTGGGTAACAGCATTATTAAAAACACACAATAAAATAGCCACAATTTAGCAAATTGCGCTAGAATTTATCAAATTGAGCTGGAAGGAGGGAAGTGAATTTTCCTCCGAAACGGCCCCTCCCCCCGCTCTCCGAAGGTCTTTAGCTCTGAGCAGCTTCCCGGAGGACACACGGTTGTCATGGAGACCGGAGAGGCCTCCTCCTCTCTGCTCGGAGCAGAAACAGCAGGGCTGGTTGGGAGCAGCAGCCGAACACAATGGTGAGCCCTTTTGCTGCTGGCGGTGGACACCCAGCAATGACCCAGTCCGCTGAAAGAGAGAAAAGAAAAAGAATACAAACAACTCCCTCCGCCACACACACCCCACCACATAATAGTATTAGGGACAATAGGAAACTCTTTAATCATCTATTTACTTAGCTAAAATTTAAATAGATCAAAAGCTGTTTTTAGAAAAGCTATTTATTTCTTTTAAGGTCCAATAAAGCAAAGCTCTGCTACTGCTCCAATATAATTCAGTCTATGTAATAACAAACGGTTATTAGTAAGAAAAAAAAAACAACATATAAGAAGAATGTTTAAATTCTCTAAGAAAGTTATATACCAGTGTGGTAACTGGAATATTTCCATCATTAAATACCAGTAATCTGTACAAAAAGATAAGCACAAGCTAACAAATTTATTAAAATTCAGAATAACTAAAACAAATACAACAGAAATACGTAATCTATTAGTACTTATAAAAAAATTTTCTCTCATTTTATAAATATGCCTTGTTTATATTACAAAATATAGCAAATTAATTCAACTAGAATCTAGAATTTTGAAAGTAATTAAAAATGAAAATGTAAGCCAGTGATATTTAATAGTATTCTATATATCTCATTTGTTTGGACAAGTATAAATAACATTTCTTCCTTTATTCTGTATCTTATTAAATTCAAAACACAGCTACTTGTCTAGAAAATCTATGGTGACATCTTCAATTTATGTTGACATCCTGTATCCTTCAGCAGAGAATGCAAACAGGAAAAAGTATGTAAATGCAAAAAGTTAATAAAATTAATAAAATAAATGATAAATTTATATGTAAACAATTTTTATTATTTAATTACTTCAGGCTACTTCCCTTGAAAAAAAATTCCAAAAGAATATTAGCACAATCACATTGTAGGGTGATTTTTAAGTCCTTATACAAAAATACTGTTAATGTCTTAGTTTATATATTATTCAGTAAACATGAGCTCTATACAATACTAAAGTTACCAAAGTATCTGAAAAAAGTAGATGTATAAATATGGATGAAATTTTTGACCTCTAAATAGTGAAACAAATATTTATTCACTGAAGACATTTATCCCTCTAGTTTCTGAGTCCATAATTAAGTGTATAAATATAGGAATGTATAACATAATGCCAACCCAATCCTTTCTGGACAAAATATGGATTGCAAACCAGAAATCAATAAATGTTATATAAAAATGGATCTTAAACTATATGAAAAGACAAATATGCACTTTTTAAGGGATAACCATATTTGCCTAACATTCTAAAAAGTGATGTCATGAATCAATATTTAAATTATTCATGACTTTGGTAACCCATCACAATATTGTTAATCATAACAATAAAAGATGGAAGACAAATAAAAATGATGGCAATTTATCATCAATAAATCAGCTGATGTTCTTTTATACTGCTTTCCATCACTCTGGACTTTATGACTACTCTGACTTTTTACCTTGAAGCTTTTTATTCTCTTTCCCCCTTTCTGTTTTCTCTTTATTCCTCCTTCCCCCCTTTTTTCTCATGAGGATTATGTATGTGGGTATGTATACATATAATATATATGTAAGCATATATAGACATTAAAGAGAAGTAGATGTGTGTGTGTAATACCCCCCCTACACACACACACACACACACACACACATACACACCCATATGTATATATAGAGAGAGATCAAACAAAAAATTTATTACACAAGAGCAGCAGGCTATATCACCCACACGTGCACACACAAGCTCATCATGTTTTCATAGAGGAAATGTCTAACCCATTCTCCCAGAGGAAAAAGTATGAAAAGAATATTTCTGTCCTCTGTTTACTTTCTTACTCTTCCCAGGAGAAAGGGAGTGAAGTCCCTGATAGGGGTTTTAGTAAAAGGGACTATGAAAACTTGTCTTCCACCTTCTATGCTCTAATTCTGGGTGTGACTGCCTGCAAAGAGACATTCAGATTTGCTATGAGCTGCAATGAACTTTGTAGACTAGTTTTGCTCTAGTCTCTAGACTGTAACTCTACAGTTGTGTCTGCGATTGAAGGGAATAAATTTGGCATCCCCAAATCTCAAATATATGCATAGATTTGTGTGTGTGTAACTTTCCCCTCTTTTATTTTCAAATTTTACTCCAAGAAGTTAACCCAGCTTGAAATATTCATCCGTTTCTTAATTTGTAGTTATCATATGAGGAATAAAATAACAGAAATTAATCAGTTCTCTCAGATACTATTTTTAAGTAATTCTATGGCATTCAGAGAATGCCATAGAAATCTGAACACTGGATTTAGGCTACATTTTTGTGTATATTATATGCAAAATTATTTTGAATTATAATTCTTTCATTTGCATGGAGAGATAATGATAGAGGTCAAGAACCAGACTTTAGGACAACTCATTCCCAACTCTAGTCTTCACTCCAAATAACACGATTTCAATCCTGCCTTTTTCAAAATAAAAATACATATTTTAAAAGATTTCATTTTCAACTTTAAACATTGTGCTTTGAAAAGCATATGATAGAAGCATCATTTCCTATAAAATAAAATGGTGTATCCTGCCTTCCAGTTTAAGGTAGCCAACCCTCCTCCTCAACTTAATAGTACTTTCTACAACATTGTAGAATTGAACTTTTTACCGGCCAGCCAATTTATTGGCCAGCAAGGGATTTATTGCAGAGTCGTATCCTCTCCTTACATTCCGGTTCAGTTTCTAAATCTCTCCATCTTTGGAAGCTACAGTATGAAGTTTGTTTACTGCGTGCACTTTTATTTGTCCAGAATTATATAGGCCTAGAGACTTTTACATTTATTTAAGAATATCTTTTGTTGTAGAAGAAAATAAGCCAATAGATATGCAGGCATAATATACAAATGTAAAGATCTCTTATTTTGTCTTAATGTTAGGTTTTAGTCTGAGACCACTGGTTCTTGGCGTGCTCATGGCCGAAGAATGACCAGACACATCAAAGTTAGGAGCACGAAAATGAGGTTTATTGAGGAGAGAAAGATAGGATTGTAGAGCAAGAGCAAGATACAGGTTTACAGAGCATGGTACACACACTATGGAGGACGACCAGACCCATTGTCGCTGCAGGGCAGGCAAAAGGAAGGGCAAAGAGAGAGAGAGCTTGGCTAGGGTCTGCGTCCTAAATTACAGTGTCCGGAGAGGGACCTCCATTGTGGTGAAGAGGTCACCCACCATGCAACCACTTTGATTAGACAATTGGGAGTCACATGACCTGAGCCTTAACTACGCATGTGGGTTTTAGGTCACTTTCCAGACTTCATGGTACCCATGTGGCTTGGCCCGTGGGCTAGAGAGTCCTCTGCATTCTTTTGCAGCTGGCACGCCAAGTTCTGATTGGCAGATTCATACGGTATTCCCTCCTCCCCCGGTATGGAGAATCAGGGTTGGGCAGGACCAACTTCATCCCTAGGAGACCCGAATCCCTCTCTATCTACCTAAAATTAACAATGACTGAAAATTGGTCATAAGGAATATAGTAAGACAATTATTATAGACCACTGCATTATGTGCCCAATATTTATAAAATTTATCCTGTTTATCCCTCATAAGATCCCAATGAGTTAAGTTTATTTAAGTTTTATTAACCCCAGGTTAATAAAACTTAAATGAAGAAACTGAGACTTAAGACCACAAAGTCAGTGGCAGAGCCAACATTCAAATGCAGGTCTGGCAGGTGCCCAAACCTGCTCAAATTACAACCCTGTTTAGCATAATGCTTCTTTAAAACTATCAGGCACATTAGCTATTCCGCTGGTATCTTTAGTCAATATTTTCTCTGAAGTCACATTTTACATTGCTTAATATTTATTGAATATCTTTTTATGTAGAAATCAGGAGCAAGAGAATATAAAACTCTATAGTTCCTGCCCTTGAGCTTAAAATAATTTAATTTCAGAACAATTTATTCTGAGTTTAAAGGCCTAATCACAAGAACAATTCTGTTCTGGGCATGGAAAAAGATTGATTAAATAGACAATGTCTTACCCAATTAGGGTCAGGCAGCGCTGACACATACACACAGAAGAAATAAACACATACAGTAAAAAAATGAGACAAAGTATACGAATCAGGACAGTGGAGGAGTCAAAGCAAAATGCAGGCAAGATAATCCTTTGATTCACAATTAACACATTTATTGAGCACCTGCTGTGCGTGGCACTGTGCTAAATGCTGAGAAAACAATATTGACCAAGAATATACATACTCTCTGCTTTCATGGAGTTTACCAACAACTGGGAGGTACAGAGAAGCAAGCAGCCAATGTCAATGCTGTGTGATAAGGCTATGAAGTGCAGAGTGCTATGGGAACAGAAAAGGAGCTACTTGAGGGAACATATTACCTAAGGCCACAGAGGCTGGCACAGAGCCCTGGCAAATGGTAGATATAATATTTTGGACTGACCCAATGAGTGAAAGAAGAGGAAGATCATCTTCAGTCCAACCAAGGCAGAAATGATAAGCCAATGTAAGAGTTTACATTTGAGAAGAGGTTGCTAAATGGTTATTTTTTCACTCTACTCTTGATATTTAAAATCCTAAAATAATGAGCTACTGTTCCCTTATTACAAACAATGTCACAATGATTAATCATCTGTGTATGTAATGTTCTTTTGCAGGATATTTGTAGTATAAATTCCTGGTAGCCAATATTGTTCCTTAGAAGAAGCAGGGTATAAAATAGTATCACTCTATGATCAGTGTCTGTTAAATAAATATACAAATAATTTATACCTTTGCATTATAGAAACATACACATAAACATAAATACACATGTATGTGAGGGTATTTTTTATGGGTATAGGTTTAAAATAAATTGGTACTATCAGCACCAATAGGTTTGCAATGGTTATTTCTTTATTTTATTTTTTCATGTTTCTGATTTTTAAAAATTCCTATAAGGTGTCCTCAAGAAGCAAACACACACACACACACACACACACACACACACACGGAACAAGTATTCAAATATGCATGCTGATTTTAATGAATCATTATGCACAATGTACTGATGAAAAATATATTTGGGGTACTTAAGTTTATGGTTTTAGTTATATTGAATAATTTAAATGCCTCCTGTTCTGACAATGATTATTTTTATAGTATACAAGAAAGGAAAAAATATCCCTGGTAATTGTACTAAGCTGGAGACATTCCACTTTCAACTTCAAAATAACTTAGTGTTTTAATTTTTGTTAAGTATGAATAGTGAACATTTATGGGCTTAAAATCCACATACTTGGTGCTTTGTATAAAATATGTCAGCTGATTCTTACAACAACCCTATGAGGGAGACACTATTTTTATTCCCACTTCATAGAGACTGAGGTTTAGGTTTAGAAAGTGAACAGAGGTCACATAACTACTGGAAGGCAGTGCAGATACCGTATTTAAACCCAGGTGACTCCCGAGCCCATAGTTTTAATCACCAGACTATACTGTATCTTTCAGCTTTCTCATAATGCTATAAAATTAATTTGACAAAATATAAAGTAAAACAAATTATGCTTTGAAGTGCTAGGTTCTGTCTTCAAAAATATGTCTACTTTATCTCTGCATCTTAGTGAATGTACCTTAAGATAATACTAATTATTCAATTTTTGAAATGAAAAATAAGATAAAATGTTCTTTTAAAATTGAGACTTAAATCTCAGTTTAGGTCAATTTGTTTTAATCAAATTCACCCTGCTGTGTACAGTGTATACGTGAGGTTACTACGCCAACTAGCCAACCAAATAACATTTTCCCCCAGGTACCTAGTGTCAGAAAATGAAGTCATCTAAGGTCTGTTATATTTTAAATGAAGACCAAACCATATTCTTGGACGATAGTTGAGTCCACTCCAAGCTACTAGGGAAGTAGAACCAATCTTCTAAGAGAACACTTTGATTTGCTCAAGTTCATTACCCCTATTATCCTAATTAACAACTTCCTGAGTGTGAAGGATCTCTTGGTAAGAGACTTAAGGATCCAAGAGTGTGAGAGGACAACAGAAGTAAGATACACACCTACAGAGGATTTTGGCTAATTGTGAATGTGGAAAGGTCGGCATCTAAATAGAAGATTTATTACCCATTTTTTAAATACTGGAAGACAGTATAACTGGTGAGACTATTAAGAAGGAAACTTAAGATTATATATTCTGAAAACATATTTTTTAAAGGTGACAATTAATAGGACGTTTTGTTGAACACCTGTGGTTTTCTTTCACTACCTAAATAGAGGCCAATTTGAAAATTGTTACTATAATACAAATACTTACAAGTGTATTTGTAGTATTTGCATTAAAATCTTATTCCTGGAAAGGGAATTTTGCAGTAGAGGCTGGGTGCTGCCTTGCTAGTTGGTGAGAAGTTAAAAATTTTAACCTTGGAAATAAGTGTCGAATGAGACCCAGGGGCGTGGTGTGGGCCAATCCATCTCTACCATTTACTAAGGTTAGTGAAGGCAAAAATATACTGAAGCATGCTTTGTTATGGGTAGCAATATGCGTTTATTCTACACAGGTTTTTAATTGTTTATAACCCAATGGCAAATTTAGTTTTGAACATTTTGTCAGTATTCACTATCCTGTCTTTGTCTTTTTGTAAAAGAAAAGACACAAATTTTCTGTACTTAGAGATAAAGTACTCAAATTTACTAAGTAAAGTGATATAAGTGACTTATCTAAGAGAGGGAAGTTTAAATGGGTTATTTCCTACATTTATCAGTTTGGGGAAGAAATTTCATTATTTCTGACTTGTTATTCATATATGGAGCAGGAATTTTTTTTTTTTTTCCACTTTTGGTTTTAGAGCTCCATAGTAAAAGTTAGGAAGGGGCTGCCGAGTTGCGGTATGTTAGCATCACTGTCAAATGGCACACTAATAAGTAAAGCAGAAATTAGGATTTTAAAAAATAATGATAAAAGTATTCTTGGGAGGGTTGTCCCAGGAGAGCAGGAGCCATCATATACAAGATCTTGTCACCACTGCAAGTTTACCAAGGTACATCAGAGTTTCTGATTTGGGACCTGACCCAGGTGTCACATCCAGCTCCTGGAGCAATTTCTGGATTGAGACTTACTTGCTATTAACTGCAAATACAATGGCACCAACAGTGAAGTATAGCCTGGAAGGAAGCCTGTTTTCCAGCATCGCAGCACTCTTCTGTATTTCTGTTGGAATAACTGGTATAGAAAACTCATGCGATAATGAGCGCGATGCGCACTGTCTAGGGGATGGACATGTTCGAAGCTCTGACTTGGGGTGGGGGGGCAGGGCAAGGGCAATATACGTAACCTAAACTTTTGTACCCCCACAATATGCTGAAATAATAATAAAAATAACAAAAGAAAACTCATGCAAATATGATAGCTAAGCAAAGAAAGGAAAAATTTATTTCCAAAAATCTGAAACTGGGGAAATTCTAAAAGGATAAGCTGAATTGAAACCATAGGAAATAGTGGCTCATTTTTGCCTACTATGAAATAATAATATAAAAAATAATAAAAGTAAAAAATGATTATACTATTTAACACTTAATGAATTCTACTCTTTAAGAGACGCAATGTTAGGGGTTGTATAATTAAATTATTTAGTCCTCATGGAGATCCTGTAAGGTAAAATCTATTATGATACCCACTTCATAGACAAGGAAAATGAATCTGTAAGATTTGGGGAAGTCTAAAGAGTGATTTGTCCAAGGTCACACTATTTGTGGCAGATTTAAGATGGTCACAAACTCCTTCAACTCTTCTCATTGAGAGGTGGGTCTATGTTCCCTCGCTTTGTGCCGGGATGGGCTCTGTGACGGCTTTGACCAATAGATTCCAATAGAAGGCATATTATGACAATTTCTGCACCTGGGCTCTCATTTCTTATATCTTGGAACACTCTCTGCGGAAATTCAGCCTGTATGTGTGAAAACTAACTACTCAAAGACTGCCACATTGCAAGAAAGCCCAAGCTAGTCAAGTGGAAAGGCCACATCAAGAGAAGAGATTCCCAATCATACGTCAGCTGTTCCAGTCCTACCACAGCAGGCAGACATGAGAGTGAGGAAGCCACGAGATGACTCTGGCCTCAGCTGCTGACTATAACGGCATTAAATAATTCAAGTAAAAGCCCTTCTGAACCAAATCAACTCATAGAATTATGAGAGTGAATAATAAATTCTTGTTTAAACCACTAATTTTTTAGGTGGTTCGTCACCCAGCAATAAATAACATGAACATTGTTTATTGAGTGGTAGAGCTAGGATTTGGGCAGTAGCAGATAAAGTCTTTGCCCTTTCGATGATAGCTGTGATGACTATGCATAAAGCCGTAGTTCTCAAATTTTGGACCAGAAATCCCTGAGGATCCATGAGAACTCTCCAGGGAGTCTACAAGGTCAAAACTATTTTCGTAATGACACTCAGATATTATTTGCCTTTATCACTATGTTGACATTTGCACTGATGGTGCAGAAGCATTGGTGGGTAAAATTGCTGATGCTTTAGCCTGAATCAAGGCAGTGACACCAGCTATATGAGTAAGCATAATATCCTTACTGCTGCATATTTAAGTTTTTAAAAACCCCATTTGAAGTAAAAATGTGCTAGATGGAACTGTAAAAAAATTGTTAATTTTATAAAATCTCAACCATTCAGTGCACATTTTGAATGATGTGACAAAATGGAGTGTGCATAAAAAAATCCTTCAGTTTTATACCTGCCATCTGAGGAAAAGCAGTTGGTGATTGAGCTATGAAATAAACTGGCTGCATTTTTCATGCACCATTTTTATTTGAAAGAACAACTGACAATCTTTGGTTATTCAGACTTGGGTATTTGACAGGCATTTTTTTGAAAATGAATGAAACGAAACAAGCCTGTCACTTCAAGGAAAACAACTGACACTATTTTTTGCCAATGATAAAATTCGAGCTCTCAAGCAAAAATAAAACTTTTGGAAAGTTTTATCTGCCACCAGGGGCTTGACAACTTCCCAATACTTAAAAACTTTTCTGATGAATTCGTTAATAGTATTAACAAATCTAATTTTTGATATTGCATAATGAAGTATATTAACATTTAGAAGGTTTGCATAAATCAGTGAAGCAATATTTTCCAGTTGACCAATTCATGATGGTAAAAAGTCACATACAAGTTGAGATCCAGTCAAAGCACAAAATAGATCAATAGATTTTACATGTAGCAAAGTATGCAATATTTGTTCATAAGGTTTCAGATTTCACATTGCTTTTGAGAAACTCACATTGGTCCAGTTTTAGTGTAGTATTGAAGAATAATATCTACAATTATCTGAAAAACTATTAAAATACTCCCTTTTACAAGTATATCTATATGAGGGCATATTTTCTTCATGCCCTACAACTAAAACAGCATATTGCCACAGATTGAATGGAGACGTAGATATGAGAATCCAACTGTCTTCTATTAAAGATTTGCAACAACGTAAATCAGTGCCACTCTTCTTACTAAATTGCTTTTGTTTTGGAAAATAGAGTTTTTTTTTACACACATACAAGTATGTTTGCTACCATGTAATTGTTTTATTGTTGTTATATGTATATTTACAAATTTACCAGCCTGAGCAAGAACGAGATCCCGTCTCTACTAAAAATAGAAAGAAATTATCTGGACAACTAAAAATATATATAGAAAAAACTAGCCAGGCATGGTGGTGCATGCCTGTCGTCCCAGCTACTCGGGAAACCGAGGCAGAAGGATCGCTTGAGCCCAGGAGTTTGAGGTTGCTGTGAGCTAGGCTGATGCCACGGCACTCTAGCCTGGGCAACAGAGTGAGACTCTGTCCCCCCAAAAAAAAAAAATTATTAGTTTTAATTTCTAATACAGTAAATAGCGAGAAATATAAGCAGTATAAATAGAAATACATTGGGTTTCTCAATAATTTTAATAGTATAGAAGAGTCCTGATATCAAAAATTTTGAGAGCCACTGCTCTAAAATGGTTCACATGCCACATGCATAAACACTGCCTGTTTGCAAACTGATTATGAGATAGGAGATCATATGGCCCAGGCAGCAAGGAAGTAGACTGAAAAATCAGAAATGGGCCTATCAAAAACCATCTGTAGATGGCATCATAAGAGAAATTATGAGTGTTTTGCAATATATATATATATATATTCAATATATCAGAGGAACACCTGTAGCAATGCTTTTGTGGTTGTACTTAACAATGCTATTTATAAATGACAACCTCTTTGCACTAATTACACACAAAAACCTCACAATTTATATTTACACACAGAAACTCACAGAGTGTTAGATCATGAAGTTGTTACCAGATGTTAACACAGAAATTTTACCTTTAATGGTGCTCTGTTTTGACTAGGCAAGAAAGCTAAATAATAAACCCCTGCTTCACATTTATAGCAATGTCCGACTTGGGTTGACAGCATGTCTGCTAAGAGTGTCACTGTTAATTCCTGGCTAGAGAGTGGATTTAATTCCCTGGGTTCAGACAATGCTCTGCACAATATCCCTAGGAAATTTTTACAATATATTATTACATGAGGGGGAAGAATAAGTCTACCAGTACAGGCTGCATAAGAGGGGGAAAAAAAAACCTTAAGTCATTAGGAAAGATATTAGAAATGATGCAATTCTGTGTTATGCTTGAATTCTTCTTTATGAAAATTTCAAACACAAATTTTTATCTGAAGCTTTCTGGAGCAGGGCCTTAATGAGAATGCTGTTGCTAACTCTGCAATTTATTTTTAGTCTGAATGGCAGATAACCCCTTTGTTCTGTTTACAACCCACACACCCATGAAACATTCCCTCTTTTCCTAGCACAAGAATCAGTTGCTGCAGTGCTCTGGGAAGAGAGTCATATTGTCACTACCAGAAGCATGACTCATTTAGATAAGGAGCCTGCATTTCATCAAGATAGTGTTGCCATGGCAAACACATACAGTGTCTAGCTCTGTGTGAATCCAGGGGAATAGACTTAACACTTCAAGTGCATATGCAATTATATTAATATAAATGGATACGTGCCTGCTGATTCAAAAGCTACTGGACTTATGTCTTCCTTCTCTGAGGGGCTACAGGAAAGGCTGTCAAATCTTTTTTTTTTTTTTTCTGGTTGCATAAAGACTATCAACTTGTTACCAGAAAAGTTAAAAGAACAATATATTTTGTAAAGCAGCACATTTTTTTTGAAGCAGTTTTAGGTTCAGAGCAAAACTGAGTAGAAAGTACAGAGAGATCTCATATACCCCCTGCCCTCCCACACACAATTTCCCTCACTATCAATATCTCCCACCAGAATGGCATATTTATTGCAATCAATGAACCTAAATTGAAAAATCATTATCACCCAGAGTTTATAGTTAACATTAGGGTTCACTCTTGGTGTTGTACATTTTATTGGTTTTGATAAATATATAATGACAGGTACCCACCATTGTAATATGGTACAGAACAGTTTCACTGCCCTCAAAATCCTCTGTGCTCTGCCTATTCCTGCCTTCCACCGCCCTGCCTCTTGGCAACCACCAATCTTTTTATAATACTATCATCATAGTTTTGTTATCTCTAAGATGTCATATAAATTGGAATCCACAGTATGTAGCCTTTTCAGTTTGGTTTCTTTCACTTAGTCATATGCATTTAGGGTTCCTCTATGCCTTTTCACGGCTTGATTGTTCATTTATCTTTTAGCACTGAATAATATTCCATTGCCAGGATGTACCACAGTTTGTTTATTCACTTGAGGCCTGGAGTTCAAGATCAGCCCAGGCAACATAGCAAGACTCTGTCTCTACCAAAAAATTAAGGAAAAAAAATTAACCAGGCATGGTGGTGTGTGCCTGTAGTCTTAGCTGCTCAGGAGGCTGAGGTAGAAAGATTGCTTGAGCCCAGGAGTTTGAGGTTACAGTGAGCTATGATTATGCTACTGCACTCTAGCCTGGGTGACAGAGTGAGACTCCATCTCAAAAAAAAAAAAAAAATTCTCACTAGTGGCAATTTCACGAATATAAGGAATGATACATCTTTAAATATTTTATTTTTCAAACTCAATTTCTCAAAACTTCAAGACTACATCAACTCTGTTTCAAATATGTGCTTATATAAAGAACCTAAGGCTTTAGACCAAGAGTTATATATACTAATTTAAAAAATGTTTTCTACGTTTTTTGGATAAATGGCAGAATGTTGTTTATGAGAAAGTACTCATTAGATTTGTGCTCAAAAAGAACTGTTTGCTAATTATGAAAAAATGTTACTGTGTATAATCTTAACATTTATTTGAGCTCATTGTAAGTATTAGCCACTCCGTCCCTCACACCTACTTTATCTCTCACACACACACATCCCCGTACATACACACAAAGCAAGATACTGAAAACAGAGTCATAAGTTGTTGGCTATTTGAAAATGTAAACTCCACCCCTGAATAGAAATATTTTTAATGAACTGATAAAACATTTCAGAAAGTAAAGAATGAATGTGGTTCCTTCTCTGTCATCAGATTCTTGATCCAAAAGGCATTGAGCCTGATGGATTTATGTTATCCTAGTGAACTAGTCCTTTACCTGACTCACACCAGGCATTTTCTACCTGTAGTTCTACAGAAGGAAAGTATGTATATTGACTATCTGAGCTGCATGAACTCACACTGGAAATTAAATTTCATCCCCTGGGAATGTTAAATAACTACAACAAGAAGGAAGTAACACCTGAAATAATAAAACCCAAAGAGTAAATTTTCTTATTAAAAATATTAATTTTAATGTAAATAAAATTTACAATTTTTAAAATGACAGTTTATCTGAAACTACAAAAGTAAGTGTTAGCTCTTGATTTGCTGGTGAATAGGTGAGAGAGGGGTGGTGTAGGAAAGTATGGACAAGACTTAATCAGAGCTAAAATAAAAATAGATTGAATGGAAATGTATTTGGTTAAAATGGCATACAATGTTTCAGAATGTTTTCATTGATTTATAAATATCAAACCAAAGAGTAAAAATAACATGGTAGTTTAAGAATACTCAGTATCATAAATTGCTTCCAAAAATGTCCAAAAGCTTACTACCTGTTAAAAGCCATTCACTATATTTCACATTTTAGCTGTTTTTTTGCTTTGTTTTGTTTTTTGAATATTGAATCATTCTTCTTTGGTCCCAGATAAATTATCTTTCCCTGTCCTTTCTCCAGAACCTAATTCTTCCACCCTTACTCTGCAGCGTTTATATCCACCACAACAATAGCTCTCCATTGCCTTCACCATGCAGTCCAAGGCCCACCCAGAAAGGATATGGGCAGAGAGGAGGAGCTACTCAGGTGCTACTAATTCGACTGGACAGAGTATGACAAGTCTACGTTGCAGTAAACATATTATGGCATCTGTGGTATGACCATTCTGTAGTTCCAAGTAAAAGATACATTTTAATTCATTGATGATTTTGGTTGACTAATTTTAATAAAGTGTTCCCAGATAATTGGGAGTTGAACCCAACATAGTGCATAGTGCATAGTCATTCATTCATTTAAGTTCTGAGTCCCTATTACATACCACTCACTGACATTAGTGAATTCACGGTTGAATAAAGGACTCATACAAGAAAATCAATGATTTTCTTGTGTAATTTGAATATCTCATTTAAAAGTTTTCTGGTTGCAAGTAATGGAAACCAAGTTCAAAGAGCTTAAGTAAAAAAGAGAAATTGATTGGAATCACAGTGAAGTAGTTCATATTTGTGTTAAACAAGCAACCCCAGAAAGCAGAGAAACCAGAGCATCCTAGGGATCTCTTCAACAGAAGTTTATAGTCCTCCTTTTGAGTGGGCTGCCTCTGCCTCTCACAGTTCAAAATATCTTATTTCCAGGAGAGAGATGCTGATTATCTTTTTTAGTGGGCAGAGTTGGGTTGTAAAAAACACAATTGCTGGAAGCTCATCTCGAGGACCTGCTTGTGTCTGGGCATGATACCTGGATCTGAAGTAGCCACTTTAAGATCATAAGAACTAGCCCTAGGACAAAAATCAATGCATATAGAAAAGACACAAGCAACCCAGCAGAGGAGTAGGGACCAGAAGGAGCGGAGTGGTCAGTAAAAGGACTGGGTTTAGAAATTCCATTGGTTGAGAAGTAGTTAGGTAAGTAATTCAAGATATAAGAAAGAGCATTGAGAAAATGAAAAATACAGCATGTTTGGGAAAATTTGGTTCATTCTGTCTGTATGGAAGACTACATTGAATAAGGTGGGAGATCATTAAAAGCAGGGATTCTGAATGCTGTAAATGGAGTCCAAATTTTATTTGTACATTCTAGTGTATTTTCCTGGAGTATATTTGGAAGAGCCCCTTTGCCCCATCTTCTTGACAAATTCCAGCTGATTTTTAAAGACCCACCTCAAAACCCTTCACAGTATAATGTCTTCACAGATAAACAATATACTACCCATATATATTATTCATACATTTTGTTGCACTTAGTATATCAATATAATTTTGTTTATGTGTCTATCCTAGTAAACTATGGATATACCAATGACCCAGCATCAAATTTAATTTCTGATATACCATGGTACTCACCTATAGTTTCCTATAATTGACCTGAAGGTAAAAGGGAAATCAAAGGATTTAGTGTTGGGTCTGACGTGTTTATATTTGTGGGATGGTTTTGTAGTCATATATTGGAGTGAGACAATACTGAAGACAAGAGATTAGTGAAATGGCCCACATAAAAATGTTGAGAGCTACAATGAATGCAATGGCATTGGGATTGGAAGAAAGGAAAGGATTGATTTTGAATACATAGGATTAGAAATTAGGGCATAAAAAGAAGACTTGAAGATAACTTTCAGCTTTCCCATTTGGTGAATGGATAAAGACGGCAATACCAATGTTTAAGGTAGCAAACATAGGTAAAAGGGCAGGTTGGTGGGCAGGAGCAATAGGTTTCATTTAAGAAACGTTGTATTTGGGCCGGGCACGGTGGCTCATGCCTGTAATCCTAGCACTCTGGGAGGCCGAGGCGGGTGGATCGTTTGAGCTCAGGAGTTCCAAACCAGCCTGAGCAAGAGCAAGACCCCATCTCTACTAAAAACAGAAAGAAATTAGCTGGACAACTAAAAATATATATAGAAAAAATTAGCCGTGCATGGTGGCGCATGCCTGTAGTCCCAGCTACCCAAGAGGCTGAGGCAGTAGGATCGAGTAAGCCCAGGAGTTTGAGGTTGCTGTGAGCTAGGCTGACGCCACGGCACTCACTCTAGCCCGGGCAACAGAGCGAGACTCTGTCTCAAAAAAAAAAAAAAGAAATGTCGTATTTGGTATATTATTGGGATGTCATGATAGATTCAATCCCAGACCAACTAGTTCCAGAGGGGATGATATTAATCCCCAAACTGTTCCACATCCCACAGGGCTGTTGTGAGGATTAAATGTACCAACGCTTATAAAGGATTTAGCATAGGGTCAAGGAGGGGCTGAAATTTATCTGTCATTATTCTATGAGTGGGAGGCTAAAAGTCTTCAGCAATAATATCAAGATTGCATTACCGCTGCTCAAAGCTAGCATTAGATGGCTTTGTTCCACAAAAGGTAAGATCATTACCATGTGGTCCTAGAATACAGCTCAATGCTTTCTCTTCCACCTTAAATTATCTATGCAGGTCAGACCACCTTCAAGGACCATGAAAAGCTTCTCAAGAGGTGTGGCCAGAAAAAAAAATCTAGAAATAACGAAGTTAGTTTTACAGAACTTTTTTCTAATTATTTTCTGAAAAAAGGAGTATCAGGGAAACTTGAATATTCAGATACAAGATCTAGGAATGTGGATCTTAAATTTTCAAACATACACCATCATTACATTTTGAGTTCATATTTTGCAGTTATACAATCCAATCACTAAAAATAAAATTAACGACTCAATCTTTTCTTGGAAGCAAGGCTTTTGTGTTATTCATATAGATAATTCTAGTGTTGGCACATGGCTATCACAGAGCAGGTGCTTAATAAATTGTTTTTGAATTATATTATTAGTATAAATCAGAAAGGTTTTGAAAATTCGTTGAAAGTGTATTTAGCAATATATTGTGACCTGCTGCTTACTGAAATTCTCTCTGAAAAGAACTATAAAAGTTCAAATAAATTAAACAAATAATAAATAATAGTGCAACTCTGCCTAGCCACATGCTAAAAATAATTTTGCCCAGTAAACAGAGGATTCAGGAAAATTCCACACCCTCCTGCCTTTGTTGTGACACTCACATGAGAATAAATAAGAACATGAGAAGAAATATTAAAAGCAAGTAAGTAATTAAAATAATAGGCCATGCCCAATTTGGTCTAACATAGGAAGAAAAAGAAACTTCTTTCATTTTTTTCTTTCTTTATCACATAGATATTTATGAAGGAAAAATGGTGGGCAATCAAACTGGGTTGGCTTGATATAAAGCCAGAAACTAGACGCTGTAGCCTTTTGCAGGAAGAAAATGAGTCCAAAGTCTACATTTTCAAGTAATAGGTCTAGCAATTATTAATGAGTCATGCTTTTTAAACCACCTGCACAGAAGCCAGCACCAAAAAGAAATAATCCACACAATATGATGAATAGGACTAATCCATCTTCTTGCCTAGCATAATAATTCTCTGAAATATTTTTAATGACATGCTAAAAAACAGGAAAAAAAAAGGTCATTTAAATCATTTTCTGTAAACCACTATTGTATAGTCCTAGAGATAGAATTTGTGCACTAGTATGATGACCTAGATTCTCATATCTGCAAATCTTGGCTACAAGCTTCTGGGTTTCTTCAAAAGGCAATTAAAATTTAAACAAACATGTGGGAATAAGCCTTTTTGCTTTTCAGTTTCTTAAAACGACTGTGGTATGAACAGTCTAATATTCAATGTGCATTTATTTCACAATCTATAATAGCTAAATGCAATTAACTCTAGTACGCTTGATGAAGTGTTCTCCCATGAGAAACAAATCTCATCCTACAGATCAAAGGATGTAAAATGAACCACCAACACTACACAGAAATGTGCTGATTAACTAAAAAAAAAAAAGTTTAATGGCATTTCATTACAATACCAATCCTTACTCCTTTTATTAGCTTTAAATATTTAACTGTCTCTTGTCATTCTCTTTCCAAGTTCTTTGAGCTTGGCCTCAGCACAGCTGGGCCACTCTAACCACTAGCTCCCAGTTGTATAACTGGTGAATAAAGACCATGGGAACAATGGTCTGGGGAGTATGTGGCGTTGCTGAATAACCAAAGTGCAATAACCAGGAGCTAGTCTCAGCCTAAGTGTCTATTTCACCCCTGACAGTTAGTTCTGAGCTATTATATAAGGAAGACATTTGTATTTAGCACACCAAGTTCAGAGCAATCCAGGCCATGTCACTGTCTTCAAAACCATGCATATCATATGTGTCTGTCTATCATTATGTCATCATCTATCTATCTAACTATTCTACTACTAGAGTTTCAATATTTCATACATTTTGGTAGAGTTCTTGTTACATGACAGGTACTGGAGATACTGAGGTAAATAAAACAGTCCCTGTAATACATGTCCAATGTCTAATGTGGAAAATAAATGTAAATAACTACAATAAAATGGAGTGTTTAATGATGTAAATGTAAATAGTATTTATGGTCTAGAAGGTATCTTTCTTCTCATCCAAAAAAAAAAAAAACAAATCGCATCATCTATGAAGTCCTCCTTATAAAATAAAAAAGAAAGTAGAAGTTCTCTCACCTATTGACCCATTCACCTCTCATCAAGACTAAATTAAATACATTTGTACTTATGGTCTTTAAATACAGCTATTGGTTCTTTGTTGGGATCTGTATGTACTTGTATTATGTAGACTTTTTGTTTTATTTGATAGTTGCTTACTATGTATATGGCAAGTATAATATGACTGTTAAGAACTGGGTCTCTGAAGTCACATTATCTGGTTTGAATCCCAGTTTGACCACTCACTAGTTGTGTTACCTTGGGAAAGTTACTTAGCCTCTCCTTGCCTCCATGATCAATCGAAAGTTTATTCGAACTTTCCTACCTCATGGGGTTGTATATTAATCACGTTTTTAAATTTTTCTGTATTTGATGATGCCTTGACATCTTGAGCCTTAGGTACCTGAGGAGGGGGGAATGTCCCTCCCAGCGTTAGCTAAATTCTAGATGTAGCAAACAACTTGCCTATGAGTATGTCTTTGATAGGCAAACCAACCAATCTGAGTCCATGCCCCCAACCTCCTTTGATATATTAGGCTATTGCAATCCAAGGGATACTACTCCCTCCCCCCAGTCACCCCAGGCCTGGGTACCAAACAACAAGGTACCTCTATAGCCCAGAGGCCACTGAAATTATTCAAACTATCCAATCCTAACCCCTGCAACTTGCTTACCCTGCCTTGCCCATTCCTTTCCATGAAAGCTGTAATAAAACTTCTGCCCGTGTTTTCCTTTCACCCCTTCTGCCTCCTAACTGACCTCGTTGCTTTCTCTTGCCACACTATGTGGTATGCCATGCCCCTCCTTTGGGAATCTGTGAGTAACAAACTATCTTGTCTGTGGCAGTCAGCTCCTGCCTATTGGTCCCACCATACTTGAATAATAATAAAACCCATATTTTAAGGCCGGGCACAGTGGCTCACGCCTGTAATCCTAGCACTCTGGGAGGCCGAGGTGGGTGGATCGCTTGAGGTCAGGAGTTTGAGACCAGCCTGAGCAAGAGCGAGACCCCGTCTCTACTAAAAATAGAAAGAAATGCTCTGGCCAACTAAAAATATATATAGAAAAAATTAGCCGGGCATGGTGGCGCATGCCTGTAGTCCCAGCTACTCGGGAGGCTGAGGCAGTAGGATCGCTTGAGCCCAGGAGTTTGAGGTTGCTGTGAGCTAGGCTGACGCCATGGCACTCACTCTAGCCTGGGCAACAAAGTGAGACTCTGTCTCAAAAAAAAAACCAAAAAAAACACCCATATTTTAAAATAGATTTTTATAAATACTCAATGAGTTTTACATATAAGTACCTTGGAACAGTGCCTCACATTATAGACATTCAAATATCACCTATTTTGTTTGGAATTATTTCTATAGAAGTACATGCATATGGGCACTATAACCAACACTTTCATTCATTTACTCAACTTACATTAATTGAGCATCACATCATACCAGTATTCCTGCCACCTCTATCCTCGGATGAGAACACATGGTGCATGGGTGACCAAACCAATCAGAACACTTCTCTTTTCTCTTCTTTCCTTCTCTCATCTAGATTACAGCTAGTTGGTGCTGGGCAAAAATGCCATGTAGCTCTTGGACTGGTAGTCATGTTAATTTATTTTAAAAAAATTTTCTGAATACATAAAGCAATAAAGAACATATGCACAATACAAAACCTTTTCTGGTGAAGAAGAGTGACAAGAAGCAAACAATTGCTAGAGTAATTATTTTAAAAGTCTAGGCTAGGCTTTTCTTTTATATCAACTCACAGCAAAGGAGAGGACTGTGATGGAACATAAAAATACTGGGGTGGTGTATGCTTGTGCATGCATGCACGAGTGTTTTGAGGGAAGAAGATGTAACGAAGGAATTCCTTAAGGAAATAACACTAAGCTGCTTCCTAAAAAATAATTAGTTGGCCATGCAGAGGGGTCAGAAATGAACAGTTCAGGCTGGAGACCTTAGAGATGTAAAGTCCCTGAGGCAGCAAGGAGTTTGCAACATAAGTGTGACAGAAGAATGATTGAGAGGAGTAAGGTTGGTCCAGACTTGAAGGGCAGACAGAGGCTAGATCATGACAAATCTTGTGAGCTATGTTAAGGAATTGGTATTATGCATAAGGAAAGTGAACCGGTAGGAGGATAACAAGAAAGAGTGAAGCAAATATAAGAGACCATGGGACTCCCAAGCAATGCCTTGTTCCTTAAATCTCCCAACTTCAGTTCCTGGCATCCTGTGATCTCTCTTCTCCAATCTATCCTCATATTGTCACTGGTGTTATCTTTGTAAATACAAATGTTATTATACCACTTCCCTGTTTAAAAAACTTTGATGACTGTCCATGTCTTAAGGATATAGTCCCAGTATACAACATTCTTTTCTAGGACCATTCTCTGCCACCCCATCCCAGGCACCCTGCACTTTAGTCATACCAGGCTATTCATGGTTCCATGAAAATGATACATAACATCGTATCACCTTGCTTGGGCTTGTGCTCTTTCTCTGTTATGTATCGTCTGCCTTGGGAATTCTCTAGGGGCCTCAAATGCACCCCATTCATGGAGGTCTTCCTGGACTATATTTTCTGTACTTCAATAGCACTTTGTCCGTGTTATTTATATAAAATATACTATTTTTAGTTGTATTTGTGCATGTATACCCTCCAAAGTATGAGTATTTTGTGGGCATTTCATGTTCAATTCTTCACTGTACCTGGTTCACACTGTAGGTATTCAAAAATGTTTAGTGAATAAAAAAACATATTACCTTTTGGCTAAAATCAAGACATTTTAAAGCACTCCCAAAACTGACTTAAATTTTACATATAATTATGATTAATGTTGGTTTTTTTCCACTGAATCATCCAGTCAGTAGACTTTCAGATGCAATAGAATACAGAAAGTGCTAAACAATACATGACAAATAGGTAACTTTTATTAGTTATGAATTTTCCTTACCTAAAATATGACTGCATTGAAATTCTTTATGTATCAAAAAAAATGAGGTAATATATGAAAGATGTTAACGGATTTCCTCCCAAATAGGGGTTTCAAGGAAAGGAGTTAAGTTAGAAGACCAGCAAGAGACAAAGAATGCTATTTATTTCCCTTCTATATTTATGTGATAGAAACAATAGAATGTCATAGGGCTCTTTAAAGACGATAAAAAGCTACCTATCCAAAGTATAATAATTTAAGGAAAGTCCTACCCATAGGAAGTAAAATGACATAAATAACCTCTCCTAGGTCCTAGCAGGCCTGTAATATTCAGTAACCTGTTAGAGCCAGGAGGCCTTACTTCTGGCCACAGTTCTGATGCACATCAACTCTCAGACCTTGGATTTCACCCACCTTCTTTGGATGGTTTGTCTATTTGTTAAATGATGAGTCTGGATTAGTAAAATCACTTCCAGATCTTATTGTCCATAATTATACATTTCAAAGGTTATCTTTTTGTAAGAAGATCCAAATTTAACCTACTTCCTTTAAAATGCTGATACAACTGATTTTAGAATATTTTGATAGTGTCTTTTACATACCTATGGTATTTTAGAAGATTGTTTTTTAAATGGATTTTTGGTGTCATGATTCCACACCCTGCTAATGCCCACCAGTTATAACACAAGCAGATACACTGGCACTTACAATATGCTCAGGGAAGCTGCTTCCCGAAGAATGGCACTTGTGGGCATACAGACCAGGGTTCTACATTTTTTCGTAGAGTTTCAATAGCAAAATTTTCCTCTAGACTTGGCATCGAATGACCCGGTTTTTCACAATATTGCCTGCAGCTCCAGCCTGCTGAAATAATGATTGCACCTCTGTCACCTTTGTGAGGCTAGCTGCTAATGAGAGGGGGCATATGTGCCCCTGCTTTCTGCAGCCATTGCCAACATCTTTGGTTGATTTTCACAGAGAATTGCACCAGATCTCACAGTTCTCCTTAGCAGAGCCTTCCTTACAGCTGCTAATAATCAATTAGGGTTGGCATTTGAGGTGTAACTTGCTACCCTGGGCCAGATGGTCTGCCTCTTTTCTCTTTTATCTAAAATAATCAGAAATCATCAGAGAATAGATTTGGGATTACTGTGCAACATTGGTTTTTACTGAACAAGTCCAGAAATATTTTGTGGAAAAAGACTAAGTCTAGTTTGAGCTAGTTCTGGTTTCATTCAGTAGGCGTAATTGGAGGCTATGGAGGTGGGGGGTGGGGGAGGGGATGGGTGTATACCTACATGATGAGTGCGATGCGCACTGTCTGGGGAATGGACACGCTTGAAGCTCTGACTCTGGGGGGATGGGCGGGACATGGGCAATATATATAACCTGAACTTTTGTACCCCCATAATATGCTGAAATAAATAATATATATATAAAAAAAGAAAGAAAGCAAAAAGTCTATCTTCTTCTCATTTTCTAACCAGGACTCAGTAATAGAGGAAGACAAGACCCAATTGCCTTCATTATTTAATTATGTTATTATTAACTATTTAATCTATGTGGAGCCCACAAACCAAAAGCAGAATATCTTAATATTTAGCAATAGCTAAGAAAAAGTTTGACAACTTTCTGATATCCATTAAAATCACAAAACAAATATCTCTTATGACCTACTCATAGTCTTCTGGGTGTAGACAATTGATATAAAAATCTGGAAGCATTAAACTTTAGCTATCACAGTTTTGTATTTCGTGTTGTGTTTAATAATCTCTTAGGCAAACATTATTTTCAGAAAAAAAAAAAGGAATCAGAGATTCAAAGTGGCTCTCTAGCCCAGGAAAATTTTTAAATATAGACTAAGTTTGAACCATTTTTTTAAAAGTGAGCAACAAAATGGCATAAACAACAGGCTTTGCTATCACTATGCAATATGGCCTGCTTTTTCTCAGGAAAGCGATTTAATAAAATTTTACATACATACAACTTTGATCAAAGTGTAGATAATCCCAAAAATGAGATAAAGTAACATCTCTTGACTTTATTGCCTAACTATAATATTTGACTTCACAAAAGAACTCATCTATAGATTTGGAAATTTTGAGTGAATATGTGAAATAAGAGAGATGGAAAAATAATCATCATTTTCTTGGCAGAAAGAAAATAACAATGTAGGGGAAGTGCTTTCTCTTCTTCAACTTATTCCAGCATCAGTTTAGAACTGTGCTGTCCAACATGGTAGCCACTAGCCATATGTGGCTATTGAGTATTTGAAATGTGGTTAGTTTAATTTGAGAGGTGCTGTTAAGTGTAAGATACATACTGAATTTTGAAGATGTATTACTTAGAAAAGAATATAAATAATGGGTTATATTTATTGAACACTTATGTTTTCAGGTTCTATGCTAAGCACTGTGAGATCTTCTTAATAACCCTGTAAGAGAGTGTACAATGGTCCCAGTTTGTCTGGGACTGAGGGGAATCTTAAGACATATGACTTTCAGATGCAAAAACTGGACATGTCCTGGGCAAACCAGGACCAGTTGGTCATCCTACCTGTACATTAAATATTATTTTTCCCATTTTACAGATGAAAAAACTTGAAGTTCAGAAAGATTCAGTAACTTATCCAAATTTATGATACAAAAAAGTGGCAGAGAAGAGATTCATGCTGTGTCTGGTCTGTTTGTTCAACAATGTACTATACTCTCTTCCCATCAGAATCAACAAGAAGATTCTGTTGTGTTTTTGTTCAATTATCTAATTTACACATGTAGCAGTGTATAATAATAAGACATGTTATTTTTAAATCTGGAAATAACAATAGCTAATATCAATGTGTGTTGATTTATTTGTTATAATTCTATAAAATAGGCACTATTATTACTCTCATTTTGCATATAAAGCAACTAATGCACAGATAGATTAGGTAACTTTCCCCATGGAAACAAATTTTCAGCACTCGACTTAACCAAGACAATGGCTTAAGAATCTGTAATGCTAGGAGAGCCCTTCTGAACTAGATATCAACGAGTCTTACAAATTCTATGGAATTACTGAACTTGGAGTCCACAAAAGATATGGTCAATACTCTAAATATTTATATGACACCATCACTTTTGAATTCTAAATTTTGATTTGTCTTTTCATTTTCATGCTACTTTTCAAAATATATGGGTGATGTATTTTCTGAGAATATGCTCATGTAAAAGTACTTTTTGCTGCCTTTACCCATAATAAAAAACCTTGGTTTTATGTAAAATCCTTAGGTTAAACAACCTTTTTCCCTCCAAAGTTTACAGAAAATTAGTATGTTAGTTGTTTCATTATCTTCTGCTTATCTATAGCAGAGGAGTCATCAGATGTCATCATGATTTTTCTTCTGTTACAAATAAGCTGCTTTTTAAGACCACAGTACTTTTGAAATATAGTGTTACTCTATCAGTTTTTTTAATTGCTAAGATGTCCCTAGCTATAGGTTTCTTTGTATTAATTTTTTGCCTGGAACATACAGAACCCTTTCAATCTGCATTATCAACCCAGGAAATTTTTCATCAATTATATCTTTGATTGGTGCTTCTGATCCAATCATTCTAGTTGCTTCATCAGAGCATGTGTCATTTTGAGATTGGTTTTCCATTTTTGGCATCTCATATCTACAATCTTTTTCCACATCTTTTTTTATATTGTGTCTTTCTCTACATTCTAAGAGAGACACTCATTGTTCACATTACAGATTCAATTTTCTGCAGTGTCAAATCTATCTTTTACTGTCTTCAATATGAATTTTAATCCAGATACTCAATTTTTAGTTCTTTATAATCCCTTTTTATTCCAGTAATCTACATTTTACTTTATCCTTTTATCCCAGCTCCTAACAGATAAGAAAATATAAATTTTGGCATCATATCAGAGATGCCAATCATTTTTATAAAATCTAATTCTTAGGAATTTTTTTTGGTTCCCAAGTCTTTCATAGTGTCCATTGTGGACTTTTTTCTTTTTAGTTCCTTGACATTGAGTAAGTCATGCCCATCCAGACTGTTAACATTTATTTATAGCAAACATTTAGTGATAGCAAATGAGAAAATTAAACTTTGTCCCCTTGTTCTGATATAATCTTCCTTTATCATCTAAAATATTATGGCAAGTAAATAGACATATTCTTAGCCCTACTCTCAATATACGAGCAGCTTTTAATCTAGTGAGGCTCCTCTGCACTGAAGTGGTACCTTCTACTACCTTCCACTCTCTGGCTCCCAGATCCTCTTTACAATGGAGTCAGGAACACTGCTGGTCATAGAATCAGTCACAGGAAAAACTGATTCAATGGCTCTGGGCATCTCCTATACAGCACTTGACTTGTGCAGACCACAGTTCACAAGACGCAACATGCCACTACTAGTATAAACACCACCAGCCACCTTCTGCTTAATAGCCTTCAACCTCCTCTACAGTGGGTATGTGTTTGTTGGGGATGGGAGGGGGGTGGGGAACAGACGCCAAAACAACAATTTAGTTTTGTCCCAGGTTTTTGTTGGTTCAGTCTCTCTGAACTTTGTGCATCTGGTGGGAAAGGGTGACAAGGAGACCTGAAGAAAAAAAATAAAATTGTTTTTATATTTCTTTCAAGTAGGTAAAACCAAAATAAAACAGTAGAAGACTAGGAGTCTTTCCTGCACTTTAAAATCTCTTTTCATGATTCTCACAGTTACTGAAAATTCCTCCCAGATTTTGGCGAGAGGTTAAATATCAGTTTCATATTGCAACTGCATTGTAAGAATTCCTCTTTATCTGTGTCTTTCTAGGTATTGAGAAGTAACAAGGGGCTGCAGTGAAAACTAGCTAGAGACCTTTTACGCCCACTAGAATATCCTTAGTTCAATCAGGACTGTACGCCTTCTATTTTTAAAGGGTTCCTAGTATTGTATACAAAATACATTTCATTTAACTTTCTTCATGATTTTTTATTAATTTTTAAAGTTCAATAGACTAACAACTCACATTGCTTTTGATCTTCAGTGTTGCTGCATAGTGACTCTTTGAACATGCTGGGCTAGATAATTTACATATCAACCTAAATAACATCAAAGATCCATCAAGCACTTTGAGTGCTGTACAGGCAGTTTATCAGACATAGCAGAGCTGCTTTTGGTTTTGCCACCTCTACTGCGTCACCTTATATGTAAATGGGTCATCTGAAAATCCTAACGATATTTGACTCTAGTGATGTTTTTAAATAGGACAGTCAAATCACAGTAGCTATCTTCTACATTAAAATGTATTTTTCCCAACACGATCAAATTTGACCCAATAATGTTAAATCAGTATGAACACAATCATCATATGCAGACTTCAGGAGTCTATTTTGCATTGGCAGGAGATGATCTAACATGACATTTCCATCTCTGCCATTACGAATAAAACATTTGCATTAACAATATGATACATTCGAATTCAAAAACAAATTCAATGTAAAGGTTCCTCATAATTGGAAGTGTTGTGCTATGAACTACTGTAATTTTCTTGACATTCTCTGCAATTCAACCTAAATGCTACTTCTAAAATATTGTATATTTTTCTAATTCAACTGCACCTACAACCTTGTCATTCTAATGATCCGATGATGAAATTTCCCCCTCTTATGAATCACATTCAAATATCTCACTCTGAATATCAAGGCACATTATTTAAAGATCTTTATCGCCTAATACCATCCTTCTGGGATGCTGCCTCTGGTGAAACTCGACAGCATTTTCTCCAACTTTTCATTTCACAAACATGAAGTTTCCATTAATTGAGTTCCCAGCACCACAACCAGGAACATGGCATAAATCACAAGTCTATGATAAAGGCTTTAATTTTCTTTTCTACTAATTAAATTGATTGATGTATTAGTGACTTTTAAAAAAGAGAGCACAGAGAAAGGCACATAAGTAAATTGTGGTCCGGAGAGCTATAATCTTTCTCACAAATAAATGGAATGAAAATTCAAATGGTTTTTGTAATACACTTACTGGTGCATATCTATTGCCAGTAAAAATATTATGAGCATCATAAATTCTGAATTCTTCTAGCGACACTTTAGAAAGCTGACAAATTTTATATGCATACGACCACACTAAACAGACTAGGAGACTGAATAAATGAATTTTAAGCAGCATCTTCAATATAAATATCTGAGGTTAGTTCAAAGGCCTATTTGCAGCATTTCTGACTATGTCTCTAGATGGTATGTCATATGTGTGTACTACTTAGAAAATCTGAAAAGTGAAACATAATCACAAAATGAAAAATAAAATCACTGCAAGGAGATAATGATGGTACATGGTTAAGCTAGGAATGATAACAGGTAAGATTATATATAAAAACAATTCCCAGTATAAGACATTTGTGTTACTTCCATATTTTACTTTAATTATATGTATTTTGATGGATCTGCATGAAGTTTTACATTTTCTAATTTTTTTTTAGAATGTTTTAAAGTTCTTTATATGGTGAACTAATTATCTCTGTGGAGATAAAATGAAAGACTCCTGTGCATTTCTAAGTTTCAGACAAGGTTCCCACGCCGACTCAACATGTTCTTTGCTTATCTACCTCTGCTGCCTAGCTGGTGGGTACTCAGAAAATAAAAGTTAATTTTAAAACTTAACTAAGCAGAATATTATTGGGGAAAGAGATTTGCCACCAGAATCATAAAGTATGTCCAAAGTGTTTTTGAATTACCTACTGCTATTTGGAATTACATATTCCAATATTTCTTAGAATAGGTATTGTTTTTATCATAAGACAATTGATAGCATTTCAAAAAAAAACACTTTAATTCCATGTAATGTTTTGGGTTTCAGCAGCTCATTTTATCAGCAAATCAGGATTATGTTCACCATTAGACAATAAAAGAAAAGATATCATGTAATTTGTAGAATTTTTATCATTACTTTACAAACACATCTTTTATCAGGGTCTTATTCATACTTTCGTCTCAACATCTGTCATCTAAAATGTGACTGAGTTTTCATTTTTTGTCTTCAGTCCACTCAGAAAATTTAGTACTTTATCTGTGTCATGTTAAAATGTTGAAGATAGTATAAGAGTAGTGAGTTTTATATTAATCATGGCTTTTCATCTTCTGCATTTCTGATACTTTGATGTTGTGGGCCTTGCTGAAACTGCAAGAGGTGGTGCCTGGAGATAGCAAACAACGTGCTGGGACACGCCTTGCATATGCAGCCAACCCAGAGTCCCCCAACCACCTGTTATTGGGCTGTCACTCTCTGGGCCACTAACCCTCTACCCTGATCATCCCAGGGCTGGCACCCAACAACTGGAGACAACCTCAACACTTCAGAGCCCACTAAAATTATTCAAACTAGCCAATCCTAAGCCTGTTTGCCTTGCCTCACCTGTTCTTTCCTACAGAAACTACAACACAGGCTCGTGCCCTCATTTTCCCCTCACCCCCTCTGCCTCCTGACAAACCCTGGGTCTTCCCTGCCTGGCCCTGCATGGCATGCCCCCTCTGCTTGGGAGCTGTGAGTTACAAACTATCTTTCCAATGGCAGTTGTCTCCCCATCTGCTGGCATCACCATACCTGAGAAATAATAAAACATACATTTTAAAATACAATTTCATCCATGTGAAAGAAGTTCTTGTTTATAAAAATTCACTAGTTGTTAAGAAGCATATAATGTGATTTCTCAAAAGATCTTTAAGGGGTCAAACATTTCCCAACTTAATTTACTGCCATCAGAAACTTTAACATTGTTTTTACTCCTTGGAAAAACAAGTGATTGCTATTCTGCAGAAAGAGGTACCACATCCCCACTCTAATTCAGGTGCTAAACCAGAATTTCTCAACTAGTGTGCTACAAGTAGGTCTGAGGAGATAGACTACATCTCTTCAGCCTTCATGGCAAATAGATGGGACCTAGAAGAGCCAGGACTCCTGTGCTGGTCACCTCTGGCTACAAACATCCTCCTCACGCTATCTCAGTTTGCTACATAAATATTATTTTCTATGTGTGCAGCATCTTGAAAAGATTGGGAGCACTACTTTAAACTAACAATTCTTCAGGTGTTTGGGCTGTGGGGGTACCACTTCCAGGTGATCCCTGGACAGCTATAAAATGCAAGTAACACCAGAGACTCCAATGTATTTTTCATTCTCATTTTAAATATTGATCCACAATAATGTTTACTTGCCAAAAAGAATGCCCAACCAGATTTTTTGTATTCAACTTAAAATCTCTCAAGACTACTTGAAACATACACAATAAATTGAAACTCTGTATCATGGCCCAAAGGGCCCTTCATGATACTGGTCCCGCTTATTTTTGCAGGTAAGTCCCAGTATTTACCTTATTTTTCCTGGCAAGTCCCAGTATTTACCCTTTACAACCCATATTGAACCTCTAACATTTCGTCTTTTTCTTTTTTTTTTTTTTTTTAACCTCTAACATTTCATAAAACATGTTCTTTTTGTCTTTGAGCTTCCATTTGCCTAAATGATCTGCTTCCTTTGTTGACCTTGTGTAATCCTACTTATTATTCAAGATTCAGTGTAAACATAATTATCACTGTAAACACTGTTCTCAGCAACACTATCTCAACACCCCATTATGTACATTTCCTCTCACTTCTTATCTCCATATTCCTAGGAAAGTTGGTTCACCCTTCTCTAAGATCCCAGAGAACAGTGTGCAAACTTTTATTGTTGCACCAGTAACACTGTATTAAAGGTATCAGTTTGTAAATCTGTTGTCCTATCTGTTGTCCTCATTAGAAAGTGGGCTCCTTATGTGCAGGGAGTGTCTAAATCATCTTGTTTTTTAAAGTACTTGTCAAATGATGGGGTAGTGGTCGTTTTTAGTTTTATTTGCTTAGTACTCTTCCCTTTGCAATCCACGGTGCTTCCATTACTATTACACCATTGTGCTCTGCCCCTGCAAACATTTGGAACTGCCATTCCTTTCATTTCTCTGCTTTCATGGCCACAGGATTTGGTATTCCACTAAATATGTGACTCAAGATTACTTTCCTGAGTCCTTTCCTAGAGGATTAAATATTGGTAAATTTTAACTCTTTCCTTTCTGTTTAAACTAGGAAGATATGATCCAGGAAGCTAGTGGAGGTTCTGGGTACAGATGTACAGATAAAGATGGCTTAAGAGGATAAAGCAAGATGAGAGAAGTGTATATGAGAGAGTAAGAAAAAGGGTCCTGGCCGGGCGTGGTGGCTCATGCCTATGATCCTAGCACTCTGGGAGGCCGAGGCGGGTGGATCGCTCGAGGTCAGGAGTTCGAGACCAACCTGAGCAAGAGCGAGACCCCGTCTCTACTAAAAATAGAAAGAAATTATATGGAAAGCTAAAAATATATAGAGAAAAATTAGCCGGGCATGGTGGCGCATGCCTGTAGTCCCAGCTACTCAGGAGGCTGAGGCAGAAGGATCACTTGAGCCCAGGAGTTTGAGGTTGCTGTGAGCTAGGCTGACGCCACGGCACTCACTCTAGCCTGGGCAACAGAGCGAGACTCTGTCTCAAAAAAAGAAAGAAAGAAAGAAAGAAAGAAAGAAAGAAAGAAAGAAAGAAAGAAAGAAAGAAAGAAAAAGGGTCCTGGTGGCATTCCAGACCCTGGTTTGGGGTGTTCAGCTTCACCATGGAAAATCAATCCCCTTTTTGCCTAAGCTGGTTCAAGTTAGAGTTCTGTCACTATCAAAATGTGCCATCTAACAGAGGGGAAAACCAACAAATGAAAACCATCCAAATGTAAGTTGGATAACAAAAGAAAGAAGGAAGGAAGAAAAATTAAAAAGTTAAGTGGTTCAGGAAGCCCTTTTGACCTCACCAAACTCATTCAAAGATCCAAAAGTTTGTGGTCTTTTAATCAGATTTATTGGTGTTGGATGACAATCGTGTCAGACCTTCAGGATGAAATGTGAAAAACAAAAAGCCCACAAAAAGCTTTGTAATGAACACAAGGATCTACTATGTAAATCATACAATAATAATTAGCAGATCATATTAAAACTCAATAGTAATGAGTTTGAAATTTCTCTGATTATTTATAAATTCAAGTCTTCTAAAATTAAAAAAAAAGACATATAATATGGCTTTGTTAATTTGGTCACTAGCTTCCAAAAGTCTGTGACATTATTACAAGATGAGAAAATAAAAGCAAATTGCAGACTTTGCTCTCTAAACTGCCCAACAATTTAAAATGTTAAAAGGTTAATATTAATACAAAAAGCTCTTAGAGTCTAAAGGATATTTTGTAATTCCGAGAAAGATAGTTATTCTGTATTGATTTTTGAAACTTTAGAGTTTAGCAAACTTTGTATAGGTTTTTCAGATACATACAAATACTCCAACCTGTCTGCACTTTGTTTAAAGAAAACTATAGTCTTTAAATACTGGTCCTTCAAAGTGACAGCCCATTATACTTTATCATTATGTAATATGCACTAAGAGCAATAGTCTGGGATGGTGCTGGCCAGACCTGCAGATCCATGGTAATTTTTCAAATGGAAATTAATTCAGCAGTGTAGGGAAATACTGTCACAAACAGTGCTCTGCTGAATCTCATTAAATCAATTTGGAACAGCATATAAGTGGAAAGGTAAAAATAAATCATTAAGATTTACAAGGAAGTATATTGCTTTGCAGAAAAAAGACAGAGAGAGAAAGGAGTTATAGTATCTGGTTGTTAAGTGACATGATTTTAAGGAGGAATAATTTGTCTCCCTTATAGGAAAAAGCAGTTGAGGATGAGAGCTAAATACTGTTTGCATGTGGCCCAATTTATACAAACTGCATTTCCCTCAACCAGGCCTCACTCCATCTTTACAGAGGGAGATGAGCTTCAGAGAGCCATTGCCTAGCAACAAGATGCTAAGAAGGCGAGCCCAGCCCTCTCTAGAAAGCCTCCCTCTCTCTCCCCACCACACTGCAATGACCTCCAGCACAGACGGATGCCCTTGAGAGAATCACCTTCACCAGAAAGCTACAAGAGAAGAGTTTTTGCTAAGATCAATATAAGGTCTAAGCTTCTTTTGTTTTTCAACAGCTTTGTAGTGCTCTGCGCTTAGCACTAGACAAAACATTTTCACAAACGTGCTTTTATTTTCTTTAAGCCCTCGGCTCTCACCAGTGTTGAGTCATATGACTGGCTACCTGACTAGCTGCAGACCTAAGGTCTATCTGGTCTTATCTGAGACAAATATTTGCTGTGAAGCCTCAATCTCCATCATCTTTGCTATGGACTCAAATGTTAAAATCCTACCTCTGCTCTAAAATGGGCAAGGTGCAGATCCTTTTTTAACCTCTTCACAGTTGGAATAGTTCTCTGCTCCTCCTACTCCCCGCCCCCACCACCTAGATAAAGGTTCTACGTATTTAGGGCTTTTTTTTTTTAATGGGCCCCTACAAAGTCCGTAGTACTAGGTGCTGGAGATAAAATTAGGAACAAGACATAGTTCCCTTAGGAGCCTGTAGGGCAGCATGGGAGTGAATAGGAGAGGCACAGAAAGGCCAAGAAAATCGAGAAGTGGAGAACGCTGCCTGCAGATGGCACCCCTGCCCCGAGTCCCGAAGCACATGCAGCAGTTAGTCAAGCAAAAGCAAGGGCGTGGCTGGAAAGTGGGCTGGGACAGGAATGGGGAGAAAGACCTTCTGGGCCCCAGAACAAACACAGGGTGCCTGAAGCCTGGGGGATCTGTTGCTCTCTATCCATAGCAATAATGTTTTCACAATATTCAATTGACTCAATACCTTTTTATTGCAACCTAGGATACAGGCAATGACGGTTCACAAATATAATACAGAAACTATTGTTCATTCAGCGATCTTTTATTCAAACTGTATTTAATCCAAATGTGCTTCCCTATGTATCAAAACAGGGTGTCAGGGCTTGGACTACCCTTAAAATAATTATTCTTAAGGATAGAGGACAATATAATAGAGTAACTACTAGATAAATCTTTTGTCAAAGAAAAATTCGGAAAGGTATTCTGAGCACAGCAGATACGACTCTTGCAAAAATCTGCATTCACATGGGCTTACCTATTCTTAGATACAGGTCTGATTTTTCTTTTAAAGGAGCAGAGTCGGCAAATCAACTGACTAGGATTGTTTAAAAAGATAAAACATCTGATTTAATTTTTGAAGAGGTGTTTCTGAAAGCGCTACGCTTCGGGCTCCTCTGATGTGCTATTCAGGGCTTTCTTCCCTGCCTCTCTGCTGCCCTCATGTGAGGCAACAGAGTATAGCAGCACAGAAAATGCCTCTTAAAAACAACCTGGCTATGTCTCCAGCGTAGAGCTAAGAAAAGGGAGGGATGACGTGCCTAGCACAATCCTTTCTCACAGATTCCAGGAATCTGAATTCGTAGTGACTCAATCACTGTGCAGATGGGTTTCTATTGAATAATATTCTCAGGGATTGTTTCAAAGAGAGGAGAGTTTTTCCAACATCAGAAGAGAGCTTAAAATATATACTTAGAAATGGGAAGGATGAGGAAGCAAGATTTAATTGGCTAATTAAGGCTCCAACTTGTACAATTACAGAACAATTATTGCTCAGGCAAGAACTAAACCTTGCTGATTTTTTTTCCACCTAAGAAGTATGACAACATTCTTTGCTAATGGAATGATGCACATCAGAGACTTCGTCTAAACTTAAACTTGTTTACTGAAACTAAATACACCTACTTCCTTTAACAATAAGCTATCTTTTTTTTTTTTGCCATACAAAATGTGAAAAAAAAATACCAATTCTGGGCTAACTCTTCTAGAGTATCCTTAAAATATCCAATCCTTTAATTTTTCATTCTATTCTGTGCCTTAAAGATTGTAAGTAGTCTTGAGCTTCATAATCATGCCTCTGTAGATGATTTGTAAATGGCTCCCTAGCTACTCTTACATATTAGACATTAATCTTTTTTTCATTTTAAGTTTTTTATTTTTAATTGTTATGGATGCATAATAGTTGTATGTATTTGTAGGGTACATGTAATGTTTTGATACAGGCATTCAATATGTAGTCATCAAATCAGGGTAACTATAGTATCTATCACCTCAAGTATTTATCATTTCTTTGTGTTAAGAACATTCTGATTCCACTCTTTTAGTTATTTTAAAGTATACCCTAACATATTGTTGACTATAGTCACTTTGTTGTGCTATCAAATATTGTTCATTCTCTCTATCTAACCCATTAGCCATCCCTACTACCCTGCCACCCTTCCCAGCCTCTGGTAACCATCATTCTACTCTCTGTCTCCATGAGATCAATTTTTTTAATATTTAACTCCCACATATCAGTGAGAACATGCGAGATTTGTCTTTCTGTCCTTGGCTTATTTCACTTAACGTAATGTTCTCCAGTTCCATCCATGTTGTTGCAATAGACATTAATCCTTGAATGTCTCACCACAATTCTCAAAATAAAAGGATCTTTCTTCCTGCCCCCAAACCTGATTCTATCCTGATTTTTTCTATATTCTTCGGTAGTCTCTTCATTTTTTCAGGCTTAACACTTAAGTGTTATTTTTTAATCCCTTCTCTCCTTTCCTCTATATTCATTTTCTAATTAATCTATGCTAGGAATCTTGCTGTGGGGTTACAGTACGTTGGAGGTTCCTGGTGAAAATAGATGCTTGATAAAAATATATAGAATAAATGATTGGATGGGTTAATGCAGAAGAAAAGATATATATTACACAAATAATCATAATTTTGAACAAAGGCTAAGAGAATTAAGTGTTATAATAGGGAAATGGAATCTAATTCAGAGCAGGAGTACAAAGGGGATAGGCTTCCACGATGAAGTGATTTTAAGCCAATGTCCGTAAGATAAGAAATTGGCAATCAGGTAAAAGGGAGGACAGCATTCCAAGCAGAAGGAATGGTCTGTTCTTAAACTCTGAGATAGAAAGGAGCTTAACGCTTTCTGCAACATGGCAGGGAGAGAGAGGGGCAAGGTGAGGAGGAAGTGGCTAGAGTGCCAAAGGCTTTCCCCTTTTTGGCACATTTATAGTTTGCTCTGTTTCATTTTTAATTGAATCTGAATGCCTTTTGATAGGGAATACAGATACAGATGCCCCAGGCCCCACAATATTCGATAGTTTTATAAACAAGTGGATCATTCATTCTTACCAGCTGCTTGTTCCCACAGGTATTTGAGATTGAAATTGGGTCTTAGAGCCCATGTGATGGGATTGTCATCCTAACAACAAAGAAAGCTGTGCAAGAGTTTTAACCAGGGAAGTGACACATTCTGATTTGAGTTTATAAAACACAATAAAACTTTTTCACAGTACAGAAAGTGTAGTCAAAATTTTTCACTGCCATTAAATGCAGTGCTTTGTTATAGTGGGGTTAATGAAGTCACCTGAACGAGTCTACAGGATGGTGTGCTGTGAGTTGGGGGAGTCCAGAAGAGCTGCCCAAATTCCTCCAAGGCCAAGTCTGGGTCCTAACTTCAGTCTGGAACCACCTAGTGGCAACTGTCCCTTCTAGTTAAATATTGGGAGTGGTGATTCTGAGCACTGAGGCTGGGGTTTCCAGGACTGTAGCAGCAACATCAGGAATCACTTGTTGTGCTGGTACAATCTGGGGAAATCAGACTGGAAGAATACTGGGGGAGTAGGTGTTCCTCCTCTGTTTCCCAAGACAGGAATTTCTGAAATTTCTTCAATGGGCCTTGCATTTACTTTTTTGGGCCCCTCCAGCAGAAAATGAAAACTTTAGCTCACCTCTACTTAAGAATGGGAACACGGCTGGGCGCGGTGGCTCACGCCTGTAATCCTAGCTCTCTGGGAGGCTGAGGCGGGTGGATCGCTCGAGGTCAGGAGTTTGAGATCAGCCTGAGCAAGAGCGAGACCCCCATCTCTACTAAAAATAGAAAGAAATTATCTGGCCAACTAAAAATATATATAGAGAGAGAAAAAATTAGCCGGGCATGGTGGCACATGCCTGTAGTCCCAGCTACTCGGGAGGCTGAGGCAGTAGGATCGCTTGAACCCAGGAGTTTGAGGTTGCTGTGAGCTAGGCTGATGCCACGACACTCACTCTAGCCCAGGCAACAGAGCGAGACTCTGTCTCAAAAAAAAAAAAAAAAAAAAAAGAATGGGAACAGCATAGAGCGTAGCAACTAATCATGCATATCACATCATATCCAAATTTTCTTAATTAGTGGTGTTGTCATGGGCTTTCAAGGTAACAGTCCAGCTGCCATGTGGAAAATGGATCAGAGGTGGAAGAGAGGTTGTTTAGTTAACAGAGCATTAGGAAGCAATTGCAATACCTCAAATGAGAGATGGAAGTTCTTTAGACTAAGGTAATAGCAAAAATGAAGGTAAGGGGACAAGTTTTAAGATATTCAGATAGCAAAGTCAGCTTCACTCAGTGATTGATTTCAGTTTACTGAAATAATTGGGAAGAAGAAATTTGAGGAAAAGCTCATGAGCGCAGTTTTGAAGATGTTGCATTTGAAGTGCTGTAAGATGTTGAAGTAGATTTGTTGCATAAGCAAAGGGATATGCATGTCTAGAACTCAAGAAAAGTGATCTGGCTGGAGACATAAATTTGGGACATAAGGCTGTAGAGATCGTGATCGAAGTGATTAGAAAGAGGGCAGTTTCTGGAGGAAGCAGAGTGGAATAAGAAGAAAAGAAGGACTGGGACTCAAGAATCAGGAAAATGAGAGTATGTGGTATTATAGAAACCAGAAGAAATATTTCAAAATGGGATGAGTAGTAAACTGTGCTGAAAGCTATTCAAAGGTCAGGCAAGTGAGGATAGAAAATTGTCTGACTTACTGACCTGGAGAGCAATGGTGACCTTAGCAAGCATGGTTGCGTGGAGGAAGTAGGAGTAAAATCCAGACTGGAGTAATTTGTTGATTTATTTAAAATTCAGATTATTCAAAATGTTTGATTTTATATAATTGAAGAAGTGTAAGCAGCAGGCCTAAGTACTTCTTTCAAAAAGTTTAGCTTTTGTTTTCAAGATGGTAGACATTTGATACTATTGAAAGGAAGGGACTCATGGTGAGGGAAGAAGTCATGATAAAGGATAGAGAAAAGACACAAGTTGTAAGTTTCTTGAAAAAGTGAGAGAGGAAGGCCTTGAAAACACAAGAGCTGTCAGCCTTGGATTGGAAGAGGAAGAGTTCTACGATTGCTGTCAGAGGAGAAAGGGGTGCCGTTGACAGGAGTCTCCCAGATGTTGTGATCGGCAGTTCAGAGCATTCCTATGTAATGGCTGCTATTGATTCTTTGCAATGTCTTCATTCCCACTGCCCTCGGTATTTTGGGTTTAGACTATTTCTTTCACCTCCTATCTGGTCACCCTACGTCTGGACTCTCTTCCTACTCCACAACATTCAGCTCAGTTTGTCAAATTAAACATCATCGAGAACTACTTCAGTAGTAGTTCCCTTACTTCTCCCCTTAACTATGCTCAGTGACAACAGAGGAGGTTGCTGAAGAAGAGGTCCTGGGTAGTAAAAGTTGGAAACAGGCCAAAATGCAGGACTTGGCCTGTGTATTCATCTGAATCTCTTTGCCCTCTGCTCCTGTCTAGGCAAACGCCTTCACTTACACATCCTTGCTTCCCTGAGCTGTCGACAATTATGTCATGACATATCATCACTCATCAAGGTTCAGTTCATTTCTTATTTCCTCCATAAGTTACACTGATGACTCTTAATACTCTTAATAGGAAAGCCCTGCAACACCCATTTCTTTCTTTTTATGTACTGACATGTTGGAATTGAATTTCTCGTGGCTTTACCCAAAGTCTTCAAAGGACAGTCATCATTTTTATATAGTTTCTTATATTTCTAAGAGAAACTGGCATAGTAGCTTTTGTATTACACACACACACACACACACACACACACACACACACAAGAATAGATGAGATATTTTGCGATAGTCATAGAGAAAGAAAAGCAGAAAACAATACAAGAGGACTTTAAGAAATCAATTCTGTAACAACATTGTGCTAAAAACTCACAGCCACATTTCTACAGGAATGTTCAATGTGTTTCCTAATAGAAATGTGCTCAAAAGAACCGTCTTCAAAAGTCAGAAGAATTAAGTCGAGGCTATCCTAGTTTAGCTCTCATTAATTGTTTGACCTTAAGCAAGTCACTTCCTGTCTGGGCCTCAGGATTTCATTTGTACAAAAAAGGAAATAGCCTAAATAATCTCTCATTTTTCTTCTAGTTATAATATTTTATGAATCTATTTTTAAGAATGATTATGATTGAGTAGGCATTTTATATTACAGAGATGGCTCTCCACAGGGTAATGATCTTAGAATTAATAGTCTTTTCTTTGCATTTCTATATAAGTCTAAAGATTGCTGAGTGATGCTTTCATTTTTGCTTTGAGCCACATCGTCCTTATTGAGGAAATCCTATTGCCACCTTTAGAAGACTGGACGTCTTCTAAACCATAATACTCGTCAACTACTTGCTGAGAGGTGATGTTTGATAGTGAGTACATATATAGTCCCACGGTATTACCCAATAGGAAGAAAATCTGCTTTTAGATCAAACTCTAAGCCCAAAGTAAATCTTCCCACAAGATAATAATAATAATGTCCCTATCTTTAGCAAATAAAGACTCTAGTAACAGTAACAATTATTTCACCCCTGCAACTTGTAGCAATTTCTGTGTAAAATAATCAGCTTACATTTTATAGAATTTATTGAAAAAAGCAATACTTTCAATAAAATAAATTTGTAAGACTCAGTTTATTAATTGAATGAGTGAATGAACTAATGAAGAAATTAAAAGAGCTAAATCCTGTTCATTAATAAATATTTAAGCAAAGACCATATTAGTAATTCTGTGGTTAGAAATTAGGCCCTTGAACCAAGGCAACTACGTCCCAGCTGAGAGTTAGCAGCACATGGGGGCAGATCACAACACACGCTATGCTCATAGTGTGGTAAGCATAACAATGGCCCAAAAAGGTGGCCACAACCTCATTCTAGGAACTGATGAATATGTTACCTTACATGGCAAAAGGGACTTTGCAGATGTGACCAACTTAAGGATCCTGATGGAGTGATTGTCCTGAATTATCCTGGTGGGTCCAACATAATCACGTAAGAGTGAGGCAGGAGGGTCAGAGTCAGAGGAGAGGTGAAGAACCAACCAGAGGTCAATGAAGTGAGCTCACAAGACAATTACATTATTTACCACAAACTGTCTTATTCTCTTTCTTCTGTGTCACTTTACACATAGCCTAAAAATAGTAAAGGAACAAATGCAGAATTATGTGAATATATTTGTCTTACTCTTTAACTGGCTCGAATAGTCTTCTCATGGTTTAGTTTACGGTAAATGCATTAGTTTTCTATTGCTGCTGTAACAGATTACAAACAAACTTAGTGGATTATAAACACTGTTAAAGATTTTTATGCAAGGAATTAGTGGTGTCTGTGTGAGTGTGTGTGTCGTGTGTGTGCCTACATTAACTGTATAGAAAATACCTAAAGGTTTCATGTACGAGTGTGGATTCAGTCCATCCAAAAAAATTCTGTCATCATTCTTACAATATTTTGAATTAAAGACCTCCTCTGCAGGTTATTAAATATAAGAACATGGGCTGCTTATAACCATTTATCCTTAATAAATAAGATATTATTTTTTTCTGAATAGAAATAATTTGCTGCTATCAATAGTAAGTAGGAAACTGTGTTGCAGCTGGTACTGCCTAGCCCTAGAAATTCAGAGACAAAGAAGATGAGGTTGCTAGCATGAAGGAATTCAGGCACCCTAGAAAAGGGGACAATTTCGATCATTTTACTTTTTATTGGGCTAGTATATCAGAGTAATTCTTTAAGTTATTTCTGCCAACAACTAGTAGCATTTTATCTGCCTCAAAATAGTCTATGTACATCATTCACTAATACACACTTAGAAAACACTATTTGAAGACACATTGTGTCTTTGAATAAAAGATTATAGCTCAAAATGCTTCCTAACAGTCCATGGCTTACTTCCATGACTAGACATGGGACACTTGTTAAAGCTTCTTTTAGTCTCCAAATACAGTGGAGGACATTTATTTACTTTTTCACCATAAAATTAAGCATTCTTAAATGTTGCTGCTGCGAGATTTCATCTAGAGTATCACCTGAAAATAGGAAGTGATATTTCTCTCATTTTCATGAAACAAGCTGTCCTATTATGGAATCCACGAATTAACAGCAAAAGGGCTTCAAGGAATTTGTTAACCCTTCAAAAGTGAAGCAAGTGTGTGCATGTGTTTGTGTGCACATGTGCACACATTCTTTTGGATATAGGGTCAATAAACATCATTAGTGTTAAAGAGAGCTACTACCCTTCTGTGGTCTAATTTCAGTAAGCAAAGGGTTAGGTATTTGGAGTCAGCTTCCATTCTTATCCTAATCACACCATCCCAGTTATACCATGATCAAATCTTTTCAACTTTTACTGCTTCAAACTTTTACTCTCTAAAACAGGCCTAATGATTATTTCCTTATGCCCGTACTATTCAGGAGACAGATGGAGGGAATAAATACCCAGACTTCGCTCTCATCCCTCTCTCTGATCTCATGGCAATGCCCCCCATCAGCTGAACCTAACTGTAAGCCACAGTGCAAGCCTACCTGTTGATGTCATCCATACAGTCCAGCCTCCGATGGCAGAAAGGACTGTGGAGAACAAGGGAGGATGGAGAACGGATCCTGGGTAGTGAGAAGTTGCAGGTAAAAGAAAACTATCTGATACACGCCCTCATGTAAGAATGTTTTAAAGCTAAATGTATTAAAACATAGTCTTTATACTTGCACTTCCATCTGCCTAGTTCACAGTTGAGTTCTTGCTCAGCTGTTACCTCTGCAGTGAGACCTACTGTCATCACCCTGTTTGAAATAGCAACTCGCCTTCCTCCTGCCCTGATTATTCCCCTTCCTTTCTTTGAGCCTGCCGGTAACACTATCATTAGACAAGTTGTGCACTGGGCTCCGAGACAGCAGGAAATATTTTGTCTCTTTTAGAACATTGCCATATCTGCAGTGCCTGCATTAGTAATATCCAGTATCCAATGGATGCTCGATATATTTTTATTGAATTAATGAAGGAAAGTGTAAATCAACTGTGGAAAAAAAATTCCTATATTAACTGCATTTTTTAAAAATGGAAACCAGCCTATTAATAACCAAACTGTAGTGATTTTTTTTTCTTTTGAATTCCTGTTGGTAGCTTTTACCATCTGAATTTTATCTCCTAAATCTCTCCTTTTCCACATGTCACCTTCTTTTTTAAATAAGAGCAAATATTCTTTTCTAGTAAGTCTCTCCTGTTTTGTCAGAAGTACTCTCTTTGACTGACTCCGTAACACATTATCTGCATCTACAGTAGCATGAAAATCCTTCACATGTATGAGTTATTTTTGTGCATATCTTATCAGCAAAACTTAAATCCAAGTTCTTTGAAAAAAGGGTTTATGATTTATCCAGTCTCCATATTCTACAGCACTGAACACAATCCCCGGGCTGTGACGGGTTGAGGAACCTCAGTACCAGAGTCCGAATTCCTGCCTTCAATACTTGGCTCCACGATCACTTGCTGTGAGACACTGGCAGGTTGTTTGAGGTCTCTAAGCTACTAAATGGTGTTGTTGTGAGGATTAAATAAGGCGATACATTTAAACCATTAGTTAAGATAGATTTACTCAGTAAAGTGTGTGTGTTATTAGCATCATGTGTGTTCAGTGTCTGTTAAACAAATAAGTTTATAGTAAGTTAAAGAAAAATGAAATGGATGCAAAGTAGACTCTTTCCATGTCCTTGTTTGATGATGTATGATGGGTCCTTAATGTGAACCAGAATCAAACTCAATATTAAGAGAACAGTTTCTTGAGTCAGATTGGCAGAGAGCAAATCCATCCCTTACTACCTGTGTGAGCTTGACCAGGCACTGAACCTTTCTACTCTCAAGTTTTCTCATCTGTCTAACTTGTAAAGAATAGAGCCTGGACATCATAAGTGATCAATATCATTGGTTATCATAGACACTAAAAAGCAAACTGAAAAAAAAAAGTTTTCTTTTGATCTGACAGGCTGTCAGACATTCACAAATTTTAGGAATTTAGTTTGCATGCTAATAAATAAAGAGGTATTATTAATCTTTTCAAAGCTTCTCATTGCCAGGGTCTTTTCTTTTCAAGATAGGACTAAACCACAGACACTTAAGAAAAAAATTATTTCAAACAAGTAATGTTTCAAAGAGGAAAAATATAACTTTAAAATTCCTTTTATGTATTTGTTAAAAGTAATTCTGAAAGCAGCTGTTACTAAAACTTTCTACTTGCTGTCATCCAACAGTGTTATTTCACAATCATTAATAATTAATCATAGATCTCTGATTCATTCTTGTGCACTCTAAAAATAGGATACCATGAATAGGTTTAGATCCTTAGCAACAGAATATTGAGTATTCCACCAGCCTAACCTGGGTACCTCTTCACTTTGCAAACAGATATGTCTCAGGATTGCTAAATTGGAAGATATTTAATGGCAAAGTCAGACATGTTTTTCCTATTTGCAGTGATTCAAACTGAACTCACTAAAAGCTTCAATATTTCTTCTCTCTCTTTGCTTGGTGACAGAAAGCAACAGAGCTCGTGCAACCATCTTGAGATCCTGGAGATGGAGACCATTGGATATAAAGCCTACCAAACCTGCACCAACCTGGCTGGCTACCTGATGTGTGGTTTCAATGTCCACCATGTGACAGACATTTGAACACACTCTGATGAATGAGAAAATGGCATTAATACAGGTAGCATCTAACTTATTTTTTAAATTTTAATTTTAATTTAAAGTGTTCAATAAAGATGAATTCATTTAATCTTCATAATAACCCCATGGAGAAACTGATACAAAGGTTAAGTATCTATCTAGGAATTACAGACCTAATAATTGGAGGATCCGGGATTCAACCCCAGGCAGTCTAGGTCCTGAATCCTGGCCTAAGCTGTAAGCAATCCAACAAACCAGTAAACCACAAAAGTGGTTGACAAATCTGTATATAGCTCTTAGCCTGACAGTAGGATACATGTGAGGATGGAAAAAGTGTGGGAGATGTGTATTTAGTGTGCATGTGTATGTGTTCCTTAGTTTAGTATTAAAAATACTCAATTCTCCAAGTGATATACTATGTATGAATTTCACTAATATGAAATTAACAATGAGAGGGAACAGTAGAGATGAACATAAACGTGCATGTCAGAGCTCAATACAAAATAACACAGGCAACAACTGAAGGTCCTCAACACTTTTGTTCAAATAGTCCTCCTGGGCTTACCCAAGAGTGAGAACAGCATTTCCTTTTTTTTCCCCCACTGAAAAGCAGTCCCTCTCTCCCTTTATCAGATAGTTGGATAGAAAGATGGTGGATGATAGATGGATAGGTAGATAAATAGATATCCCTACTTTCTTGCTCCACTCAAATTCCTCTTCTGTTCTTTTTCTCTCACCCAAATTATGTAACTTTAAGCCTGAACCCATGAATGCCTCTCTGCACACTTGCAGGGTACAATATAATTGCCACAAACCACATGTGGCTACATACTCAAAACATAAACAACTTAAAATAAGCAAGTTTAAAATTTAGTTCCTCAATCCATTCTCCACACGTGGGTGGCTAGTGGTTGACATTGGAGAGCACAAATGTGGAACATGTTTGTCATCACAGAAAGTTCTTTAAAGAAAGATGGGAGCCACTGCCAGACCTATCCCCTAAAAGTGGTACTGAGTCATCTTTTCTGAGTTACTCTGGTTTTGTGTCATCACAGAGCTACACAATTACATTTAAGAAAATCATTTACTATAAACATCAAGATTATCTGGCAATGTTTAGTTTGTCAGATGCTTTCTTCAGTCTGCCAACATTCCTTGATCAAAATCATTGGCAAGATTCCATGGATTTTTCAAGTTTTTTTCTTACGTGACATTCTTCCAAGTAGCTAGAAGTACACAGCTTAATTTATGTGAATTTTCTAATCAAAGAAAATACAGTTACATAGTTCACTCCTTTTTTTTCACCTAAAAACTTTATCTCACTTTATGCATTATTAGGAGACAATCATCTTTACCATATTGTTTTCTAGCCTGATATGGGCTCACCTTACTTTGTCTTTCAGGATTGTATCCAAATGAATGAAATATTTCTGTATTCTGTTTCCATAATATTATATCACTGGTAGACTGTCAACAACGGAGACACTGAGCGAGCAACTAAAAAAAATTCTGATAAGAAAAATATGATTATGATTATTTTATTCTAAATATTGGAATAGTTCCTCCTTTATCTCTTTTGCTAAAGTAAGGTGAATTATAATATCTATTAATTCATTTATCCTTTAGACACTTAAATGTCATTTACTATAAGCCTGATACTGTTTTAAGTGTGCCCTCGAAGTTCTTAGGACATAATGGGCTCAAACTACTGAAATAAGAAAGTGATATCTGTTGCCCTTCAAGTTCCATAGGGTGATGGTGACTGCCTAAATTTAAGTCTCTGCTCACATTCGCCAAAGACCTGCACTCATCCAAAAAGAGAGTAAACAAAACCATCTATAACCCATGGTTACAGTGTAACTGGGAGAGAGGGGAATGTGACAAAGTTCAATTTACATGTAAGGAGGAAATCAACAACCACAGCTGTGGAGCCACTCAGGGGCCCATGCCAGAGCAAGACTGAGGAGAGAGCAGCAGAACCCAAAAAGATAAAAAGTCACTCCCAGAAGGAGAAAGTTTCACCTGGAGTGTAGAAATACTGAGAACAGGGGTGTGACCTGGTGGATCAGAGCACTGGCTCCTGTAAAAGTGAAAGGAAGGGACAAAAGAGTGGCAGCATCAGAGGTGGCAGTCTTGGGATGCTATGGCCTGGGGCAAGGGGTCCCTTGGAGGCTTAGTGGTAAGAGGAATGTAGAAGGAAGTGTTAGAAATTGAGGAAAATGAAGAAACCAAAGAGAATCAGAAGCAGAAGATACACCAACTTTCTTCTCCAAATGGTGCCACCTATTAAAATAACTGTACTTCACCGTACTACAGGATAAGGTGTTCTCAAACCAAGAATCTCAGTAAACCACCTCTGCACATAGAAAGTCACGTTCAAACATTCAACAACCCAGGAATACAGTACTTACGAAAACCTTTCCTTAGAAATCTACTGGAAGGGAAGCTTCAGATCACCAGATATGAATGGGTAAACTTCAGCAAAATAACAGATGCTGGGCACTGAATATATTATATTATATGATATATATATACACACACATGCACACATATGTATAAATGTATATCTAGAATAAAGGTAGAGGAAAAGGTGAAAAAATAATACATAACTGGTATATATTCTGACAAAGTTAAAAATATACAACTATAAAATCAGAACATAAAAGAAAAAGAAAAGAAAAAGTGTAATACACTCACTGAATACCATATAGTGATAAAAGAACATCATTTTAAACTTACAACCAAACAGTAGGAGCCTAAATAAGGAATAAAAGGACTAAGAGCAATATAAAAGGTATTAGTACAAAAGCAACCACTAGCAAAAAATGCAAACTTTCCTAAATCCAAATTAAATACTGTGCCCTCTCTCCCTGCCAAAGAAAGCAAGGAAACAGGACACATGGGGAAACATAGTAACTATAGCAATATATGCAATAACTGTAAAAAATAATATGACAGAATTGAGACCAAACATAATCAGTAAAATCAATATATGTAAATGAGCTTAACTTACCTATTAAAGACATTTTCAGATTGGCTCACAAATAAAACCCAACTCTATGCTACATACTACAGACACACTCAAAACAAAAAGATTCAGGAATGCTAAAAATAAAGGGATGTACAAAACTATATCAAGCAAATATAAACAGTAAATAGGCAGGTTGATGGATCATCTTTATATTGAACAAGGTATAGATCAGGCCAAAAAATGTTATACAAGACAAGGAAAGTTAAAATGAAAAAGGTCATATAATTCATAATAAAAATGGTATTTCTTAAATAGTTATGAATATAACCATCACCATTATAAAGCAGAAACTACAGGAAATAAATGCCAAGAGAAATGGTCAGAAACAAAATTATACGAGACTTGAATGTATCATTCCCAGACCAAGAAAATCAAGTGAACAAAAAACAAAGAAGAGTATAAAATACTTATCACATAGTGAATAAGGTAAGTTTTGTGAATATATATTAAATTTTACCACTAGTAATAATTTACACATCTTCTCAAAGGTATATGGAATATTTACATAAATTGACCATATATTACATCACATACAAATCTTCAATAATTTCCATAAAGAGAAATAATCCAAATTGCATTATCTGATCAGAGCACAAGATAAACAGAAATTAATAAGAAACACAAAGAAATTCTTTTGCTGCTGAAAAATGTAATAATTCTCTACTAAATGATTCTTTGGTGAAAAGAAATGAAATTGCAGAATTCTTTTAAAAAATAATGATAAAAACACTACATATCAGAATATATATGATATAATTAAAGCCATGATCACAGAGAAATGTATAGCCACAGGAGTTATAACAATAAAAATGAAAGAATGATAAAAAGAATTAAAAATCTCCACTCCAGATTCTAGGAAAAATAATGTAAGCCACAAGAAAGAGCAAGAAAGTAACATGGTAATAATAAAAGCAGAAATTAATTATTACAAAAAATAGAATTAATATTTAAAATGCTTGTTCTTTATGGGGGGAAATCACTTGCTAACTTACTGAGGGATAACGTATATTTACCTAAATATGCATAATAAGAAATAACCACTAAAAGAGGGAATTAAAATATTTTGAGACCATTTTATACCACTTTATGAAGATAATAGAGATGAAATAGCAATTTCCCAGTAAATTTAACTGATCTCATTAAATATAATGCTTAAGTAGATTAATTTTTAAATACAAAATTTAAGTAGATTAATTTTATAGGGAGAAAAATAGAAAAATTATGGAAAAAAGCTACTTCATTAAAAAGGCAACAAGCACCGATAGTGTCTATGGGAATTCTACCAAACCCTCAAACAACAGATAATGCTAATTCTGCTTAAATTTTTCCAGGATATAGAAAAAGAAAGGACACTTCCAAACGTTTTTTATGAAGTAAGTATAACATTGCTAACTAAACCTTATGAAGATGATACTGTACAACCACAGTTAATTATTATTCACCCTTTGGCCGGGTGTGGTGGCTCACTCCTGTAATCCTAGCCCTCTGGGAGGCCGAGACGGGAGGATTGCTTGAGGTCAGGAGTTCGAGACCAGCCTGTGCAAGAAATAAATTTTCTACTAAGAAATAAAAAAAAATTAGTCAGGCAACTAAAAATAGAAACAAAAATATTAGCAGGACATGGTGGTGCTCACCTGTAATCCCAGCTACTCTGGAGGTTGAGGCAGGAGGATCGCTTGAGACCAGGAGTCTGAGGTTGCTGTGAGCTAGGCTGACGCCACGGCACTCACTCTAGCCCGGGCAACAGAGCGAGACTCTGTCTCAAAAAAAAGAAAAAAAAATTATTGCTCACCCCACAAATGCAAACACTTGCACTTCCCAACCCCATGGTGTGGAGGGGGCTAAACTTGGGAAGCCCTGAGGACAGCTTCTGACAAGCACTAGACATATTTACATTGCCCTGATTTCCCTGCTTGGGATACCTGAGCCAGATGTGAGTTGCTGCCGTCATTAGGCCTGGCACTGAATTGTGCCAAAGGGAATGGAGGGAGAAGCTTTTATTTTCGCCTTGACAGCAGGCTGAACTGTCTCCTGCCCCCCCCCCCCCCTTATTCACATAGGAGTTCCGAACAGCTCCCTCTCCCCTTTCCATCCACTGTGGGGTTTCTCAGTTTCTTCCATTTTCCTTCCCTTTTTCCTCTGGGGTGGATTTGGGAGGTGATAGGGAACGATCCAGCAGTCCTGCTAAGCCCACCCCTTGGTTAGAAATGAAACATCTGCAGAGAAGGGAAATTTGCCCGATTTGACTAAAACATAGCATTCTTGAAAGGAAGTAGTGGAAACTAAGATTGGAAAGTTATTTCAGAGTTCGGAAGGGTAGCAAATGACTTAATTTTGGCTTTAAACTAAATCTGGTAGATCCCTGAATGTTTTCTAGCAAAGTACGATTTTTACTGAAATAGTGCTAAAGAGAGATCAATCTAGCGATATACAGTCATTTAGGTAGCGGTTGCAGTATCCTAGAGACTCCTAGTGACTCTTCCTACATACTTTTCTTTTTTAAACAATTAGACCTGGTTTCCATATTAGCAAGCCTCAACCTTTCCCTGTTTGTAGGGTTTTTGGTGAGTGTGTGTTTTTTTAAATACAATAGCCTCCACATCCTGATCAAAACAGAAAGCCTTTAAGTTCGCAAAGTCTGGGCTGCAGAATGACAGCAGGGGCATCACCTGGGAACTTGTCACAAGACTGGCTCTCAGGCCCCACCCCGGACCTAGGGAATCAGCATCTCCATTTCAACAAGACCCTCAGGGGATTAGCGTGCACATGAAAGTATCAGAAGCAGTGGCCCAGACATCATAAAATAGCATCTGAAAAGGAAAGCATGGATGCAAAAAAAAAAAAAAAAAAAAGGCCCCCCGAAAAGCAGTGAAGATCAGAAAAGACAATAAGATTTCAGGTTAGGGTTACTGGAGGTATGTGATATTTGGCCAAAAAAACCATATTCATAATGAGTTTGACTGTAGTTAATAGCTTACAGCTGCCTTGCTGCTTATTTTCAAAATAATTTAAATTGTTAAATCACAGTAATATTTCCATTTGGAAAGAAATCAATAGAAATCCTGCCATTATTCCGGCACTCTCGAAGATTCTGCATAGCTTATGTTTTTAATGAAGCTATCCATCTGATTTTTCATCTTCTTTCTTACAATGTGGTAGATTTAGAGTCTTTCCCTAAAGTTCCCTTTGTCACTAACCTGGGCATTTCTCCAAGCCCAAAGATAGTAGAGAAAATTAGAGACTCTTCCTACATACTTTTCTTTTTTAAGCAACTAGATCTGGTTTCCATATTAGCAAGCCTCAACCTTTCCCTGTTTGTAGGTTTTTTTGGTGAGTGTGTGTGTTTTTTTTTTAAAATACAATCGCCTCCACATCCTGATCAAAACAAAAAGCCTTCAAAAGAAGCTAAACTCCTTAGTGTGCAATTAAAGGTGTCCGTTTATATAATTTATACAATTTCTTACTGAATATAGTTGGAATTTTATAAATATCATGATGGAATAATAGAAATTTGAAAGCATCTTAAACACTCAAGTCCTTTAAAAGCTAGCAATCATTAATACAATGCTGTCAATTTGGTTAATCATATAGAAATAATATAAAGAATATATAAAGAATAAACTAGAAATAGAAACTATATTCATGATGAAAGATGAGCCCCTCTGTGTAATACAAATGTATCAACACTACTCTCCGAATGTTTTACCTTCAAGTGAAAGTAAAGTTAAAACTAAGAATATTTATTTGATCTCAGTAATGTTCTAATTCATTCTCAACAACAATAAAATTGCTCTACAGACATGTTGAAAAATTAAATATCTGATTGCAAACTGAATAGTAATAGAAAAATCAGTTTTTAGCAGTATCTAAGCATTTTTTGATAATGCCCCTCATAAAACAATGAAAGATACAACTTAATAATTTTTACAGTAATGTTTCAATAATTACATAATCTCTTCCTTTGATCTCCAGTATCAGTGTTTACATTTCTAGTCTTTTCTCTGCCACATATCACTTCCACAGTCACCTTAAGCTTCCTATGTCTAAGTTTTTTTTCCTCATTCTATGTTCATGTTCTACAAAAATACACTTTCATATATCTCTCTGAAAACTTAATTTCCAATATATCTAGTTTTAAAAACTCAAAATAGGTGCATGAAGAGTCTTAAGGGACTTTGCTGGTCTTTGTAATTCTCCTACGTTATTAATTCTACCACATATCTGAGTAAAATAGGACGCACAATCTTTTCTCCCTGATGAGTTGAAATGCATGAACTCTTTCTTCATTCCTTGCTCATAAATTTTTCTCAAAAATATATATGTTCAACATTCCTTCAGGATATATTAGTTCAAAGCAATTATGAAGACTACAAGGAATGCCTCACTTTTCCTTGTGCTGATTGTTCAGACTTTAAATTGCTTTTTGGACTAAGTTAATGTCTTTACTTCACAAAAATCTTTGCAGTATGATATTAGAGATGGAAACTCAAATATTTGTTATTAGCATTGCAGTCTTCTTAAAGAATGATGGAGACTATCCAGGAAATGGTTTTAAAATCACAGTTAAAAAATTATTACCAGAATAGACATTGCTTCCAGATTATGCAAAATAATTAATTTCATGATATAGAAATCTTAATGGATTCCAGAAGCTGTAATTGGTCAAGGCAAAGGAAAAATAAATGAGGCAGCATTTCCTGGGCAAGAGTCCTGGGACTTACCTGTAGGATAATTAATTTTCAATTAAACAGAAGGTAAGGAAGTGCTATTGAAATCAAACTGCATGGATAAGGAAAGGTATCCAAAGTAGACATTTATGCAGAGGTTATGGTCTTGGTGGAGAATGGACCAAGTAGTAACTGATAAGAATTTAAAAATGAACAAAGGTGTAAAGACCATGAATTGCTAATTCATAGTAGAGGATATATAGACCAATAATTTGAAAAGATATCAGTAGAATTCTTTTTTGCTGTTCAATGTCAATAGAACCAAGAAAATTCAAATTAAAGGAAAATGGTGGCCAGGCACGGTGGCTCATGCCTGTATTCCTAGCACTCTGGGAGGCCGAGGCGGGCGGATCGTTTGAGCTCAGGAGTTCGAGGCCAGCCTGAGCAAGAGCGAGACCCCATCTCTACTAAAAATAGAAAGAAATGATCTGGATAACTGAAAATATATATAGAAAAAAAATAGCTGGGCATGGTGGCGCATGCCTGTAGTCCCAGCTACACAGGAGGCTGAGGCAGAAGGATCGCTTGAGCCCAGGAGCTTGAGGTTGCTGTGAGCTGGGCTGAGAGCCACGGCACTCTAGCCCGGGCAACAGAGTGAGGCTCTGTCTCAAAAAAAAAAAAAAAAAAGAAAGAAAGAAAAAGAAAAATGGCATAATTTTTCAGCCTTCAGATTAGCAATAAAAAACAATTATTAACCTAGTGCTGGCAAGAATGCAGAGAAATTGACACTCATTTATATTGATGCTGGAAGTGTAAATTACTACAAACATTTTAGAAGTAAATCAGCAACTATCTATTAAAATTAAAAACTGCACGTACTTTTGATCCAGAAATTGTATTCTACAAAATATGTCTGACAGAAAAAAACAAAAGTATCAGTGTACAGCAGTATTTCTACAGTGATGTTTACTGAAGTATTATTTACAGTGAAAAAAATAAACTCCGGAGACATCCATATGTCTACAAGCAAGGAAACACATCTTAACAATGTGTATTTTGTCTTACTTTTTTCCAGGCAAAAAAACCCCTTACATTTATTTATGTTTACATTTGTTTGTGTGTGCCAAAGAAGGCGATGGAAGGATACACCGCACATATTAAGTTGATTACCTCAGGAGCGTGAGACTGGAGGCACTGAGGTAGGGCAATATTATTAGTTATTCCTGTATTCTGGTAACGTTTCACTTGTTAAA
>CM052439.1:54016301-54069519 GCA_028533085.1 Varecia variegata
TCTTCCCTTCACCCCATAAATGCTGGTTTTCCCAGAAGCTTCATAATTGGTCACTTAATGGAGGAAATCTCATGCCCACTTGGAGTTGCTACCATCACACACCCTGAGGAGTCCCAATTCTGTATGTCTGGCCCAGACTTCTGTCTGTACTCCACATCTGACCTCCTACTGCCCCCTGGCATCTACGCTTGGGCGTCTCACAGACAACTCACAGGCAGCGGGGATAAACCCAGACTCTTTCACTTTTCCCCTGGATCTATTTTTCCTCCTCTATTCCTTGCACTCACAATGCTTCCTCAAACCATTCAAGAATCTAGAAGTATTAATAAGTCTTGTCTCTTCCCTCCCTTTTACCTTCCATATCCAATTAGTTACTATGTCCTGAGAGTTTTGCCTTCTTAATATTTCTCCATGATCTCCTCGTCTCCTTGGCTTAGGGAGAAATTTTTGTAACCAGTCTCTATCTCCCTTTTGCTCTTTCCAGAGATAAGCCATCCAATATATCTTCCATAATTCTACCAAAAGGACTGTATAGAATATCAAAGTACGGTACCAAATTAAAAGTAGTGTTTAATGACAATGTTAGAAGGGTATAAAAGTCAGTAAGGAGAATAATATATCTACTTTCTTCACCATAGACTCCCTCCAAAAGGATTAGGTTTCTAAGAAACAATGTGACCTGAAATATCTTTCTTGTGAACTCTATAGGAATTTTGATCAAGAAATTCCCATTATTAGGATTGCTATTTGTAAGGAAAAAGGAAGTAGAGAAGATGATATGGTCTCTAGTAATTTACAGAAAATCATGCAGGTCCCTTTCAGGGGCTAGTCCCAATTAGTGCCCTGATTTGGACCTGATGAAATGAGATGCAAAACAAGAAAATTGGAACAGTGATATAGAGTGGCAAGGACAGGCTCTAGGAACGGAAATAGGGGATCTGCAGATACAATTATAGTGCCCCAAAGATGCCCTGTAGGCAATTCATCAGCTAACTTTGTGCTCCTCTTGGTGGTATCACTTCCTACTTCATTGGATTAAGGAAGTTTTTGTTGTGCATCTATTCTGTGCCTTATCTTAAACACTGCAGGGAATGAAAAAGAAATGTTAAACATAGTCCCCATCCTCTAGGAGCTTGCGAACTAATGGAGATCAACATAGAAGGCAAACACACATGGAACTGTACTAAAGGAAGAGCTACAAAAACAAAAAGTAACAGAAAATAGAGAGATGCAGTAGGACGGACAGAAGGAAGTAGCTGATGTAGGTGGGGTCCACAGGCAGATCATGGGGAAGGGAGATGGAGCCTGCATTGGTGTCATCACCAAGAGGTTTCGCGATATGTGCTCATTTCTGGATGCAGTATTCTTAAATACAGGCATTTAGAAGTGCTCCCACCCCAGAGGGTGAAAATATAGACAAAAAAAAGAAGTTCATTAAAAAGCAAATCTTCACTAGTGGCTCTGTAACTATGAATTTAAATTTTAAATGTCCTGATAACTTCTCAAACACGAAGACTAACAGCTTGGCCAAATTTCTTAGTTCTCTGCCCAAAGATTGGTAAGAGAGTCATACAGAATTATTTCTTCTCCTATTTGAAGAGCAATCAGAGAATGGTGGGTTGCACTGCAGATTTCTGAAGATTTCCCACACCACAAAGCCCTACAAGCACAGCTCAGCATTTTGTAGGAGCCTAGCATTCAATCTTTAAAGAAGTAAAATGCTGCCCTCTAGTGGCCTGTGTGCAAAACTGATGAAAACTTAGCATTGTTTCTTCCTGTTATTCAAAAGCTGCCAAGGCCAAAGCAGAGAGCGGTATTTTGATTTTAAACGGGTTTGCAAATAAAAGAACTAGAGCACCTTTATATGACATAAGTAAACCTTTCAAGAAATAAAATTCAGAACCAGATCAAAGTGTTTCAAAATGGGGCCTAATACTCTAATTACCACCATGACTCTGCATATTTGCAGATTTTTAACCCCAAGGAGTTCAATATTTGACTTAAAATCCAGTAGTGTTGAATCCTGATCTAATCCTTACTTTCTAGAGAAATCACATTCATTTACATTAATTGTTCCATAGAAAATTTATCAGGCTCTACCTCTTCCTGCCCCTAGCCAGATGTGTTCTTTTCCTGCTCTGAATTCCAGTAAGACTTGATCTACATTTGGATTGGTCTTTTCTCTTGTTGGCAGATAATATTTTTAGTCCATTTGTGGCCCCTAAGATGGGCATGGCACCTGGGGCATATTTAATAAATGTTTGAATGAATAAGTAAATGAACAAGACTTGGATCATGAATTAATGGATAGATAGGTAATAGATACCAAGTAGCTCCCTTTTTTAAGCACAGGAAAAAAATGCTATTTTTTTGTGTAAACACAAATGCTTCTGAGGCTCATTGCACTGGCTCAGAGGCCATGGAGCATGGCTTTAAAAAAACAGTCAGGAAGGCAAGAATGGCTCCAAATCAAGCCTGGTCGCACTAGTGTAGTCTGTTGACATCAAGAATGCCTACTCCTGTATAGCCCTCGTAGATGCTATAGCTCAAGCAGATGCTCAAGCACAAAAGTAAGGGAGCAGAAAACCTGAGAAGAAGATTGAAGCAGGTTTCTCACCCCACTACCTACAGGAAATGCTCTTCAGTGGAGCACAGAGCTAAATTTACAAGTCAAATGCTTCCTGGAAGGTTGGTACAGATGTAAAGAACAATGGCCGGTGTAGGAACCACAGAACCAGATCCGTTCCTGAGTTTCTGTTTCTGGTCCAGACACTGTTTCTGGGTCAGGTGCTCTGTGAGTGCTGGCTGGGAATGATGTTGCTATGGTCTGTTGTAAGATGTAACAGTACGTAACAGTATTAGATGCCTATCAGGTTCAGACTCCACATGACTCCTGTTTGCCCTTGAAGGAGCAAGCTGGGAATGTGTGAAGGTCAATAGCAGGTATTTATATTTGGCTCCAGACTTCTCTCAACAAGCTCTCTCTTGTTTCCTTCCGCTGCTGGGTGCTTGAAGCTTTCTGCTCCTCAGCCTTGTTCCTTTAAGCTGTGCACCTAGACTGCTATTTTCTGAAGAGTCCTTTTATGGATAACTTGATTCAGTTATAATGTGACAGACTCCAGGACAATTTTTTTGGTATCTCTAGCTCCCAGCACCACAGTATAAATAAAAAGAGACTCGCTGCTGTGCTCTGTGTGGGCCCTGTGACAACTGGAGGACAAGCCTGCCTTTCAGCCGGGATTATATTTCCCTGGGGAACACCAGGTATTGGAAGAGGTAGGAGATGAGAGGTAAAAATGAACAGTGGCCTACACGCGCGCGCATACACACACACACACACACACACACACACACACACGGTTCTAATTGCCAAACTTCGGACCATCTTCAATATCCAACATTTCTAACATCCTCAACTATCCATTCCTAGAACATTTGCCTTTTGATTTTACTCACAAGACTAATCACTGGTTAGTAGTAGACTTATGATTTCAGACTAGGACTTCAGGTTCTGGCTTACTCTTAGATATTTATGTTTTATGCTCCTCTCTTGTGATGGTTATCTTGACCATATCTCAGTCAGAAGAAAATGCTCTAACCTGTATTTTAAAATGACTTTGCCCTAGAAGCATTATTCACAGTAGCTAAAAGTTGGAAGCAACCCAATTGTCCATCAACAGATGAATGAATAAACAAAATGCAGTATACCTACACAATGGCATATTATTCAGCTGTAAAAAGGAATGAAACACTGATACCTCCTACAACATGGATGTATCTTGAGGGCATTATGCTAAGTGCAATAAGCCAGTCACAAAAAAAAAAAAAAAACATTACTGTATGATTTCACTTATGTAAGTTACCCAGAGTAGTCAAAATCATAGAGACAGAAAAGAGAATGGTGCTTTCCAGGGGGCATAGAGAGAGAGGAACTGGGATGCTATTTTTTAAAGAGTACAGATAGTCCCGACTTATGATGGCTTGACTTAAAATTTTTTGACTTTATGAAAGGTTTATTAGGATGTAACCCTATAGTAAGTTAAGGAGAATCTGCATAGAGTTTCAGTTTTGCAAGAGGAAAAGTTCCGGAGTTGGATGGTAATGATGGTTGCACAGCACTGTGAATGTACTTAATACCACTGAACAGAACATTTAAAAAGGGTTAAGATGGTAAATTTTATGTTATGTGTATTTTTACCACAATATAAAAAGTAGAGGAGAAAAAATGATTCTGGTACCATGTCATTCATCCTTTATCTCTCCATCTGAATGAATGTACGTTAAGATAATACTAATTAACTATGTAATTTTTGAAAGGAAAAATAAGATAAAATGTTCTTTTAAAATTGAACATTAAATCTCAATTTAGGTCAATTTGTTTTAATCAGATTCACCCTGCTGTGTACAGTGTACATACACGTGAGGTTACTACGCCAACTAGCCAACCAAATAACATTTTCCCCCAGGTTTTTTGCAAGTACCTAGTCTCAGAACATGAAGTCATCTAAGATCTGTTATATTTTAAATAAAGACCAAACCATATTCTTGGATGTTAGTTGAGTCCACCCCAAGCTACTAGGGAAGTAGAACCAACCTTCTAAGAGAACACTTTGATTTGCTCAAGTTCATTACCCCTATTATCCTAATTAGCAACTTCCTGAGTGTGAAGGATCTCTTGGTAAGAGACTTAAGCATCCAAGAGTGTGAGAGGATAACAGAAGTAAGACACACACCCACAGACGATTTTGGCTAATTGTGAATATGGAAAGGTCGGCATTTAAATAGATTTATTACCCATTTTTTAAATACTGGAAGACAATACTATTACTGGCGAGACTATTAGGAAGGAAACTTAAGATTATGTATTCTGAAAACGTATTTTTAAAAGGTGACAATTGGCCAGGCATGGTGGCTCACGCCTGTAATCCTAGCATTCTGGGAGGCCGAGGCAGGAGGATGGCTCGAGGTCAGGAGTTCGAGACCAGCCAGAGCAAGAACGAGACCCCGTCTCTACTAAAAATAATAGAAAGCTAAAATAATAGACAGCTAAAAATATATAGAAAAAAATTAGCTGGGCATGGTGGCACAAGCCTGTAGTCCCAACTACTCGGGAGACTGAGGCAGGAGGATTTCTTGAGCCCAGGAGTTTGAGGTTGCTGTGAGCTAGGCTGACGCCATGGCACTCTAGCCCGGGCAACAGAGTGAGACTCTGTCTCAAAATAAAATAAAATAAAAGGTGACAATTAATAGGATGTTTTGTTGACCACCTGTGGTTTTCTTTCACTGACTAAATAGGAGCCAATTTGAAAATTGTTACTATAACACAAATACTTACAAGTGTATTTGTAGTATTTCCATTAAAATTCTATTCCTGGAAAGGGAATTTTTGCAGTAGAGGCTGGGTGCTGCTTTGCTAGTTGACAAGAAGTTAAAAATTTTAACCTTGAAAATAAGTGTCGAATGAGACCCAGAGGGCATGGTGTGTGCCAATCCATCTCTACCATTTACTAAGGTTAGTGAAGGCAAAAATATACTGAAGCATGCTTTGTTATGAGTAGCAATATATGTTTATTCTACACAGGTTTTTAATGTTTATAACCTAATGGCAAATTTAGTTTTGAACATTTTTGTCAGTATTCACTATCCTGTCTTTGTCTTTTTGTGAAAGAAAAGGCACAAATTTTCTGTACTTAGAGATGAACTACTCAAACTTCAACTACAATTTATTAAAGGACATTCACTCTGTGTATATTTTGGTTCTTATTTCAAATGCAATCATTCCAGTGGCAGATGACAGTTTAAATTAATTCCATGTGGTACAGATTGAAGGATGGCTTACTAAATCTTCAGATGACAAAAGACAAGCAACAGAACTCTCAATAACCCATCTGATGACCACTTGCCCACCTGGTGCTTGTATTTACTCACTTTCTGAGTGGCCATCTCTCTTCTGTCCAGTGAACCTCAGTCTCATCATTCCACCCGTCAGCAAATATGATCACAGCTAGCTCAGATCAAAAGGTCCTCCAACTTTAATAAATTTGTAGTTTTGCACAACAGTTTGAGTCCAGATCTGTGCTTTTAAGCCACTCTACTATATTGCCTCCAGGAAACATGAAAGCACTTTAAAAAATAATAATTTATATTATTGACAACATCTTACTATTAATTACAATTATAGTGTTACCAAGATTTGAGAGTTACAAAATCTATTTAAAGAGAAAGATCTGAACTCATTAAGATTAGCTTCACAAGGGGGAAAACATGTATGTTTCAAACTTAGAAAACCAATAGGAACAATGAACAGCAAATTGACTTCTTTGGGGGAAAAAAGGCAGGGGATAATTTATAAAATAAATCTGAGAAATTCCTCCAGAACTTAAAAAAAAATATATATATATATATATAGTTGAAGATAATAAAGAAGTTAAGAGACTACTAAACAAACCATGGTGCACCCATACTTTGGAGTACTACCCAGCAATAAAAAGGAATGAATCATTGACACCTGCAACAACTTAGATGGATCTCAAGGGCATTATGATGAGTAAAATAAGCCAATCTCAAAAGTGATTTAATTTATATAACATTTTCAAAATGACAAAATTATAGAGATTGAGAAAATAGTAGTAGTTGCCAGGGGCTAGGGATGTTAAGGGGCCAGGGTGTGTCTAAAAGGGAAGGAGATTGTTGTGTAGATGGAATAGTTCTGTATCTTCATGGTGGGTGGTGGTGATCACACAAATCCATACATGTGATAAAATGGCAGAGAACTATGTATACACATTGTTCTGAATTCCTGATTTGATATTACATTATAGCTATGTAAGGTATAATCCTTGGAGGAATATGGATGAAGCATACAGTAGAGTTTTCTGTTCCATTTTTGCAATATACTAGAGTCAGTAATTATTTCAAAATAAAAATTAAAAAAAAAAAAGATATGTTCACTAAGTCAAAGAGATCCAATACACATGTAGAGAAGGAAGAGTGGAAGGAAGGGTCATAATCTAGAAGGATGAGGAGAAATTTATGTCGAGCCAAAGAAATACTTGAGCTTCTAGTTAAAAAGAGTCAATCAGGCAAAATTAACATAATGTAGCCCATGGCTACAAATATCTTCGAAATTTATGGTTGTCAAGGATATTGAAAAATCTTATAGGCAGAAACTAAAAATAATATACAAAGGGAACGTAATCAAGTTGATATAACACTTTTTTTTAAATACTAAATTTTAGTAGTGATGAGAGCAATTTCTATGCAAATTGTTAGGATGAAATTGCTTCAGAATCTTATTTAAAATGCAGATGCCTGGACCTTATCTCCATGAATTCTGAAGCAGATGGCCCAAGAATCATTATCCTAAAAAGACTAGTCTACTGAGTTTTGAAGAGAAATGATTTATAGTCAAACATTCTGAAGCCAGCCAAACTTTTATTAAAGTGAAAAGGAATCAGAAAGTGCAAGGGCCTATTTACCATTCCTGGGGAAAAAAATTACTTGATACTTTAGAAAATACCACAACTGATTAAAAGTATAAAGTTTATTTTCTGGAGATGGGCACACTAAAAGCCCCAACTTAAGCATTATACACGGTATCCATGTAACAAAAACATTTGTACCACCTTAATATTTTGAAATTAAAACAAAAACAAAACAAAATAATTATTAAATTTCAAGAGGTGGTATACTATTAAAAATTGATGTGTACTGTACCTATTAAAATTAATATTAATAAATAATTAGTAGTTTTAATGTAGTTATGCTACATAACTCTTCTAGCAAATATGTTTATTTGGAAAGAGAATACACAATATAAAAAAGAAATTCTTAATACCAAAGAAGTTGATCTAAATAAACTAATTAATTAATACATGTTAAGCAGCAGGAAAGAAGGGGAAAGTATGAGTGTGATGAGTCTCATATGGGAGAATCGTTAGTAGTTTTATATTCTTATCATTGGTTGAAAACTATACATATATGCATATTAATCTGTGTACATGTATATAATTATACATGTATGTAATATGTATAAAATGGGCATATATAATATATGTATATATTATAGCTAAACACAATAAAACAAAAATGGGACAGATGTGCATTCTACAGATATATGTAGGAAAAAATAACTAATAGGAAAAAAGAAAAGTTTCAATGACATATAATGTATAAGGGAGAAGAAATTAAATTAAAAATAAAATAAAATGAAAGGGCAAAATAAGACCATCCATGACTTAGCATAGTAAATGTAAATGGCTTAAAATGTAACAGTAAAAGGCAAGTACAATCAGATTAGATCAAAAGGTAAAAATCTAAGTCATTGCTAATTATGAGAACCATACGTATAAAAAAATTGACAAAAACACATTGAAAATAAAGGGATTCCTGAAGTTTCTCCAGTCAAAAGGAATACAAAAAGTTAGAGGAACAAGAAGGTGGAAATACTAGAATCAAAGTATCATGTATCATAGAAAAAATATGAAATGGATAAAATGATTATTACATATCTATAAAAGTTAAAATTCACAATAAAAATGTGATAATCAAAATCCATATACTGTGGAGATACATAAAATAAAAACTATCAGGAAGGAAAGGAAAAAATTATATAAAATTTTAACAACTGTAACAGATCAGGAAGATAAAACAGTTTCAAGAAGAATGATAAAACATATTTAATGAGCATCATTAAACTTTATACAGAGAACACACACTTTTCTGTAACATCCATAGAAGAAACATTAAAATTGACTGTATTGGTTTTAACAAAATTTGAGCATTTTGACTCATCTATCCCAAAGGACATATTCTTTCCACATCCAGTGTATTGCATAGCATGTTAAGTAATAACCAATATTCTTCAGTCCTTGAAAGATCTTAACCCTGAAGATAGCAATTAACCTTGATTTAGTCACAGTCTCATTAAAATCTTCAGAGACCACATGCAAATAAAACCCACACCAGCCTTTCTATGCACTTTGCTTGCCTGTAGTAGGCTGAATAAAAGCCTCTGAATATGTCTCCACTCTGATCCCTGGAACCTGCAAATGTCACTTTACCTGGCAAAAGAAACTATGCACATGTGATTAAGTGTTTTGAGATAGGGACATTATCCTGGGGATTATCCAGATGGGCCCTAAATGCAATCTCAAGTGTCCTTATAAGCAGGAATGAGAAGGAGATTTCGCCACAGAAAAGGAAAAAGCAATGTGATCATGGAAGCAGAGATTGAAGTGATGTGGCCACAAGCCAAGGAATGCTGGCAGCCACTAGAAGGTAGAAAAGGCAAAGAACAGATGCTCCCCTAGAGCCTGAGAGGGAAGATGGTCTTGCTGATGCCTTGATTTCACCCAGCAAGACTGATTTCAGACTCTGGCCTCCAGAACTGTGAGCAAATAAATCTGTGCTGTTTTAAGCCACCTGTCACAAGAAACTCATATACTGACATGCTCAGTGGATATCCACTTGGTTTCTCTCTTTGCAACTCTCATTGCATCAGTAATGACACCATTATCTTTCCTGTCACCCAATCACCATGAATTTTTCCCCTTCTTACATCCATACCCAAAGTGGAGGGTGGAGGGGTGGAGGAATAAAGTGGATTTTCCTCCCATCTCCTTCTTTTTTAATGAATAAATTAAAGAATGTCTCCACAAGAAAAGTTTACTTATCTTTTTAAAGTAAAAAATCCACCTTAGTTTGGACTGTTGACCTCTCTCTGGTGAAACTGCTAGAAAAGAAGAAGGTACCTTAGCAATCTAAAGGTAATATAGCTAAAAGAGATGGAAGGGAAGCATGATGCCTAAGTCAAGTCTTTAAAAAAGAGTTTTTTCTTTTGCATAAATAACTTAAGTGAGAAAATAAATATACAACTTAACTCTTTAAAAACCACTACTTTTATTTTGTGGACAAGTCCCACATAGAAGGATTGCAAAAAAAAAAATCCAGTCCTGCAGGCTTTCACACGACATGTGCTTCTATTAATATTTAAAATATTTTTTCTTTTAACAATTAAAAACTATACTGAAAGTTAAAAAAAATAAAAGTAAAGGAGAGTTTTTTTTTCATAACTTTCTCTTACCAAAACTTCAGGTTGCTAAAACATTTATCGTTATAATTTTACTTTTAATTAATACTCTTGGTGAAAAAGTGACACGTGATAGATGCAGTAGCTGTTATAAAGCCATTTGTCCAAAGAACCAGGAAGCACACAGAGTAACGTAGTTCACTAATGATTTCCCCCACCTTGGTTTACACGGGCCTTAACTTTCAGGAGATTCAACATGGCAGCCTCAATAAAAAAGAGGGTCTTGTGTCTCCTTCAATATTTGACTGAAAGAAACATAAAACAAACATTTCTTTTGATGTCTCTGTCCACCATAGGAGCTAGTTTGGGTCAGCTCAGTTCATGTGTCTATGCTTATAGTTTTGTTCCTCAGTAGGGTAAATAAGAGGTGAACACTGTGGATTAGCCATAGTCTAACCAGGAAAACAGAAACCAGCTCACAGCAGAAGGAATGGAAAGCGTGGTGGGTCCACAGAGAATGGAGAGGTTGAGAGTTAAGCAGGGCGCTCTAAAATAACCCTGGAGATTGGCCATAGCAGGAAGTCTTTATCGTACTTAGGCTAGAAAGACAAAGGAAAACAGGCAATTACTGGTACCAAGAAGACCACCCTATGGAAACTGGAACTATGGTGTCTGGATGCAGTGAGGCTGGACTCACAGGACAGATAAAGCCCCTGGGGAAGCCACCCTGGGCTGAAAGGAGGAGGGGGGTGTCTGGATACCTCCCTCCCTGAAACCCACTCCTCACCCTGCCCTCTAATCTCCTGCCTCCCTTTGACTCAGTCCTGCCAGATGTCCTCAGGAGCCTGGAAAAGTCAGCCTGCAAGGGATCAACCGCTTGCCCTGGAGCAGAGCAGAGCAGAAGAGGGGCTGAGGAAGCATCTGAGGGCAAACAGGTCTAGGATCAGAACACCCCATGCTGAAATGATTTTATAGTGTAATGAAATAGATTGGATCATTTAATTCAACCCTTTCATTTTACAGAGAGGAGCCAGGGTCCAGCGAGACTAACCTGCTGCATATGCACGCCCAGAGCAAGCTTTTAGTTCCCAGCACACAGCATGCTTTTATAAGGCTCTGCTCTCAGTTACAGACTGTTGAAGCCCCATGATGAAGTGCGAGGAAGCTGGGTCCATTTCACAATCACCCCCAGTACCCAATACAGCACCTGGTGCATAGAAACATTCAATAAAATATTTATTGAACTAATGCAAATTGAAAGAGAAAACATTGCCTATCGACCGATCTCAGGTAGCCTTGATAATTTCCAGTCAAATATGAGTTACTGAGCAAGTTAAACCAAGGAGACTGCCAAAGCTACGCCTCTTAAATGTTTTTAAAGAAAGCATATACATTCTCATTGGCATGTGGTGGTTTAAGTTTTCTACCATTCAAAACGGGGACAAAGATATGTTCCTTTTAACTATCACACTGAACTTTCATTTGAAATAATAAACAAGGATGTCAGCAATGAAAAACTGTACAGGCTGTCCAGAACAGATTGATACAAATAAAAAACTAATAAATATTTATGAGGTCATGTGTGGGAGGTGTCGCCTGGAGTGTTTCCCCCACAGACATGACTATGGAGTGAAAAAGGAAACACAGGAAAAAATATCCCCAAGGAGGGATATTTAAGTAGCGTGGTGGGCAGCTGGGGAAGTCATGACTAATATTGCTGTTCGTAGTGGTTTAGAAACAAAAGAGACAAGTCTGTTGGAAACCTGCTTTCTTCTGCTACGGCTCCTCTGTAAAGCTAATGTTAGAAAGGAGGAAGGAAGAAAAGGAGAAAGAAGGAAAGAAGGAAAAAAGGAAGGAAGGGAGGAAGGGAGGATGGAGGGAAGAAAGAAAGGGAGGAAGAAAGCTAGGAAAGAAGGGAGGGAGGAAGGAAGGGTAGACATCAGAGAGAATGCAAGCTGAAAACCCATTTCCTGCCTTTGGCAAAAATAATATATTAATACAGGTGTAAAAGCTTATTTTGGTGGGAACCCAACTTAAATACACTTAATGAATGAAACTCCTACATCATTTGAAATTGAACATTAGTTCACTTAATCCATTAAAAACTTAACATGCATTGAATTAACGTAGTAGCCCCTGACGGTAGCTAAAGAAACTCCAGGTCGAATTTTAGAAGAAAAGAAAGTACCATTTAATGTGAAGCGAAAAGAACCTAAAAGATAAATAAATAAATAAAAGAAGCTTTTCTGTAACATACAATTATTGGAAGATTTTTTTCAGGAGGCTTCCTAGGGATCAGGAGAGAGGCTCTGACCCTTAGATAATTCACTAGTCACCCAGTTGTTTACTGCTAATTTAAGGGTGAGTGAAAAGAAATCAAACATGTAAGAATGAAGAAGAAGGAAGAGGAAGAGGAGAATTAAAAGGAGGAAGAGGAGGAGGGGGAGGAGGAAGAAGAGGAAGGAGCAGCAGCAGTTGTTGCTATTCTTCTGTTTCAACAAAATCATGCAAGGTAAAATCCCATTAGAGCTTTCTGAGAGAAGTTATGTCTGGGACAGATCTCATGGTAGGCTAGGAACTTCTAAGAGTCCAAGTAAAACACTGTTGTTTTGTTTTTTTACAATTTAGAAATATTTTTCTGTGACTGAAATAAAATATTAATTAGTTGAAATGTTAAGTAAGTTTGTTTTCAACAATTTATATTTGTGGATTTATGTCAGGAGAATATATATATAATGGGATTAAGCAGAAAAATATAATAATATTAAGCTTCAAAGTAAGTGAATCATGATGAATATAAAGATGAATAATTTAAGGCAATTTCAGTTGCATCAGGGTTTCTTTTTCTTTTCCTTTTCTTATGTATATAATTTTACTACTCTGTAGACAGGTAAGTAAACTAGGAGGAATTCAAGAGGGGAAATGCAAAACTTGCATAAAATGGGATAAATTCAAATTTTAAAGGATGTTTCTATTTCATTTGAGTGCTGTCCAAAAGATAATGGCATTTCTTAGAAGAAAGGCAATATCAAAATTTAAAATTTCAAAAATCTATATTAGAAAGACACATCATCACCTATGCAAAAATATTTTGTCTAAATCTATCATGAAGAAACAATCAGAAAAACCCAAACTGAGAACAATCTGTAAAAGGAATGGCGTTTGTTTTGTTTTTCATATATATATATATGTGTACACACACACACACACACACATCCGTATACATATCAGGGAAACTTTTTTAGTTTAAAGGACAGAAAAGAGGCTTAACAACTGGCTCAGCCTGGTTTTCCCAAAAGCAGAACTTGAAAGGGAAATTCACTGAGCATTTCTTGTAAGTGTTCCCAGGAGAAACAGGGGAGTGAGACATCAGGGCCCAGCCAGCGTGCATATCAAGCAATCTTACAGAGAGAGAAGAGGGCAATAATCTGACTTCAGAGTCGTCCCACCAGCTGTTGCTTGGGGATAACACTTTGAGCACATCCTTGGCTTGCTGCAATCTGTGAACCCCACAGGCAGAGCAGGTTCTGGCAGCCTGAGGTTATTCCCTGCCAGGGAAGCACATTTAGGCTCCCGCAACAATGAGTCTCCGCTATAACTAAATAAAAAGCTTCAGTCTTGATTGAATTAGGATGGGGGAAGAATAGGTAGCTGCAAAGGAAATTTTTAAATGAGCCATACATTTCAACATCTAAGGTAAGCCTCATTTAAAAATTCCCCTTGTTGTCGCAGTTGTGAATTTTATTGTTGTTAAATTTTGAATGTGATAACTATATTATGCTTATGAACAAGAATATCCATGTACTTACAAGATACATGCTGAAGTATTCAGGGGAAAAATACCGTATCTAAACTTGCTCTCAAATAACTTAGTAAAAAAGGTAGTATTAATATATATGTGTATACATGAATATATGAATCTATGTATATAAAGAGAGATTAAAGGGAGGAAAATATAGAAACAAATGGTGACTCTAAGGAAAAGATACATGGATAGTCACTGTACTATTCTTTCAAACTTTCTATAAGTTGGAAATTTTTCAGAATAAAACATTGGAGAAAAAAGAAATTAGCACTTGTCATGGTAATTTTTCAAGAAAAGGTATCTAATATCATTACATTCTTTAATTAAATTGTGCTGAAAACAACAAATAGTTGAGAGTAAATAAAATGGAATAACAATGGGAAAAATAAAGTCTTTATTAACATTGTGAAAAAAGATCCTTATATTAGGAAACATTGCCTACTGACTTCCTGACAACAAAACTTCCTATTCTTTTACCGTTTATTAGAGGATGGACCCTCTTCCTTCATGTCATAACTCACTTTTTAAATCAGTGATTCTCAAATTGTTAGTGTCATATTTAAAGAAAAGTTTTAAGGTACTCAAAATATCACCAATAAAATCTGGAATCATCACAGTGTGCACACTTCCACTGTATAATTCTGCTCCAGTCTGTCTGAAAAGTATCCATAACTCCTATTAATTCCATGTAAATAACTGCTTTAGTAGAAATGACCATTTCTCTGATGTCATTCCTTTATATGTAAAAAGAGAAAATTCTCATACGTTCACGCCATCTTTATTTAGCACTATGCATCTCATCTCTTCCTTGTAGTAAATTGTACCTAATCTACATAATTTATATAGCCTGTTCAATCCAGCAGTTCTTTCTGACCAGCATTGCTGCAATGATACATACACTTGTTTAAGTAGAAATTAGTTTTACATGTTGACTTTGATGGTACTTCCTGTTCTTTCCCCTTGCATCCACATGGTAAGACTGCACGTGCTGGCCACCTAGGACTAGGTGACTAGTCCTAGCCAGTAAGTACTGAGGAGAAGTAACAAGCCACTTCTGGGCCAGAGTATTTAATTGTGGCTGACAAACCCACCACAGTTCTGACTTTTGCCTCCAGCACAGCGATTCGCAATTTTCTAGGTGGTGGCTACCACATCAGATGAGTTCCTGAATGACCGCCGTAAGCAGAGGTGTCCTGATTACCCATGTTCTGTAAGCAGGTATGAACCGATTAATGTAAGCAAGAAATAGGCACTTGTTGTATAAGCACTGAGATTTGGATATGGTTTGTTACCAGAGAATTACCTAGCCTACGCTGACTGATAAATTAGTCATATTTAAGAATATATCTCTGAGAGATATGTGGTTCAATAGTTTGCCCCATTATACTCCAGGGGAATGACTGCTGTATAGCACTTCTATTGCTTAAACGTGTAACACAAAACTCCCAGTTTAAATGAACTCCTGAGTTCATCATTTATAAAAAAGGCATCGCATGATGTATATACTATTTTATAAGTGACTTCCTGTAAACAAGACATTCCCATAGTTCTTTATAGAGTTATGCTAATATTAGATAGATTATTCTTCATTTATCTTCATTAGTTCTGAGCAACTGGAAGAGGAAAATTTTACTATGAGAATACATGAATATAGTATTATGAAAGGAAAGGGAAAAGTTCTGTTTTGTGGGAAGCATTAGTCCCCTTTGTCCATCAAATGAAGATAAACTATTCATTAGACCTTAATCTTAAGGAATCCAAGAACACTAAGCTAATAGATAACATGTGACTACAGAATGAATTAGCTGAGCTTGAGTCTAAGAGCTGCCACCATGAACTGTGTAATTATAGCCAGGTCTTTTAAATGCTTTGAATTTTTTTCATGTTTGGAGAAGATTACTTTAGACCCATCAGGCCTAAAAGAAGGATCAAACCCTTGTCAACCCTTTTGCCTAAAGTTGAAAATATCATGTTACTTGGATTATTCATTTATGCCCACACCTTGTTTCAAAAAGGATTTAAAGTAAATTGCATATTATTATTTTATTAACACATAAAAACCCTGGAGTAAACCCATTAGAGGATTATAGAGTTTTTTTTCCTGTCCTACTTTTCAGAGTATTTTAAGCATATTCTAGAATTTATCCACTCATGAATTTGATACAGCCTAAGGTGAAAATCTCTTCTCTAGAACCTCATAATACTTAGAAAGCACAGTAACACTTTCAAAGAAAGAGGAAGTTCATATTTAGAAGAAGTTTGTATTTGAGTTCTTGTCACAGTGTTTCACAAACCAGATACTAAGATAATTGCATGTATACCAAAATACTCAAATATCTGTGAATTAAGGATTATGATTTTATGATATGTATTTTAATGTATAAATTAATGAAATCTTTTTCACCAACTAGAAGAAAAATTTCAATATAATGTTATGGTTTTAATTTTCCAATATATAGATAGATAGATGATCTAAAATATCAAAACATCACTGACTTTGCAGTATGATTAAATATAAAAGGTATTAACTTAAGCCAAATAAATTTCAACAGCCTAATTTTAACAATTCAAAAACTAGGTAAATACTTAAAAATTATTCCTTTTGAAAAACACATAGGATGTTACTAATTAAAAATTTATTATACTTACATATTAACAGATTTTCAGAGGTCTTCATAAATATTAAATCATAAATTCTTGTGGATTTCCTAATTGCTAAGTATCTCCTTTCATAAGATATTTTGTAAATTTTTGCAATGATATTGGACAGAGCGTGAACTTCAGAATTGCCCCAATCTGGATTCATCAGCTTAATTAAGCACATATTGTATAACCTTGGATAGTTTATCCACTTAAACTGAAGAGCTTCATCTTCAACATTTCTAAATTGAGGACAGTATTAACTATCTCTTAGGGATGTTATAAACAATAAATGAGGCTCTTCAATTACAATCAATAAATAACTCACACTGTGAAAAGTATCAGTAATGCAACAGTACAATAATATAGGCAAAATGCCTAACAGAAATCGAGTACCCATTGAATGAATGAATCAGTACTGCCCTTTGCCCTCAGCCTAATAAATGTAGAGAGAAAAGAACATTTTAAGAATTTTCTTCAACTAATATAAAATAAGATATCTAAAGACTCACTCATTTATCTTCCTAGCCTACAGTTTGTTCCACAACAACTTTTGTAACTAAGGATACCAAAATTAGACATTACTTTTATTTCTAAACTTTAAGGTAGTTGCTAAGCACTATGATTAAACTACCAAAATAAAGAAACTTAGAGGAATAATGAACACTGACTACAAACTAAGCTGATTATCATATATTCTATCTGGTGGTTTGTGAGTCCACTTCTCATTATACACTGTAATTTAATGAAAAAATAGCGTACACAAAAAGAGTACTTAAAGGTTAAGAAAAATTTAGACTTAAAAATGAGTTGTCAATGTAATGTACTGTGTTAGAAATGAATGACAATTAAAATGTGCTTCAAGGGCTAAGCAAGGCATTTTCCCCTTTTTTCTCTTTTAAAGAATGCTATGAGGGAAGAGTTTTTTTGGTAATAAAAAAAAAATCAATCAAAATGGCCAAATCAATGATGCTTACAGGAGTTTCCTGTTTTTGACATTTAAGCCATATTATAATGTTCTATTTCCTGTATTTCCTTGCCTAAATAGAATTTTGCTTCAGGCAACTTTTTATTGGAACTTCTGTGTGTAAAAACCAGGGAATTTATTGAATTGTTTCTCACTAGGTGCTTGATCTTAACAAAGCGTTTAAATGGTACTGATGCCTTGGTTTGAGCAATGGACTGTCCCAGCTTATCAGCTACATGCACACAGCACAAATACAACTCATTTGAGTCACAGCTAAATGCAATTATAGGACTCAGAGCTAATGCATACAGAACTTCTCATTTAAGGCAATTCATCTCTGGATTGTTTAACCCTTAACTGCTTATAAAATAGTAAGATAGGAAACAAAGATGCTACCTAATAGGTAAGTTTCCCAAAATAAACACTTGTTTAAAGGTTCATTTGTTAATCAGGTATCTGGAATTTGGAATACATTTGTATGAAGGGAAATAAATTTTAGATGATAGGTAGGTTTTTATCATGGATCTAAAGTTTTTAATAACATGAAGAGGTAACTGGCAAAACGGTATTTGAATAAAATGTAAATTCAATAAAATAGTGTAGAAAAATAAATGTTTTAAATTTATCCTGAATTAAATATGAAGACAATTAAACTGAAGATGGCAAAATGTAGTTCCTAATCTTTGTTCCACGTGACCTTGAGCAAATTGCCTGGAGGCCATATTTGGTAGACAGATGAGAATGTACCCTTCCTTTTTAAGAAAATTCTTGACAACTACCTTTAGCCCTCTCACTTGATAACATGCTCAGTACCTTATAAATGCCAGGAAATATTCTAAACTTAACTCAAACCTTTTGATGAGTTGCATCTTCTGTGTTCAATTTGTGTAAGTTCAACAAATGTTTATTGAGGATCTTCTGTAAGCTGAGTATTGTGTCCAGGCAAAATATTTTAAAAGACACATTGTAAAGGAAGAAGATATGATGCTCAGTGACTATGACTTCACTGATGAAGTCATCAGTGAACTTCAAATTAAGATGAAAATGAGATATCACTATGCATCCAGAAGATCAGCGGTCCCCAACCTTTTTGGCACCAGGGACTGTTTTCATGGAAGACAATTTTTCCATGGACAGGGTAGGAGGTGTGGATGGTTTGGGGATGATTCAAGCTCATTACATTTATTGTGCAGTTTATTTCTATTATTATTACAGACTAACATACAATGAAATGATTATACAACTCACCATAGATTGGGGACAGCTGCATCAGATTACCTAGTATTTTAAAACTATCAATAACAAATGTTGGGAAAAATGTCAAGTAGCCAGAGTACTCATACGTGGCTGGTGGGAGAATAAAATGGTGCAGCACTTTACAAAGCTAAACATATTATACGTTTACCGTATTACCCAATTATTGTACCATGAGAAAACAGTTGTAGACACAAAGACTTGTAACAGGAATTTTCACAGCAGCTTTATCATAGCTAAAAATTGAAACCAACGCAAATATATAAGTCAACTGATAAGCAAATTGTCGTATATCAATTTAATGGAATACTATTCAACAATGAAAATGAATGAACTGATGATACATTGATTAATATAGATTAACCTCCAAAATCATTATCCTAACTTAATGAGTACCAGCTGCAAATGAGTATTTTTACTATATGATTTCATTTGCATAAAAATTTATAACAGGACAATCTAACGTATGATGGCTGAAAGCAGACTAGTGGTTCCCTGGGCTAAGGGGTGGACAAAGATTGACTGCAGTGTGCACAAGGGAACTTCCTGGGTGATGGAAATAGTCTATATCCTGGTTGGCAAGATGGTTACAGGCATGTATACCTTTTCAAAACTCATAGAACACACACTTACAATGCGCACTGCCAAATTTCCAGGAGTTTCTAAAGCATTAAACAACCTTTGGGGTGATGAGAGGAAATGGAGTTGAGAGACCACCAGTGATGTCAGAGGGGGTTAGAGAACCCATGAAATCAACTCACAAGAGAAAGAGAAAGCTTTCATCTTTAAGAAGCCTATTTACAATGACACCAGTCATGTATAAACTTGAAAGAGAAGCTTTTCCCAGACTCTCAAATGCCAGAGCTGCCAAAATCTGAGTCTGGCAAAAGCGAGGAAGGCAGAGGGTTCAAGGAGGGGACAAGAAGCCAACCGGCCCTCCTGCTGCCTCCCCAGACCACATGTTCCCACCTGCTTCCCTGGAAAGCTTTAATTACTGCATTGAGACTCCACAAATCTGTTCCCTAATAGTCATGGGGACTGTTATAAATGTCATTCAGTAGCAGGGGAACATTTTCCCACTGAACATTTTACAGAGAGAAGTGAGAGACAAAAATAAAGTTGTGTTTTAATTCCAGTATGTTTGCTATGCCAATGAAACTTCCAGACACACAAGATAACACCATCAATCACCCCCATCCTCCTCCTCTGGTTCCAACCAGATTGCCTCAAAAGTCTCAAAGATTCCACCACCTCAGGCAATCAGTTCTGACTGGGAAGGGAACCATTTTGTAAAAATGCAGATGCTGGGGCTGGTGCTCCTTTCCTGGAAGTATGTGTGTGGGCAGGGCTAGGTGTGAAAAATTAAAATGGTGACAAATGGATCTTAAGAAGAGTAAATAGAAACTGTGCACATGTGAAGCTGTAAGTAGCAGTTAATAGTGTTAAGAAGAGTTAGCCTTTTCTTGTTCCACTGTCCCTGATCATAAGGACCTGATTTCTTCTGACAGGAAACAGTAAAGATGCCATGCTGCTCCACCCAAAATGTAATCTAGTCTCTGGGAAGAAAGAGGAAGGAAGAATGATTGAGGAAATTGGTGGAAGGAAGGGGTGAAAACAGAGGGCAGCAAAGAAAGAAAAGGGAATTCCTAGATTTCTGTCTTAGATAGACTCTATGTGGATTGGCTGGTGATGATGAAAAAGTTTTTAAATGTTTGCATCATCCTCTGGACCCCAAATGCATCTCTCCAGAGATAACTGTATAGCCCAACCAACCATCCAGAAGATCTGGATTCACCACAATATTGATCCTAGAACCTGGACTTCTTGCTTCTTGAAGGACCAGATCATGGAATCTTGCATATGTAATGTGAATCCTTTCACTACTAAAGACCATGTTTCTCTGACTGTGAATATTCTTATCACTGAAATCACTGAAGGTGTTAAGTTGCCTCCCTTGAATCTTATCAGCTGACAGATCACACAAAACAGATATCAGTTGGTAGCTCACTAGAGAAGTGACTAGAGGTCATTTGAACCAACAAAGAACCTATCACAAATGGATAGTGGAGTAATGATAATTTCAGAGTTTCTTGTGGAATAGAAAATCATTTCAAAAGAAATTTCTAAGAGGGAAATATTTCTTCTTTCTAGGGCACAGGAATGTACAAATGAAAAAAAACGTAGTTGTTTTTCTCTCTAACTGAATCTGAGTTATGGTGCCCTGACAGCCACTAGCTATTTAAGTTAAAGGGAAAAAGTGTACATGATTTATTTTCACTCTTTCCTAGCATTTAAACTGTGTGTGTGTGTGCCTGTTTGTGTGCATTAAACACTAAGTTACTCTTACTTTACAATACTTTACAATAATTACTCTTATTTTTCTCCAAAAAGCACCCAATGGTAAAATTTATGGGCTTTTTAGTAGGCTATACTTGACACAAAAAGTTACCTGATTTTTACAATCAAACTTGAAAAACACACACAGCACACTGTCTTCTTGTGGTTTACTTTGGGTTTTGCTACTATTCCACATTTCCAGTCTTTAAGTCCATGGCTTCTTCCCTTTAGATAATTTACATTTATTTACAATATGTTTTACATATTTAATTACCATATTTTTCTGACATTGTAGTAGTGACGTTTAAGGCCAGCCAAATACCATGCATGCAAAGATTCAGTACGAGATTTGCTGTCCTGTACTTCCCACCACGTCCGGGTCAGGTCCCTGCGAAGCAGGGTCATGGGAATGTGGTTGCTGTCTGAGTTGTTCCTTTTCCAGCCCTTAGGGAAATGCAGGTCCTTGTGGACATTGAGCTGAAGAAGGTAGTCATATTTATAACAAATCTAAATAAATTCTTATCATTCTTGGCCATACTATTTTAAAACTTACTTCATTTAAAAATCAGGCTGAGTTCCTGACTAGCTATGTGACAAGCGACCACTTTGTCCACGCTGACATTTTTTAGAAAACATCTTGGAGTTTCATGTTAGTAAGAAATAGGTTGCAAGAACTGTAATAAAGGGACAGAGCTAAGGAAGAGAAAAAGCAAAATGAGCTGAAATTAAAAACAAATGCCTTCAAAAAAAAAAAAAAAGAAAAGAAAAGAAAAGACAGGCCAAAAGAAGCAAGGAAAAAAAATGCCTGATTTCATTCTTGCTTTCGCTTCATTTTCCCACATGACTTTCTATATAGAGAAATCAGCCACTAGCAAGAAGGAAGCCACTTATTATGACATATTATTTTTTAACTCATGAAACACTCATGGTGCTTTATATCTTAAAAACATTTTACATCTTTGACTACTGAGCACCTTTACTACTTTTTGTCTAGTAATAGGCCCATGGTACCTCCACAAGGAACAGAAGGAAAGTATGTAATAAAAGACAATATTCTAAACTAAAAAGCAATGAGGAATGATAATAAAACTAATCAGAGCCCACCTTTATCTAATTCCAAACACCCCTATTTCTTTATTATTTAATTTACCCCCCAAATACATGTTTCTGTCTTATTCCCTGTGTCAGGAATTGCCATACTCTCCCCTAATCTTACTCTCAATGATGGCGGTCCAATTCAAATCCTACCTGGAATCATGGGACTGAGGAAATACAAATTGGAGAAGACCCTTAAAGCTATCTAGTGTTTCCATGTATACCAGTGATGGTGCAGGCCACTGCCAGGATCCACCTTCAGCTCCAGCTGTTTTCCCCATTTCCACTCCCCGTTGCTTTGCAGGGAAGCCACTGTAGCTGGCCCAACAGTCTCGTCCATTGACTGGGTGGCAGACTGGTAATTAGCCTAAAAAGACTTATCCCTAGACTTTGTTATAATAAAACAATTAATTGGGAGGCCATTAAACTGAGGCAGCTCTAGAGCCCTGAGTTCGTACTAAGCAAACCCAAACTCAACTCAGAGTGCATGGTCATAGCCTAGGAAAACAAAACTCGGGCTTAGCCAATCAGAAACTGCCAACTAACCTCTAACTAGAAACTTTTCCAATCAGAAACTGCCAACTACCTTCTAACTAGGGACTTTAAGGCTGCCTTAACCAATCAAATATGTTCTTTGTCTCGCTTCAGAGAGCACCTTACACAGTTTTTCCCTGGTACCCCTTCGGTGGAGCAAGATCTGCTTGTGTATTTTCATTGCCAGATTCATATCACTGTCTGCTCAAATAAACTCTTTAAAGTTATAATTATGCTTAAGTTTATCTTTTAACAGCTGACAGCCTCCTAGGAGGAGGTGTGATTCGGAAGTCTGTGCTCAACAGAGATGAAGATAATTAGGTAGGCCTATCAGGCTCACCACCTCTGGAATTTGCCCGGCAGAACTGAATGACTAACTGGTCAGTGGCAAGAAAATAACGGAGTAGACCTACAGAGAGAAGCTAAGATTTCATGAGAAAAAGATCATGCTGGCCATGATAGAGAAAAGAAACATCAAGGGCTACCTCGAATCTTAACAAGTTTTCTATTCCTAGATTCATGACATAAATTCTTCTAATCACCAATTTACCCATTTTTAAAGAAGCTCAAGGAATTTTGTGTTTCTTGCAAGCAAAGGAGAACACCTAGCACCCTTCCTATCCTTCATCATCCCCTATAACATCCTTGCTTAGTGGTCACGCCTACATTTAAATATCTCCAGTAGCAATTTACTACTCGATTTTCCCAGTATGTCTCTAAGTAATTAGGCTATGAAGCCATTGCTTATGTTGAGTGAGCCCTCAATCCCCTGCATCTCATATTCTCTGGCTACTGAAAGCATCGTGAGACATGGTATCCTCTCATTATTCTGATCCCTCTTTGGAAATGTCCCAATTTATCTGTAACTTTCCAAAATGTGGCTTTCAGAGCTGAAAACAGTCCATGTGTGGTGTGACCAGCACAGATGGCCTGGATTATCATGTTCCTTGTTCTGTGTAATTTATTGCAAGTACTTTGGCCTGAGACTGCATTAGACTTTTTTCTCAGCCCCATTACATTGTTGAATCAGTTTAAACTTCTTGTTAATCAAATATACTAGCTTTTTGAAGTGAGTTGCAGATATGCCACATGTTCCCACCTTGTACCTATGTAGTTGGTTTTTTATATTCAAGATCAGGATGTTATATTTACAAGTTAAATTTCATTTTTTCTAGCCTAAAGTTTATGTTTCCAGCCTTCCATCAAATACTCCTGACTACCCACTCCAACATCTTATGATCACTGCTTCCTGTAAATTGCTCTAATAAATACATCTATTTCACTCACTTGGTACATCATTTATACTACCTAGTCAAGTTAGTCATCCTTTAATGAAGGTTGGCTCCAAAGTATAGAAACAACATACCTTGTTTTCAGAACCTATAAAATGCCACGTACAAAATCTTTATTGGTAACTAATGATCAAAAAATGAAAACTTTAAGCAATGGATCTTACACTGTTTTTCTAGTCAATAGCCTGTAAGCTTCCAGGTATGTGACCACAGTGGAACTGATGGAGCCTCATGCATACTTTCCCCTCCTTATAGAGGATAAGTAGATAATCTCGTGAAATGTGAGTGAATAATTTATACCTTCAACTGTTAATGTTTTGGGTGTCTTTAGCATCTTTTTAATATATTTCTATGAAACACTTCTAACGTAGACAGTGCCTGTCACAGGCAGTTGAGAAGGGGCCATTTGATTTGAGCCTTCAATGCTTGTAGAGCCTCAGATTAATGAAGTTGTACCTACAGCTATATAGATACACTAAAATTAAAATATGTCATTCAGCAGTTTTCAACTCATGTCCCATGATAACACCACCCCATTTTTATGCATTATGAATAATTATATTTTAACACATCCTGTCATTGTATGAATAACAGAATGATATTGCACTGTATTTTGGGTTTTAAAGCAAAACAGTGGCCAGGTGCAGTGGCTCATGCCTGTAATCCTAGCACTCTGGGAGACCGAGGCGGGCAGATTGTTTGAGCTCAGGAGTTCGAGACCAGCCTGAGCAAGAGCAAGATCCCGTCTCTACTAAAATTAGAAAGAAATTAGCTGGACAACTAAAAATATACAGAAAAAATTAGCCAGGCATGGTGGTGTGTGCCTGTAGTCCCAGCTACTTGGGAGACTGAGGCAGAAGGATCACTTGAGCCCAGGAGTTTGAGGTTGCTGTGAGCTAGACTAACACCACAGCACTCTAGCCCGGGCAACAGAGTGATACTCTGTCTCAAAAAAATAAATAAATAAATAAAAGCAAAACATTACTTTTTTCAAATGGAGGCATTTATAAATGTATTACAATTTTGTGTCTCCTTTTTCTAAAGTTCATCTTTTAAAATATTCTGGTTGCATTAATAAATGGAGATGAGCCAGGCCTTTCTCAGTCTCTCAGAGGCTCTAGAGGCAAATGAACATCATCATTTCTTTACTTAAATGTTCTCCTCATTGCTGTTCACATTAACCTTCTTGTCACTTAACAACAAGGCTTTTTACTAACTAATTCCTCTTGAGATTGTTTCTTCCGTCTGGTACATTTTTGTTTGTTTGTTTGTTTGTTTGTTTGTTTTTAGAGACAGGGTCTTATTCTGTCACCCAGGCTGGAGTGCAGTGGCACAATCATGACTCACTACAGTCTCCAACTCCTGGGCCCAAGCGATTCTCCTGCCTCAGCCTCCCGAGTACCTAAGACTACAGGACCACACCACCACACTTGGCTAAATATTTTATCCTTTATTTTTGTGGATTTGGGGTCTCACCAAGTGGCTGAGGCCTGGTCTGGATCTCCTGGCCTCAAGCAATCCTCCTACCTTGACCTTCCAAAGTGCTGGGATTACAGGCAGGAGCTCCAGGCCTTATTGGGTACATTTTTAACAAGCAGCAGTGATTGTGTGAATCACTATGTTAGGTTCAGTGAAAAAAAAAAAATCTTCATCAACAACATAAGTGTGATCCTTTCCCTCAAGAAGCTCACCATTCCCACAGGTACGACCACATTTACCTATAGCATGCATTAAAGGATTGAGTATTGTGTTTTAGGAGTAAATAAAATTACTCAAGACCAGAAATAAAGAGACATAAGTCAGATTTGGAGATTTAGGAAAAGTTTGGTAGCCTCATATTTCTACAGTCTGGGCAATCTTGGCTCTAATCACAGAATTCTTTGCTCCCACTTCCTGATTTTAGCCCCACTTTCCATTCTTTGTGACAAAGAGAATTTCTAGCAAACATCATGTACAAGAAGGCAATGCTGTAGCTGGGAGGAGGTTGTCCCTAATACTTGTGCTGTCAAGTTTCCACCCCACTCTCCGTTCCAGTTTTGCAAGTCCTTTAGCTGACATTGTCAAGAGTACTATCTTGCCGAGTCTGGTCCTCCTAGTCAGCCCATCCTTTCTCCAAGTCTAATTCAACTGATATAGGGCTGAAATACTGCAGATGGAACTTTATTAAAACAGGAGGAGGAAAAAGATCACAACTAGTAAATGAGCTCTAACTTATTCTAGTGTAACCTTCATGGATTACCTTGACTAAAAGATACTGACGGTTACACAGCACTAAATTTCATTTCCACCCTGTCACTTTGGGTGTGTCTTAGGCATATTTATTAATGAATGATAAAAGTTGGCACTATTTGAAGATGAATCTCAGTTTACTCACCTATCGTTTTGTGTTGTGTTATGCACGTCATAGCAGGCATGAAGTGACGGAGCTGTAAGAGACACCCACCTCCAGCTCCTGAAGCCTAGGATATGGTTCATGATCTTACAAAGAAAATATTATGAGCAGAAGACAAGAAAAATCAAATTTCAGTTTTGATTCCCAGTAGAAAAATTTCTTTCCATCCAGACTTTAAAGTTACAGTCTCCATCACATGTCCAAAGAACACAAGCAGTAAAGTAGAAGACCCTGACAGTACACTCAAGTCAGAGTCAGAGCTGCGATTTTACTGGGCAAATCCACAGGTTAGCAATCAAAGACTAAGAATTCTCTGCAGATCCCAAAGTAAGACCTGGACAGCTGTGGCAAACAGACACCTAAGGATATAAGGACCCACATAGTACACAGAGGAGGAGCCATACCATAGTGACAGAGAGAGTATGCCCCTAGCTACATTAGCCAAGGTTTCTTACCAGTTCATTAATGAGACAAAACTAAAAACATCAGAATCTAATGATTTTCAGTCTATTATATTTGCATATAATGGTAAATTGTGTATACTTATTGATACAGAGTTTAATGAAGCACAATGAACCCTCCTAGTACTTCCATAGGGAATTCGTTAAGAAGCTCTTTAGGTGCTGTTATATATTAATAGAAATATCTAGATTGGATGAATCCTTTTTCACTATTATAGTTGTAGTCTTGGTAGTCAGAGGTGTATTAATAAAGGTTAGATTTATCTTTAAATGACAGAAATCTCAAATAACAGTGCTTTAAGCAAGGTCAAAGTTTATTTCCTTCTCACATCACCACGAACAATCCAGATCTGGTGTATCCACCAGGGACCCAGGCTGCTTCTATCCTGTTATTCAGCCACCTTTAACATGAAGTTTCCAACAGGTGGTTGCTCCCAGGATAAAGCTTCAGCCTCAGCCATCATGTCTCTGCATTGCAGCCAGTGAGAAGGAACAAAAGCAACGTAAAGTATTATTATCCTTCTCATTAAGGACACACATTTCACCTGCATCCTCTTGCTCAGGCTTAGCTGCATGGCCACCACGAAGGATGTGAATTTCAGTCCCCTTTGTAGGTGGCCACAGTCAAGACAAAAATCAGAAACTCTCTCATGGTGGAAGAAGAGAGAATGGATATTCAGAACCAAATAGTTTCCGCTGCAGTGACCGAAATTCCTTCTATTTTATACAATTTTGGCCAAATGAAGTATTATTCTGCTTGGGTATAGCAGCAACAAACATTTATTGAGAGCTTATTACGTGCCAAGCAATTAGCTAAATCCTCTTAAAATAGTGTTATGGGTTAAATTGTATCCTCCCCAAAAAGATATGTTAAAGTCCTAACCCCTACTATCTTAGAATGTGACCTTATACAGAAATAGCATCTTTGCAGATGTAGTCAAGTTAGGATGTCATTAGGGTGGGCTCTAATCCAATATGATTGGTGTCCTTATTAAAAAAAAAAAAAGAAAAAAAAATTGAACTCAGACTTAAAAGCAGAAATGCAGAGGGAAGAATATGTGAAGAGACACAGGGACAACACCATGTGAAGATCGAGCGTTAGAGTAATGCATCTACAAGCCCAGGAACACAAAAGATTGCTGGCAAACCACCAGAAGCTAGAAAAAGTCAAGGAAACAGTCTCCCCTATAGGTTTGCTGCTGATACTTTTATCTGGGACTTCTAGCCTCCAGAACTGTGGGAAAATACATTTCAGTTGTTTTTAAGTCACCGAGTTTATGGCCCTTTACTACACAGAAGCCCTGGGAAACTAATAGAAATAGGTCATCTTCAAAATTACAGGTAGGCCGGGTGCGGTGGCTCACGCTTCTGATCCTAGCACTCTGGGAGGCCGAGGTGGGAGGATCGCTCAAGGTCAGGAGTTCAAGACCAGCCTGAGCAAGAGCGAGACCCCGTCTCTACTAAAAAATAGAAAGAAATTAACCAGACAACTAAAAATATATAGAAAAAATTTGCCAGGCATGATGGCACATGCCTGTAGTCCCAGCTACTTGGGAGGCTGAGGCAGAAGGATTGCTTAAGCCCAGGAGTTTGAGGTTGCTGTGAGCTAGGCTAATGCCATGGCACTCTAGCCTGGGTAACAGAGTGAGACTCTGTCTCAAACAAAACAAAATTACAACTAGACAGGAGGAATTAGTTCTAGCATTCTGTAGCACTGTAGGGTGGATATAATTAACAATAATTTATTATATATGTTCAAAAAGTTAGAGGAGAGGATTTTGAATGCTTCCAACACAAAGAAACGATAAATGTGTGAGGTGACGGACATCTAATTACCCTGATTTGATCATTACACATTGCATACATGTATCAAAATATCACTCTGTACCCCATAAATATTATGTGTCAACTAAAAAGAAGAAGAAGAAAAAAAGAAGTAGGTTATCTCATTTAATTACTGCAACTATTGCTATGAGAACGGTACCACTGTTAGTCTTCCATGTTTATGAATAAGCATATTACGGCTCAAGAAATTAAGCAACTTGCCAAGATCCCCTGAGACCTGGGTTTTTTCCTGACTCCAGAGCCTGAGCTCCCAATCTGCTATACTAACTAAAGGATTAACATGACTCTTTCCCAGGGATGTGGATTGAAAGTTATTATCTCTAGTTTCATCCAAACTTGATCCTTAAGGTTGGTCCAAGTGCAGTGGTGTCTACAACAAATTGATCACAACCAGTTACAGATTCCTTTGTTCCTTCTCCACTCCCACTGCTTCACTTGACCAGCTTTTAAAAGATAAATAAATAAATGAAACCAAATTTGATCCTTAATAATATCAGAAAGGAGTCAGATTAAACATCAGGAAGAGCTTTCTAAATTCGGACTTCTGCCAAGATAGAGCCTTCTTTGGTTATGTTTCCAGAGTTGCTCTTAGCAGTCACCTATCATGGACTGTAATCAAATAATGAAGAAAACTAATAATCCTACAGAAACTCAGTTTATTATCTACATAATTGTATAATTTGATAAAAATCTCAAATTAAGGCTCTCTGTATTTCTGAAAGTCTGGCTCCCATAGCCTCTGTCTGGGACTAAAACTTTCTCAATAAAACTGTTTTGTGCATGGGATTATGCACTTCTCCCCCAAACCAAATACTGTATGATCCGACTAAACTGTAGCATTCTAAAATGTTAACTTTGTTTACCACTGCATGAAAGAATTGTTAGTGATTTTATGTGCATGTTTCTTTCTTTTTCAAGTTTTCTCATGGAGAATATAATACTTTTGAAATTATATTAAATAAATAATACTTTTGAAATTAGGAAAAAAGGTCACTAAAAATATGTATAGAAAGATACTATATTAAGTATCTATCATTATGTAACAAATAATCCCAAAACTTAGTGGCCTAAAAGAAAAAAAATTTATTATCTCACATTTTCTCTGGGTCAAGGATTTAGGAGCAGTTTAGTGGAGTGGTCCTTACTCAGGGTCTTTCTTGAGGTTGCAGTTAGGATGTTGACTGGGGCTGCAGTCATCTGAAAGCTTGACTGGGACTGGAAGATCCCCTTTTAATATATCTCACTCACATGGCATTGGGAAGAGGCTTCAGTTCCTCGCCATGTGGGTCTCTCCATAAGTAGCTTGAATTTCCTCACAATGTAGCAGCTGGCGTCTTCCAGAGTGAGTGATCTGAAAGGCAGCAAGGCAGAATCCACAATGACTTTTATGGTTTAGTATCAGGATGTATACACATCACTCCCACCATATGCTACTGATTAGAAGCAAGTCACTAAGTTGAGCCCACATGAGGGAAAGGGAATTAAGCTCCACTTCTTGAAGATAGTTGTGGCAGAGAATTTTTGGACATATTTTAAGACTACCACAGAGCCCATATTCACAAAAGCAAAAAAAAAAATCACATATATACCCAGACACATGTAATTTATTGAAAAAATTTTAAAGATAAAGTTATCACTAAAAGTAGAAATACAATTTGTAAAAATTTCTACTTTTTACTTTAGTTTCTACTTTTTAAAAACAAACATTTTTCTTTTGTAATTAAAAAAAGGAAAGTTATATGGTGAAACTAATTGTATTTAATCAATAGATCAACTTGGGCAGAGTTTATATCTTTAGAATATTTATTTTTTCTTACCCATGAATATGGTATATCTCTCCATTTATTAGGACTTCTTTAATGTCTCTTGATTGTTTTAATTTTCTCTGAAGAGATTATATATATCTTTCTCTTTGGTTGGTGTTATTTCTAAGTATTTGATATTCTCTGACACTATTATATTCTTTTTAATCATAATATCTAGTTGTTTATTGCTACTGTAAAGAAATATATTTTTAGTCTAATCTTCTATTACTCAACTCCTTAAACTCTTTTATTATTTCTATTTTTTTCTCTTAGATTCTTTTGGATTTTTCTATATAAACAATCTTATCATCTGAAAATAATGACAGTTTTATTCCTACCTTTCTAATCCTCAGACCTCTAATTTCTCTTTTATTTTTTACTGCTTTAGGCTAGGAATTCCAATATCATGTTAAATAAAAGTCATGCTCATTGAGATTTTTATTTCATTTCTGATTAAATGGAAATGCATCCAGTTTCCCCATAATGAAGATATTTTGCTATAGTTTATCAGTTTAAAGAATTTGTGTTCTATTTTTAATTTACGAAGTTTTTTAAATCAAAAATTCAATATTATCAAGTATTTTTTTTCTGCATCTAGTGAAATAATAACATGGTTTTCTCATAATCTGGTAGTGCTGGAAATTATGTTTATAGACTTTTTTGTTAATTAAGACATCCTTTCATACTTGAGGCATACTCAATTTGGTCACAATATTGTTAACTTTTCATACACACTGAATTCAATTTGCAAATATTTTCTTTGGTATTTTTGCATATATTATTTTTTAGTGAAATAAGGTTATACTTTTTCCTTCTTTTAATGTACTTGTATCAGGATTAGGATTACTAATTTTGAGTATATAAAAATTTTAAACTTCACAAGTTAAAAAAAAAAATACCACAATTTTAAAAGAGAGAAGCTGGGAGAAGATATGTACAAAATATATAATTGACATGGGATTGGCATCCCAAATATATAAATAACTCTCACATATCAATAAGAAAAGACTAACAACCAAATAAATGGTCAAAGGATGTAAAATATAATTCACCAAGGACAATATAAATAATTAATATGTAAAAAGATCATCCACCTCAATGTAGATTAGGATAATGCACATTTATACAATAATTATACATTTTAATAATGCCATTTTAAAACCCACCTAGAACAAAGAAAACTTTAAAAAAGAAATTAAGTACTGTTGTTACTGATAATGCAGAAAAACAGGACTCCACCTCTGCTGGTAGAAGTATAATTCATATTATCAATTTGCAGAGTGATTTAGAAATATTTAGTGAAGTTGGAAATGTGCATGTCCTGCTACCTCACAATTCTACTTCGAGATAAAGTCACTTATTTGCTCTAGAAGAGTGTAAAAATGAGAAACAACCTTAATATCTTTCAGTAGGGCTATGGCTGACTGAACTGTGTTAGACAGAATGAATAAACTGCATCTATATATATCTAACATCATACATCTTGAAACACACACAAATGCCAGTGGTGGCCAGGTAGCTCACCCCTGTAGTAGCTCACCTCTGTAACTCCAGCACTTTGGAGGCTTAGGTGGGAGGATCACTTGAGGCCAGGAAGTCAAGACCAGTTTAGGCAACATAGTGAGACCCTATCTTTACCAAAAAAAAAAAAAAAAAAAAAAAAATGCAGTGGAAAAATAACATGTGAAATATGGAACCATTTTTGTAAATCTTGAAAACACAAAAGTCAAGTTTATACATTGCTTATGGCTACAAGTGAATGAATTAAAATGTAAGTCATGGGTAGAAAAGATACACACTAACCTCATGAATTGGATGACTCTAGGGATAAAGGGAGGAAAAAAGAAATGGAGGAGGACAAAGGGGTTTCTATTGTGACATGAAATATTTATTTATTTTTAGAATTTGAAGAAAATATGACAAAATGTTAACATTTCCCAATTTGATGGTGGAGAGTATATAAAGTTTATTTTATAACCCTTCAGTTTTCCCACTGTTTTTAAAATTTTTCATAATTTTAAGTAAATGTTTATAAAACAGAAGCTCTTTAATCAGGTACAGTTGGCCTCCATATCCCTAGTTCTACATCCACAGAATCGACCAACCCCAGATTGAAAATGGTGCTAGGCCTACGATGGTTGAGTATGTACTGAGTATGTACAGACTTTTTTCCTTTATTTCTTTTTCATTATTTCCTTAAAAATACACTATAACACCTATTCAATAGCATTTACATTGTATTAGGTGATAATCTAGAGATAATGAAAAGTATATGGGAGGATGTGTGTAGGTTATATGCACATATGCCCTTTTACATGAGAAACTTGAGCATCCACGGATTTTGGTATCCGCAGGGGTCCCAGAACCAACCCCTGCAGATACCAAGGGAGGGCTGAATTTGATAAGTATAATGCCATATTACCACTCTTATTGCCGCTGAAATTGCACTCTTATGAATTCTGTCTCTTTGTGATTGAATACTCTCTGGGCCTCAGTTTCACCATCTGTAATATTAGAGAGGTGAATAGATGTTCATTTAAGATTCCTTCTAGCTCAGATACTCTAGGTGCCGTCTCTTCCCCAACCCCTTGTACTCCTCTTCCCGTTTCTAAGGTTCATTTCCTGAATCCAGTATCAATCTGTCTTCCTTTTCTCTAAGTCTGCTTTTCTGAAAAGTTACTAGGAAGCACTTGACCAAAGCATGCTCAGGAATCAAGTTTGCTAAAACCCTAGGAAAGTTTTTTGGGTTTTTGGATTTTTTTTGTTTATTTTCTTATGACTCCTCCAATTTCCATTTAAAATGAAAGTCCTAAATTTTCATCTGTCATCGCTGCCATAGAAGAGGTGTAGGGAGGAGGAGAAGAGATGCTCCGTGGGAGCAAGGGTGCTGCCGCGTCCTTACCTGGGCAGACAAAAGAGCAGCGCTAACTCACGGACGGGCTAAAACTAGTCCATCATAACTCTTTGTAGGATCTGGGTAGGGCAAGTGTGGGTGGAACAAATTGTACTTCGCAGCTTTGGAGAAGAGTAGTTCTTTGTGTTCCCGAGGTAGGGGGAGGGAGGGGGCAAAAAGGCGGGGTAGGAGGAGAGAGGGCTGCCCAGATCAGAAACAACCTGCAGTATCTCCGCAGCCGGAGGAAAAGTACTTGCGCCTGGGCAAACTCCGGTAGGAAACTGCCCCAGGCTGCGACAGCCCAGGGAGACTGGGGCTGCAGCCCGCCTGGATCGAGAGGGAGGCCAGGGGCACCGGAGGAGCCGGCTGCCTCCAGCTGCCTGGACGCGCGCGGACCCCGGGTGTGTGCGAGGTGGCCGAGGAGGAAGCTGCCCAGGTGAGAGCCGGGTGCCCGGCCCCAGAACCTTCCACCTGCTCAGGACCACCGCGCAGCCATGGGCTACCAGGGCCAGCAGCTTGTCATCCCGCCGCAGGTAAACTGGCGACCGGGGCAGGCTCTGAAGCCAGTTAATTCACCTTACAACAGGTCAGCTGCCTTTACCTGGAATCTTGGTTTAGCACCAAAGAAAGTTTCTGAGAGAAAAAGTTTTGCTTTAGTCTGACTCCCCTTTGCCGTGGTAGGCACTTTTCAGTAAAACTCTTTAATTTCACAAAATCACATCTTTGAGTTCCTAACAGATCCTGCAATCTGGGGTCCCATGCAGCAATTAGAGCAGCTGTAACTGGAATATTTTAGGATGGAGTTTGCTTACAAAACTCTGTTGAATGTCTGGCTATTATTGCTATTCTTTATTATCTCAGCATTATTTTATGATTACTATTGACATTACTTATTATTACTAATATCGTGTTAATATCCTGCAATGCCTATTTCTCTGCCACTTTTCTAATTTTTTGAACTAGAAAATATTTGTTTAATTAACATTTTCTCTATTAAAATAGAGAGATCTAAATGACAGAGAAACCCTCGTTTCTGAACATGAGTATAAAAGGAAAACTTGTCAGTCTGCTGCTGTTTTTAATGTTGTCAACTCGATTATAGGATCTGGTATAATAGGTAAGTGTCTTGTGTTTTATTTTGTTTTTAATTTTAAGTGAAAAGGCGAAATTTAGACTCATAATGCTGCTACAGTTCATTGAAAAAACCTTAAATGAGAAAATTGGTAATTTTCTTCAATAAAAGCTTTCCTTCTTTCCCCCAATATAACAATAAGCATCCATCTCTTTTATGCTGAAGATGGGATTGTAATTCATACACTTTCCACAGTTGAGTGCATCCTCCATGTGCAGTAGATTAAGGTGGGGCAGCATACAGATGATGCAAAATCTTTTTTCATAGACTGTGTGGTCAATTGCTAGTGTTACTTAATTTACTTTTTTCCTCTTACTAAAGTGGCCACCATTATTTGAATCATCTTTTTAAGACCTTCTAGAAGTATAAACTCTCAAGATATTTGTTAAATTGGAGGTGCAAAAGCTTAATGTGAAAATATACCCATCTTGTAAAAAAATTCATGGAATATTTTCTTCTATACAATTAAATTTTGAAGTACAAACTTATTTTTAAATATCATTTAGTCAATAACATAAATTTGTCCATGAAAATGCATATGATTTTTTTAACAAAATAGACAAACAATCAGAATTAAAAGAAATGAACAGCTCACATTATACCAATATATTAGAGGCAAGGGAAAAATTCTGGAAAAAAAATTAAATGTGCATTATATTAAAGCACAAAAAGCAGGGTTTTTTTTTTTCAGTGATGATTATTCTTTTTGTTATTTAGAAACATTCCATTTCGGAAAAGGCAAAGATCAAACACAATCCTGCCAACTTTAATGTTGATTGAGAATATAACATTTTACTACAAAGTTTTGACATGTTAGTCTCCGTCATCATCTTGTGAAAAGTGAACATTTATCTGGATTGAGTTACTTTTCTTTACACAAACAGATATGCTGCTTGGTTTTTACATTTTTCCATACACAGACATTATTTTTCAAATGATACATAACATGGAGTTACCTGAGGTACAGTTGAAGCAAGCAGAGGTAAAGACTTGTTTAAAATTCTGCATCCACATACCATGGTGTGGGCAGCTCTACTTGCAAGAATTCTAGCGCTAATTCCTGTTCTGAACACTTTAAGCTGATCCATGTCAGCAACATTCAAAATTAGCACTTAATTATGTTCAGCAGCATGGGTTTTTTTTTTTTGTTTGTTTGGTTGGTTTTTTTTCTGGTTTTGGTTTAAAGGCAAAATTTTTCAGAGAAGAAAACTTTTGGGTGGAAATATTTTAACTACATTTGTTTTAAGTATTTTATTGTCCATAATCTAAAATGGTCCATTCCCCCAATATCATAAAAAATAATTCCATATACTCCCTTGAGCTTTACATGAAATACTTTTGTCTTCTCATTTTTCTCTCCTTTTCCCTGCACGGTTGCCCCTTTTGATTCCAGAGTCTGTCTTTCTTAATATTCCATAACCCTCTGTGCTCCTTACGATCCCCTCTGCTCTCCTGGCCAGCACATGAGGAAGGATTTGGAGTCATTACTCTCCACATTTTCTAGAGCATATGTCACCCTTACCCTGAAGTATGCATTATTTGTGTGAACTGGCATCTATTTTTTATTTGCTGTTTTCTTACTCCTTCATCTCATAAACTTGCTTTCTTGACCTGTCCCTAACTTAATAACATTTTATTCTGAAATAAGTACTAATATGCTAACATTTAATTTTAGTACTGGCCTATGCACAGCTTACAAATATGTCATTAAATTTGCCTATGACATGCAGAGATTGGGGGGAAATTTCTGTATTTCTAGCTGTCGTATTAATGTGAGGGGTGGGGCATTTTGTGTTTTTCCAGGATTGCCTTATTCAATGAAGCAAGCTGGGTTTCCTTTGGGAATATTGCTTTTATTCTGGGTTTCATATATTTCAGGTAAAATACTATATAAGTTCTTCTTCCCACAACTTAAATTTTGCAATGACTACTTTATACACACGCACACAGATACCCTGCAATAGATTTTCCTAGTTAATTAAAAAGTGCATCAAAGAATCCTAAAGAATTTAAGCATTTATGTCTGAAGAGATTTACTTTTCTTACTAATCCTTTAAACAGATTAGAAAAAGTAGAAGAGCATTATATATTACAAAGCCTAAATCCTTTTCATGTGCCTTTTTTCACTTCATGCAGAAAGTGGTAGATGAGGGAGTCATTTTAAAAGTTGGTGAAGGCTAAGAGAGGACTGTGCTCTGAAAGTGCAGACGGCAGGGCTTCATGGGCAGGTGCATGTGAATGAATAACTTTTTTCAGCTGTGTTTGTGCAGGTGCCCGGTTCACCACCCCTACCTGCCTCGCTCCTGCCTGGCTGTGCTCCCTGCCTGCCACTCTCTTTAAATGCAGCAATAAAGAGTTTCTGCAGCACATCTTCTCTTCTGCTTCCTTCTCTTCATGGACCCTGTTCATTCATACCCACCTTTTGCCATTCCTTCATCTAAATGTGGGCTTTTCAACTCACAATCATCTCCTCTTCCTGCTGTCCTCATGCCTGCCCTGTCATCCCACCAGCTCCCTTTATGACAAACACAACATCTTTCCTCTGCCTTAGGATCACTGCGAAAGAGGCAGTGATCACAAATAGACACCCGCCGCCAGGGTTGCTGCTGTGGTGGCCCAGTGCCCTTTACCAGCTAGTGCAAAACACCTCGGCTGCACCCTGCTCTGGAGTGTCAACCTGGGCCTCTAGGGAGCTGCCTTCCTGTGAGGTGATGACCCCTCAGTTCCCATTTCCCCATAGGCTTCAGCCGGTGCCTGACTGATAGGAAGCCAAAGGCTGAACTCCTTGCCTTCTCCAGGGACCACGGTGTGCTGCAGCTGGAGCTCTAGAGTCCACCACGGCAGCACTTGCTGAGCTGTTTCCCCTGTCCTAGCCTCTCACTCCCCTTCTCCCGAGAGCATTCCGTCCATAAATCCCTTGCCTAAGAATATCTGCCTCAGCTCTGCTTCTGGAGACCTGACCAAGATGCCACGCCTCATAAAATCTCAGGCTTCCAAAACCAGCCTATAATTCTGCTATTTTTCCTCAGGCTGAGGAAGAGACTGTAAAGCATGTGTTGGATATCAGATTCAAAGCTACAGCGGCCTTGAACTCCTTTCCTCCCTGCCTTCCTTCCAGCACCTCCACCTCTAGACCTAAGCGGCTTCTAGTTTCCACAGCTCTTAATTTGGAGCTTAAGACCCATAACTTAGTAGCATGGGATCCATAACTTTGTGCTCATTGAGAGTTGCTGGTGTTTAAAAAGCTGCATTCTACTTATTAGAGCATTTATTACACAAAAAAATCCCATTCAAAGGATTTACACTTGTCGTCTTTTAATTTCCTGTTTCCCAATCAATCAGCACTGAAAAATCATTAACTTCCACCCAGAAATAATCACCATGGCTTATTTCAGTGTGTTGTAAACATTTACACACATTGTAAACCAATAAATAGAAAAAAATTAAAAAATATATATCATCTGAGTATTCAGAACTTGAAGAGAATGAACAGTTTACTAAAGCCAAATAATATTATACATAAATAAATCATAATGTGAGTAACTTTTTTGACGAGTGCATATAGATAAACCTATAACAATGACTATGAACAGTACTTTGCAAAGTCACATAGTGCAAATTTACTAATCAGTGGAAATGACTCATTAATTTACTTGTATGACCCAAATGCTTAAATAATTTTGATACATAAAGGATGACCACACAAAAGCAAAAAAATGTATAGGCTGATTCATTTAGAGCTAAATCTATATGTAGGATAGAGTATTGATTTTGGGGAACAAAAAGGATTATAAATATTTACAACAAATAATTTTGATTTGCTTTGAGATTTTTTTTTGAGACAGAGTCTCGCCTTGTTGCCCAGGCTAGAGTGAGTGCCGTGGCGTCAGCCTAGCTCACAGCAACCTCAAACTCATGGGCGTAAGCAATCCTACTGCCTCAGCTTCCCGAGTAGCTGGAACTACAAGCATGCACCACCATGCCCGGCTAATTTTTTATATATATATTTTAGTTGGCCAGATAATTTCTTTCTATTTTTAGTAGAGACAGGGTCTCGATGTTGCTCAGGCTGGTCTCGAACTCCTGACCTTGAGCAATCCAGCCGCCTCGGCCTCCCAGAGTGCTGGGATTACAGGCGTGAGCCACCGTGCCCGGCCGAGATTTTTATATTTGTTGATCAGAGTAAAATAATTTTTTTACTGGTGAAAAATTGACTATAAATGGCCAAAAAGGTAGGAAGAAAACCAATACAAGCATTAAAAAAATGGCCTAAAAGAAAATTCTCCTGTTAAATAACATCATTCATTCATGGATTATTTAAAAATTTGCATATAATATATTTAAAGGGAGGTCAAAATGTTATAGTTGTTGATATTTGAGGTTACTAATACTTTTAAGGGTATATACTTACAGCCCCTATTTTATATAAGCAGATGAAAGCATTTACATTTATTATTGACTGAATTCTTAACACATTGTTAACTTTAAACAATACATTTTGAACTGTTATTAAATGCTGAGTGTTGTCATCCCAGCCATACAGTTCTTCACCAAACCTTCACAGCATCTGTGAAACTGGTTGCTTCCTTCCTGTGACACAAGTTGTCATTGGTTCTCTTCCTTGGCAAATAAGTTGCTGTTTATTTTTCCTGCCTCTAGCATCGGTCTACTTTCTCATCGGTCCTCCATACTGGGACAAGTTAGCTTTATAAAACCTTGGCCTCATCTCCATAACTCCTCCAATCAAAAAAAATTTGATACTCTATAATTACAACAAGAAAAATATTACATTCATAGTTTGGCTACAGTCTGCATTTTTAGCCTCATCTCCAATTACTCTAACCTCTCCCTCACACTGTCACCAACACAGTCACTTGCAGATCTTATCTTTAGCCATTATGGACTATTCCATTCCCCACAGGTGAATATGCTTTCACACCATCTTCCCGTTGATACTTCTCCTCCTTGACATTCCTTTTCTTCTCTACCTGGTGAAATTCTGTGCATCCTCCAAAGCAGTATTCAACTCCTGTGAAGCATTTCTTAATTTTAAGCAAAGGAAGTCAAATTAATTGCTATGTCCTTTGTGTTTACAGAATATTTAAAATCTATTTATTAGGCCGCTTATCATATTAAATTAGAATCAAGTAGGTAGACATCTAGCAAGCCTCCATATTGACCATTGATTCATTTGACAAATATATACAGATCACCAGTGTTCCAGACATAACAATGAAGAACACTATCCTTGCCTTTATGAAGCTCACAATATAGTGTTTCAGGCAGGCAAAAAAATGCATAATTATAATACTGCATGAAAACTTCCATAATAAAAATATGTGCATGATGACAGGGACACTGGCATTTAACTCAGCCTCAAAGGAGCAGAAATGTTATGGAGAAGGGGAGACACCTCCACTGAGTGTTTATGAAAAAATGTGAGTTAGTAGAAAAAATAGAAGGGTACTCTAAGTAGATGGAAATGTGGAAATGCAAAGAGGAAATGAACAAGTGACTCAGGCTGGCTAAAATGTAGGGTTGATGCTTGCAAGTAGAGAAAGGGGAAGTTAGAGAGGTTTGCCCAGTGGCTCACACCTGTAATCCTAGCACTCTGGGAGGCCGAGGCGGGAGGATCACTTGAGGTCAGGAGTTCGAGACCAGCCTGAGCAAGAACGAGACCCCGTCTCTACTAAAAATAGAAAGAAATTATCTGGCCAACTAAAAATATACATAGAAAAAAATTAGCCGGGCATGGTGGTGCATGCCTGTAGTCCCAGCTACTCGGGAGGCTGAGGCAGAAGGATTGCTTGAGCCCAGGAGTTTGAGGTTGCTGTGAGCTAGGCTGACGCCATGGCACTCTAGCCTCAGTGACAGAGCGGGACTCTGCCTCAAAAAAAAAAAAAAAAAAAAAAGGAGAGGTTTGCAAAGGCAGATATGAAGGCTTTCATGTAATGATAATCATTACCATTCCCTGAGCTAGGTGCTAAGCATAATGCAGCCATGATGTTAAATCTTTCTGACTTCATTAGGTAGTACTCATATTTTTCTTTTATGGAGGAGAAAATTGAGACTTTACTAGGTTAAAATGGCTTACACAAAGTCTGCAGGTACTGGTGGAAGAGTTGGGATTTTGAAATATTTGATTACCTATTAATGTATTCTGTGGACAAGTGAGTGACAACCTGGTAACAGTTGCTGCATTGATTAGGTCAGGAAAGTAAGATGGAACATTAGCACTTTGTCTCTGGTCTGTGTTTCCTCTTCTGTCCATTTCTTTACATGGGTATTTTAAGTATGTTTGCATCTTGATTGAAAAATATATAACTGGAAACGTTACAGTTTCATGAAAGTTAATGTTGTATGAAAAGAAAGGCTTGTCATGGTAATACTGTAGTATTAAATTAAACATTCCTTTAAAATTTCCCTTTTACTCAATGGTAATTAGGTCAAAACATGAAAAACCTTTGTATTAAATGGAATTGACATTTGTTTGTTATTTTTGCTGCAGATTTTTCCCTTGTTTTATTGATAAAAGGAGGGGCCCTCTCTGGAACAGATACCTACCAGTCTTTGGTCAATAAAACCTTTGGATTTCCAGGGTATCTCCTCCTCTCAGTTCTTCAGTTTTTGTATCCTTTTATAGGTAAGATAATTGCGAAGATGAATATTGCAATTATTTGCAGAAATATGTAGTTATTTATGAATAAAATAGTTTTAGTAGTTATTAAATATCCATGAAATAATATAAGCAGTTGAAATATTTTCCAGATTAAATGTTTATTTCTTTAACCGTTTTCTTCCTTATTTTGTGATGCTTTTGATTTATTTTCTGAGTATTTCTTTGAAATAAAATGAGGGTTATGTTCATTGAGTTAATGTTTGGGTTTTCCTTATCTGGTAAAAAATAGAATGATCTGGGATTAAAAGTGGATGAGAGAAATAACAGATTTCTTCTAAGGCTTAATACATATATTTTTTTTAACCTAAGGATTTGTGGAAGCCATGTACTAGGTCAATATGCTATTTAAAGTTTTTACCATAATGGTGAAAATGGCACTGGGCACTTAATTTTCTTTTCTTTCCTTTCTTTCTTTTTTATTCTTTTGAGACAGGGTCTTACTGTCTCCCCCAGGTTGGAGAGACAGCAGTGGGCTGATCATGGCTCACTGCAGCCTTGCACTCCTAGGCTCACAGCCTGCCTCAGCCTCCTTAATAGCTAGGACCACAGGAGTGCATGCCACCTGTCCAGCTCATTTTTCTATTTTTTTGTAGAGACAGGGTCTTACTATGTCACCCAGGCTGGTCTGGAACTCCTGGCCTAAAGGGATCCTCCTGCCTTGGTTTCCCAAAATGTTGAGATTACAGGAATGAGCCACTGCACCTGGCCACCTAGCAATTCTTAAATAAATAAAATGTTACTATTCACCAATGGCCAAATTGACTTCATTTTTTAAGTCAGTACTACAGAAGCTATTGTTCAAACCACTAATTCCATGTCTCCACAAAAAGCTAAGAATGTTATTTCCCAAAAAAGTCTTACTTTTCCAATTAAGGGGACATTTTGGTAACTTCAAAATTTTCTATTATTATTCCTCACTTTAAGTAGTACATGTGTTTCTAAAAAAGTGTTTGGAAACTGAATTTTAACAACAAAATAAATTGCATTTTATATGACTATCAAAACTCACTATTTAAGGTGTTCTGGGATGAATCAATTTGTAAAGTGAAGACCTTGTTGTAATACAAGTTGATACTCTGCTGTAAATCTGTTGCCTAGTTATTAAGGCTGTGCAAATTGGTCATCATACTGTATATTTGAAAGTAGTAGGATTATGCACATATTTTGAAGGTAATAATGGATCACTTTTAAAATATTCAGGATAAAATATGTGATGGCTTGTTAATGACTGTATTATTTTAATTATGTTTTTAGCCATGATAAGTTATAACATAATAGCTGGAGATACTTTGAGCAAAGTTTTTCAAAGAATCCCAAGCGGTAAGTCAAAAAATTTTTTGAGGATTTAAATATATTTATTTTATATAGTTATTTATAGGTAATGTGGCTCATAATAATTTATATATAAAATGTTTGAAAGTGGAGGAGTTGAATTACTTCAGATATCTCACAGTTCCCATGATCCATTGTGATCTTGAAGTTTTTATTTACTTTTATAAATAATTTAGTTCTTATTCAGCTGTTTCAAAAAATATTACTATTTATATACTTAGAATACTTTATATTTTAAATGTCTTATGCATTATATAACCAGCTCTCTGTAGTAACATAGTTTCATGTACTATGTATACTACACTTCTTAAGCAAGCTGTTTTCCACATTATTTGTATTAAGGTATAATTCCATACAGTAAAATTAACCTTTTTAAATGTATATTCTGTGAGTTTTGACAAATGCATATAGTCATGTAACCACAGCCACAATCAGAATACAGAACAATTCCATCACTCCCCCCAATTTTCCCCATTTCCCTTTACAGTCAAACCTTCCCTTATCTTCAGCTTCCGGAAACCACGGATCAGATTCCCCCCCCATAGTTTTGGTTTTTCCAGAATTCCAGGTAAATGTCGTCATACATGTAGCTTTTTCAATTCTGGCTTCTTTTACTTTGAAAGGTGCATTTGGGATTCATCTATGTCTTTAGGTATATCAGTAGTTTGCTCTTTTTCTAAAAATAAAAATATTTTTGAGAGGCATTCCATTTTATGGATATACAATAGTACATCTGTCACCCAGCTGAGGGACATTTGTGTTGTTTCCAATTTGGGGTGATTACAAAAAAGCTACTATGGACAGTCTCAAGCAGACCTTTACAACATGTGCCACAACCCGACTCCTTGTTCAACTTTTCACCATGTCGTGCTTATTAGAATAATTCAGAGATCGTGAATCTTTTTTCTCTGAAGAGCTTTTTATCCAAGCTACGTGATTCCCATTTCATTGAGACCTAACTCTATAGTTGTTACTATAGTTGATGAGAAAAACACCTTTCCCCTTAGTGCTTGAATCACTCATTCTAGAGGCATACAAAACAAAATGAAACAAAACCTAGGACTGGAAATTGCAACTATTCCTCTCACAGGGTTTAGTGGAAGCTGAGATCCAGGAGACTTGCCTATCAAATCACAGACCCACTATTAGTAGCTGTGTGACCTTGAAGAGGTTAGTTGCCCTCTCTGAGTCCCAGTCTCCTCATCTCTAAATTAGGAATTAGAATATCACCTGCCTCACAGAATTGTTGTATGAAACAGAAGAGATGATACAGACAGTGCCTACCACATAGCAGGCTTACCCAATACTATTAGCTGTTGTTATTGTTACCTTGAGCTGTCTGTAGTTTCTGTCCTGCTCCCAACTTCCAAATCATGATTGCACAAACTGAGATCATGTGAGTGAATAGAATGCTAAGGGAAAATGGACAGAATATAATACTATAATATAATATGATCTACATTATGTAAATTCTCTATTTGCTTATATAAGGAAAAATAATAAATAAACATATTCACATATAAACTGTGATTATCTTTTTTTTTTGAGACAGAGTCTTGCTCTGTCACCCCGATTAGAGTGCAGTGGCATCATCATAGCTCATTGCAACCTCAAATTCCTGGGCTCAAGTGATCCTCCTGCCTCAGCCTCCCGAGTAGCTGGGACTACAGGCACACACTCCCATGCCTGGCTAATTTTTTCTATATATTTTTAGTTGTCCAGCTAATTTCTTTCTATTTTTAGTAAAAACGGGGTCTTGCTCTTGCTAGGGCTGTTCTTTAACTCCTGAGGTAAAGCAATCCTCCTGCCTCAGCCTCCCAGAGTTCTGGGATTATAGGCATGAGCCGCTGAGTATGGCCCCATGATTAGCTTTTAATTACGGGATCCATGGGAATGTTGCTTCCTTTGTTATTTTCCAAGGTTTTTCAAAGGAGGATTATTAATTTAAAAAATTTTTATCACTTTATTTTCTTATTTGAGAAGTAATACATACTTATTGGGAAAAATTAGAAAACACAGACAAGCAAAATGGAGAAAATAGAAAATACTAATAATCTCTTCCATTTGGGAAAACCAGGCAGGGACAATCCTTCCAACAGTCTTCCTTCCTTTTTCTGTCCTTTCCTTTTTAAGGTTTACTTTCAGAGTTTCAACAATACATGTAATTTCAGATATTCATATCCAAAACACATCTTGTTCTATAATGTGCTTCCTTCTCTTAAGTGATATTTTAAGGCCATAGTCTCATATCAAAACATAAATATGTATCATATATGCTTTAATGGAAATTCACTGTTCTGTGCAGTATCTACTATACAGTTGGAAAGACCATAATCAACTTTCCTTGGAAGAAACATTTTAATTATTTAATTTTTATTGATTTTAATTATACAAACAATATATGAATCTATACTCTTTTTTTTTTTTTTTTTTTTGAGACAGAGTCTCACTCTGTTGCCTGTGCTAGAGTGCCGTGGCATCAGCCTAACTCACAGCAACCTCAAACTCCTGGGCTTAAGCGATCCTACTGCCTCAGCCTCCCGAGTAGCTGGGACTACAGGCATGCGCCACCATGCCCAGCTAATTTTTTTTAATATATATTTTTAGTTGTGTGGTTAATTTCTTTCTATTTTTTAGTAGAGATGGGGGTGTCTCTCTAACTCCTGACCTCGAGTGATCCTCCCACCTCGGCCTCCCAGAGTGCTAGGATTACAGGCGTGAGCCACCGCGCCCAGCCTGAATCTATACTCTTTATAAAAATAAAATATTATAGATGAAGCTAAAGGTTCCCTTGAAACCTCTTTCCTGGTTATTGATTTTATAATCATCAAGAAATACTTTTAGGTCAGGTGCGGTAGCTCACGCCTGTAATCCTAGCACTCTGGGAGGCCGAAGTGGGCAAATTGTTTGAGCTCAGGGCAAATTGTTTGAGCTCAGGAGTTCGAGACCAGCCTGAGCAAGAGCAAGACTTTGTCTCTACTAAAAATAGAAAGAAATTATATGGACAGCTAAAAATATGCATAGAAAAATTAGCCGGGCACGGTGGTGCATGCCTATAGTCCCAGCTACTCGGGAGGCTGAGGCAGAAGGATTGCTTAAGCCCAGGAGTCTGAGGTTGCTGTGAGCTAGGCTGACGCCATGGCACTCTAACCAGGGTGACAGAGTGAGACTCTGTCTCAAAAGAAACAGAAATACTTTTAAAAAGGTAGGTCTTATATTAATAGCAAGAAACACATGTCCTTATCAGCATCTGTTATTGCCTGTCTTTTAGGTAAAAAAGCCTTTTTAACTGAGGTGAGATGATATCTTACTGTAGTTTTAATTTGTATTTCTCTGATGATCAGTGCTGTTGAACATTTTTTCATATACCTGTTGGCCATTTATATGTCCCTTCTTTTGAGAAATGTCTATCCCTATCCTTTGCCCATTTTTCAATCAGATTATTTGATTTTTTTTTCCTATTGAGTTGTTGGAGCTCCTGATATATTCTAGCTATTAATCCCTTGTCAGGTGGGTAATTTGCAAATATTTTCTCTCATTCTGTGGGTTGTCTCTTCTCTTCCTTGGTTGTTTCCTTTGCTGTGCAGAAGGAAGCTTTTTACCAGCCTGAGCAAGAGTGAGACCCTGTCTCTACTATAAATACAAAGAAATTATATGGACAACTAAAAATATAGAAAAATACAGAAAAAATTAGCTGGGCATGGTGGCGCATGCCTGTAGTCCCAGCTACTCGGGAGGCTGAGGCAGGAGGATTACTTGAGCCCAGGAGTTTGAGGTTGCTGTGAGCTAGGCTGACCCCACAGCACTGTAGCACAGGCAACAGAGTGAGACTTTGTCTCAAAAAAAAAAAAAAAAAAAAGAAGCTTTTTAGCTTGATGTGATCCCATTTGTCCAATTTTGCTTTGCTTACCTATGCTTTGGGGGTTTTAATCAAGAAATCATTGCCCAGACTAGTGTCCTGAAGAGTTTCTCCAATGTTTTCTTTTAGTAGTTTCATAGTTTCAGGTCTCAGATTGACATCTTTAATCTATTTTGATTTGATTTTTGTATATGGTGAGAAATAAGAGTCTAGTTTCATTCTTCTGCATATGGATATCCAGTTTTCCGAGCATCATTTATTGAAGAGACTGTCCTTTCCCCACTGTATGTTCTCGACACCTTTGTAGAAGATAAGTTCACTAGAGATATGTGGATTTATTTTTGGATTCTCTATTCTGTATCATTGGTCTGGGTGTCTGTTTTTATGGCAGCACCATGTTGTTTTGGTTACTACAGCTCTGTAGTGCAATTTGAGGTTAAGCAATGTGATTTGTAGCTATTGAAAATGGGATTACTTTCTTATTGATGTTGGCATATAAAAATGCTACTAATTTTTGTATGTTGATTTTGTATCCTGCAATTTTACTGAATTTATTTTATCAGTTTTAATAGTTTTTTTGTAGCATAGCTTTTAAAATACATAAATCCTTGTGTTTCATCTTATGCTTAAAACTTGTTTCTATTTGATTATATATATATGTATATGTATGTGTATATATATGTATATACATACATTTATATGAAATTTATTTTAAGAATAGAAATAAAAATAAAAGTATTTTTTCTATTTGTATTTGCTCATTATGATAGCCAAGAATCTGCAGTGTATACCAGTTGCAGCAGCTCCCCTATGACTTCTGCCCTATCTAAAAGTTTCTTCTACCATTTACTTCTTTCTTGAAAAAAGTATTAGAAATATATTAAATATTTTTATCTAAACCTTGAGTTTTGAAATTTTGTTCAGATATTACTGCTCAAGTCTACTGATATACAGAAGTTACAAAAACAACCTTAGAAAATGTACTGTCCTCATGTAGAAAGTAAGCTATATGGGTTTTGCCATCATAAGGTTTTGTACAGGAAATAACATAATGTTTTTTATGTTTGAAAAAGATTTCTGTAGTTTGTGGGTTAAGAGTATACTCTAAGGGGACAAAGAAGGCAGAAGCATGGGAACTGATTAGGAGGCTATTAAAATAATTTTAATGTAAAATATTATAACATCATTTGAAAAATAGGTTAAACCTTAAGTTATTTTGTATTTACATTTTTGTGACTTATTTCTATTTTTACATAGTTTTATAGAGTTTGTTAACCCAAATCATTATTGTTGAGGTAGTATTTATGTTTAAGTAATTTTTATAATTAAATTCTTGGCTATTTAGTTGTGCCACTAATGTGTTACTTATACCTATATATGTTTAATAATGTTTATTGTGTTCTAGTTGATCCTGAAAACTTGTTTGTTGGTCGCCACTTCATAATTATGATTTCCACGATTACCTTTACTCTGCCTTTATCCTTGTACCGAGATATAGCAAAACTTGGAAAGGTAATTTTTACATTTTAAATAAGCACAGAAATGCACCTGGTAACCTGCATTGTTATATTTGGCAAAGCTCTTAGTTACAGTACTCATCTTTAGTTTCTTTTAATTTACTTACGATTATGCTAGAGTAAACTGTGGTTGAATCATTAGCTTGTTTTTAGGAACTGGTGGTTAAATATTTGATGAGTGTGAACTAAATATGTTCTTTATTTTTCTTTTCTAAAGTAGATAACCTAACTGATGTCATCACATTTTTAAAAAATTTTTTTTATTTCAGAATTTTATGGAGATACACACATTTTAGTTACATAATTTGCTTTTGTACAGTTTGAGTCGAAGTTGTAAGTGTGCCCTTCAGCCAATTAGTGCAGACAGCACACTTCAAATTTAGAAAATATGAATATACTTAAAGCAAGTCTCATGTATTGGAAAAGTGTTCAATTTTTTTGCAGGTAGTTTAAACAATTTAAAATTAAACTAAGAAGTAAGGCTGAATCTCTTCAATGGCTTAACATATTTTTATTTGTAAATTACAATGTCTATTTGCCTGTTTTTCATTCACTGAATTTAAATATCAATGTGTTGATTGATCAATTTTTGAGAATTTGGCCCATATTTATGATTCTTATTACTAAAGAGAAATACTGAACTCTTTCTAAAGAAAGCACCCAAGTAATTATTCAACTCACTACATAAGCTCATTTGCACTCTCTCAAGAAATGTTTGTATTTTTCCCAAAATATTTTGGTGCTATGTCTACATGATGCCAAGCATTCTGACAAAAAAAATTTTTTTAAGAAGAGTTATTCATATAATATTTTTATATTCTATCTTGAAAACTCCAACAGTTGACTGAATTTTACTTTTCACTGTGATGTTTGATGTTATGCATTCAGTTATGAAGTCCCTCCTTCCAGGTAGAGCTGAATGTGGAGACAATATTTCAAAGTATTCTGACCACCACATCCTCTGTCCCTAATAGTCACCCAGAAATAAACAAAACTATATTAAAAGGTGCTTTTTGTGAGTTATCTAAGATGATCAGACTATTTTTCATTTCACATGTTCAATGTAGACGTTAATGTTATCTTCTGAGTGCAGACAGCAAGGCATTCATGAAAAGAAAGGTACTAATAAATACTCTATCATCTTAGTAATACTTGAACATTTTTTTCCCTAGAAGTCCCTTTAAAGTGTCATATTGAAATATCTAAATAAATATCCCAATGAGCAAAGCAGAGTAGTTAGGAGCCCTGTTACAGTCAGACTTCTTGCATTTGAGTTCCCTTTCTGCCACTTTCTAGCTATGTGACCTTGGACATGTTAATTAATCTCTGTTTCTCAAATCAGCAGATTCATAGTAGAAACACCGTTCTAATTAAAAATGAATAACTTAGAAAACAAGATTAATGAGAATCACATGAAACGAGAGCAATTTTATATTTACTTTTTTCTTATCAAAGAAAAAAAAATCCAAAATGTGCTTAGTCATTAAAAAAATTAAGACTAGAAACATAGATGTAACATAATGAGTACACGGAACACATGCACATGCAGACCAGGCTATATTTTAACCCATTGAGACAATGACAGAACAGAGAGAAAAAAGCAAAACAGACCTAGAGACATAGACCAAAAGGCAAAAGCACATAGGAAAAATAGACTAACAGAGCTAGAGAGCAGACAGCAAAAAGCAGACACACCTCCCTAAAAAAAATATCGGGAGAGGGGAATGTATGTGTGTTGTGTTGGAAGGGAGAAAGTAAGATAAAGACAAGTATTCCACGGACCCACTCAGTAAAAAGTAAAAAAGAAAAAAAAAAAAGACAAGCAGAAGAAGTAATTATAGACAGGGGGGGAAAAAAGCACAAGTCAACACTAACATAGGGCCTGAAGAATAAAGAAAGTATAATTTCATTTTCACTTTCATAATGTAAAGTCACCAGTATTGTATAGTATGCAGGAAGCCACTAAAAATGTTTAAAACCATGTTGTAAGATTTTAACAGCAGTCATATGTGGTACTTGCTCAGCTATTTGGGGTGGGGTGGGGAGAGAACCAAGACTATGATCTGAAAGAAGTCACGTGACCGAGATTATCAACACCAATCTAGTGAATAAACTAGTAAAGAATTGGATAGAAAAACCTACTCATTAAGTTTACCAAAGTAAAAAAAAGACAAAGACCTAATATTTTAAATGAAATAATCACTATCCTAAACTGACAATATCTTTACGTTTTCTCTTGCAGATCTCCCTCATTTCTACAGTTTTGACAGCTCTGATTCTTGGAATTGTAATAACAAGGATGGTTTCATTGGGTCCATACATGTAAGTTTTGTTGTTATATTTGTCTTTGATTTATAGCCTTCATATACATATTTATATATGACATACTATTAATGCAGGAATATAAAGTAGTATAAACGTCATTTATCTTTAGTATTTGACAAATAAGAGAAAATGCAGGTAAGTAAACATGCATTTTTCAGTAGGACACTGCAAGGCTGATGAGATTAAACAGTTTTATTTATTTTAATGGGCAATCCAAGTAGAATCAAAAAGGGATTTTGAATAGTGGGAAAAAGGAAGAAGTTTTACCAGTCTATACTGAAATGGGAAGAATGAAGGACATGGTGTGTGTTTTTAATCTAATTGAACTAAATATAGCTGCTTTGAAAACCACACTTTATTCTCATCTGAGATTATATTCTTTAATTATTTTGTGTTAAAAAGCTCTGCCATTTGTGAACTAATGGTGATAACTGATAGTGGTATTTATTTGTTTTTAATATTTGGCCAAGGCCGGGTGTGGTGGCTCACGCCTGTAATCCTAGCACTCTGCGAGGCTGAGGTGGGAGGATCGCTCGAGGTCAGGAGTTCAAGACCAGCCTGAGCAAGAGCAAGACCCCGTCTCTACTAAAAATAGAAAGAAATTATATGGACAGCTAAAAATATATATAGAAAAAATTAGCTGGGCATGGTGGCACATGCCTGTAGTCTCAGCTACTCGGGAGGCTGAGGCAGGAGGATCGCTTAAGCCCAGGAGTTTGAGGTTGCTGTGAGCTAGGCTGACGCCATGGCACTCTAGCCCGGGCAACAGAGTGAGACTCTGTCTCAAAAAAATATATATATTATTTGGCCAAATAAAATGTTGACAAATGGTACTGGTTCCTTCTATTTAAAAAGTGTTACTCATCCATGAAATTCAAAACTGTGTATACTGTTAATCTAAACTACACAGTTTTATGCTTTCCACAATGTACAATAAATACTTATTTATTGAATAAATAAGTAAAACATCAGAGAGTTTCCATGATACCTTAAATATTTTCTCTATGTTAAACAAGACTAAAGTTAATTTAAGACATAATGTCTAGCACAATGGAAGGAATACTGGGTCTTCAATGAATGGTATCTGTGAGTAAGAGCAAAAAGGAAACCTGGTGAAGAGCTCTAATTGATAATGTAGTTCCCAATGTAATTTATGTTTTCCTATTGATTAATTGTCCCTCTGCAAAATTCCTTCATTTTCAACTGTACTTGCTTCTGATAGGCTTCTCAGTTTGTCAGGAAAATACCGAAAGAAAAAACGCTTCCAGTTTTTTGGAAGAAAGTACAAAATATCTAGTCTAACTGTACTTGATACAGCCTTTTCTTTGAAAAAATAACTCCCCCCTCCTTTTTTTTTGAGACAGGGTCTCGCTTTGTCACTTGGGCTAGAATGCAGGGGCATCATCACAGCTCACTGCAACTTGAAGCTCCTGGGCTCAAGCCATCCTCCTGCCTCAAGCTTCCAAGTAGCTGGGATTACAGGTGCACACCACCACACCCAGCTAATTTTTTTCTATTTTTTGTAGAGATGGGATCTCACTCTTGCTCAGGCTGGTCTGGAACTCCTGGCCTCAAAGAATCCTATCACCTCGGACTCCCAAGGTGCTAGGATTAGAGGCATGAGCCACTGCACCCGGCCAAACCCCCCTTTTTTTTTTAAAGGATTTAAATGAGAGAAAGCATAAGTATGTGTAATGTTTATGTTAATGTTTCTCTTCAAATAACTTAATCCTTACTCATAGTTGTATTGGTTAGCTCAGGCTGCCATAAGAAAACACCATAAACTGAGTGGCTAAACAACAGAAATTTATTTTCTCGTAGTTCTGGAGGGTGGAAGTCAGGGACCATGGTGCCACCATGGTCAGGCTTTGGTGAGAGCATTACCCTGGCTAGTAGAGGGTAGTCTTTCTGCTGTGTCCTCACACTGCAGAAAGACAGCAAGATCTCTGCTATCTCTTCTTATAAGGTTGCTAATCCCAATATGAGGGGCCCACCCTCATCTAACCCTAAGGCTTCATCTCCAAATACTGTCACATTAAGAGTTAGGGCTTCAGGCTGGGAGTGGTGGCTCATGCCTGTAATCCTAGCACTCTGAGAGGCCAAGGGAGGAGGATCGCTTGAGGTCAGGAGTTGGAGACCAGCATGAACAAGAGTGAGACCCCATCTCTATTAAAATAGAAAAAATTAGCCAGCCATGATGACTCATGCCTGTAGTCCCAGATACTTGGGAGGCTGAGACAGGAGGATCGCTTGAGCCCAGGAGTTTGAGGTTGCTGTGAGCTAGGCTGACATCACTACACTCTAGCATGGGCAACAGAGCGAGAGACTCCATCTCAACGAAAAAAAAAAAAAAAGAGTTAGGGCTCCAAGCCATGAATTTGGAGGGGACACAATTTAATCTATAGCATTAGTGGTTTTGAAATGTACCTGGTTCACTTCAATATGGCCGTTTATTCTTTCATTTAGTAAACACTTATTGAGTGCTTATTGTTTTCAGCTATTGTGCTGTGCTCTGAGAGAAAAAGAGCAGAGAAAGGCATAAAGTAGCACCTGCTGCGAGTTGCTCACATTCAAGTGTAGAGAAGGGTCTTATTTTAAAACAAAAAAAGAAGACAAGAAATGACAACATAATGTGACAAGTGCAAAATAGAAGCATGTAAGGGGCAGAGGCAGTACCAAAGAAGAGCGTGCTTAATGGTCTGTCCTGATCAGTGAGGGCTTCCTGGAGGAAGAAAAATATGATCTGAGTATTTCAAAGGATGAATTGGAATTTTTCCAGATAAGAAGGTAAAATGTGGTATCTTTATACCATGGAGTATTACTCAGCTATAAGAAATAACGATGATACGACATCTCTTTGGTTCTCCTGGGGAGAGTTGGAACCCATTCTATTAAGTGAAGTATCCCAAGAATGGAAAAATAAGCACCACATGTGCTCACCAGAAAATTGGTTTCCCTGATCAACACCTGGGTGCACATTTGGGAATGATACCAATTGGGTGTCGGACAGAGGTGGGAGGAGGG
>CM052439.1:54069619-54143840 GCA_028533085.1 Varecia variegata
CAGCTATGGTTTTCAAAAGCTGAATTCACAGAAACAAAAAGCTACTGAGTGTATTGAACAGAATACAATAAATAACAATTTTGACTAAAATTTTTAATTGTGTAAGACTGAACTATTTTAATTGAAACTTTTTATTATGAAAAATGATTCTAGACAACAAACCATTAGGTTATAATAAAAGGTCTTATAGATATGGTAAATATAGCATTATGAGGCAATATTGAGAAAAAAAAAAGTAGCTAAAGTAGGAGGTAAATAAATAAATCCTTAGTTGCACCATGAGAGAATAGTGTAAAGCAATGATTTTCAACACTGGCTTCACATTAAAATTGTCTGAGTAGCTTTAAAAAATATTGATGCCAGGGCCCCACCTGCAGAGATTCTGACCAAGTTGGTCTAGGGCCAGGCAATTGGATTCATTATTTAACAGTGGGTGAGGCCGGGCGTGGTGGCTCACGCCTGTAATCCTAGCACTCTGGGAAGCCGAGGCGGGTGGATCACTCAAGGTCAGGAGTTCGAGACCAGCCTGAGCAAGAGCGAGACCCCCAACTCTACTAAAAATAGAAAGAAATGATCTGGCCAACTAAAAATATATATAGAAAAAATTAGCCGGGCATGGTGGCGCATCCCTGTAGTCCCAGCTACTCGGGAGGCTGAGGCAGGAGGATGGCTTGAGCCCAGGAGTTTGAGGTTGCTGTGAGCTAGGCTGACGCCATGGCACTCACTCTAGCCCGGGCAACAAAAAAAGAATTTAAAAAAAAAAAAACAGTGGGTGAGTCCATGAACGAGGATCTAGAGTCTCTTGGTTCAAAGAGATTAAACTCACAAGTACACATTTTTAATGCATTTTAGACACTTTGTTTCTAAAATTAAGCCAGAGATTTTGTGTTATTTTAGTTACAGTTATGTGATCATTTTTCATGATTCATTCTCCACTTATTTTTTCAGTATTTTTTTATATACAAAATGTCATATGAGATACTATCATGACTACAAAGAGAAATAAAATGTCTCTGGTCTCAAGGGGCTCACAGTGTCGTGAAGAAGATAAAGCCATACAGATGACTATCACATAAGCATTGTACCCTGATACAGAGGAAAGAGGAAGGGGAGTCCACTTTCCACTTCCTGGTGGGACTCAATGAACTGGTTTTATGGCCAAAAAGCTATTTATTTCTGTTGTAAACAAAATGTGGCCTGTGTCTGTCTGACCTTCCTCTGGTAGGGATACAATATTTTATCTGAGCCTTTGAAATTTTTCTAATAACAGGGATTATTTACATAACTCTTTCAATATTTACATGTTAATGAAGTATGTTTTTTAATACTGGTGCACCTTTTATTTCTGTTTGAATACTATTGCAAACAGCTGCTGTTTGTCCTGATTTACAATCAGGCTAATCACTGAAAATATGACAGCCACATAGGCTTATAATCCATAAAACATGAGAGATTCAATATTCCATGTGTGGTTTTTTTCACTTTTGGTTCAGATGAATGATCAGAAAAGCTGCAGTTTTTTCATGGGACTTTTAAAATGGAATTTGAAAAAGGTTTTTTAAAACCACTATCAGAAAAGGGGAAGGTCTGTAATGGCTACTGGTATTGACCTTGTTACTATGGAAACACCTTTTTAGTGGTTATGTTTTAAAAATAAAACACAATTCAATTTCCTTTTCCATAACTCATAGGGCCATAAATTCTGCTTTCTGATATGATTTCAAATATCTCACGGTCCAATGACTTTCACTGCTTTTTGGAAATTATGTTCAGTTTTATTGTATTTTCTAACCTTTTGCTTTCTAAAAACTAGGTGGCAAGGGAATTTAATTGCTTTCCAGAAAGTGTGCTAGTATAAAAATGCAGTAACACAGTTCTCCCTTTTATTTCATTTTTTTCTAACTGGAATCGGAGGCATTATAGCTGTGAAAACCTTCATTCAATGTCTCATTAATATTCAATTCTTTACATTCAGAATGGAAATGATAATATGCAGTCCAAATTTACAACTATTTTCCCTGCATATGACATCTCTTTTACAGCATCTTAATCAATAGTGTGGTATTCTAAACATAATTACAGAAAGTGTATCTACATTTTCAACAGGCATTTATGCATATAAAAAGTCTTCCCCAAGGATCTCAATACACATTAGTTTTCTTAACCCTCATTCAGTCTAACCTTGAAATTTTACAATTTAATGCTACACATAAAGAAGAACTATGGGGGATTAGAGAAAGGACTGCAAAAAAACGGGTAAAGACAGAGGAAGAGTAATATTTGAGGAAGGGAATGATTAGTTCTGACAAATATTAGCCACTGAATTTTTGGATGATATATAAATTTTTGTCCTTTTTGTTGCAAATGACAACCACCACAGAACTTTAACTGGTTAAAGTAAAAGAAAATTTATTAACTGTAAAGTTCAAGGTTAGCTCTATTATTAGATATGGTTGGATTTAGGAGTTCAATTAATGAAACCAGACATAGTTTCTCTTTTTGCATCTCTTGGCTCTGCTTCTTGTTTTGGCTCTAGTTTCTGGAAGGCTTTCTCCTTGACTGTGACAAGATGGCATCCACAGTCTCAACCTAAATGGATTCAAATCTAAATCCTTAAAAAGATAAAGAGCCTTCTCTTTTATGGTACCTCTAACCTCACTCCCAGAATGAGTTCTGATTGGCTCTAATATGGATCCATGCCCAGACCCTATCATCATGGCCTGTGTTGAGTTGCTCATCTTTTTTTTTTTTTTAAGACAGAGTATCTAGCCAGAGATCCCTGGCTAGAGTTCAGTGGCATCATCATCATAGTTCACAGCAACCTCAAAATCCTGGTCTCAAGCCATCCTCCTGCCTCAGCCTCCTGAGTAGCTGGGACTACAGGCCTACACCATCACCCTTAGCTAATTTTTCTATTTTTAGTAGAGATGGGGGTCTCACTCTCGCTCAAGCTGCTTTTGAACTCCTTGCCTCAAGCAATTCTTCCACTTCGGCCTTCTAAAGTGCTAGGATTATAGGCATGAGCCACTGTGCCCAGCCTGAGTTGTTCATCTTTAGGTTACATGCCCACACTTGGAGCTTAGGGCAGGGTCAACTCAATGAAAGCACATGGACTCACAGTGGGGAAAGGGTTGATCCCAAAGGAAATCAAGGCAATGATGCCAGGAGCAGGAGGAGTGGCCAGTGCATGATGCAAAGTACAGATAAAGGTGCTAATCCCATCTGCCCCCATGGCCTGATCACCTCCTGAAGGCCCCACCTCTGAATACCGTTGCACTGGGGATTAAGTCTCAGCTTAAATTTTAGAGGGAACACAAACATTCAAACCATAGCACCCACTGAGCCCCACTACCCCATCACTGCAAGCTATATACCTTCTGTGTTTAGGAAGTAACCAGAGTTTTGGTGTTTCTCAGCTGAAAGTTTTGCTAGCATGTAAAAGGAAATGAGCCTAGAGAGTTCGGCAGAGACCAAGATGAAAGGAAAACTTTATGTGCAATGGTAAGAGACGTGGATTTGTTCTTTAGTTGATGGGGCATTGAAAGTTCTTAAGTAGGAGAGTGTCCAGATCAAGTCTGTCTCCTTGATCTTGATCAAGTCCAGATCAAGTCTGGACTCCTCTTGCAGCAGAGGCGAAGACAGATGGGAATATAAAGACCTGGAAGGAGGCTGTCAATATCAAGCATCCAGGCAAAAGGCAACTGGAATGGTATAAGGGCAAGACTGTAGAAACGAAAAGGAGGGAAAATTCAAGTAAATTGAAGCTGGTAAAATCAGTGGGACTTAGTGACTGATTGAATGAGGGGACCATGGGAGCACAGGTTACCTAGGGTGATGCCAAGGTTTCCAGCTTGGACAACTAGATGGGTAGATGGTCCAGAACTCACTGCCAACAGGGAGAAAATGGAGCGTGTTCAGTCATTTAGCATTTATTAAATGTCTACTGGGTCAGTCCCTCTTCTGAGGCTGTGAAGACTAATATAGCACACTCCCGTTTTGAAGGTGTCTTACAGCTTATTGAGGGTGGGGACTCACAAATAAACACATAAAATATTACTCGATGGACTTTAATAGAATTATGAGTAGGGTGCTATGGAGACCTAAAGGGCCCTACTTTCTTTTAAGTTATATTTACCAGGATTAGGAGAGGAAGTTGATCTGGGAAAAATACAGGAAGTTTTTATTAATAGTATTTTGGTATCTTGATTTTGTGTAACCCTTGGAGGTCAGGGGAGAAGGAGTAGAAGTCACTCATAGTTTTGGAAACGCAAGTCTAGAGTTTAGGGAGAGTCTGGTGTGGACAAGACTATACAGGGGCCGGGCGAGGTGGTCTCCCGCCTCGGCCTGTAATCCTAGCACTCTGGGAGGCCGAGGTGGGAGGATCGCTCTAGGTCAGGAGTTCGAGACCAGCCTGAGCAAGAGCGAGACCCCCGTCTCTACTAAAAATAGAAAGAAATTATATGGACAGCTAAAAATATATATAGAAAAAATTAGTCGGGCATGGTGGCACATGCCTGTAGTCCCAGCTACTGGGGAGGCTGAGGCAGGAGGCTTGCTTGAGCCCAAGAGTTTGAGGTTGCTGTGAGCCAGGATGACACCACAGCACTCACTCTAGCCTGGGCAACAGAGTGAGACTCTGTCTCAAAAAAAAAAAAAAGACTATACAGGGACAGTGTATAAGGTGAAGAATGGTGCAACTCAAGTGGAACCCCAGCTGAAAATAGTATCTGGAGCTTACATCTGAAATTATATTTATTTTTAATATGAACTCACATGATATTATATTAAAAAAGTGAATGCTTCCCCCTCTCACCCATACTCTGCCCTTTCAATCCAAACCCACAGAGTTAAACACAGTTAATACCAAGAGTTAAACAAAGTTAACACCAATTTTTAAAGAGTTAACAGAGGAATTGGAGACAATAGTGAAAAAAATGACGGTAGGAGAAAGATTAAGAAGCAAAAGAGGTTGATGTCCCAGATGCCAAAAAGGACGTATTTGTGATGTTTGCCAAGCTATGCTAGCTTTTTATATGATTCATATAAAAAAATCAAAATTATATTTTGACAAAATTATGTTTTGACAATCAGCATATGTAAATTTGAACTAGAAATCAGCTTTTTAAAAAATTTGCGTTTTAAAAAAAATGGATCGATTTTGATATTTAGAGTGATTTCTGAGAATAATTTCCCTGAGCAGCTTTATATGTTCATGTAAACCACAGTTGTCTATAGAATAGAATCAGAATGCAAGTGAGCTGGGAGCAAGGAAGTGGCAGAGAGCTATCAGCTGATGCTGGAGCTAGGGGAAGTGGTCAAATCTGCCCATCGTTAGTAGCTTGTGGTGTGACAGGAAACATGAATTATTTGTTTTGTGCCATCCAGAGCACTTATCTCCCAGATGTGTATGGCAAAAGAGGTTAATTCATAAGGCTTGTACAATAAACATGCAGGCTCTACCAGGATTGTATATTGGAAAGTGCCTCTGTTTAGCCAGAAGATTTTGGGCAGGTACCATAGACGGGAGTGATGTTGTTTGATCCTCTGATTCAGAGATCTAACGTTCTGAGGATCAAAAGCAACCACCCTAAAGCTCATTTGCATCGGTCTGTGAAGACTGAAGTCATATTTGATAGGACTTGCTTTCTACGCCTTTGCCTTACTGCTACTCAGCTGTTATTTGTTAACTACCTGGATCCAAGTATTAAAACTGAGGCTAGGCCGGGCGCGGTGGCTCACGCCTGTAATCCTAGCACTCTGGGAGGCCGAGGTGGGTGGATCACTCAAGGTCAGGAGTTCGAGACCAGCCTGAGCAAGAGTGAGACCCCCCCCACCCCCCCATCCCCCGGTCTCTACTAAAAATAGAAAGAAATTATCTGGCCAACTAAAAATACATAGAAAAAATTACCCGGGCATGGTGATGAGCGCCTCTAGTCCCAGCTACCTGGGAGGCTGAGGCAGTAGGATCGCTTAAGCCCAGGAGTTTGAGGTTGCTGTGAGCTAGGCTGACGTCACGGCACTCACTCTAGCCAGGGCAACAAAGCAAGACTCTGTCTCAAAAAAAAAAAAAAAAAACTGAGACTGTTTTGCAAAATGAATTTAACTCCCCCAAATCTCTCCACCTCCCCCATAAACACAAAAGGTTTCTTAGAAGAATTTAACTAAGTAATCATCTGTTTAGATTTTTCAGGGTAAAGGAAATAATCATTCTTTTAAAAGTATTTGCCATGCTAAGGCTGCAAACTGCTGTAAGCCAGTCTCTATTTTTGCTAGTATTAAAATATTTTTAAAAACTTGAATCATTGCTGTTAAAATGATCTAAATTTTACGATAGTCTTCATTATGTTGTCATGGTCTTTTTGAAGCTTTGTAGGACATCGTAAAGGACGCCGCTTCTTTCCGATATTGTTTTTATTTGCATTTATTCAATGTATTTATTTTTCTCAAAATGAATACATTCACTTATTTTTATAAGATCAAATATTACAAATAGCTTTTGATGCAACAGAGCAGCCTCGTACCAAATCCTTTCCTGTTACAACCCTTTAAGCCTTATCTTCTGGTATTCACATCTTTATTTCTAGGTAATAGGCTTGTAACTGCTCCTTCTGGATTCTCACTTGTATTCTCTTACAGTAGATGAGGATTTTGCTTTCTCAGGTTACCTTCCCTCATGTATTATAATACATGGAGATATACCACAACTCTTAAAATTAAATACTTATGTTTTTCTTCCTATACACTTTTCCTTTTTTTTTTCCTGCAGTTCCCACTTGGTTTTGGTTTTGTTTTTAACCATTTTTAGCTGGATGCCCAGTTTAGCTTTTGAATTTGATCATTTTTGTTACTCATTTTCCAATGCTTAAGCATATAATATATCAATTTTATTATTTTTCCCAGAGATTGATTTCAGGTTGATTTCTTAGTTTGCTCCTCCACCACCATCCTAGGATTTCCTTTCACTTCTTTTCGTGTATTGGATACCCTCTCTGCAGAATACCAGATCTTTCACTTTTCTTGACTTTCCCCTTTGGAGGGAGCACCCTCAGTAGCTTGCTGGTGTCTCTGAGTCCTGCACACATAAGGGTTTTGCCCCTACGTGGTTACAGCGTCTTCCGTTCTCAACAGTCACCACAAGAGCATTCTCTTTCCTTTTCATAAAATGTCTTCTCCACTGATGTCTCTTTTGCCACTATCCTTTCCCCCATGAACTTAATCTTCCTTTTAAATTCCTTTAGTAGCATTTTAGTGAGGTCCCAGGAGAGAGAAAAGATAAACTTATGTGGCCCATCTACCCATGTTTTAATTGGCTGTCCAAGTTTAACTTTTGATTATTAATTTGCATGAGGATTTAAGTAAAAATTCAAGCATTTTATTTAAAATATATTTTCTGCCCTAGCAAAGTTATTTCATTCTGTCGAGGGGCTTACACTATGCCATAAAGGATAGCAGACTTAGTCTACTGAAGGAGGGGATGGTTAGATAATTCTCTCTAAAAATTTATCCAGCTACTGAATTATCTCGTTCCCTTGTCTACCTTAGTTTACAGCTACTGTTACTCTATAATTGATCAAGAGATTAGGAAAAAAAGGAACAGCGAGTACCATCTATATCAGCCCCTAACTGAAAGCTCTGGGAGAAGATATCTGTGACAGGCAATGACTAAAATAAGATTTCATCTTGTTTTGCTGGTTATTTCTTTATTTATCATCCTAATTGGGAATTGATTACTTATGCCTATTTGTGCATTCAGTAAAAGTTTTATCTGGTAAAAATCACAGGAAATTAATTTTTCATTGCTTCTCAAGGTTAAATACACATACACCCCTTTCAAGATTTTATAATGTGGGCCAGGTATGGTGGCTCATGCTTGTAACCCTAGCACTCAGGGAGGATGAGGCGGGAGGATCACTTAAGGGCAGGAGTTGGAGACCAGCCTGAGCAAGAGTGAGACCCCATCTCTACTAAAAATAGAGAAGATTAGCCAGCCAACTAAAAATAGAAACAAACAAAAAAATTAACTGGGCATGGTGACGAGTGCCTGTAGTCCCAGCTACTCGGGAGGCTGAGTGAGGCTGGAGGATAGCTTGAGCTCAGGAGTTTGAGGTTGATGTGAGCTAGGCTGATACCACGGTACTCTAGCACAGGTGACAGAGTCAGACTCTATCTCAAAAAAATAACAAAAAAAAAAGATTTTATAATATGTATGATGCCACTTACCCTTATGAAAACAAAATGCAGACCTCTAAATAATTCCTGAAAGCAGAACTCTAAGTTCCCTGATCAAGTAGGTAGCCTCTGGCTCTACAAGAAGGTAGTACTAGGTGTTCAAAAAATGAACTTAAATGTCACTATACTTAACATTTTGTCTATGTCAATATAAAATATAATCTTTCATGATTTTTCCCTATGGTTAAGTACAAAGGGATGGAATTTTGTCTTTGTACTACTAACGGAATAAAACCCCTTGTATAATTGAAAATTTATATAACAAACAAGTTATATGAATAACATTTAATTTGTATATGCCTGTATATAGATAGGAGCTTTAAAAATGTAAAAGGTTAATTTTATATTTCTCTTCTTTCAAATAATGAGTCTAAGATGTTATCCAGTGATTAAATAATCAGAAAATTTGCCTCTCTTTCCATTTTGGAAGTATCTTAAGATTTAATGAGAGCCTTCTTTTATTTAATTATCTTTAATTATCTTCCATTGATAGTCCTCATACCACTGTAGGAACATTTATCATATCAACACAGAGCTACCGCTTAGCTGGGGAGAAGGATGGTTGGGCCAAAATATAAACCTTGGAGAGAAGTGAGCAGCTCCAAATACCCTAATATTGCCTTAAATGGTTTTATGCACTGGAAGTTGCACCAATTTGGCAGACCGGTTTTACAGAAAATTGATGTATGGGATAAAATACTTAATATTTACTGTGAATACACAAAGCAGAAATGAACCATTCTTTATCATTATCAACCATAGGCTACCCATTTGGTTGCACCTATGTCTATTATCAAGATTAACCATTCATTTATTTTTTCCATTTTTCATGGTGGCAAAATACACATCACGTAAAATATATCAGATTAATTATTTTTAAGTGTACAGTTTGATGGTTTTAAATACATTCATAATGTCATGCAACCAACACCACCAATTCTCTCCAGAATTCTTTTCATATCGTAAAACAGAAACTCTATACCCATTCAGCTGTAACTGCCCATTTTCCCCTTCCCCCAACCCCTGTCAACCACCATTCTACTTTTTGCCTCTATGATTTTGACTGCTCTAAGCACCTCATAAGAGTGAAATCTTACAGTGTTTGCCGTTTTGTGACTGGTTTATTTTGCGTGACATAATGTCCTCAAGGTTGATCCACGTTGTAGCACGTGTCAGAATTCCTTTGTTTTTAAGGCTGAATAATATTCTGTTGTATGTATATACCACATTTTGCTTATCCATTCATTTGTCAATGGACACTTAGGTTGCTTCCACATTTTAGCTACCTAGAATAATGCTGCTATGAATATGGGTGTACAAATATCTCTTTGAGACCCTACTTTTAATTCTTTTGGGTGTATAGTTAAAAGTGGGATTGCTGATCATATACTAATTCTGTTTTTAATTTTTGAGGAACTTCCATAATGTTTTCCACAGCTGCTGTACCATTTTACATTCCGACCAACAGTGATTCTTTCTTCTGCCTGGTCTAGTCTGGTTTTAAGATTTTCCACTGTGTTTTGTATTTCCTTGAATGAATTTTTCATTTCCAGAAGTTCTATTTGATTTTTTTTTAATAATTCGATTTCTTTAGTGAATTTTTCATGTATTTCCTGAATTTTTTTTTGTGGTTTCTTTGTGTTGGTTTTCCATTTTATCTTGTATTTTGTTGAGCTTATTTATAATCCATATTTGGAATTCTTTATCTGTCATCTCAATATTCTGATTTTGGTTGGTACTCATTGCTAGAGAGCTGGTGTTCCCTTTTGAGGGTAACCTTTTGCTCTGAGTCTTCATACTTAGATTTCTTTCACCAATTCCTTCTCATCTGGGGCAGCTGTTGCTTCTTATTTTTGGATTTTCTTTTGTTTAGATAGGGCTTTTTCCTCTCCCCTCACTTGGATGGGCGTGCTTGTAGCATATGCTGGGTGAGAACCTTTGGCTTTGTTTGTGGGTGCTTTGATGGTGATCTAGGTTCTGGCTGGATGCCTTGGTTGTAGATATCTTTAGTTTGGTGTTTTTCTCAGTTGCTAGTTGTTTATAGGCTGTGGCAGTGATGAGCTATGTGAGTGGGCATATTCCCTGACTCTGTTTAATGAGGGAGGATGGAGGTCTTTGAAATCCTTTCTCTTTCCCCAGCCCTGTGGTCTTCTTAACAGTGTGAGTTGTAGTGGCACACCCAGTTTATTCTCTGAGACAGTAGCTGGTGCTTGTGGGTGAGAATCAACCACACCCTGTAGGATTGAGTCAGTAAATGCTGTAAAGAGTGTCCAAATTGACCTCCCTGTCAGTAGGTGGCACTTGCTGGAAGGAACAACCTGCAATGTTGTTTTTGGGTCCTGTGACCTGCTCTAGTCCCTCAGGAGAAGCACTCAAATGCCTCAGACGGTGGGTGGGGCCCTGGAACTTCAGGTGAGTCCTTATTCTGCATCACAGCAGTGGCAGGTGGGGGAGTGAGGCTGGGCGTGGCTGGGTTGGGTGAGCTTGCCCTCAGCTTCCACAAAAGCTGACAAAGTAGCTGTTTTGGCAGAGGTCTTGATGGTCTGCTCCCAGCTTCTGGGCAAAGCCACCAGGGAGGAACTGAAGTGGCCCCACCCAACCAGCAAGTCTGCTTGTGGAGGGAGGACTGTCTGAGATCCACAGTCTGGCAGTCTGGAGCTGCCTTGCTCCTCTCCACCTTCCCCTGCTCCACAGTGCCCCCACCACTCTCCCACTTCATCCCCACCCTCAGCGTCTGCCAAAGTGGGGGGCCCGGAGGGACTTTATACCAATGAAGGGAGGTACAACAACAATGGTTGCCCACCTTTTTGTCTGCACCTCTCTGATCAGAAGCAATTAGTGAGCTGAGCACAGATCCTCAATACTTGGAGGACAAGGTGCTTTTTGCTCACCCTGGCTTCCAGAAGCTGCATGCAAGCTCCTCCTGGAACACATGTCTGTATGGCGGCCTGTCATGGGGATGGGGAGGGTGGTAGCTGGGACTATGCTGAGAGCTGAAATTGACCAAAGTTAACCTCAGTTTACCATCCAGTTCTTACCCTGGAAGTTTCAAGCCTTCAATAGACTCAGAGTCCTAAAATAGTTAACATCAGACAGATTCTTCCAGTGCAATTCCTGTCTAGGGAAGGAAGCAGATTCCTGGTGCTTTCTACTCTACCACCTCCCCAGCAGCCCTCCTCTGTTTATTTTAAATAAAATATCTTGCCGTGTTCAGGTCCCTTCTTTCTTGAAAAGAGTAATAGCATGAAGGAGCTTGCACTTCATGTACTCACAGGTCCTTACACCCAGATTAAGACATGTGTTGTTACCTTAATGACAACAGAAGGAAACAGACGAAGAGGAAAAGGGGTCTAACATTGATTGTCCACTATGTATCACACTCTTTTATTCATTTCTCTTTTAACTCTATGTCAGATATGTAAAATAGAATTATAAATATTGTCTCTGTTCTGTAGAAGAGAAACCTGAGACTTGTATCACTAAGTAATCTGCTCAGTCACCCTGCTGGTAAATAATATTTATATTATAAATATTATATTTATATTTATTATATTATAAATATTATATTTGTATTTATTATATTATAAATATTATATTTATTATAAATAATAAATATTATTATTTAAATCCAAGTCTTTCTGACCTCAAAGCCTGTATTTTTCTTCCTTATAGCATCCTGTATTCCATATAGCAGCAGTCCCCAACCTTTTAGGTACCAGGGACCAGTTTCATGGAAGACAATTTTCCCCGGGTAAGAGGGGCATGGAGAGGGGAAGGGGCAGAGCTCAGGCAATGATGTAAGCCATGGGGAGCAGCTGTAAATACAGGTGAAGCTTCACTTACTCACCCACCGCTCACCTCCTGCTGTGTGGCCCCTCCCCACCCTTCCTAAGTTTCATGGAAGACAATTTTTCCATAGACAGGGAAGCCTGGACCTGCAGCCTGGTCCCTCACAGGCCATGGACCAGTACTGGTCTGTGGTCCAGCGTTTGGGGACCACAGCCATAGTGTTTCTTAGTCATGAAAAAAATTGTCCTTCACAATGAAAATTAAGTTCATTATTGTTCAATTATCTTTCATTGATGATATTAGCCACTGTTTGGGTTTTAGGCAGCAGATTATCACATTAAATGAAAGAAGCAGGTGGGAGTCAAATGGAGGTAAAGATCTGTTCCACCTACCAGCAGGTAACATTAACACTTGAGAGATGATGTTGACTCCAGTGGGCTCCTTTCGGCTCTGTTGGCTCCTGTTAGCTCTAGACACACACACTCATTAAATAGTTGGTTTCAGTTCTTCAGGGAAATAAACTTCAACAGAAGACTCTAAACCAAAAATAAATTAGATAGTATTTCTCATTTTCACATTTCTTCTGAAGAAAACTCACCATATTTTGTACAAAAGAAATAGTCCTGTAGGTTAGTCCTTTAAAGTTGTACATTAATTAATATATTTGAATTTGAATAATTATCAGAAAGATATTCCTTGTTAACAGATAGCTTATTTTGACTTTTTAAAAAATAAAGCGTTTATCCCATGATTTAATCAGCTTATAATAAAAATCTAATTTGATTTATTTGATTCATATGAAAGTTTTTAAATATGACCATTAGGTACTATGTCTTTTCCCATATGACTGTATTCATAATGACAATTTTAATTTGTTTCTCTCAGTTTGTTGTCTTTTTGCTTTTTTTTTGGCAAATTTTCAAATATTCATATTTACAAGTTAACAAAGTATACTTCTTGTTACCATTATAACCAACTCCTCCATTCTTCTATTTGCCACTCAGAAAGTTCAAGTGTTAAATAGTAGACTGAAACTTAGGGCATAAACTACACTACGGAAAAAAGTTTAACCTCTTTAGGTAATTGTTTTAACTTCTTTAGGCCATTAGAATATTATTGAGTTTCCTGAAAATAAAATTACCTACATGTCTCCTTCTATATCTGTGTTGTCTAATACAGTAGCTACTAACCACTCGTGGCTATTTAAATTCAAATTAGATTAAATTAAATTAAATTAAAAATTAATTCCTGAGACGGTACAGTGGCTCATGCCTGTAATCCCAGCACTTTGGGAGGCTGAGGTGGGAGGATCATTTGAGGCCAGAAGTTTGAGACCTGCCTGGGCAATAGCAAGCCCCTGTCTCTACAAAAAATACAAAAATTATCTGGGTGTGGTGGCTCATGCCTGCAGTCCCAGCTACTCAGGGGGCTGAGGCAGCAGGATTGCTTGAACCCAGGAATTTGAGATTGCAGTAAGCTATGATCATGCCACTACACTCTAGCCCGGGCAAAAGAGTGATATCCTGTCAAAAAAACAAAAATTAATTTCTCAATCATACTAGCCATAATTTCAAATTGGCTAGTAGCTACCATATTGTACAGCACAAATATAGAACATTTCTGTCATCACAGAAAGTATTGTTGTACTGGGCTTTTCTAGATTATGATATTGAATATATAGTAAAATGGTTGACATCTTTTTATTGTCTTTTTCTCTGCAATATCCCCAGTGATTATAACAGTGATTTTCATATAGTGCTAAAAAAATATTTTTGGAAAGATGAATCAATTGAATAAGTGACTAGAAAGCAAGAAGAATCTAGTTTCAGTTACAGAATATTTATGGAAATTCAAGGTTAAAAATTAGGTTTACATTCAGAGAGGTTTTATGCAGAAAATACTGTATAATTATATAGAGTTCAGGAAGCAGGAAATTAGACTAGATATTTTTGAAATAGTTGTTTATGTTTGCTTCCAATCTTGACCAGCAATAGACTATCATATTTAAAGTTGATTCACGTCTCTTTCTGCAGAGGTAGCTATTATGCTTAAATTGGTTTGAGTCATTCCTTTTCATGCTTTTATACTTTTGAATTTATGTATTGACAACAATATGTAATATTGATCAGTATGTTTGTAATATAGATACATAATGATTACTATGGCAAAGAAAGTTACATTCCATTCTATAACTTGTTTTTCTTCAATATTTTATTCTACATATTTCCATTTTGATACATTTAACATTCAATTGCTCTATAGCACACAATTTTATGATTGCATCACATATTACTTATTGATTTATTTATCCATTCTATTGCTGGACATTGAGGTTGCTTCCAATGTTTGGTTAATATAAACAATGCAGCGGTGAACATTATATATTTCTCCTTGTGCACATGTGCACTTCTTTAGCCTATTTGTTTATTTATAAGCTTTGATGACCTTCAGCTTTACTGGGTATTGCCAAATTCTTCTTCAAAGTGTTTAACAGTTTCCACTTCCCTTGATAATGATTTCAAGTTTTCTTTCCCAGCAATTTATCAACATGGGTGTTGTTAGATTAGGTGTGAAGTGCTCTTTGTGTGGATTTCATTTTAATTTCTCTAATTATTAAAGAGGGTGAGCAACTGTTGCATATTTATTAGCCATTCTCATTTCCTTTTTTATCAGTTGACTGTTGTTATCCATTGCTCACTGGATTATATTTTTCTTATTGATTTGCAAGAGTGTTTAAAACAGTAGTAGTTCCCCCCTTATTTGCAGTTTCACTTTCTGTAGCTTTATTTACCCACAGTCAACCATGGTCCAAAAATATTAAGTGGAAAATTCCAGAAATTAACAATTCATAAGTTTTAAGTTGCATGCTGTTCTGAGTAGCATGATGAAATCTTGCTCCATCTCAATCCATCCCACCCCTGGCGATGTGAATCAACCCTTTGTCTAGTGTGTCCACTCATTTCATCCATGAAATTGTGAAGAAGGAAAAAGAAATTTGAGCTAGTTTTGCTGTTGCACCTCAAACTGCAAAAGTTATGGCCACAGTGTGTGATAACTGTTTAGTTAAAGTTGGAAAAGGCACTAAATTTGTGGGTGGAAGACATGAAAAGAGACATGTTTCGATTGACAGCAATCAGATTGGTACTAGCCATGGCTTAGGCATCGACTGTGGATATCCCCTGTTGATAAGGGTAGACTATTATATACACTGGATACCCTTTTTTAATTACAGTTAGTGCTCTATATTCACAGGTTCTGCATCCATAGACGCAATCCACCGTGGATCAAAAATATTCAAAAAAATAAAAATCCAATAAATAATAATACAAATAAAAAATACAGTATAACAATGATTTACATACCATTTACATTGTACTAGGTATAATTAATCTAGAGATAATTGAAAGTATATGGAAGGATGTGCTTAGGTTACATGCAAATATACCATTTTTGTATCAGAGATTGAACATCCATGAATTTTGGTATCCGATGGACAACCTGGAACCAATCTCTCTCACACAGCAACCGGCAAATGTATAAGCATGACCTATTTCAATCTCCCAGTTTTTAGCTTATCTTTATATTTTTAACTTTGTATATGGATTATTTTAATATACAGATGTTTTATATTTATCTTCCATTATTTTTACTGTTTATCTATTATAATAGTTAACTTTATAGTTTTGTTTATTTCAGTTTTTAAAATTCTTTTCTCCTTCAATGTCATATTTTATTCTTTGAATTTAGCTATTAATTTGGAGGTAATTGATGTCTACATGATATTGAGTCTTCCCATTCATGTATATGGATATGGTATATTTCTCCATTCATTTGTGTCTTTCAATAAAATTATAACATGACATTAAGATCATACACATCTTTTAAAAGATTTAGTGTTTTTGTTGTCACTGCCATTTAAAAAAAAACATTTTAATTGATTGTTATTTGTGCACCTCAACCCAACTGATTTTTTGTGTATTGAACTTGTATTCAGTAATCTTGCTAAATACGCCTACTAATTCCAATAGCTTGTGAGTAGGTTTTTCTGGATTTTCTATATACGTTATTGTATTTTTTTTTATTTTTTTGTTTGTTCACAGTATCAGAACATATGTTATTGTATTTTGTACAAATAATTTACCACTTTCCAATGATTACACATGTCATTATTTATTTTATTGAATTAGCTAGGAATTTCAATAATATATTCTGGAAACAATGATATTGAATGTCTTATCTGGTTTCATCCTTTAATTGTAATATTTCTAACTTTCACTTTTAAATATCTCATTTGCTATAGGTTTTCATAGACATTATTTATCAGGTTAAGGAAGTTCTGTTTTATTATTAGTTTGCTTAGCATTTTTATCAAAATAAATACTGAATTGTATGCTTTTCTATATATTTTGAAATGGTCATTAGCTTTTTTCTTCATTAATCTGTTAATATGGTAAATTACATTAATGTCTACTAATATAAAAGATATAACATAACAGATATGTTATATCTGTTATGGATACTGATTACATTAATGTTTATTCATATATTGTTATTAAAATACCCTTTCATTTATTGGAAAAATCTTCTTAGAGATGATTTTTAATCCTATAAATCATTTGACAGCACTTGGAAATATTTCATTTTATATTTCAGCATTTATAGTTTGGAGTCATAAGGTCTATAGCTTCTGTTTTTCATCCAGGTTTGGTATCAAGGTCTCAGCAGTCTTGTAAAATATACCAAAGAACTTTCTCTTACTTTCCTGTGCAACTGGTTGTTTCTGGAACTCAATCCTAGGCTATTTTATAAATGATTGGAAAGCCATACTCAATATCTGTTTCCTTCTCTTTCCTTAGATTTGGACATATGCATTTTCCTATCTGTAACATCTTTTTTTGGCACTTTCAGTCTTATAAAATCATCATCATTATGATGAACAGAGAAAATCCAAAATTATCTCTAGGTATTGTTTCACACTCCAGGAATATACTCAAGGAACCATATGGACCAGGGGGGGAAAAAATTACATGGAAGGAAAAATATGAAAATCAAACTCCTACATTTTCATTACTAATATAAGATTTAAAAACGAGGACACCATCACAATCTGTACTGAAGGGGGGAAGTGAATATTTTTCACATGAGAAAACCTTAACAGGGAAAGCATATCATTTAAAACATAATTACAAAGTTAGAGAATCTTCAAGTTTCTACAACTGTTAGTGCTGCTCGTTCTAAATCATTTTCTAAGGATCATGTACAAAATATGTATTTTTCCACACTAACATTGGAATTTAACAGGTATGCTACTGTCTTTTAATGCTGACTGCAATTAGACTACTGTGGAGGCAGCAGGTGGCAGCAGCTCCCACTCCGAAAGCTGGGAATTGGCGCAAGTCACGAAACACTGTGGTCTCCCTTGCTGGCTAGCCCTTCTGTAAAGTTCTTTGTGTCTGTAACCGCGCATTTCACATATGGAAGGAAAGATGATATAATGCATAAATCCCACAAACTTTGACAAAACCAAAGGATTTGTGTGTATTCTTTACATAGAGAATGAATAACAAACATGAAATAGGTGGGTTTTAATCTTTGGAATTTTTCTTTTTTTATTTAAAACACCCAGTGCAGTGCCTTCATGCTCTTTCTGGAACTCTTCCCCTGTTCCCCTCTTCATACATTCCTTTAGGTCTCACTCAAGCCTCTTTTCCAGGAAAAGTTGGCCATACTTTTAGAGTTTTTGCTACCTTTTATTAAATAGCAGTAGATAATAACAATATTAATATACAATGATGGGCCGGGTGCGGTGGCTCACGCCTGTAATCCTAGCACTCTGGGAGGCCAAGGTGGGTGGATCACTCAAGGTCAGGAGTTCGAGACCAGCCTGAGCAAGAGCGAGACCCTGTCTCTACTAAAAATAGAAAGAAATTATCTGGCCAACTAAAAATATATACAGAAAAAAATTAGCTGGGCATGGTGGCACATGCCTGTAGTCCCAGCTACTCGGGAGGCTGAGGCAATAGGATCACTTAAGCCCAGGAGTGTGAGGTTGCTGTGAGTTAGGCTGACGCCTCGGCACTCACTCTAGCCCAGGGAACAAAGCGAGACTCTGTCTCAAAAAAAAAAAAAAAAATACACAATGATGATAAAACTAATGACCATTTATTGAGCATGTACTGTGTGATAAATTCTCTTCTAAAAGTTTTACATATTTTATCTCATTTAATCTACACAATAACTCAATAAATTAGATACAACTATTATCCCCATTTTATGGATGTAGATATTGAAGCCCAGAGAGGTTCAGTTCCTTGCCTTAGATCACACAGCTAATGAGTGGAAGAGGCCAGAAGAACACCACAGGCTATCTGCCCTTGGAGCCTGTGCTCTTCATCATTACTCAGGGTGTGTTAACCAGGTAGACCAATCCCAACTGATACCTAATTTTTTAATTACACTAGCATATAAGCTGCTTCATGCTATTTAAAGTATATATATATTTTCAAAACTCCTTTGAGAAGTGTATCCACAGGTAGGAATTTGAGGCCACTGACAGATGGTTCAGCATGGAAGAGATATTGGAATAAATAGACCGAGAAGATAAATCTCAACTTCTTCATTTATTATGTGTGTAAACTTGGCAAGTTATGACATCATCCACAGCTTGACTTTCCTCACGTGTTTAATGGTGATAATAATACTTACATGTTGTTGTGAAAATTAATTGAGATAACACAGCAGAGTTCTCAGAACATAATCAGTACAGTCTCGATTAGCATTAAATATTAGTTCATGTCCACCTCCCTCAATAAACTGTAGTGCTGACTAAATTTACCTAGGGTAGGTTGAGCCTGGAAAAATAAGTAAGAGGAAAATATAGGGCAGTAATTGGGCATTACTAATTTTTGTATCTCCCTCAATGACTATCTCAACTGGTGAGTGCATAATAAATGCTTATTCTTAAATTGATGAAAAAAGAAATTCACAAAATTGTTAATGGATATTTTACATATGTAAAAATGGAATCTGCCAAACTATTAGGTATGCATTTAGAGGACAGGGGTTAAGAGATAACACTGGTGTTCCTGGGAAACTTACTCATGATTAAATAAGGTTAATGGGGCCTCCTTATTAATTTCTGGCTTAATTTATATTTTTGACACCATTTCTTTTTTTCTGCTATGCTTGAATTTGTTTAATAATTTATCAAATTAACTGATTTCTCTTCTAGACCAAAAACAGATGATGCCTGGGTATTTGCAAAGCCTAATGCCATTCAGGCTGTTGGGGTTATGTCTTTTGGTGAGTACATGGTTTCAGAGGCCCTTTCTCAATATGGAGTCATTTGTTCTATGAAAAAGTGATGTGTTTCATATTTATGTCTGGATAGCAGATGTCCTAAGTTTTAGACTTCCTATTAGCAGCATATGATATAGTTTGTGCCAATATAAAATTAGGCTCAAACTTTTCTCACTCATCACTAAAATTTGATTCAATTTGGAGAAATCTATTTCTTATGCAGAAAACTCATTATAGTCATCTTGTTTCTTAACTTGGAAGTCTAGCAAGTGTTAGGAACTTCTTCAAACCCTTGCACACAAAGTATTATAGTATAAATTGGCCAGATGTCTAAAACTATTATGTCCCAGATGGCAAAGGAAGCCATGGACTAAAAATTATGGTGATGTTTAGATTTTTCTTAAGATGAGAAGAACCATTAGCAAAAGCAAAATGGGAGAGAAGTTTGAACTGGCCTGGTTTGTATCAAAAGTGACATGAAGAGACCATATAAGCATAATGTGAATGAACTTTCTCATTTCCAGAGCTATTAGAAAAATTATTTTCTGACATATTTAGTAAATTAATATATTTAAACTTCCATTCATTGGCATCTACAGTAGCACACATCTCTGAATTTTCAGAACTAAAAAAGAAAACCTTGGTGCTTGCTTTAATAATGCTTGTTTTGTTTTGTTTTTGGATTGCAGCATTTATTTGCCACCATAACTCCTTCTTAGTTTACAGTTCTTTAGAAGAACCCACAGTAGCTAAGTGGTCCCGCATCATCCATAAATCCATCGTGGTTTCCATGTTTATCAGTATACTCTTTGCTACATGTGGATACCTGACATTTACTGGCTTCACCCAAGGTAAAAATGAGAGATTCAGTCATGTTATATTTTGGTGTTCATGTGGATTGGTACAAGTGTACCCAGTGTTCTACTCATTATTAGTACAAGTATGCCCAGTGTTCTATTTCAAAGGATCAGTCTCTTCCACCCATTCTCTCCTCTACTCTGCTGACTTTCTGCTGTCCCTGTTTCCTAATTTTTTCCTTCGTAAGCTGCCAAACTTAGTTCTGTAGTCCATACTCTCTCCTTCCATGCTTTCACTTCCAAGCACTTGAATCCTGGCTTTCCTCCATACGACTGCCCTGCAGCTTCACTTTCAAAGGTACCAGTGGCCTCCCAGTCTCCAAAACTAATAACCTCCTTGGTTCCGATTCTCCTGAATCTCTGAATCCCTTAACAAAACTGAACTTCCTTTCTTTGCTCAAATTTTCCTCCCTTAGAGGAATAAGCACTACTATATTATCATTGTTATTCTTTACCTCTGTTAATAATTTTTTTTCTTTCTTTTCTCTCTCTTTGCCCTCTCTAATCCCCCACTCCACCCCCACCCCACCCCACCCAGATAACTGGTTCAGGCATGTGGCTTGCTTTTCTCTCAACAAATTCTCCAGACACTTCCATTGTTTTAGTTCTAACCCAGACCTTTCTTTTCATCTCCAGCCTGATGCCTGCAGGACATTTCTATTCAACTGTCCCATTCTTACCTTAATCACAAAACATCATCTTTCCCATAAAACCAGCCCTTTCCCTCCCTCCCTCCAAAGTTACTTCTCTTTTCTTGTATTCGCCCAGGCCCAACAACTAAGCAGTCATCTCTTCGACTTCCTTTGGCCCTTACATTCAATCATCTATGTAGTGTAATATTCAGGGCAGTCTGACAGTAGGCTGTGATTCATATACTTCATAGCTTCTGCAGGTCTATTATCTCTTTGACTGACCTTCAAACAACCCTTTGAAGGGAAGTGGAATAACTAGTTTTACCCCTGATTAAAACACAAAGAGGTGAAGCAACTTGCCCGTGCTGGCTGGTGACAAACTAGAAGACAAGTCTTCTGACTCCTAAATCCAGTATTTTTTCCATTCTCTTCCTACCGCTCCCATTTTTGTCAAGCATAGCCCACTGAAAGCTGTTCCTTAGCCTTCAACTCCTCTTAGCTTAGTTTTCTGAAGACACTGGGGTGCTCTTGGGAGAATGCCTGCCTTGTTTTGAACAGAGGTTACCAGTCACTATGATTGTAGGCAGATATTTCTCAGAAAATAACGATGGCTTCAAAAATAATGATTAACATAATTCCAATGCGGTCAAAAATATAACACATGCATGTGCCATTAGAGTGCAGTAATAAAGTGACCTCAAAAGTCCTGATAAGAATTGTGTTCCAAAACATTACCATGTATCAATATTGCTACATCGTTTGTCAAAATGAGTGGCCCAGGGGCTCCAGTCCATACAGGACCTTGGTTTTTAAATGCTTTCTCTGTATGACATAAATCTTTCTTGTTAGTTCCACCTTCCTGGTGTTTTTATCAGTGGTAATTGCTCAGATGTAATTAAATCTTATATAACAAAGCTGACAGGTGTTTGATATTGTTGCTGTTGTTGTTGTTTTTTCCCTAGCTATAATTCCCTAAAATACACTTAGATTTAAGCTGGAATAAGCTGGCATTGTTTCTCTAGAACATTTCTCCTTAGGCAAATCTGGTCTTATTTGTGCAAACTGCATGTTTCTTTTCTTATCCCTTTCAGTAGACAAATTTCAGCTTGTGAGGCAAAGGGAACTCTGGATTCTTCTTGACATTCCCAGTGACTTTTGAAAAGATGTAGGGCCCATTTCTTAGCAGAGGTTAGTGAACAGGGAGCTTCGGTCCTTTTTTCTGAGTGCTGGAATGTTTTCAATCAACCTTGAAGCAGGTCTCTGCCACCTTTGCTTTGTGGTTTAATCTCCTTCTGCCCGAAAGGGACATTGCAAAGTAACGTACATTTGTTCCAGTTGATGGGGGGAAGGGAGAGTCACTTAAAGTAAATCCTGGGAAGAAGCAGGTCATTTAGGGTATTTAGCATTTTAATGGCAAAAAGGACAGAAGTATTATGATTTTGTTTTTTTCTTTTTAAACAGTGTAGTAGTGGGTGACTTTAATCTGATTTTTGATTCGGTTTAGTTTTAAAAAGGTGACCACAATTTTAAAATGTAAGCATACTATATTCAGGAAATAAACAGACCCAAATACTCTGTTTCAGAATTGGTAAATGTTTTTTTGCTGACATGACTTCTTTGCCCAGTTAAATCTCTGTATTTCTTCACAGATAGCTAAGAAAATATAGTCTCTAGATAAGAATTGTTTTAAGGTTTATATGATCCATCATTTAGTCTGAAACTAATTAAATTTAATGTTCTTTCTGGGAAATAGCCATATTTTCAGAGTTTCGAATCAGTGCATTTACACTTGGGCTCATCAGGTGACATGAAAGACAATATATGCTTGGAATTCCTTGCAGTGGCCCCAAGTTTGTGATTAAACCCTATAGCATGATATACAGGAAATCCAGCTCCCCAGATGTACTGGTCTACTCTTCCTTTCAGGATTGTTCTTGATTTAAGAATAGCATTTCAAAAGGAAATTTGTTTATTTTAACAGACATTTTTTTAAAAATAATGAAGTCACTTACTCACCAGAAACAAAGACCAGAAGCAAGTTTACAAAGCCAATGCACAAGAATTTAGGGAGTTGATCCTGCTGTAAGAAGACAATGGATAAAATATTTTTCAGAAGTTGATACAAATTTGAGGTAAACCTACCAAAAACAAACAATGAGAATAAGAGAAAAAAACTATTAGTGATGGATTTATATTGAAGTGGAACACATACTGGTTTAAAATCAATGAATAATTACATTGTTATTGAATGCAAAAACTTACATTTAGCCTGGCAATCTGTTGTTCTTTTAATGGAAGGAAATGAAGTTTATGGAGATTCACTTATGTACAGTCATTTATTGCTTAATGACAGGGACACATTCTGAGGAATGCATCATTAGGCCATTTCATCCTTATGCAAACATCGTGGAGTGTACTTACACAAACCTAAGTGGTATAGCCTACCACACATCTAGGCTACACGGTATAACCTATTGCTCATAGGTAACAAACCTGTACAGTATGTCATAGTGCTAATAGTGTAGGCAATTGGAGCACAATGGTAAGTATTTGTGTATCTAAATATATCTAAACATAGAAAACATGCAGTAAAAATACAGGCATTACAATCTTATGGGACCACCGTCTTCTATGGGGTCCCTTAGGTGATGCATGACTATAACAAATATCTAATATTTCATTTATTAGTTATCTCAAATATACAGTATCTAGTAAATAAATTTATTTTATATTATTTTCTAGGAGACTTATTTGAAAATTATTGCAGAAGTGATAACCTGGTAACATATGGGAGGTTTTGTTATGGCGTCACTGTCCTTTTGACATTTCCGATGGAATGCTTTGTGACTAGAGAGGTGAGTACAACTCCTTCTCAACACTTTATCCAGGTGCTCTCTCTATTACGTTTTATTTAGGAAGATTTATAAATAATTCAATTTGGCAAATTCCCAAGTACATAACAAGTGGTACCATTTATAAAATTTTCTTTTTTAGAGTTTAAAGATGAATTGATATTCAGATGTTTATGAGATAATTTTTCAAATGTTGGATTTGAAAATTAAGTTTGTTAATTTGGTTTATATTACCATAAGCACAAATATTTATACAACTGCATTCCACAGTGAATGTGAGCCTTTAGTAACAGCCAAACTAAGGTTGTTGTTTTTTTTTTTTTTTTTAAATAGCATTCTCACAAAGTAACTAAGAATCAAGGTTCAGAACATGTTTTACAAAATTGTCTTTTTGCTGAGATGTTCTGTAAGTCAACATGTAAAGACACCAGAGATCAGATTTTAATTGATTTTGTTGTTTCTCGAAAACTGAAGTATCTTATATTCCATCGAGAACCAAAATTAAACTTAAGCCTTCAGTTTCACAGATATATTTTATTTATATATTTACATAAATATATTTATTTACGTTTTTATATAACAAAAATAATACAGGTAATTTAAATATATAGTATATTATTTATATCTAAATATATTTCATTTAAAAGTCAGCTCTAAATCATGTTACATAGACCATGTGGATTTGTGGAGAAAGATTAGCTGCAAGCAAATTAATTCTTTTGGTGTACAATTGGATAACATAGCTTGTCAGGAATCCCTTATGCTGTCAGCTAAAAATCCACTGGCCCAGTTCGCAGTACAACATGATCCTCCTTCACAGCAGTTCTTTCAGGAATCACACTGAAAAGGGCTTAGTCTTAGGATCTATTCGAAGAGGCTGTTTACACAGCACACCATGTGAATGGGTGTAATGTGTGAAGTGAAATGTCTACAGAGCTTTAAATACACTAAGGAATTGGCAGGCTTCTTGAGGCAGGCCAGTGCTTACCTTCAGCCAGTGCTGGGGATGAGGAACTGCTCAGGAAAATGGAAGAGGGAAACATTCAGCACCAGGCATGTCCTTCACAATTGGCACTTCTCACTCAGAAAGGTACAATTCCCAGGCCAGTTCTCTATCTTGACTATAAGGGAGAAGTAGACTGAATTAAGGTTATTTTATGAAGATTTTTTTCAAAATTTAAGAGCCAGTGCTAACTACTATTAGCTGCAGGAAATGGTGTTATAGTTTCTGCCCAGTACGTTAGGTTCAAATCTGGTCTTAGATCAACAAGAACAAATGCTACATTCTCATGTGGTTTCTGGTAAACTGCCTGTGGACGGTCTGAGTCACTTCACCTGCACAACTTCTGTCTTTAGTACTTGAAACTTGAATTTCCTTTCTAGCTGCTGTGACAGGAAGACAGAATAAAATCAAGATCTCTGCCACAGTAGCAAATACTTGTCAGAGAATGCTGTATATACCTTTCCCAGTCACTTATTTCCCTTTGTCTTCTTTCTACACACACACACACCACACACACACACACACACACACAAATATACAGTTGACGTGAACGTAATGGAAACCCTTTGTATTCATAGGTAAATTAGCCAGTCATATACAAGGGTGCCAAAAAGCCTATCTACTATTAATAAATATCTCTCACTTGCCCGCCTCATTAAGTGATTTTTCACTCTGACAATTATATCATAGAGGCATCTATAAGAATGGATTTTAAATAAGATGATATTTGGAAAGACATTACAAATTGTAAGCAGTAAAAGTTATTAGTATCACCTTTAATGTATTAGCAGAGTCATGGCAGTATCTGATCTATGGGGAATGTTTCATATCTAGGCAGCAAAGCTTGGAGAGCTGCCTTCTTTATGATCTGCCAGCATCTGACCTGCTGCTACCATTTCCAACTCATGTCTCACTGTCCTTTGCACAGGGCCACCACCCTGTTCAGACTGCCTCCTCCTTCTCCTCCATAGGTATCGTTCGTGTTCTTACCTCTTTGCTCTTTTGCACACTGTTCTCTCAGCCTATAATTCTGCTCCAAGTGCTACTCATGTGTCAAGCCCCACCTCAAACCAAGGTAGGTCAAGCACATTTCAGGTGTGCTGTGGAGGAGATTACTCTAAAGGAGAAAGGTCTGAATACCTAAAGCTCCTTTTAGTTCTAAATCCTCTTTGATCTTTTTGTCCTGTCATAAATTTTGATCTCTTATTTGTTTTTTTAGATTGATTTTATATCTCCAGTTATTCATTCCAGAGAATAAGAATCATCTCCTAGACATTTTATCTTTGTAAACTATATCACAGTATGTTAACTGTTGATTGATTTCTTGATCTGAGTATTAATAGAAAATAGTGATGAACTCTTCTTCATTTTTGTTGAGGAAAGGCAGTATGAAGTGGACCTAAATTATAACAAATAGGATTTAGTTTAAAAAAATTAATTTCCTGTTAGTAAAGGATATTATACGTTCAGTATTATTAAAGGAAATGGGGTAAACACTTCCTTCGAGGCTATTCAGATAATCTAAATAGTGTCTACTTTGTTTTATAATTATAGTAACCTTGTTGGACTCAAGGAAAAAGAATAAGGTAAATTTCCAAGGTCTCTTATACTTGAGAAATATATGTATTCAAATACTGGTATGCCATACTATGACTCTGTAATATAATTCACTAATGGTTCAACAAAAAATACCTGTTATTGATAAAAAGTAGAACATTCCTAGTGACTTGAGATTTGATTAATTGCCTTATTGGTAGTATTTTATACAGTCCTAAATGCTTTTATGAAACACTCTCAATAAATCCTGAGTCCCTTTCAAAATAATCCGTTTATTTGGCAGGTAATTGCCAATGTGTTTTTTGGTGGAAATCTTTCACCAGTTTTCCACGTGGTTATAACAGTGGTTATCATTACTATAGCCATGCTTGTGTCCTTGCTGATTGACTGCCTTGGAATAGTTTTGGAACTCAATGTAAGTACATTTAAAGATTTACTCCATTCTAAAATTCCCTTTAAAAAATAATGTTTCTATTTAGCATAAGATGTATTTTTCTTAACACAAGTGTCACTTTCTGAAGTGGAATGAAAATGTGCTTGTAATACAAGAGTAAATACTTGTAATGATGATACTGTGTACTTTATAGGACTATATATTTCTAAATCAGTGGTTCTCAAATGGGGGCGGTTTTTCTCTTCCTTTCCCAAGGGGCATTTGACAATGTCTGCAGACATTTTTGGTTGTCACAACTGGGTAGGAGTGCTATTGGCACCCAGTGGGTAGAGGGCAGGGATACTGCTGAACATCCCACAGCACAGGACAGGCTCCCCACAGCAAAGAATGATCTGATCCAAAATGTCAATAGTGCTGAGTTTAAGAAACCCTGCTTTAGAACATTTTTGCATATCTTATTTACTATAATACATAGATATTACTAAAAATAACTACAAAGTAAGTGAATCTGGAATTTTCTTTGCTGAGTAAAAATATGTCTAGTGAGATTCATGAAAAATATGGAAGGAATAGAGTTATATCCATATTGCACATCCACTTACTATGGCCCAATTTCTTCTTCTTTAAATATTTTTTTTCTCTCTCCAGACCTTTATTTTGGAATTGGTACTGCCACCACCTAAATCTAAGTCCTCATCATATCACATCTAAAAATTAATCCTGGCTTTTTTTGCTTTAACTATCACATTGAAGCAAAAAAGTTCTTTCATTTTATTAGCATCCTACTTAAAAACCTCCACTTTTTTTTAACCAAGTAAGTATAAACTCCATTGCTGAATAAGCCGTATCAATTCTTAATACTATCCTTTGCTTATCTGTTTTTTATTTACTATTGTGATTATTTTCCTTTCATTTCTGTCCAAATCTACGAGACTTCAAGGTCTAGTGCAACTTTTAACTCATTTATTCGTTGATCATACATTTACTGAGTAATTGCTATGTACCACACAATAGAATTTAATGATAGAAGGAAGTCAGAAAGGATCTATGCTTTCTCACAAATAAACATAAAAATTCAACTGCTAAATAGGTGATAAAGAAGACAGAGAGAAGTGAATGGGCTCCCAGAAGATATTTTTAAGACAAGATTGATCCAATATGGTGACAGATTCAATTGGGAAAATAAGAGGATAGAGGGACACATTAAGAATGACTCCTGGCTGGGCACGGTAGCTCACTCCTGTACTGTAATTCTAGCACTCTAGGAGGACGAGGTGGGAGGATTGCTTGAGGTTAGGAGTTCGAGACCAGCCTGAGCAAGAGTGAGACCCCGTCTCTACTAAAAATAGAAAGAAATTAACAGGACAACTAAAAATATATAGAAAAAATTAGCTGAGCATGGTGGCACATGCCTGTAGTCCCAGCTACTTGGGAGGCTGAGGCAGAAGGATCGCTTGAGCCCAGGAGTTTGAGGTTGCTGTGAGCTAAGTTGACGCCACAACAATCTAGCCCGGGCAAGAGTGAGACTCTGTCTCAAAAAAAAAAAAAAAAAAAAAAAAAAAGAATGACTCCTTGATTCAGATCTAGGCTTTGTAGTCAAAGTACCAAAAAACAAACAAAAAAACCCTCCGTGGTTCTATTTTGTGGAACTAGGATGATGGTGCCATTTGGTGAGACGAGAATGGAAGTGGATCTACCCCTTAATTTTCCCCTTCTATTAATACAGTCCTTACAGAATTAATAATCAGACTCACTCACCACTTAGCATTTCCTAGTTATGCACTAGAAGGAGGGCAGACTTTTACAGGTGGGATCCCAAATCATCATTTACTAATTTTGTTGAGGATTGAGGCAGGCATGAAGCTGTTATTGTCAGTGCGCAAGTCACTATTCCCTCCAGATGCCATTTTGATTTGACATTCCAGATAAAGGCAGTAGGAGATTCAGTCAGGGACATACTATTGGGAATTTTCTTGTAAATGGAAAGTGGGAAGTAGTTAGCTTTCCAAAACCTCAGAGGACTATGGAATTGTCTATTCCACCACAATGGAAAGAAAGCTCATAGGAGAGGTGAACAAATGTCAAAGGTAACTTTTAACTTCTTCTGAATTTTGCACAAACCAAAGGCCAGTAGGACCATTTGAAATCATTTCATGTACTAACCTTTATTTGTGTAAATGGATCACTGCTAGTGAATGCACTAAACTGATTTGTGTATTATTTCATATCATGTACCGTTTGAGCTGTCCGTAAGATTGCCTTACCTACCAAATTGTAAGCTCTTTGAAGACAAGAGTATTTAACCACCTTCCCCAATCTCCACGGTATCTAGCACAGAGCTAAGAACACAGTGCTCAAATTACTGCATGGTTGATTGTCCCTTGGGATCACAGTTCAGGACCTTTTTCTGTAAATAAACATTCCTGGACACAAGAGATGTTCTTTAATGTAGTGCCAGGAAATTAAGTGTTACAAAAAGTGTTGGTGTTGACAGTAGTAATTTTCACTTATGCTATGGAGATGATCAACATAATGATTTCTGGCCCTGTTTTTTTCTTGTTTTATGAAATTTCTCATTTGAGTCCATAAGTTTGTTTGTTTTTAATATTGTAGGATTTTGTTATGAAAGAAAAAATGTTCATCATCTGCCTGATTCACTACATCTTGATAGCCTAACAAATTTTTTATTCCCTTTAAGTTAACCAAGCACATACATACTGCTCATTTTTCAGGAATGATACATTTTTTGTAAATTTAACCATTACTTTCTGTAAAGTTAATTGATAATCTCCATAACAATGGAAAACAAAATTATATGCATACAATCACATTAACTATTCTCTATTACACTTACATTGAAAACTTTTTGTGGTTAGGACAGAATTCTAGTATTACAATCAGAGAAGAATACTTTGTAAGCATCTATTACAAAGTCAAGTTCTGAGCTGTCTATGGTGGACTATCTTAAAAATTTAAAAGAAGATTCTAGATCCTTAAATTTAAACATTCTTGGAAAAACAATTAAAGAAATGTGCTAAGTTGTCTGTTATGATCTAATAACCGAAGACAATTACACTACTTTTAAAGTACTTTGTAAGAATTAATAAATCTAGGGTCTCCATTCTCTGTCAGACCACCTGAAAATACGTGTTTTCCTAATCAATAAAAGTCTTCTGGTATGCACAGCAACGTATTGAGGCCTCTACTCAGCTCCCTTTTATGTGGACACTTACCATGCTTAATAGAGCCAAATCAAGCATCATTTATGTCAATAACTAACATATGTGGATTATGCAACACATTAGAAGCAACTAAAGCATATTGTGTTCCAATTTATAATGATAATGCGAGCTAACGAGTATTGAGTACTTAACCTGTGCCAAGTACTTGGCATGCATTATCTCCCTTTATACATATTAACTTTACAGATAAAGAAACTGAGGCACAGAGTGATTAAATAGTCTGAGGTTATACTAGTTATAAGTAGAAAAATCAAGGTTTGAACATAGGGATTTGGACCCTAAAGCCCACATTCTTAATCATTATACTACTCTGAGATTTCCTAAATGTAAGGCTTTAAATTATGTAAAATAATTATGCTTATTCCTCGATCCATTTTTTAAGCTAAAAATCTGTGCATTGAGTTTATCTGTAAGTAAGATTAAGAGTAATCCATGATACATATAGATAGACTTTCACAACGGGTTAAAATAAATACCAAGAAATGAAATAAAATGGAACTCAAACTTTTTTGTCTCAATAATTTTTAGTTAATAACTTTCATGTTAGTTAATAATTTCAGTATTTTAGGAATTTAGTTAATAGCTTTTATCTCAGATAATAATTGTAGTACTTTAGGAGTTCTTTTTTATTGTGGCTTCTGAATCATCACTAAGTAGACCAATGACCTTCACAGATGAGATGTGCATTAGAATCAGATCTTGCAAAGTTAGGGAAATACTGTCATTTAGTATAACTAAATAAGGTAGGATAAAATGATTTGGGTTTATGTTAGTTAATAAAAAGAAAAACCCCATTTCGAACTTGCCTCTTATTTTGTTGTTTTTCATGACAGTAGACAATAATGAAATATTTTTCCAAAGCAGATGCACCCTTAGTTTTAAAGAATTCATTTTAGAAGCAAATAAAACAAATACAAATACCATTTTCAGTAGTAAGAATCTGGCACTTTGACAATAATGTTGCTGTTAGAGAAAGAGGCATCTGCATTAATTGGGCCCCATGGGTTTCTACTTGCAGCAGTGTTTGAAAAAAAAAATGAAGCAGCTGGTACCTGTGGCCAGCATAACCAGCCCAACAAGCATTGTGTGCAGCTTACAGTGGAAGGAAGAAAGCAGGCCAAACACCCAGCAAAAGCCCAGATGTAGAAATACAACCATCAGGGTGAGCTAGCCACAATCCAAGCTGCCAAAGTTCTCCTGAACTTGAGAGAATTTCTCTTTAGAGTATCGAAATGAAATTCATGGCTCCAAACTGATTACAAAGTGGAAATTTAAAAGATGTATAAGTATTCTCTTATTTAGTTTTCAGCCTCCTTGCATCATTTGAGAGGTTTCTATTCAAGTAGAAGAATTCAGTCACTTTTCCAATCTGTATTGCCAGCAAAAATCTTCAACACCGTCTATTCTTTCTCTACTACAAACTGCAAAATGCCCTGGCATCAAAAGTGCTGTTATCAATGAATAGTGCTTTCCTGCCTTTATAAATGAGGCTATATTTTATTGTCTTTTTAATAAGCAGTTATGGTTTCACATCCTGTCAAGCAATTTCAAAAATTATTCCAAAGCCAGTTGTGTACCCTCAAGCAAGTCTACATTAAATAGATCAAATAAGCTAGACTAATTTATAGGGAATATATCAGATGGAATTGCACTATCATTTTCCTGATGATCTTGACTTTTAGCAACAACCTCTAGTAAAACTGAGCTTTTAAATATTGAGAAAGTAACTGGTATCTAAACAAGATACTCAACTGGACTTCTAGTACAAATATGAACTATATAGTTTTCCCTCTAATTGCTACTTTCTCAACTCTTAAGAATTATAACATAAACAGAACACCCATTGCTTTGCACTGCCGAGCCAGTTAGGTTTGGAAGAGTACCAAAAGGCTGACTGATGACAGCTTCTTAGCAGCAGCTGGGGCAGTTTTCATCCTGATAACACCTTCACTATCTGGAGTTCCAGATGTATTAGCCTCATGTGTTTGTCCTAACAAAGAGACGAGACTAAACACACACACACACACACACACACACACACACACACAAAGTATACATACATTTGTGTTTGAATTACTTTTTTGTTGTTTTCATAAATTGTTTTTTTCTTTTTCTTTTATTTATTTTTTTAAATTTTTTACTTTTTACCTGGAGCCACGCCCAAGAAGCCTTGAGCAAGTGGACTACATAAATTCTTATTTCAAAGAAATCAAAGGGTAATACTTTTTTGTTATAAATACAGAATGAGTTCTACAGTATTTTCCATAACTTAAAAAGCATTGTCAATTCCAAGTATCATGATAGAGTCTGTGGAATCCGTAATTCATTTAATTCCAGCCATATGACAATTAATCTTTTATTTATTGTGTACCTTTGTACATATACATTTGTATTCAGGTGCAATAAATGGCAAAAATATATTGTCCATATATGTTACATTACAATGCACTTTTGGTACCTCTTATTATTTTCTCATTCTTATATATCTTACTGTGGAAATATTTTCCATGTAGTGTGGTCCCTACTATTCTTTCCCAAATTTTTAAATACTGCCTGGCTAGTCTAATTTCATAATATGTCACCCTTAATTTTTATTTCTCTGCACTTTTTTGTTTTTGTAAAAATAGAAAATAATTATATTACTGGAATCATATTTGTAATATTTCCAGTGTGTAAATGGTGCTTAGTATAAAACACACAGTAATTTTATTAACTGGTGATATTAAAAGATAGTCATTTTAAAGCTATTTTTAAAGTATAGTTTGTTATTTTACATCATTCAACTTCAAATTTATTTGCTGTGATTTTCCCTGGGGAAAATATACCAAAATAATGTGTCAAAAAGCTTAAACCATAGGTTATTGTTGCATAGGGTTTCATTTTACTATCCTTTCTTCTTTTATGTATACTTATAAATTTATTTAATAAGTTTTAATATATAGTAAAACATATTTATAGAAAAATTACATTTAATTATAAACCAATAATATCACATTTGTTATTTTTTCACATTTGTTATTGACTGTTTAAAAAACTTGCATCTTATGATTTAAGAGTATAACATTTATAATATATCACATTAACAGAAGGGAAGATAAAAAACCACATAAGTGTCTCACTTGAGGCAGAACAAAACATTTGACAAAGTTCAGCATCCTTTCTTGACAAAGACTCTAACTGTTTAGGTATAGAGGGAACATTTCTCAACATAACAAAGGCCATTTATGAAAAACTCACAGCTAACACCATAATCAAAGGGGAAAAAACTAACAGTTTTTCCACTAAGATCCAGTACAAGGCAGGGTTACCCACTCTCACCACGTCTATTCAACATGGTACTGGAAGTACCAGCAAAAGCAACCAGACAAGAAAAAGAAGTAAAAGACATCCAAACTGGAAAGGAAGAAGTAAAATTATCTCTATTTACAGATGACATGATCCTATATGTAGAAAACTCCAAAGATTCTGCAAAGTAAGTATTAAAACTAATAAATTAACTCAGTAAAGTGTACAAAATCAACATACAAAAATCAGTAGCATTTCTGTACATAAGTAGCAACTTAGCTGAAAAAGAAATCAAAAGAACAATCCCATTTATGATAGCATCAAAGAAAATTAAAATAAAATACTTAGGAATAATTTTAATCAAGGAGAGAAAATATTTATACACCGAAAACTATAAAACACTGATGAAAGAAATTGAAGAAGACACAAATAAATGGAAGACATAAATAAATGGAAGGATATCCTGTGTACATGGATTGGAAGAATAAATATTGTCAAAGTGTCCAAAGTACCCAAAGCAATATACAGTTTCAACTCACTCTCCATCAAAATTCTACTGGCATTCTTCACAGAAATAGAAAAAACAGTCCTAAAATTCATGTAGAACTACAAAAGACCCAAATAGCCAAAGCAATACTGAGAAAGAAAAACAAAGTTGGAGGAATCGCCACTTCCTGATTTAAAATTATATTACAAAGCTATAGTAATCAAAACAGTATGGTACTGGCATAAAAATAGAAACATAGACCAATGGAACATAGTACAGAGCTCAGAAATGAATCCAAACATACACAATCAACTAATTTTTGGTAAGAGTACCAAGAAGACACAATGAGGAAAAGATAATCTCTTCAATAAATGGTTCTGGGAAAACCAGATTTCCACATGTAAAAGAATGAAAGCGGACCCTTATCTTACACCGTACACAAAAATCAACTTAAAATGGATAAAAAACCTAAATTTAAGACCTGAAACTATAAAACTCCTAGAAGAGAACATAGGAGGAAAAGCTCCTTGACATTAGCCCTGGCAATGATTTTTTGGATATCATACCAAAAGCTCAGACTACAAAAGCAAAAATAAATAAATGGGACTATATCAAACTAAAAAGATTCTGCAGAGAAAAGGAAATAACCAATAAAATGAAAAGGCAACCTACAGACTGGAAAAAATATTTGCAAACCATTTAACTGATAAGGGATTAATATCCAAAATTTATAAAGAACTCTTAAACTCAATAGCAGAAAAACAAATAACTCAATTAAAAAATTTGCAAAGGACTTCAATAGACATCTCTCCAAAGAAGACATGAAAATGGCCACCACAATATATGAAAAGGTGTTCAACATCATTAATCATCAGGAAAATTAAAATCACTAGGAGACAACACTTCACATCCTTTAGGATGGCTGTGATCAAAATAACAAGAGATAACAGTTGTTGACAAGGGTGGGAAGGTAGATTGGTACAGCCATTAAGGAAAACAGCAGGAAGAGTCCTAAAGAAATTAAAATTAGAACTACTACCCTTTTTGCCCTTCCTTTGGCTCTCCCTTTGCTGCGACAATGGGTCCAGTCGTAATCTGTGGCGTATGTATGAAGCTCTGTAAACCTATGTCTTGCTCTTGCCCTATAATTCTATCTTTTTCTTCTGAATAAACCTCATTTTCGTGCTTGCCTTAAAAAAACAAACAAACGAATGAACAAACAACTACTATATGTCCCAGAAATTCCTATTCTGGGTATATACCCAAAGGAGATGAAATCACCACCTCATAAAGATATTTGGATGTTCATTTCAGCATTATTCACAGTAGTAAAGATATGGAAAAAAACCAAAGGTTCATCAATAGATGAATGGATAAAGAAAATGTGTTTTGTGTGTGTGTGTGTGTGTGTGTGTGTGTAATATATCATTATTCAGCCTTAAAAAAGGAGATCCTGTCATTTGCCGCAACATGGATAGACCTGGAGAACATTGTGTTAAGGATATAAGCCTGACACAGAAAGAAAAATATTGCATAATCTTACTTATATGTGAAATATATTTTTTAAAAGGTTAAATATACAGAGATAGAGAATAAAACTGTGATTACCACAGGAGGGGGGCATAGGGAAGAAATGGAGAGATGCAGGTCAAAGGATCCAAAGTAGTAGATACGTAGAATGAACGAGTCTAGAGATCTAATGTACAAAATGAGGACTATAATTAATAAAATTGTATTGTATTTGAGATTTTTGTTAAGTAGATTTTAGCTGCTCTCATTACAAAAAAAGTAACTATGTGAGATGACAGAGATGTTAATTTGCTTCAACACAGTAACCATTTTACTATCTATATGTATGACATCGTGTAAACCTCAAATATACATGATAAAATTTATTTTTAAAAATCTTGTTTTATGTTTTAAGAGAATAACATTTGTCATAAATTTTAATATACTTTATTAATATGTTATATTTTTAATATGTAATACATAATTAGAACAATATATTATCTAAAATGCATTAAATTTTAACAGTTTTATCATTTGCCATGTTTCTAGTGAGAATTAGATTAAAGGGGTAAGTCTCTTCCTTTGAAGTCAATAACTCTTGGTATTTTTATAACAGACAACTCTTCTACTCATTCATTTTCCATCTGACATTCCCCCTTAGGTAGGATTTATCCATAGCTGTGGGGGAGGGTGAATGAGTTATAGTCATTTATCTCTGCTGTCAGTTTTCTAGGTAATTAATGTGTTTAGTTTTGCTTCAAAGAGGATTTAGAAGTGTTATTTCATGTTCAGTGCCCTTAGGGTTATAGTTTTGTTTCTCACACAGACAGGCACTACGTCCATGCAAGCTCAAGGAAAGAGGAAAGACGGTATGCGCCCACACAATTTTCCAAAAGTTCCCAATTGTACTCAAATGACAAATAGGCCACTCAAGTTTGAAAGGCATAGTGAATATACAGTAATTTTAAATGAGTATGGGAAATATGATGTAACTGAAAATATGGGAAATTTCAAGAGTTAGCCAGAAGTCAGTCTTACTGTTTGCTTTATTTTTCTAGATTATTTTCTGATCATCTTTTCTTAAGTCCGATATACTATTATGCTATTTTATTATTTTCACTTATAAATATACCATTGGAAAAGGAAAAACCTATTTCCAAGTCTTTCTTATAGTTATTTTTCTTTTCCTTTGATTCAACTGACCTTATCAAACGTTTAACATGTAAAATGAAAAATACATTTTGTAAATGTTTTAAAAAGCTGTCCAAAGAATGCTTCCATCCAATAACATTATCTTATTTCTTGTTTTCAACACACAGGGTGTGCTCTGTGCAGCTCCCCTAATTTTTATCATTCCATCGGCTTGTTATCTGAAACTGTCTGAAGAACCGAGGACACATTCAGATAAGATTATATCCTGTGTCATGCTTCCCATTGGTGCTGTGGTGATGGTTTTTGGATTCGTCATGGCTATCATAAATCCTCAGGACTGCACCCACGGCCAGGAAATGTTCTACTGCTTTCCTGACAATTTCTCCCTCACAAATATCTCAGATTCTCATTTTCAACTGACGACGCAACTTTCAATTTTAAATATCAGTATCTTTCGATGAGTTGACTGCTGTAGAAAATATATGTTTTCTTAGTCTTCTACGCTACATAATAACATTCACACATGTTTTAGTCTCTATTTATATTATAAAATTATCATTTTGGCACTTATCAAGACTTGCTTTTCTTTACTCTTTAGTGCAGTAAAAAGGTAAGAAAAGAATATTGAATGTTTTTTACCTTAAACTGGTACAAAATAAATGTTTTTTTCTAATGACTGCACTACACTAATCCTAATTGAAGAAGGAAAAGTAGATCCTTTAGAATTTGCTGTCATCCCTTCAAAGCATTGCTCTTTTATTTAATATTTGAGCCAATATATTTTGCTCCAAAGCAAGTAGGTGATTGTGGGTTGCAATTTTGTGGATGTGTCCTTTTGGAGGAAAAAAACTTATTTAACATCTGTGGAATAATGACAAGGGAAACCAAACACTATTAAAAAGAATAGCTATCCCAAGGACAAAGAGAAGCTCTCCGTTATAATTTCAGTAGCATCCCTTGTTTAGAGGGTAGTAGATCCCTGTAGAAAAGAGCAAAGACCTCCCTATGTGAAGAAGCATGAATAATAGACCGGATGTGCAGAGCAAGGCATGTCAGCAATCAAAGTTACCTCCCAACTTTTGATGCTCTGGGAGGGAATAAAATAAGGCAGAAAACTCACACACACATTGTTCTAAGGCAAAAGCCTAAGAGATCAGTTATGCATCAGATTTGGACCTGTTGAATTTGAAGTACCGTCAGGAATATACAATCAGAAGCTGAACTTTGAGGCTGGAAACTTGCAAGAAGAATCAGGACTACAGAAGGGGCATTCTCACTCCTGTGGGAGGTCCTCAGAGAGATTTTGGGGAGCCCGTGTTCACGGGGTTCTTTGGAAGCCGACACTGAGATGGAGTTTGTCATAACAGGAGAGAGGGGAGAAAGCAGGACTGGGAGGGAAAGTGGAACTGCATGCAGGCTGACAGAGCCTCGGCCAACCCCCCTGGGTGGCTGGTGCGTATCTGACCCATCAGAGTTCTCCCTGTCCGGAGGAACTACCCGGGTTTTAACACTGCTGCCTCCATCAGTCACTGGGTGAGGGCACCTGGGGAAGGATGAGCAGCTCTTTGCAGCTGAGCAAAAACTCTAAAGGAACTGAGAGCTGGAGGCTGTCTGCTGATAGCCAGGGCACAACACACTTCCTCCTAGGGGGCATCTAGGAGACACAGCTGTGCCCACCACAGATCCCCTCGGTTTTTAGTGAGGATTTTTTTTTATGCCTTTTAATGAGGATTTCATGTCTTCATATCTACGGCAATCTTTAAAAAGTAACAAATGAAAATTCGGGGCCATCTGGCCAGCTTCCTTATATCAAGTATCACCCAAGAGTATATTTCTCACCTTTTCATTTGTATTTCAACCAGGTTGACCATCTGTAGTATAGTATATTAATTGTTGCCAAGTAATGAGAAAATATCGCAAGCAGAGTTCATACATATATAATGTGTTTATAAAAATTACAGGCAAAAAAAATTCCACAGGAAGTGTATGAAGGATAGGTTCACGGTAGTTTGAATAAAGTGGTAAGAGCTGAGTCATAGCGTGACTCACAGTGAGAAAGGCCCATTGAACACAAAGGAACCTGCTGGCAGACCGTGCTCAGGATAGGAGTGGTGATTTTTTTTTCAGTAAAAGATCATCCGTGCCACTAAATTAATTTACATTCTGTTGATTGTATAGCTCTTCTGTATTTAACTTGTAAATTTGTTTTTTATAGTTAAGAGTCATAAGGCTAAGCACTTAGTGACTATTTTTAGATGGGCACATTTAGGTAAAATAATAATAAAAATGCTTCATTGCATCCTGAGGGAACATGAGAAATTTTTGCAGCAGTTCATCATTACTCAAGACTGAGAAACACTGACCTACATAGTTATTAGACAAAGTCATGAGAGATGAGATTTCCAAGAGTGTACAAAGAGAAGCACGTCAAGGATAACGTAATTTAGCACTTAACTATCTCTTATCTTGTACTTTGGTATTGCTTCAGATGTGTTAACCTTGACTCTTCAAGGAGATGAAAACCTCCCAGTAGGAACTGAGTGCAGCATTAATACCTGATGAATCTTTATTGGTTTATTTGTTTGTTTTTAATCAGCTATAGATCAAGACCGCCTTTGACCCTGTTAGTAGCTGCATGGATTACCACATCTTTCAAATTATAATTGAAGAAATCTTAGGACTTCACATTTATTTTGCAAAAATACTTGTATGTTTACTTTGCCACCATGCAGAACTGCAAGAACCACCCCCCCAACACTTAGTCTATGTTCTGTCTCAATTTAATATATTTCCACTCAAATTCCTTCCTTCTCTGCGCTTGTTGCTCTTAACAAAGCAACTTGAAGATTTTAAACCAGTTTTTGAAAGTGTCACTAAATTTAGACTTATAAATTGCTTCTAAATTTTAAAAAGATGGTGGTGGGCAGAAATAGTATCTTTATACATAAATGGGAACATCTATCAATACATTTCCTTTAAGGATGTTAACTGGGCTGGGCACAGTGGCTCACACCTGTAATCCTAGCACTCTGGGAGGCCAAGATGGGAGGATCGCTCGAGGTCAGAAGTTCGAGACCAGCCTGAGCAATAGCGAGACCCCCATCTCTACTAAAAAATAGAAAGAAATTATCTGGACAACTAAAAATATATAGAAAAAATTAGCCAAGCATGGTGGCATGCACCTGTAGTCCCAGCTACTCAGGAGGCTGAGGCAGTAGGATCGCTTGAGCCCAGGAGTTTGAGGTTGCTGTGACTGTGAGCTAGGCTGACACATGGCACTCTAGTCGGGGCAACAGAATGAGACTCTGTCTCAAAAAAAAAAAAAAAAGAATGTAAACTGGATGGCATTTTCATAATTTAGGAATTGGGTCCTTGCCCACTTCACTTATTATGGAATCTTTAATCTCAACACCAACTTGAACTACCTTCAAAAATCAGAGCAGGTAAACTGCCTTGGTTTGGACTGTTTCCAGTGATGCCATGCAATAATTGTTGCCTCTTATCTTTCCTAAAAGGAGCCTGAATCCAGGTTATCAAACTAAGAAAATTCCAACTAGCCCTCTGCTGAAGTCATGTACACATCTGCTTAATTAAAGATACATTTATTGGACAGGAACAGTCCTCTTTCTGGTTTATCTGCTGTGCCTCTGCTTAGAAAATGAGTAATAGCCTGCTTTTTAAGTAGAGGTGGCTAATGATTGGACCAGGTGTTGTCATGTCATCCAATAGTGGCTCAAGCATGGACCAGAGAGTGACCGTGAGATAGGGTACCTATAAATGCTGTACTGACTGTGGCAAGACAATATTAAATAATTAGATATGCTAATAAGATAAGCTCTTTTAAACATTTAAGCTTATTCTCAAAAGTGGATAAAGAATTTTCCAGGATCATAGAGCAAATATGACAGGTGGACCAGAGACACATAAACCAGAGGAGAAAGAGCACAGTCATTCTCTAGGGCAATGGTTTTTAAACTCGAGCCTGTGTCAGAATCACCTGCAGGGCTTGTTAAAACTCAGATTGCTGGGCCTGACCCCCAGAGTTTCTGATTCAGTACTCTGGAGTGGGACCTGAGAATTTGCATTTCTGAAAAGTTCTCAGGTGATGCTGATGCTGTTGGTTTAGTGACTATATTTGAATAAGTTTGGAAGTTGAACATAAGAAAGCGCTAGGTGGGAGCATCTGTTTGAAGGGTGGGGCAAAATACAAGCAAGATGTAGTAATATGATGCTGGAGCTCAGGGAAGAAACTGAGGCTGGAGACATAGGAGGGAGAGCAATTGTCACATATTAAAGGGATCTTCCCTTTGTCACATTGAAAAATCATCTAGAGACGCTTACAGAGGGAAGAGAAGAAACTGCAACAGTAAGATTAGTGAAGAGTAATGATGAGGAAGAGGGAAGGAGAATTAAGAACAAAGGAGAAAACAGAGATTACCACCTAAAGTCAACACAGCTGTGGTGGTTACGCTGAGGGCTGGATTGGAGCCTGCTGGCATTCAGGGAAAATTGCCTGAGATTCATAGCTCTCAACATGAGAAGGGAGAAATTATAACAGTTCCTCAAAAGCACACCAAGTTTTATAAGGATTAAACTTTCAAAAGAAGGGCCTACTTGGAAATTGCATAGAGAACGTGAGTAAGACTGGATTATGAACAATGTTCTTGAGAACATCATGCAGATAAAGAATTCGTGTGGCTGTCTTTTATAAGATGCTTTATCCTTCTATTAATGTTGACTCCTCAAGAGTGAAGATGAGCAATATATTTAGCTTTGGCATTTTTATTATATTACTCATTTATAGGAATGTGTAATTGCTCCATTCAAACAAAAACAAACAAACAAAAACCAGATCTACTCTGTGCTTCATTCCTAACTCTCACCTGATGCCCATCCTTCCCAACTCACACCCAGACCAACCGTGGCCTTATGTAATCATCCTGCTGTTACCAAAAGTTCAGTACTTGTCCCTGAGGCCCATGAAGAATGAGGACAAGCAGTGTGAGGAAAAGGAGAGAGAAGATTATTAATTTGCCCGCAAATGAGGAGGACAATAGACTCTTAAAGAACCATTGTCCTCCCTCATGCATAGTGGTTAGTATTTGGTATATTGCTTTACTTTGTTTTCTTCACTTATGGTTCTATTACCATACTTACCTCTGGGTGCTAGGAAGGGTCTCCCATAAACTATTCCACAGGGGCTTACCTTAAGCCTGCTTCTAGGGGCTACCCTTATCTGAAGGAGGGCAAGCAGCAACACCTTATCCCACTTTAGATGGGTTTCCTACATCAATTTTGCTATAGTTTTTCTTTAAAGTATGATTAATTTTTCTCTTTTTCCCATAGAATGAGGTCTGCAGGATGCATGCAATTTTCCTTCTAGATGCAGAGCTTTCCTTACTTGCTGAGTTACCTCCAATATAAAGGAGGGTCCATTATCACTCTGTATGGAAGAAGGGAGCCCACACCTCAGAATGAGTTCCTTCAGAAGGATTCTGGTGACTTCAGATGTTCTCTCCATTTGGGTAGGATAAACCTCTACCACGCCTGAAAATGTCTCTACTAATACAAGCAAGTATTTGAAGTTTCCAGTTGTTTTAGGCATCTGAGTGAAATCAATTTGCCAATCATCAAAAGGGTGGGTCCCCATATGTTGGGTTCCTGGTACAGCGGGTCACTTTTCTGTCTTTGGATTGTTTTGAGCACATAAAGGGCAGCTCTGAGTTATTGGTTGAATAATTTGTTGCAAACAGGGTCCTCTTTTTTTTTTTTTTTTTTTTTTGGAGACAGAGTCTCACTCTGTTGCCTGGGCTAGAGTGCCTAGCTCACAGCAACCTCAAACTCCTGGGCTTAAGCGATCCTTCTGCCTCAGCCTCCCGAGTAGCTGGGACTACAGGCATGTGCCACCATGCCCAGCTAATTTTTTTCTATATATATTTTTAGCTGTCCAGATCATTTCTTCCTATTTTTTTAGTAGAGACGGGGTCTCACTCTTGCTCAGGCTGGTCTTGAACTCCTGAGCTCAAACAATCCACCCGCCTCAGCCTCCCAGAGTACTAGGATTACAAGTGTGAGCTACTGCACCCAGCCTCAAAACATCTTTTACGGCTTCCAAGCCCCGAGTCTTTAAAAACATCTGTACCTCACTGAAGAGTTGAATCTTCATTCTGAGGGTTCCCATGTATACACATTAAATAAATGTATATCTTTTTCCTCCTATTAATCTATCTGCCTCAATTCAGTGATTTTTTTCAGTGAACCTTAGCGGGGCAAGAGCCTTTGCTCCCTACAAAAGCTTTCATAATATGGCCTCAACACACTGTTTGGGCCTTACTGCCCACGACAGCATCACTAAAAGTATTTCTTTACTCTAAAAATGCTCCATGCACCTTTTGCCTTTGCCCCTGAGTTCTTGCCATTCTCTCATCTAAATACCCCAGACCAGTATAAAATTCTATCCATCCTTTAGTCTTTTGTATGTGCCAGCCCTGATAACCCTAACTGCAAGTTAGTTCTTCCTCCTTTGGAATTCTGTATTTCTTGTAGTTATGTTATATGAGGGAGCCTTGTCTGGCCAATCAGATTAAAAGTTCCTGGAGGACAGAGATTGTGTTTTAAAGCTTTTTATCCTTCATAGTTGATGGCATGGTGCCTTGGAATGTCATAAACACTTAGGTATTTGACGTGAGATTTATAGTATAAAAGAGAAAATGGTTAATTCTACCAATAGACACACAAATGATTTTATTGGATTTTCCTAGCTATAATGATTGTCATTCAATAAAGTAGCACTTTAATGTGATGTGGTCATTCATCCAACAAGCTGTCTTAGATAATTAAATTGGGTTTCTTGTTTTGCATAGAACCTTCAGAGAAATTACTTGGAATATTCTTAAAATAACTCAACTGCATACCAGTCAGCACATATCTTTTCACTTGTTTCAATTGTAAAATAAACATTGACTTGTATTTTTCTTAATTATAAGCTCCTGGAGACCTAAGACCATGTCATATTTAGTTATTTTTGTCAGTGTATGCTTGTATATCTTACTCATGCAAGATGTTCAATAAACATTTAATGACTTGAATTTTTCTAATTTAGATGTATTTAACTTATTTAAATTATAAACCAGAAGGAAAACCTATATTAGCCCCTGCATTGAATATTATTTTGAAAGAAAAAAAGAGTCAAAACTTTAAACCAAAATGTGTCTATTGTTTAAGTACAATTATTACCTTGCTTAACCTCAGCAGACAGCTCAGTAATTTGATATAGCACTAAAAAGAAGAGGTAGTTTAGGAAAAAAGCAGGCAACGATACAAGGAAAATATCTTCGGCAACATCTCAGTTTGCAATTTGAAATCTGAAAGACTTTGAAAACTTTTATTTCCAAGGCACAGTAGCAGCTATGTATTTACCACTTGTAAAATTTTGTTTTGCTGGAGGATAACAAGGCCAGTTCCAGAAAAAGGAATTCAGGCTTTTTATTGTCGAGTTCCATCACAGAGCAGCATTGTTCCTTTATTCTTAGTTTCTGGGAGAGAAAAAGGTAAAGTTTCTTCTAAGAAAAAAAAAAAATTATTTTATCCCAGAAAGGCAGTCTTTGGGTGATTTCTGACTTTTCTTAAATAATTTTGTATTATTAGAAAGTCTTTACAAATTTTTTCTAAGCTACACCTTTTAACTACTGTTCCCCTATGTGAAAGATGTAGGACAGACTGGAAATTGAATAATATGACCTTAGGTTTTACTTACTTCATGTCTCCAAGCATTTCAAAATGAATTTAGTTTTTTTTTTAAAGCTGTAAGAATAGACAAGGGAAGGAAAATAAGTTTAAACATTTAGAAAAATAGGGCTTAGAAATCTCTAGGGCTTTGTAGAGGGGGCTGCTTGATTGTACAAACACAGTGGGAGATGTTCCCTGTTCTAGAATACAGCCTGACCTTTCAAAGTAGACATTTTAAAAAAGAAAATAAGCAATTAAAAAAATGTTAGCTGAGGTAGAAAGTTTCCTAGCAACAAATCATTTTATATGTGTAACCTAAATGTCAGCTATGAGCCCCCTGCACCCCAGGTGATCTGGTTAAACTTGATCTTAAACCCCATTCCACAGTTGTAAGTGCCTACTCCATAATTTCTGCAAATTCTGACTTTCTTCCTCACACTTCCTTTGCTGCCATAAACCATTGTTCTTTTGCTCCGTATCTGTAAAACTCCACAATACTGTAGATGCAAAACACAATCTCTTCTCTGACAGTCTACTACTTTTCTCAAATATCATCTATGAAATGATACTACAGTATCTGACATATTGTTGATTGCTCTTCATTATTTAAAATAGAGAACTTCATTAACACTAGAGCAGTTTCCATAAAAATTCACTTACATCACTCAGTGTATAAATGTGTTATGGTTGTTGCATTGTTTGAAGGTTTAGAGTGGTTGCAAGGAAGGGTTGCATCCCAGAGCATGGCCTCTAGCCAGTCTTCAGGCTTCACTGCCCAAGCTCCTCCTCTACACCTCTCATTTTTTATCTGTTTCTCCAAATTAACAAGTGAATATTTCCCTCTGAACTTCTTCAGGCTGGTCCCAGCACCTCTGGGCCTCTAGGAGACACCCCCACCACACACACCCTTTAGCCCACACCTTGGCATTTTTTTCCAACACAAATGCTATTCTCTTCCAAAGAAAAACTCACAGTGAAGCTGTCAATAGAACTATGTTTTTCCATTTCCTTACATGTGTAGCAGAAGGAATGGCCTGAAAAAAAGGGCAAAAATATTTTCTGTCTCTTTAAAACATCCTCCACTCTTTTTTGAGAACTAAAACCTGCATCCCTGCCTTAGGCCAGAGGTTGGGAGGGGCAGAATAAGTCTTTTGTTTTTGTGCTAAAGGAGATGGAAGAGAGGTCCTGGGTGGAGGTCAGGGGATTGTCTTCAGCAGAGATGGGAGGATCAGAATCATCAACTCTAGTTGAACAGTAATTGCCTAAAGCTGAGAACCCATCCTTTAAAAGCTCTGTATTTCTTATAGCTGAGTAATACTCCATGGTATACATTATACCACATTTTACTAATCCACTCATGTATTGATGGGCATTTGGGTTGTTTCCACATCTTTGCAATTGTGAATTGTGCTGCTATATTACTCAGCTATAAGAAATAATGGTGATATAGAATCTCTTCTGTTCTCCTAGAGAGAGTTGGAACCCATTCTACTAAGTGAAGTATACCAAGAATGGAAAAATAAGCAGCACATGTACTCACCAGCAAATTGGTTTCCCTGATCATCACCTAAGTGCACATTTGGGAATAACACCAATTGGGTGTCAGACAGATGTCGGGGGTGGGAGGAGGGGATGAGTGTATACCTACATAATGAGTGCGATGCGCACTGTCTGGGGAATGGACACGTTTGAAGCTCTGACTGGAGGGGGGAGGGGCATGGGCAATATACATAACCTAAACTTTTGTACCCCCATAATAAGCTGAAAAAAAAAAAGCTCTGTATTTCTGCTTATTAGGGGGACAATGGCATTTTAGACAGGAGTCACCATCCTCCTCTTTTGCTGGCAAAGTAATAAAACTTCTCTTTCCTTCCTCTTCAAACCACTTGTTCTCATTCTTCTGATGTAGCCTTGAGAACAAGTGCCAAGCTTTTGGTAACACATGTATGTACTATGTCATTTATATTTTGAGTTGCATTTCTGGTTATTGTGTTCCCCATTAAAGGAGAAGCCCAGAAGACTTCTCCCTTGCATAAAACTAAAATTTGTGTTCCTGGCTTTAAATAGGAGCTGTCCTATCCTGATGGGTAACAGGGGGGTGACCAGCTCCCACATGGTTCCCACACAGTGAAGCCATGTGACTTAAAGCTGTGCTCCCACAGGCCTCTATAGCTCATCTTCAGCCATTGTAATTTTTCACCCCGACACTGTACTGTTCTCTAAACAGCTGTGTGTCTGTCTGCTTTATTTGCCTTCTGGATAAATCTGGCCTTTCAGGATTAGATTAGAGCAAGCCCAGCTGCAGTGGGTGGATAATCATCTGCTTTATGAGGGAGGGGCATTTGAAAAGTTTACTCCTTTTCTTAAATATCATCTACGAGATGATACTACAGTATTTGACATATTGCTGATTGCTCTTCAGTATTTAAAATAGAGGCATTCATTAACACTAAAGCATAAATTAGAGGATCTAGATTAATAATTAGCAAGTGTGATTCTAAGTAAGAGACCTACTGAACCAGAACCTACCCCCCTACTTCTCCCACCTCCCTAAATTCCACCAGAATTTAAGATGCTGCCCCAATACCGCCTCCTCCTCCTGTTACTAAAAGCTTGGCACTCGTCCTTGGGGCCACATCAGAACAAGCACAAGTGGTTTCAGGAGAAGGAAAGAGAAATTTATTAATTTGCCAGCAAAAGAGGAGGATGGAGACTCCTATCTGAAATGCCATCATCCTAATAGTAAGCAGAAATATAGAGCTTTTAAAGGGAGGCCATTCAGCTTCTGACAATTGCTGTTCAACTACAGTTGATGATTCTGATGGTCCCATCTCCACCTAAGAGGATCCTGTGACCTCCACCCACCTGGGAGGCCCATCCAGACCTCTAGGACTTCGCCTGCCAGTCAGGGTGGGGCTGAGCCATCTCCTGTAGAACAAAGAACAAAAGACATTACCCTGCCCCTCCCAACCACTGGCCTGAGGCAGGGGTGCAGGTTTTAGTTCCCAAAAAGGAGTAGAGGATGTATTAAAGAGACAAAATATTTTTGCCTTTTTTTTCAGGCCAATCCTTGTGTATATTCGTCACTGTCAATATTTCCCCTCCATGTCTATAGGAGGAGGGGTGACTACTCTGTTACATTCCTAGAGGTCTCAGCAGTCTTCTGCAGATGATAACTTTTCTTCTTCTGTAACCTATTGAGTATATATCTGACAAGTAATAGAAGAAAAATAATCCATATAAATAAGAACTTTCTAACAACTGAACAGATCAACGTTAGCATGGGCTACTGTGGGACTTAATGAACCCTCTGTGCCTGAAACAACTTAAACAGAGGTTTGACGAACAATTGACCACAATGTTCTGGATAAGAATTGAACTTGATGATCTTTAAGGTCTCTCCAAATGTTGAGCTTCCAGTTACTGCCTTGTGTTTTCTGTTGAAATAAAATACAGCTGTTATGGAATGTCTTTGTTATTTACTTTTGCATGTTTCTCTCTCAATAGAGAGATTGACAGATAGATACAAGTAGCTTAAAAACAGTAGCCATTCATTCCTTTCAAGTGTTTAGGCCACCTTGTGCAAAATAAGTGTTCAAGAAAATGTATGGATTAGACTAGGACAGATCACTTTGAAAGGGGGTTAAGAAAGGGAAGGCCAGGTTCCCAGGTGCAGTGGTTCACACCTGTAATCCTAGCACTTTGGGAGGCTGAGGCAGCAGGATTGCTCGAGGGAGGATTACTTGAGGCCAGAAGTTCGAGACCAGGTTGAGCAAGAGCGAGATCCTGTCTCTACAAAAAATAGAAAGATTAGCTGGGTATGGTGGTGCATGCCTGTAGTCCCAGCTACTTGGGAGGCTGAGGCAAGAGGATCACTGGAGCCCAAGAGTTTGAGGTTGCAGTGCACTCTAGCCCAGAGCAAGACCCTGTCTCCAACCCCCACCCCAAAAAAAACATGAAAAAAAAAAAAGGGAAGGGAGGAAAACCTGGAGAGACAATAAAGCAGATACAAACCAGCAACCATGAAGCACCAGATTTCCAGGGTTTAGGACCCAAGGAAGGATGAGAGTTCACACAGAACTAGAGGGACCCTTCAATAACTTCACGCTTACTCTACCACTGGGCCCATGCACAGGAATTATTGCTGCCACTGCTGACCAGCATGCAAGACCAGCTCTCATTCTCTTCCTTCTTGTCTTCATTTCTGCTTTTCTACTTAAGGGAAAGATCATTTTCAGGAAATAATAAACAACTGTTTAATAATTATAGCAAATAGATCCATAAATTCTGTAATTGTCCCATTTGATTGGAGGAAATTACCTAAAAGCAGAAGAGAACCTAACCACAGACAAGATAAAGCAAATGCATCAAACCCATAATTGGGTGCACAAATGTACAGCATCTTTTGGTGATTAAGAACTGGGAGGTGGCTATACTACTTTGCTGGGTATGGGGGTAAAAGGAAATTTCCCCTTCCCACTGCCACACTCCTCCCCTGGTGGCCCACTCTAGCTTAGCTGAAAGATCAACTCACAATTAAGGCAGATTAACAAGAGGAAGAGGTTTACTTACCATGTGGATGGGGAGAATCACAGAGTGATTACCCAATATCATAATGGAATCCAGATATTTTTATACATACCTTTAGAGGGGAGAGAGAGATGAGGAGTATAGGTAATTCTGTTTAAGGGCAATAAATGATTGCTAGAGAGGATGAATAGATACTTGGGAGAATGAATTAGAGGACATAGATTGACTTTAAATTAACCTGAGAGACAGGTATTATGTTTAAAATGATTTGGGCCAGGTCTGGTTGCATTCTTGATTGTCTTTCCTACAATAAATATATTGAGACAACAGGGAGGGGAAAGGAAGTCGATTGTTCTTTTTGATGGATCAGTCCAGTTTATACAGATAAAGGGAAAGCCTCTTCCAATGCATTTTTATCTTGAAGGGCCTTTAATTCAAAATGCTCTTTATACCAAGGAGTCATATTTTGGGGTGAAATCTCTTGAGGTCCTTCACCAGGAAAGCATGGTCTATGGACCAGCAGCATTGCAACTGTTTAAAAATGCAAAATCTCAGACCCCAAACCTATTGAACCAGAATCCGCCTTTTAACAAGAGCCACAGGTTGCTTGTGTGCACATTCAAGTTTGAGAAGCACTGGTATAAAGTGGGCCTTGGCCCTTGGGAGGAAGGCTTATTCCAATCAGCTAGGAAACAGTTAATAAGCATTCACCTCCTGGAAAGGCTATTATGCCCACACTAGGGCTTCGGTTGCTGATGACAATGTGTGATAACTTTTCTGAGACTTGGGGAGGAAAAAGATTGTAAATCATTGATTCCTAGCTATAACACTTAAGCCCTTTTCTGTGTGTTCTACCTATAATCATGCGGTCAAAAACATTTTTTCCCCATCATTGCCTAAAATTGAATCACACCAGCCACATCTTTTCTTTAGGTCACACTGACAATTTCTTTTTAACTATGGTAGAAACAATGCTACAAATGAAGAAAACTTTTTAAAGACATCCTGTTGATTTTTAGTTTGTACGTAAAAAGCCCTAATGAATAAGTCAGAAAGTTTTCAGCCTGGGAATGTGCTTTGAATTTATGGTCATGACTGTCATCAAACAAATTAGGGGTGGACACTGGGGGATACTATCACTGCAATAAATGTTTAAGTTTAAAGCTTGGACATCGTATTTATGAGGACAACTTAATAGCTAAATGTATGAAAGTCATAAAAAGTACTCTATGTTTCTTCTAGATTAAGTGGTTGGTTAAGTATAAAATAGTCAATAAGACATACTCTCCAATCAGACTGAAGAACAGCTTAAAATAGATTTTGAATTTAATAATTATGAGCATCTAATTGCTTTGGTAACATTGAAAGTTTAATGAAAGAAGTATGCTCTACTTAGAACCAAGCAATAACTGAGTCAAATAATTTGATTTAAATTTAGTGGGGGTCAGGTATTTAGGGAAAGGAGAAAATTCCTCATTCTAACCTCAAGAACTCTTGACTATAAGGGTGAACCACAATAAAGTGTTTCCTTTTAAAAGGAGGAAATCCTGCCTTTTGCAAACATGGATGAACTTGGAGAACATTATGCTAAGTGCATTTGATCTCAGTTATATGTGGAATCCAAAAACTCATAAAAATTGAGAGGAGAATAGTGGTTGCCAGGGGCTGGGAGGGGGGACATGGAGGAAAGGGGGAGATGTCGGTCAAAGGATCTAAAGTTTCAGTTATGCAGGATGAATCATTTCTGGAGATGTAACGTATACCTTGGTGACCATAGTTAATAATACGATATTATATATCAGAAATTTACTAAGAGAGTAGATCTTAAGTGTTCTTACCACACCAGAAAAAAAAAAAAAAAAAACAAAGGTAACTATATGAAGTGATGTGCAGTCGCTTCTCCTCCCATAGATATGGAAACATAAAATTGAGAGTGAGGAATATGTAACAGAGGGAATGGCCTGGAAAAAGAAAGCAAAAGACATTTTCTGTCTCTTTATAATATCCCCCACTCTTTATTGGGAACCCTGCCTCAGGCCAGTGGTTGGGAGGGGCAGGGTAATGTCTTTTGTTCTTTGTGCTACAGGAGATGGCTCAGCCCTGCCCTGGCAGGGCAGGTGGAGGTCCTGGAGGTCCTGGAGGTCCAGGTGGGCCTCCCAGGTGGGCAGGCGAGGTCATGGAGGTCTGGGCTGAGGTCATGAGATTGTCTTCCCCGACACACCCCAGATGGGACAGACTACAATTGAACAGCAATTGCCTGAAGCCAAATAGCACCCCTTTAAAAGGTCTGTATTTCTGCTCAGTAGGCAGAGGATGGCATTTTTCAGACAGCCTCCATCCTCCTCATTTGCTGGCAAATTAATAAACTTCTCTTTCCTTCTCCTCACACCACTTGTCTTCGTTCTTCTGATATAGCTCCAAGGACAAGCACCGAAAGTTTGGTAACATGATGGATATGTTAATTAGCTTGATTATGGTAATCATTTCATAAGGTATATGGATATCAAAACATCATGCTCTACACTTTAAATATATAAAAATTTTATTTGTCAATTATACCTCAATAAACCTGGAAAAAAAAGGGGGGAGCCACAAGAAGTTGTATCAGGTTGAGGTCCACTGGGTTTCCTCAGTCCTTGGGGTGACAGGGAATGAGGTCCAAGGTTACAAAGGTGAATGGTGAATCTCAACTTTGTCATTTTTTATGTAAGCAAGTGATTTAATTTTTTGATCCTCACTTTTCTCAATTTTAAAAGGAAGAAGTTACTGTATACTAGGTTTCCGTGACAGTTTTCCCTTTTTATTGATCATTTGAATTACTTCCGTGCACTGTATTTCATTTACTTACCTTCTCCCACTGCGGTTTTTTTCTTTTTTCTTTTCTTTCTTTTTTTTTTTTTTTTTTTTTTGAGACAGAATCTCGCTCTGTTGCCCAGGCTAGAGTGCCATAGTGTCAGACTAGCTTACAGCAACCTCAAACTCCTGGGCTCAAGTAATCCTCCTGCCTCAGCCTCCTGAGTAGCTGGGACTACAGGCATGTGCCACCATGCCCAGATAATTTTTTTCTATATATATTTTTAGCTGTCCAAATCATTTTTTTCTATTTTTAGTAGAGACAGGGTCTCACTCTTCCTCATGCTGGTCTTGAACTCCTGACCTCGAGCGATCCTCCCGCCTCGGCCTCCCAGAGTGCTAAGATTACAGGCGTGAACCACCAGGTGGGCCCAGTTTTTTTCTTGAATAATTAAGGATATCAACTCTTTATGAATAATGTATACAATAATTAAAAAATGAACTTGGTATTTACCACTTAATTTTGTTAATGATTATTTTACTTAATGAAGTTTTTTATTTTACATAGCCAAATATACTTTATTGTTTTTTATTTAAGAGTTTTCATACTGCATCCAGAAGTCCAGCTGGAGAAAAAGAAAAAAAAAAAAGAGTTTTCAATAGTTTATATAGGAGTCATATTTCAATTCAAGAGTAGATAATACTTTATTATAAAATTATAAAATACATAGTAAATAGAATAATATAGCATAAAGAGAAAAAATTAACACACTATTCATATTTTGATTTATTATCTTCCAGTCATTATTCTATGCATATTGTCTCCAAAATTGAGGGATAATACTATATATAAAGTTTTGGGTCCATTTATTAAATATTATATTATGAGCATTTCCCCTTGTCATTAAAAATATTCATGGAACACATGATTTTTAACAGTTGCATAACATTCCACTTTTCATATGTTCCATAATCATTCTCTTATTGTTCTTTTTAAAGGATGTTTCTCATTTTTGTTATAAATAACCTTAATGAACATTTTTCATGTTAATCTCTGTACCATATTTCATTATATTCTTAAGATAAATTTTTAAGAATAGAATTACTGAATTAAAGAATATGAAATGTTTAAGGCTCTTGCTTTTTTGTTGCTGCAAAATTGAAAGCTAATGTAAAATTTCACAAATATAAATGAAGGTCCATTTTGCCACATATCAACTCTGTATATTACCATTTAAAAATATTAACCATCAGATGGGACCTGTTCTAAATGGGCTTAAAGCATAATATTTTGGCTATGTATCTCTAGAGAGAGAGACTTTAAGGGCAAAAAGAACCTTGTTAAAAAACCACCATTTTCTGTAATCTTTTTTTTTTTTTTTTTGAGACAAAGTCTCTGTCTGTTGCCCGGGCTACAGTGCCATGGCGTCAGCCTAGCTCACAGCAACCTCAAACTCTTGGGGTCAAGCAATCCTACTGCCTCAGCCTCCCGAGTAGCTGGGACTACAGGCATGTGCCACCATGCCCGGCTAATTTTTTCTCTATGTAGTTTTAGCAGTCCATATAATTTCTTTCTATTTTTGGTAGAGACGGGGTCTTGCTCTTGCTCAGGCTGGTCTCGAAGTCCTGAGCTCAAACGATCCGCCCGCCTAGGCCTCCCAGAGTGCTAGGATTACGGGTGTGAGCCACCATGCCCAGCCTGTAATCTTATTGATGGTACTTGTGATGGTTATTTCAAGGCTACAATGTGGGAATGCAGTTCAAGGAAATTGAGTAATTATGATGGTGTCCTTAACAATTAAGATTTTGGTCATGCCAGCCTGAGCAAGAGCGAGACCCCATCTCTACTAAAAATAGAAAGAAATTATATGGACAGCTAAAAATATATATAGAAAAAATATTAGCCGGGCATGGTGGCGCATGCCTGTAGTCCCAGCTACTTGGGAAGCTGAGGCAGGAGGATCACTTAAGCCCAGGAGTTTGAGGTTGCTGTGAGCTAGGCTGACGCCACGGCACTCACTCTAGCCCGGGCAACAGAGTGAGACTCTGTCTAGGAAAAAAAAAAAAAATGGGCTGAACACCTTGATACCTCAAGCTGAAGACAGTTTGGTGGTTTCTTATAAAACTAAATATACTCTTAGCATATGATCCAACAATTGCACTTCTTGGTATTGTACTTACCCAAAAGAGTTGAAAAGTTATGTCCACACAAAAACCTGCACAGAGATGTTTTTAATTGCTTTTTTCATAATTGCCAAAACTTGGAAGCAACCAAGAAGTCATTCAGTAGGTGAATGGATTAATAAACTGTAGAACATCCATCAATGGAATATTATTCAGTTCTAAAAAGAAATGAGCTATCAAGCAATGAAAAAACATGGAGGAATCTTAAAGGCATACTATTAAGTGAAAGAAGCCAATCTGAAAAGGCTACATATTGTATGATTTCCACTCTATGGCATTCTAGAAAAGGCAAAACTACGGAGACACTAAAAAGATCAGTGGTTGCCAAGGGTTAGTGGAGGGGAAGTGATGAATAGGTGGAGCTCAGAGGACTCTTGGGACAGTGAAACTACAACGTATGATATTGTAATGATGGACACAAGCCATTATTTATTTGTCCAAACCTGCAGAACGTACAACATCAAGAGTGGACCCTAATGTAAACTATGGTCTGTGGGTGATTGTGATATGTCAGTATGAGTTCATCACTTGTAACAAATATACCACTGTGGTGGGGAATGTTGAAAATGAGGGAGGCTTATGCATGTGTGGGGTCAGGGGGATGTATGGGAAATCTCTTTACCTTCCTCTTAAGTTTGCTATGACCCTAAAATTGATCTAAAAAATAGTCTTAAGAAAACGAAACAGAAGTAAAAACACCGTCATCAAATATTCTTTCTTAGCTTTCTATTATTTATTTTTTAGTATTAAAAATGGAGTTTTCTAGAATATAGACAAAGCAAGCTTTATTATCTAGCCATTTTGAAGACTTATTATCTGCTGGGTTTTTTTTTTTTTTTTTTTTTTTTGGTAAATATAGTTTGCCAGCATACAAATTTGAGTAAATATTGTTCAAATGAGGCACCCAAATGCAGGGCACTAACAGAAGTCTCTCCTTGATGGGTTCCCTCTGACACTTTGGACAAGTTTCTGTGTAATCACAATGGCAAGAAAGCTCTTCCTCAAGACCACACAGGGAGAATCAGTGTCTTTTCTTTTCTTTTTTTTTTTCATTTTTCTTCCCACAAGCACCCACCCCTGGTACTGTTCACAACACAGTATCTTTAGGATACATTAACATACACAACTCATTTAGGATCTCAGAATCACAGACTGAAAGATTTGAAAAGGCTCTGGATCTCTATTACAGTGAAAGAAAATTTCAGAATACAAAGTTTATAGTGTTGAGGTAATTTGCAAGTACACAGTCAAATTCTTCAATAAACTTGGCACAGGTTTAAAGTCTTAAACCGTCTGTTCTTGGACAGCTTCACTTTTATTCCCCTTGGAGGCAGCTGGCCACTCCTTGGGCCTTGACCCTAGGGTCCTTGTCCTTTCTCCCTAGGCCTACTACAATCCCAAGCCTCCCCTGAGTTTCACTTGCACAGATTTCCTAGGCCTTTTGAGAGCTAGTGTCCTTTCTAGCCAGGGCCCCAAGTCAAGTTCACTGCACTCAAATGCGAACTACTCTAGTAGCTCCAAATCTGAGCTGAGAGTTTTCCGACCAACTTTCCTCTGGAAACTGGGCAGCACACAGTTTACCTGAGCTAAGCATCCTCCCATAATGAGTATGTTTCTCCTACTTATTTCATTTTTTCCTTCTCGTTCCTTGTGCTTCAAAATTTTACTGAACTTGTAGTGTCCTCTTCTTTATGCTTCTGATCACATACACCTGAGGATTCCCCACCACCGGCCTACATTCCAAATTCCAGTCTTTGAAAATGCCCCAGTTCTAAATGCACTCTTGGACTTGTAAACTCTGCCTGAAAGCTGAACCCTTACCATAGACCCTTTGGCCCAGAAGAATATGGAGAATCACATTTCCAAACTTAAGTGCAGATTTGTTAGAGCCATAAGTGGGAACATTCTTGCTGTCCACCCTGATCCCCTCAGGGTCCCCTCTTCAGAGACTGACCTGGATCTGCTGGAGCCCCTTCCGCCTGCCTCCCCTGTATAGAGGACCAGAAAATGCCTGAGAGGCACCATATTCCTGGGAAAGCCCACAGTCAAGTACTGACTCGTGTGGGAGTTTGACAGCCCAGCCTTTGCCTCAAAGTGGGACAAAACTGAGATGTAACATACATTCCCTGGGGTGTCAGTGTGAGGCTGAGAATCCGCCTGAAATGTCTCTTGCTTGTCTTCTTCTGCCTTCTCAGTCCCACCTCCTTGACTCCCTAAGAGCACTTCCCCAATAAATCACCAATATTAACACACGAATTCTTATCTCAGGCTCAGCTTCTGGGTAACTCAGCCTGAGAATCCATGCTGTCAAAATGCCAACATTTAATTACAGTCAATCTCTGAAATCTGCAAAGCTGATTATTCTAGATTTGCCAAAATTGCGGAGGAGGATGTTTGTACCTCCATTCCAAACAAATAAATCTAGAGACAAAATTATCCCTTGGTAATTTTTTATATTGTATTATTTTCTTTGGTGATAGCTTTTTTAAAAACTTGTGTTCAATTTTCACATTTTCAAAGAATCAAGGTTTACATGCATGTATTCTTTAGTAAAAATTTCAAGAAAAAGAAAGGATTTAACTTATCCATATAGTAGCCTAAATACAATCTATTGACCTCTATTTTTGCTCCCAAATATTCTGGATTATTTTCCTTTATACTATATAGATCAGATATATGATCAGTTCCAGAAGCTATTTTAAACAATTGGCTTTGGTTTAAAAGGCAAACTCTAACAGGTTTCCAAGTTTATTACATAACATTTAAATATAACTACATATATGACATTTCATATTTTGAATTTTTTCACATATTATATCCCTAAAGTTTTTTTATGTTACAAGCACATATTTTTGGATACATCAAAATCATATTAAAGGGCATATTTTTTATGTGAAAATTCACCTTAATTTTATTTTTACTAATTTTCCTCAAGTATGAATAACATTTTTTGGACTGTCTATAAAAATCTGGAAGGAAATACACCAAAATATTATATTTGTGGAGCTATTCTTTTTTCCTACTTGTCTGTATTTTTAACATTATTACCATCAAAATATATTTTTATAATAACTTTTAAATACAATATAGATAATACAATCAGAGCTAATAGAAATGTTTAAAAAGTAAAACATCCTAAAATATGTATGCTCATATAATTTTTATAGATTTTTTTTTTAACATGTCTCCTGTACTAGCTCATAAAGAAAATATTCTGGATTCTGGATGATTATATTGAAAAATCACGAGCTATGTTTCCTCCACCTAGTAATTGTCTAAAACTGAAGCACAATTTTTATTTGCTAAATAAATGATAGTTTATGGTTTAAAACATTGTAAAAGTGTTTTAAAAGCTTTTATTTAGCTTTGTGTTCATTAACTGATTAAGCAAGATATATCACAGTAAATATTAATAGGCTATGAGGCAGGTTTTTTGGTTCTTATATTACATGTAGAAATTCAAAATTCTTAGTCCCATGTAAAAACCCCTAAGCAAATAAGAACATCTATTTACATAAGCAACGAACGTGAAACAGAAGATACAAGAATTTAACATTTGCCTTCCTTAGAAGCAAACATCAATACATCAGTGATTTGTGTCTGAGATCTACATTTATTGTCATTGACCTAGCTAACATTTTATATATTTAGTCACCACTTACAATATCACAGTTCTAAGGAGAGCCTTTAGTCTAGAAGGTACTTTACACACTCTTTAGTACATTTGACTTCATTTTCAGACACCTCATACTTCAAAGGAAGACTTGTCTTAATCCACTGGAAAGAACACAGAGATTTAGGAAGCTAATTTAAGAAACAGAGGACTTCTCTTGGGAAAAGGGTTGTGTTCACAGATCAACATTAGATAAGAAATGAATTTACTGTTGACATAAAAATTTCAGTCATTTGTAGAAGAGTGTTCCACAATTATTCTACCCTCAAATTTTTTCAAATAAATTAAATATGTGACATCTGTATATTAACACTTAAAAAACATTAAAACATCTAAAATAGCAAAATATCACCAAATCTCAGCTCCCGCTTACTTCGCATTTGGTAATCACTGTCATAGCTTTTCTTTTAAACAGCTGTTCTCTGTCTTCTAAGAGCAAAACCATATCAAGAATGGGCATAATTTTCAGCAACATAAAAGACATCAGATAAGCTTTATAGAAAAAAAAAGGATGATTTAACATGAGATATGAGACAGGCTACCATGGCAAGAGACTCTGAGTAGTCTGCTTTGGGGGGTCTGAACAATAGAATAACTGTCAGCATGTGGTGGACCCATCTGGATTCAGGCTGAACTTTGTCCCTGCTTGAAGATCTTTCCAATTGCATGAGCTTGTGATTATTCATGGAGGAAAAGTTTTTGTATCATCTACAAAATTTGACCTCTGTAACTTCAGCTTTGTGGAAAAAGTTAGACACACTTACTTTCCAGGCAATGATTTAAGAAGGAAAAATATTTATGAGGTACTAGATTGTGATGTCTTGTAATGCAAGGTGCAATAAAACAAATGAGTTTTTTCTTTACCTAAGAGGTATTTTTAATTGGTTCAAATAAAAAACACATAGTTAAATACATATGTAAATTAATAAGCTATTTGAAGGGCGAGCGAGTTAACATTTTAATAGCTCACAAAGCAAGAATCACTGCGAATGACCTCTGAACTGAAAAAAAGGCAGGCTGAAATGTCTTCAGTAATTATTTTGGCTGCATAAAGTCTGAAGCAATGAAAGAGGTTCCAAAGTTCTTTTACAGAACCCATAGGACTCAAATATAATTTGTATTCAATGAAGTCTTGGAAAGAATTATGGAAAATTATTTAGATTAAAATGTGAAAACTTATAATATGGTGGTCCTCATGTACAGCCCACCTTTGTCAACTTCATGAAGCAATTAAAAAGCAAAACTTCTTGAGTTACTCTAGTAATTTTGATAGGGTAAACCTAGTCTAGAAAGAAATGTTAGGCTCTTTATTTATTATGCTTTTTATTTATTATGCTCTTTATTTAACAGCTGGTAAACGCTGCTTACATTTTTCTACCAATTAATCTTTCTTTTATTTCTCAGAAATATGAGTGCAACTAGATGGGCCAAAGACAGTGCCAGGCTTTTCACACTGTCCCTTATTTATAAATCACACATATGAAACCCCTAAGATATTTTTGCTAGTTGAGTACAGCCGTTAGGTTGAAATCCCAGTGGCGTGACTCATTGCCACAGGGATGAAATGTAGCGTGCCCCAGGGACCAAGCATTTCTCCCAGCATGTTGAGGCCTTTTAGCTTTTGCTGTTTATTCAAATATAAGCAAGTAAGTTGTGAAATTTAGCTCGTATGTGTCCTTGGCCAGTTTCCTTTGCCCTATACCCCTCTCAACTTTCACCCCAGCTGCCTCTTCCCACTCTAGTCTGAGGGAATGCCCTTTGTTGTCCTGGCCGCCCACCAAACTACCCAGGAAAGGCCAAAAGAAACAGCACCATTGACAGATGTTACAAAATGGCTGTCGCTCTGCCAGGAGCTCCAGCAGACTCGCAAACCCTCAGGGGGTCTCCAGGGGTGAGTTGAGTGTAACATACAAGCCTGCAGACTTTTTGGAGCTCCCTGCTGCCTACAGATCAATGCTGTTCTCATAAGCACCTGTAGGATAATTTCAGGTTGACTTATCTGAATTATTTACAGAGCTTGCCAGTGGCCTAAGTATAAGAGAGGTAAAGACAATGTCCCTCCAGGCCCAGCACTGGAAGGGACATTGCAGGAAACCAACAGCACTCAAAATACACCAGGCTATGCCTGCCCACTGAAAACCCACTGTGCAGTATTTTTAAGTATTATGTTACTAGCTAAAAATGGGAAATCATCAAAGGCCTTTGAGAAGAACTGTGTTTTTAAAAAGTTATTCTGGCTGCTCTGAGGAATATAGACTGAAGAGGACAACAATGGGAGTGAGGAGATGAGTCAGAGTCCACTGGCGTAGGGAAAACAAGATGGTGGCTTGGTTTAGCATGCTGGCGAGTAGATTGTGTCTATAAGAAACAATATTTCATTTTAGAAGAGTTTATCTGAAGACCTTCTTTGTGGCAATAGTTACAGAGCAAAGCTGGTTGCTAAGGCCACTTCTAGTACCCCAAAATACAACTATGTCATATGTATACAACAGTGTGCCTATTAGCTAACCTCTCTGTGCCTCAACTTTCTCTTCCATAAAATGGGCTGATAGTAGTACAAGAGGTTGTTTTGAGAATTAAAAGCAGTAATATACATCAGGCTCTTACAATAGAGTTTTGTATGTATGTATAAATAAATATGAGCTATTCGTATTAACTTTCTATTTTCTACGTTATAGAGTGACAGATGGGAGGGCACAAATAAAAGTCCTTCATGATTTACATTAAATCATTATGGTATAACTTAAACAGAAGGAAAAGAAGACATCCTGGTTTTACCTCTCCAGTAAATACTATGGAGATGAGCCAGTCCTTCTACTTATTGACTTTGGTCTTGCAGCGCTAGGAATGTCTCTATTCAACATAATTCAGTTTAGCTTATGGCTGATTTCTGCCCACAGAGTCAAGATACAAAAAGAGTCTTTAAAGGACACAAGCGGAATTTTTTCCTTATAGGGAGAACTTACAGTATTTCTTCCCCTCTCTCCTTGTGTCCCAAGGGATCTCTGGTGGTGCCCATGTCCCCTCCATGGCTCCAGCTCCTGCTAGGCAGCAACCCCCTGCCCCAACCACTTGTCCCCAACAATCATGAGGCCACCCCCATCATGGTCCTAGTTCTCACTTGAGTCCAGTTTCTGGTTTCTGGTAACCACTCATTCATCTGATATCCTTCCAATCCAAGGAGAATTAGAGCTTCCTGATGTATGATCTCTGGGTTGCCTCACCCATGTGGAACCTCTGGGTTCCTGATTTGTAATGTCTAGGTTGTCCCCTATTTAGCTTCTCTGTTTTCTATCACCTGAGTGATCAGTTCCCCATATTTAATTCCCTCTCTTTGAAAGATTGAGGATGGTTGCCATTTTCCTGGCTGGATGTTAATGATATTTGTAGAGTTATATTAGTATTGTTGATAATATTTGTAGATTTGATCAAGTGGAACACACTGGCAAAGATCAGAGTCCGTCATCCACAGAATTACATAAACACACGGAGGCAGGAAATCTGTTTTGAGTGCTTTATCTAGCGTGAGATTTCAAAATAATATTAAATAATGCTTAAACTTTTATTATAAAGGTAATATAGCTGCTTATTAAAAAAAAAAGAAGTGTCAAAAATAAGATTTTTCTACTATTTATTTTTTTTATTTTTGAGACAGAGTCTCACTCTGTTGCCCAGACTAGAGTGCCGTGGCATCAGCCTATCTCACAGCAACCTCAAACTCCTGGGCTCAAGCAATCCTCCTGCCTCAGCCTCCCGAGTAGCTGGGACTGCAGGCACGTGCCACCATGCCTGGCTAATTTTTCTATATATTTTTAGCTGTCCATATAATTTCTTTCTATTTTTAGTACAGACGGGGTCTCACTCTTGCTCAGGCTGGTCTCGAACTCCTGACCTTGAGCGAGCCTCCTGCCGCGGCCTCCCAGAGTGCTAGGATTACAGTCGTGAGCCACCGCACCCGACCTACTATTTATTATTAATATACCTTTCCTATATGTACTTGTGTACTTCACAGTAGTGTTGGGGCTGGGAGGAAGATGCAGTATTTACACATAAACTAAATTTTACATTGTTAGACTTGAACCATTTAAAGCCATATAAACACCAATTTACCATTAATTCTATGATAGCAGAGCTTGAGAGAGGTGGGAAAGGGGAAGGAGGATCAATCGATCAAGAGTCATTTGATTCCCTTTCCTACTAACAGGGACAGAGACAGTTAGTAAAGAGGAACAGGTAGGGTTTGTAATTTGGGGCGTTCTCCTAGCATGGAACAAAAAAAGACAGAGGGAGAGTGGCAGACAGAGAAGATGGTTTCTCCCAGGGGCAGAATTGATGTATTTCTCTGAAATACATGGAGGCACCCAACTTTATCATTCCACCTTAATTCCTAAATAATTTCTCTTCAAAGACATATCTCTTGAGCTATCTGTTCTTATCCAGGAGCACAGAGCACTGCTTGCTTGTACTCTGCCTATGACAAAACCAAAATGTTGCTCATGTGACTGACTAAATTTTAGAAAACAATTATACTCTTCATGGTAATTGATACATTCCAAAGACCTCAAAATACATAAACTGAATATTCAAGAATCACCCGATTTGAAATAACTTACCTTAAAAAATATAAAACATTCTAGAATTTGAAAGGATTTAGAGTTTATCATGTCTATCATTTAGCCAAAAAAAACAGTCTCTATGTCAACCGACAATCACGATGAATTCATCTATAAAAATCATCATTAAAATGCATTCCTCAATTTCTCTTTATTACTTGCTTTCTTGTTAGTCAGTATCTATTCTATCACCTCAGGATTCCAGGAAGGGATCAAATGATGGTCTTGTCCTCAAAGGAAAGAACTATGCTAAGTTTTACAAAGACTACAGACAGCCCCGCCTTTTGTACTGAAGAAAAGCGAAGCAAACTCACTCCCCTGTTGTTAGGGGAGAGTTGGCTGCTTTCTTCTTTGTGACCAAATTCCAAGGCCAAATAGTTCTGCTGTTTCCAGTTGCATCAGCCTCACTCCTGTGGAGCACATTTGGAGAGTCCCGTTTTTAAAAAGCTTTGAATTAACAGTATATTTTATAAATTTCTATTGTAAGTTGTTTAAAATCGGAATATGTTATAAAAGGCCATCTCAATTTGAGATTAATAATAAAGCATCAAGGCTGGGTGTGGTGACTCACACATGTAATCCTAGCACTCTGGGAGGCTGAGGTAAGAGGATCACCTGAGCCCAGGAGTTTGAGGTTGCAGTGAGCTATGATAACGCCACTGCACTCTATCCAGGGCGACAGAATGAGACTCTGTCTCAAAATTAATAAATAAGTAATAATAATAATGATGATAAAGCATCAAAAATGTCACAAAATCCACAAACCAACAGACAAACAGAAAGACTATGTACAGGCATACAGTATAGAATATTAGTAATGTGTGAAAGAACCTGGTTTAATAATATTTCTCATATGTCTGAAAAAATAATTGATTTTAAATGCTTTCTACCTTAATTCTTAAATAATTTCTCTTCAAAGATGTATCTTGAGCTCTCTTCCTACCCATGAGCATAGAGCAATTTGTACACTGTGTATGAGAATATCAGGATGTTATTCACATGACTTTAAGTTCTGTCAAAAATAAATTATAATTGACCCTTGAACAACATGAGCTTGAACTGTGCAGGTCCATTTATATGCAAATTTTCTTCTGCCTCTGACACTCCTGAGATAGAATGACCAACCTCTCCTCTTCTTCCTCCTCCTCAGCCTACTCATTATGAAGAAGGCAAGGATTAAAACCCTTATGATGACCCACTTCTACTTAATGACTAGTAAGTATATTTTCTCTTTCTTATTTTCTTAATAATGTTTTCTTTACTCTAGGTTACTTTATTGTAAGAATATATATATAAACATATAACATACAAAATATGTGTCCATTGACTGTTTATATTATTGATAAGGCTTCCAGTCAACAGTAGGTTATTAGTAGTTAAGTTTTGGGTGAGTCAAAAGTTATTTAAACACTGATTTTCAACTGAATGGGCACACTTTACACCCACATTGTTCAAGGATCAACTGTATATCAAATAATCTCTACTAGAAAGGTCTTTCTTTCTCTTTTCATGTCTATCTTCTCCCCTTCTCTTTCTCCTCTTCTCTTTTCTCTCTTTCATCCCATTCTTTTCCTTTTCCTCCTTCTCTTTCTTCTTGATGTTTTTTTTCTTTTCTTTTCTTTTCTTTTTTTTTTTTTGAGACACGGCCTTGCTCTGTTGCCTGGACTGGAGTGCAGTGGCATCATCATAGCTCACTGCAACCTCACATTCCTGGGCTCAAGTGATCCTCTTGCCTCAGCCTCTGGAAGAGGTGGGACTACAGGCACAAGCCACCGCACCCAGCCTTCACATTTCTTTTTCTTTTTTTTTGCAGATCCTTATAACATTCAAACATTTCTTTCTTTATCATAAACCTGATCCCTAAAACTCCATCAAGTTCCTGTTCCAGTCCTGATACCGACTCCTTTCCTTCTCCACAAAATATCTTAAAAATTTATCCATACTCACTTCCTAGCTCTTTAAACCAATTGATCTACCATGTCCCATTCCTATGAGCCAAAAAAAAAAGAGAAAGAAAATAAATAAACCAATTGAAATTTAGACTTCATCACCATATTTTTAAATTTCAATTATTTGTGAAAACTAGTGACAACATCTGTGTCACCTGCAATTGACAAAATTGAAAATAGCAATGTTATAGTACTGTTAAGAAAATTCATCAGCTATTGGAAGCCAACGTAAAATACTCAGAATGTAATCTATCCACTATACTCAGATGGTAACCAGGTTTGCATTCATATAACAAAATTTCAGTTATTTTTGGTAGACCAGACAAAGACACAGGCTCACTATGGGTGAGTAAGGCTTGAGCTTTCCCTAATAGAAATTCTTATTTCCACTGTTAATCATGGGAAACGAGGACATGAAGTCTAAGAGAAGGAAGCTTTATAATGGGGTGAGGAAAAAAAATAACTGGTCTTTCTCTGGAGCCCGTAATCTGTTTGCAGTCGCTGGTTTACCAAGACCTACGAAGCCTTGTGGTGAAGGTGAACTGCCCTGGTCATGTAGAGCCAGTAAAGAAAAAGCTGGAAGCCAGTGGGTCTGGGCCTGTAATAGTTGTAAATGTTCTGTGTGTTTACTTTCTATTGCATCTTTCTCTACTCTTTTATTGTTTTCTGTAAAGATATAATCTGGTCTCCATTGTGCAATGAATAATTAGAAAAATATCTGTGTTTCAGTCTGGAATGAAGAGGTAGTGAGAGAAGCGTGCCCTCTCTGGCGTGTGGAATAGCCACCTGCAGAATGGCAGTCTCAGCTGCAGCAGGAGCAGCTGGGGGCCGGGGGGGCAGGGGGGATGAGAAAAAAATGAGGCAGAGCACAAAGAGCTTTGTTTCTAAGTACCCCTGCAGCAATAAACCAAGACACTCTCCCAAAGAGCTGAGGGAGCTGGCTTCTAGTAGGGTCTATGAGGACTCGAATCATTGTGGTTTAGGTTACATTTATAGCCACATCAAATTTAAAGAGCATTAAAAATAATTCACTGAACACTTAGATAATAGAAAACTATACAGTGAATTTTATGGATTTCTGTTCAACATAGTGAACATTCTTTTATGAATGTGGAAGGAGATAAGCTATCGACTATATTCTTAAGGAATTTACAATTTACATTAAAAATTTCAAATGAAAATAAGAAATCATAAGGGCCTTAAGAAGTATCCCAGAATTATATGGGCATGCAGATGAAAGACAAATGTATCTCTGAGGTGGGCATTCAGGCAAGGTTGAATTTGCTTCATGAAGAAGCATTGATGCTGTAGTCAAAAGAAGCATCAGGAGACACAGGCCTAAGCATGCAACCCATTTCCACCATGTGCCAGGTAGGAACTGTGTTCAGGTGTGGGTCTAGGTAAACCAAGTTGAGATTTATGGCCTTTTCACCCAACAGGAATTTCTGGAATGATGAGAGTGCAGCAGCTCCCAGCACCATGGACATCGCAGGCTCTCTTAATCTTTTTGCTCTACCTTCCTTAGTGTTTGTCTCTCAACCTAGTAGTCTCTTGATGGTTTTCGCTTCACCAGGCATCTTAGCCCAGTGTCCTAAAGAATGCAAGGAAGGAAGAGAGAAGGCGAAAGGGGCAGCACCAGTAGCAGGACAGCAAAATATTGCCCGAATCCCCAGCACAGTGCCATCTAAGTCTCTCTGGCTAAAACTATGTCACAAGGCCACCGGCTCCTTGCCATAAGGGAGGCTGGATATGTAGTTTTTTTGTTTTCTTTTATTTCTGTTTTAATGATATTTTATTATAGCTGGTCACACTTTTACCTCCCACCCCAAGAAAAACAGATCAGGGTTCTGTGATAGAAAAAAATGAAAAAAAGAGTTGGTATAATAACTATCAGGATGTGCCTCATACCACTTATTAGCTGTGCAGCCTAAGGTAAAAAATCACTAACATTCCCAAATGTCAGTTTGTTCACCTGTGGAATGGTGATAATAATGTCTTCCCAGTGGGTATTTGGGTGAGGATGAGCGATTATGAACTTAGGATGTTTGGTGTGGTCCCGACATGTTAGGAATGCATAATAAAGTATAGCTGCCATGATTATTGTTTCGTTGTTTGGTTGGTTAGTTATTATGAATTGAAGGAGTTGGATTTCAATGGGTAAATAGTAAAAGAGTAAAGTTTTAGATGAAGGGAATAATATTGCAAAGACAAAGAATTAGGAAAACATACATCAGAAAATGTAGTGTGTGTTGAGGAAATTTTGTATAATTTGACAAGACTATCAACCATATGAAAGAGAAAAAACTGGTGGTAAAGCTGGAAGGTTAGGCTGGAATTGGGGGATAAGGTGTGTGTTGGCATAGGGGGTAGAGAGCCACGTCCAGGAGCTGGGATGCCATTCGGCAGATAGTGGGAAGCACTGAAGGTTTCCACGCAGGACAAAGTCCTAGCTATGCTTTACTGCACAGCCACTCTGGCAGCAGTGCATGAGGTACACTTGGGAGCTGGACAGAAACCAAAGCTAGGAGAGGAGTAGGGCGCTAACTTACATCCAAGTAAAACAATAAAAGGCTGAAGTACAATGGTAGCAACAGAATTGAAAAGAGAGACTGACTCAGGAGTCATTTTTTCAGCATTAATTACAAAATTTGGCATCCAATAGAATATAAAAGGTCAGGAAAAAGACGGTGCCAAGGTAGTGAGCTAAACTTTGAATTTAGTGGTGGTATTTCTTAGGGTGGAGGGTAGAGAACAGGCCAAGGAGAGAAAAGACCTCATAAAAAGAAGTGAAAGGAAAGAATGGAGAGGGAAGCTGAAAGGAGGGGAGAGATGGAAAAATACTGAGACTATAAATGTTTATTAATGTGAAATAAAATGTATAAGAATGATTATATTTTATGGCATTGCTCAATCCATAAAAGGAACTTTCTCAGGGAAATTAACAAATCTGTAACACCTAGATGCCTAATCCTAGGTGTGTACTAATCTGGTTGTGTGGGAGGCACCACCCACGTATGCTTTAAGACATTTATTTGCTCTTGCAACTGCATTAGCATAGAAATGATTCAAAAGTATGCAAGAAGGTTTCTGAAGGAAATTCCCACTCCTTAGTGCTTCTGCTCTGATTTGGATGCAAAATTATTCAGCTGGAAATATTTGGGCACAGCATACCCTTCCTAGAGACAGAGGGATGAGTTAATTTTACCTCTTGGTGTCTCTTGCAATGTTCAGATCCTGTGACCAACGGTTCTGGGCTCAGTTTCAGCAGTTAACGGTCACAATGGAAACCCAACACTGAAGCAGACTGGGGAATCACTCCTGTGATCAAGGCCCTTTGTCACTTTGAGAAGAACAGAGTAAGGAACATAAGCGGCCTATTGATAAAGTTGTTTGCTTATCATTTTCAGCACCAGACATTTAAAACTGGGCAGGAAACACCTTTGAAAAATGATAATCCCAAACAGTCTAGAATTGAGTTCTTTCATCTCCATTTCTCGGATTTTTGGTCATTCGGATTTTGGCATTTTATATAGCCTCAAATTATCTAAATGTGTTTTCAAGGTGGCAGAAAGGAAAAATTAGATTCTAGAATTTTTGAAGAATTATTCTTAAAATGATTTTAGTGAAAGGTTTTTTGCAGATACAGTTCTTTTCAGTAATTATGCAGTATTATTTCAAGTAAAATGTTTCAGCAAAATGTTAGTTCATTTTAAGCCTCAGAAGCCCCATTTTAAAATGTTATGTTTTCTTCCAGTATTTTGGTTGACCTTACAGGTAATCATGTCTCCCCTAAATGAAGTCAGAGGGATTTATTACAGTATTTAATTTGGTACTTGCTCTAAGGTACTTAATTAGCATCGATGAAAAAAAAGAACAATTTTATTTTACTGAATTATCTCACCTGTAATATGTGATTAGGACTAGTTTCAGGATCAAAATGTCTGTAAATAAATTCATATTAGAAGGCTGAATGAATGGAAATCATGTTTTTCTCATCTCTTTGAATTTTATTACCTGTGAGTTTACAAGATCCCATGAGCTTAGGACACAACTTAGAAGCAGTAAAAGTGCTAAGGTGGGTATATACTGATATCCATTTGTACCCTTATAATAGCAAAGGACTTTATGGTACATCCTCAGGTTGGCAGCTGTCTGAAAGAAAACTAACCAGTTTTCTTTCCTCCTTCAAATTCATGAAGTATTCTGTTAGTCTTTGATCCTCACTCTGAGGTTCCCAACTGCTGAAATAATAATATCTTAAACGTATATAGGACCTTCCTTGTAGAGTTCATGGCCATAAATACCAATGAAGGAAATAAGATATATCTGTTATAATCTTCTTCCACATTTCCATAACTACATATTTTATAGACTTAAAAAGAAAGGGTTAATTCAAGGTCATCCAGTTAGAGATTAATTTTTTAACACTAAGTCTAGTGTTCCATTCCTTACCTTATCTTTATTAACTTAGAAGTCACACTTAGCATGTATTATAAGTTTAAAGTTTGTAAAACACAGGTTAGTATCTGAATCAAGATATCATGCCTTCCAAGCAGCTTGCTTAATAAACCTGGCATTTGCTCAGAACCTAATGCCAAGTTAAAAGAATTCAAAGAACTCGGATTAGGTTGCTTTTAGTAGTTCTCATTATGACCTACTAAATTAAATTACAAATTGAAATGCAGCTGAAATAACTCTGTAACTAGTGTTGTTATGGCTGATGAAAAGCTTTCAATGTCTAACACCCATCTCTGGAACATTTATTTTCATGAAAGTGAATTCCATTTGCCAAGTACTAATGAGACATTTGTAAAGCTAAAACTTTGTGTTTGAGTTCTTCTGAAGAAAGTCACAGCACCAAACTCAGAGAGAAGTGTGGGATATGGACGGTATTCTAATTAGTGTGATTCCAATTAGCACTGATTTCATTTGGTGCTGTTGATTTTTGGCTACATGCCAGAGCCTGTGCTAGGTCCCTTCATGAACATTATGACATTGAATTCTCCCCCAGACATGACGGGACAGGCTTGGCAATCCCAACTTCATAAATGATCAAAGTGCAGGATTCTGAGACTTAGTTTGATGTTTTGTCCACTAGCTTAACAATAGCAAAATAAGTTAATGTTGTCAGCATCTTGCATTGAGCCCCAAGGGTAAGCTAATATATGATGAAATTTTAATTTTTATCATGGGGTTGGTTAATTCATTTATAAATTAGGCTGACATTATTAGCAAACAAGTGAACTTATACTGGCATAAAATGGAACTTTGGTTGAGCTGCGGCAAAGGAATAGATCGTGGAACTTTATGTAGTTATATATTGTTTAACTGTTTATTAGAGTAAATACTAGTTGTAACTAAAAATAATTAAAATATAAGCAAATGGAGAAAAAACTTTAATTAGATTTCTATAAAATCTGTCAATATCCATTTATTTTAATTTGACGCCGGGTCTCCCTGATGCTATGGTGGATATATTGTACTTAACTACATGCTATATATACCGTATATATTAACTCATTCAATCCTCACAACAACTCTTTGAATGACAGATTATTGTTATTCCCATTTTAGAGCTGAGGAAATTGTAGCGCAGAGTGTTTAAGGAACTGTCCAAATTTACACATCTAGCAAGTGACACACAACCCAACTAGGCTGCCTCCTGAACACAGGCCTTTAACCCTAACTCTCTTTTGCCATACATTTTGAACTCCCTGTAGTCTAGTTCAATGACCTCTGAGGCAATATACCATTTTGATAGTTGTGCTTTAGTGTTGAAGTTCAAAATTCCTAACCCTTAAGTTCGAATTAGAGAACCAGATGACTTTCAATTCAATTCAACACGTTTATCGAGAGTCTGTCACGTGCCAGACAATATTCTGGATGCTTAGGATAGTTCAGCTACCTTTGTGTCAACGAAGTGGTAGAAGATAGAAAAAAAATTATTCGCCTGGACTCTCCATAAAGCAGGATGTGCAACAAAGTCTTAATTAAATGAAAATGGTTAATTTAGGAGTAAGATCTCTGGGGACAGGAGTTAGAGACTGGGGGAGTGAAAGAAAAACCATGACAGAAACAATTAATGGGTGCAGTAAGTCAGCCACCACTGGTTGACTAGGTGTTCTATCTCACGGGACACTTTGTGAAGAGCATTCCTGGTTAATATTTGAACTCATCTTTTGCTCCTTTCTTGTTCCGAGCAGACATACTTCCTACACATAAGCCTTTGAACTTGCTGTTTTCCTCTACCTGAAATGATCATCCCCCAGATACTGGATGACTAACTCCTTCAAGTCCTTAAGATTCTTCTCGAAAGTCATGTTCTCAGTGAGGCCTTCCCCCCAAGAATAGCACAATTCCCCCCAACACTTCCAATTGCCCTTCCCTCCTTCATTCTTCTCCTTGGCATTTATCACTTTGAAACACACTCCTTACGTCTCTGGTTTATTGTTTTCCCCTGCCACTAGCCCACAAGCTTCTGAAACTATACTGAGCACATAAAACATGCTCAGTAAGTTTTGCTGAATGAAAGAATAAACAAATGGTTTCAGAGGCATCCATTTGCCTCCAAGATAGTTGAGATGATTACAGCAGAGATCCACAGAAAGGAAAACATTCAGCTTTTAACAACCAAATGTCATTATTAAGTACACAGGTAGTCTGTAGTCTTCAATATCAAAATTTGTTTTGAAACGAAACTTTTTCCAAATTTGTTTATCTCTTGTTGGTAAAGTAAGAAAAATGTCAAGCAAATTGGATGGCAGGGCTTTTATTGTAGACCACAGGGAAGAAGAAACCCATGATCTTATTCAGCAAGCTTTTTCAGAGAGAAATAAGGAGCAGAAAGCCTTTCCCTTCCAGGAGAGGTGATGGTGGGAAGGAAAAGAGGAAAAGAAAAGAGCCTTTCAGATGTATGTTATGTTCTGCCTACACCCCTCAGGGTTAAAAGTATGGGAGGGTGCAATATTATTTAGGTTGAGGGGAGAGCCCAAACTGAAAACTGTTAGCCTATCTCCCACTTGGTACCCAGGGAGTAGGCTGCCATGAGACAAGCCTCACACTGATGAGGATGGGAGAAGAGGATTTTAACAGCGGGGAGGCAGTGGAGGAAGTGGCTAAACAGTTACTCCTCAGGCAGGATTCATTGCTCTCTGGAGCCTGCACATAGCGTGAAAGTGATCCAGAAATTCCTGTCCATTTCAAGAAGGTACTACTAGTATTTCAAAGATTAGTTGGATGCTCACCCATGTGGTTACAATGGGGAGGTCAAAGTCCTCCTATAGCCAAGGATTTCCAGGTGGGCACCCAGACCTGGGAGCAGGGGGAGACACAACCAGGACAAATGTGGGATCTGTAGTGCCAACTAGGATCAAGACAGGATGTAGTTATGGAAAAACAATTAGGTTCTGACTTAAGACATACAGACCACAATTTCCTAGCCATAGATTTTATTCATAAACACCAGCAAAACACTCAAGGACCGAACCAGACTGACCACAATGGCTGTCAACAGTGGAGAATCTATGAGCCAGGGCAGCACAGAGACCATGATGAGGTACTCACCCCTCCAGTGAGGGTCTTAAACTTTCCACCCAGATGCCCTCTCACAAGGAAGGCAGGTGCAGGACAAAGAGTCCTAATAAAGAGATGAACGTTAAATTGACTAAATGTTTGACTAGATTGTTTTAACTAGAAAGAAATTGTCTAAACTTTAAAAGCTGATATACTTTGCTTGGCAAATTGAAGTTTTTGTCCCTACCCCAGTTACCCTCACTGAGTGAATTGAGGGCTCAAGAAAATGTTATACCACTTGCTAAGAAAAAAGACAAAAAAAAAAATAAAAGAAATTTTTATTATTAATAGTTATAGATAAATACAATCCACACATTCTTTGCACATCTATACAATAATGAGTGAATTTTCTATCCTACAACTATAGCATATACATCACCCTTTACCTCTTTCAACAGTTCTGAATTAACCAAACTAACCAATTTCTAATGGCTACTTCACACTAATCATTGTTCCTACCATCACATAAGAACAGAATTTCCACCATGTCCGGAATCTTAGAGTCTACTAATACAGAAAAGGTATGTAGACAGACAGGAAAAATAAGCTTTTCTAATGATGGAAGTGTTTGCTTTTGGCATAATCAGCAGTATATTAAATATGAAAATATATATGTAGAAAAAAGATATATACAAAGTCTACTTTCTTTTTCCATGGTTCCAAGGAAATTCAGACCAGACTTTCTCCACATTAATCATTCAGTCAACCAATATCCAAAGCAGGAACTGACACCCTAAAGCGTTTCCAAATAGAACACCAACCAAATATATTGTCATGTGACTTCAGGTAAAAAGAATGAATCAGGATATCCCTTAATAAACATAACAGTGCCGAATGAAAAAACAATCTTGCATTAATTTAATGGTAGTTTGTTCCTTTAAGTCTATGTTTATCTGGGAAAGACCTAGTTCAATGTAATCTGTAACAGGATCTCAGTTTTCGCATTGATCATGTAATAAAGGAATACAATCCGTCCTTTGGTGAATCTAATTGTTATTTTTGAAATAAAAAGGAGTCACATCCTGTTGTTGTTTTTGTTTGTCAGTAACTGATTAAAGAGTTTCCTGGCTAAGTGATTAGGCTAAGGGCATAGCAATTATTTAAATTATAGATTGGAGTATAAGACTCACTAGGAAAAATTGATGGTCATGAAGACCTATTGACTAACCAAGACCAACTATTCAATCCATCTTGTAAAAGCCCTCTACACAATAAGACATGCAAGAATAATTGAAATATCACTTGAAAAATATAATTTGGTCTAGGTATTCAAGTCATTTAAAATACTGTAACTGGTTTTAATGTATATATCTAAATTAAAGACATTCTAAAAGAAATACAAAGGTAAAATGAAATACACATTTCGCTTTTGATGTGCAGTTTACTAAAAATGGTTAATTTCCACATGAAAAATATTCTTTAAGAAAAATTTCTTCTCACTGCTAATACTACTTTCTGCCTATTGCTCCTACTGACCACATTCTACACTTAGTCATTGATATTTGCACCTTTTCCTCACTTACCAATTACAGTTCTCACCCAATTACAGTTGCTCCTAAATAGTAGTACATCACACTCCAAAAGCATTCTCACTAAGGTTTCTTTAATGTAAAAATGACTAGAAGTGAATGCAGATACCAGAGTTAGCAATGAATTCACTAATAGGAAAATACTGTCACAAGTTTAAGACAAGCAAGGAAATAATAAATGATCAAGAAACAGATTTGGTGATTTTTATGTTCAAACAGAGTAATAATTAACTGGTTGATTTAGAGAAATATCTTTTCCTCTCATTTAACATTTCAGAAATTTTTAAGACCAAGAGCAAGGTAATCAACAAAGTATAAAACATTTCCTTTAAGATTTTAAAAATTAATGGTCTAAAAAGAAAAGTTAAACAATGTTGGAATAAAATCTCAAAGTTAATAATTACTAATCAAAATAAAATTATAAAACGTTAGATGTGAAACCTATACTGAATTTCATATTTTTTCATAATGTACCATTTTCAAAAAACTGAGAACATGACTAATACAAACATAGAATAAACATGTGTCAAAGCTTTACTTAGCTCATTAATGAGAGAAACAGAGGATGCTAAACCTGGTTCCAAGAGCAGAAATACCAAAACCTGCCATTCCAGATATCAAAAACTTTTTTTCAGTGGGCATAAAATATTTTTTTTTTTTGAGACAGAGTCTCACTCTGTTGCCCAGGCTGGAGTGCCGTGGCGTCAGCCTAGCTCACAGCAACCTCAAACTCCTGGGCTCAAGCAATCCTCCTGCCTCAGCCTCTCAAGTAGCTGGGACTACAGGCATGCGCCACCATGCCCGGCTCATTTTTTCTATATATATTTTTAGTTGGCCAGATCATTTCTTTCTATTTTTTTTAGTACAGATGGGGTCTCGCCTTGCTCAGGCTGGTCTCGAACTCCTGAGCTAATTTTTATATATATATATATTTTTAGTTGACCAGATAATTTCTATTTTTAGTAGAGATGGGGTCTCACTCTTGCTCAGGCTGTTCTCGAACTCCTGAGCTCAAATGATCCACCCGCCTCGGCCTCCCAGAGTGCTAGGATTACAGGCACGAGCCACCGTCCCCGGCCTACAATTCACTTTAAGTGCACAAATATACTAACAACAGCAACATATCCTCAAAGATTATTCTCAGAAACAAGATAAGGCTGGTCTCATTTTATCTTGACATGTGAGTGTAACACACAGTGTTAATTAATCTCCTTGCCAAGGTCAGCACATATATAGCCATACAGTGTTGAACAACTACTCAGGCCAGAAAATTAACTTATGTGAAAATTTCATAAAGAATCTCAAATTGGCTGGGTGTGGTGGCTCACCTAGTAATCCTAGCACTCTGGGAGGCCCAGGCAGA
>CM052439.1:54144340-54197419 GCA_028533085.1 Varecia variegata
CCCTCAAGAAAAACAAAAAACCTTTAAGAAGTCTTCCCGCTTTTAAGTCAAGGACACACTGTAAATGAAAGTCAGTGAAAACCTGGCTTCAGGATTATAAACAGTAGAAACATACCAAGTTTCTCAACAGTTGTTTCCTTCTCTACTTCAAATTCACTTTGTGTTTGACACACATTCCCTGACATCACTGAGCCTTCATCGAGTTTTTCCATTTTTCAGTTTGATTAAAAAACAATCACCTTCTACATTGTCAAAACTTGATAGTTTCCAATCTGATCAGGGGAAGTATCTGATTATTTTTAAATTTGTGTTTCTTAGGTGTTTGAGAAACTCTCGAAATATTCATAATCTTTGAGAAATTTTTAAAAAATTTTTCATTTGTTTTTCTCTTACAAATTTCATATGCTTTATCTGTTATGTTTATTCATTTCTCTCACTGATTCTGTAAAAGCTCTTAATACGTAAAACTTATTGATGCTTTATGTCCTATGTTCTAAATATTTACCCAGTTTTATCATGCAGCTTTGTTTACGGAAGCATTTTTAGCCTTCTAGTTTCATTATTATTTTAGAGACAAGTCTACTTATTTTCCGTTGTCTTGGGAGAGAAATGCCCACACTTTATAAGTTTTTAAAATATTCCCTTAAATTTATGATAAATATTTGACAGAAACAAACAGAAGTATATTTTTTCACATGAGATAGTTCTTGAATTTAAAAGTAATTACCTCAACATTATCTATTGAACATTGATCTTTTCCTACTGATTCAAAATAGCAGCTTTATAATATTTTAAATTTATTTTTATTCATGTGATTGTTACCGGGCTTTCCATTCAGCTCCATTGACTTTTTTCCCCTGCATTTCTATCAAAATATTTTACTTGAGGTGTGTTTACAGTATATTTTAATGATCTGATAGTATGTTTTAATGATCATATGGTCAACATTCTTTTGCAACATGCTCTTGGCTGTTCTCGGGCATTAGTTTTCCAAGTAGCATTGGGAATGAAAATTGCTTAGTTGCCTTCAATTTTAATATAAATTTTAGGGAGTTTGCATTTCTGTTGTTTTGAATTTTTCCAATCAGGAACATGTACACAGCACTATTTTCTTCCCCTATGTCTCACCTCTCTGTCACAGAACACCAAATTTTTCCATTAGGAAGATATTCCTTCACGGGTGACCTCTGTTCAGAAAAATTCATTTTGAGGGCTACTGAATTAAGCAGATGTCTTCAACTAAATAAGTTTATCATTATGGTATTGTGAAGTGGTTCTTAAAGTGTAGTCCCTGATCAAGCAGTGTCAGTATCAACTGGGAACCTGAGAGAAATGCAGGTTCTCAGACCCACTCCAGATCTACTTCATCAGAAAGTCTAGGGGTAGATTCCAGCCATCTATCTTAATAAGCCCTCCTGGTGATTCTGATCATGGGAAAAGTCAAGAACAACTGGTACAGTGGATAGAGCATAGGCTTTGGAGTAAGTTAAAATCCCACTTTACTCCTTTATAGCAGTGTAATTTTGGGTAAGTTATTTTTATATATTTAAGTCTCTGTATCCTTGTGTGTCATATGGGCCATTATAAGAATAATCTGTTGCAACCAAAGGGTATAGATACTAAGTAGCTCTTGTTATCTTGTTGCTTTCTCATAAGAGCTCAAGTAGTGTATAATGAGTGTTAGAGTGATGGTGCCTGGGGAGTGGAGAGAAAAGTCTAGAAAGTAAGGAGTGTTGCAGGTTTTGATGGGTTCTAGATGATTGGTGATGCTAAGAAGAGCATAAAAATTCCTGGTAGGGGATGGTAAGAATAAATACCTTCAGTCTTGTTCAGAGTTTGCACCTTTTAAGTGAGCAGACACACAACAGCTTACTATAATGAAAAATCAAGAATTCCATGTTAAGGATATGTGTAGGGTTAAATTATTAGAGCTCCACTGTTATACTGAGTGAAATAAAACACTTCTGTCATAGTTCTCTAGTTTTGAAAAATCTGTCATTATAAATGAATAGAATATGCAAGTGAAATAAGGATTGATATCTTAATTCATATGGTAAAGATTTCTATAAAAGGTAAATAAGTACATAAAACCTTATCAGTTATTGGGAAACTGAAAAAACATTGATTAATTTAGTCAACATATTGGTGAATTACTTTATGCCAGAAACTGGGCTAAGTTGTGGACATAAAATGATGAATAAGGTTTAGATGAGGCTTGTGAGTAGTTCATAATTGATAGGTAAAAATAGCCAAGTGATGTGATAACCTATGGCAGGGCCAGTATTGAAGGCACACATGGATGGATGGTTGTGGAAGTCCTGAGGCTCCCTGGAGGAGGAAACTCTTGTATTGATCTTGACAGACTGGTAGATCCTACCCCAGGAGAGGTATGTAGAAAATGCTGCAGGAACTCATTCAGTGATTAATTCTGCCTGAGGGCACCAGTGGTCTTCAACTGGAGGTGAAGGATGTAATGGGAGTTGCCAAGACAGGAAAGGAAGAGAGGCACTCTAAATGGAGGCATGAATGTTGGAAAACATAGTCATCCAGTGTGAGTGGAACATCTGGGCTTGGCAGGGGCAGGTGTGGCTACAAGTGAAACTGGGCCCAGTTGTGCAAGTTCTGCAGAGATTATGATTGACTGGCAGACCTTTTTTGTGTTTAATATTTGTCCTTTTTTTTTTTTTTTTTGAGAAACAGTATTTTTAGCTCTGTTGTGTTAGGCCATCATCTTTTTTTTTTATTTTAAGACTTACTACACACAGGGATATTTCCAAACTACGAGTTAATTCATTAAGCTCCCCTCCCCTCCCCTTCCCAAAAAGTCTTTGCCACCTGTGCAATAAAGGCCAGCCTTAGGCATTAACAATGCATGGATGCCTGGTCCTAACTTTCCTTTCTGGCCTTGTCTCCCAGTCTCTTTCCGGGCACATTCTTTTCAGACTTGAAGGTCTAGCTGTAGCTTCTCTTGAGTGCTGGGGAGTTTCACACCTTTTTGCCTCTGCAAATTCAGTGTGGAATTCTACTGGCCCAACTCACTGCCCAGAGGAATCCACACGTTTTTCAAGGCCCACTTCCAAATTCCACATTCTCCTTGAAGCTTTCACAGATCCTCAAGCCAGATGTATTTCCTCTTTCCTTTTTCTTTCATGGTACTTTGACTCTAACTCTGTCAGAGCCTGTATTACCTTCTGTTTTCTATTTTTATTTTGTTTGCAAGCTTGTTTTTTCACAAAATTGTAAATTTCTTAAGAGTAAGATTTATTCATTTTTTAAAAATGCACAGTGCTTACATTGTTTTGTCCATAATGGGTTTTCAATAATTGCTTTGTTCATAATCAGAAATTTTACTTTTTGCAAAGAAGAGTACAGTGGAGGAATTTGTCTTTACAGTAGTCGCCTATTTCTTCTAGCCCTTTCTTTCCCTTTTCTTTCTGTTGCACATGTTGGGCAGAGGAATCAGGTGAGTGCTTGAGGCTTTGTGAAAAGGAAGGGTATGGTTTGAGGATTTTACCTTGCTCAAGGTAAATTCTTGTAAAAAAATTCATCAAGTATAAATTTTATTCATATCTAATTTAAATGATAGAATTTATCTTCTTCCCTGAAGTGGCAGGTGAGATAAGAAAAAAAAAATTATCTTCTAAGTCAATAAAATGCTGTTGTAGACAAGAATGGGAATATTTTAGCTACTTCATGTATCGGTATTTTGTTTTAGGATGACAGTTTGATGATTAACGAATTCCAAGTGTTGGTCTAGTGTTGCTCTCTGATGTGCATTGAGACTATTTAATGAATGCTGTAGAAAGTACTGCATTGTTTGGCTATAAAAAGAAACATTGTTCTTTTTAAGAATATGTGTGTGGGGCAACAAACCAGCTATTTCTGGTTGAAACAACTTCACTTTACTTAGAGATAGTCTCTTTAAAATGCAGGATATAGAAAAGATTATAAAATACTGTGGGCTTTTGTGTTATTTACTTAAAATTTAAAAAAAAACCAATACTATGGTATTTTTATTTTTTTAATGCGCTTAAGTACTTTTAAGATCAAGTTAAATTTATACTGTTTCCTGGAAAACTGAACTGAAAACAAGGAAGTAAATGAATAATGTCAAAGTAGCTAAAGGAGGTATTATAAAGTTCAAGCATTTCTTCTTAAAGGGCACTAGCAGATTTTTTGGTTCAAGCCTTATCAATTTTATTTAACATTTAATCCTAACATGTAGCTTTTTGGTTTCAAAACCAAAGGCAAATGGTAGAAATAGTGATTTAGAATAGTGGAGCTAGACTGCTACAACTGTGAAGCATTAACAAGCAGTGATAGTTGAAAGAAGGAGAGGAGACAGAAAAATCTATTAGAACTAGACTGAAAACTTCCATAAACCTACCATGAGGGCCTGTTCATATCAGTAAGTCCCTAAGCTGTTGTATAATCCAGCAAGGACATAGCATTAAAAATAATATTTAACAAATAGAGACTATAAGGCATCAAACTAAGGTAAAATGTGCTTTGTCTATTTAAGAAGGTTTTAATACTAGTTATAGACGAGGCAATAAGGAGAAATTCTTTCATTTCCATAAATATGAACTATACAGAGATGTTCTTTGAGCCAAATACTTTATTTAAAATAAAGTTCAAACAAAAACTCAACCACTTGGAAATAATAATTAAATCCTCCTAAGTGCTTAGAGTAGCAAAGAAGAAATCAAAATAAGTTATAAACTATAAAGAAAACAATGCAAATATTATGAAATAGACTGTACTCAGCAGCAAATTAATAAGTGTATATACTATCTTTTCATTATTAAAGTAGAAAATGAGAGAACATGAACTAAGAAATTCAGCTCATGCTAAAACAAAACAAACACAAGGAAAGGAAGAGGAAATAAATACATGTATAAGTAGGAATTAATGATTTAACAAATACAGAATTGAAAAATGTCATTTTTGGGGGGGAAGGGGAAGCAGACCTCAAAAATTTAATGGAAAAGAGAACAAAAATAATAGATTCCAAGAGTTTTTAAGTTATAAGAATACTAGGTATAACTTGTGGTAATAGGTTAGAAATTCCTGTTGAAATGGATGACTTTTTAGAAAAAAAAATAACTTAAAAAATTGAATCAAGAGTTAAAACTATTGAATCTATCAATTATAGGGAAAAATTGTGAAAAAAATTATCAAAGTATTACCTTCAAAAGGTTTGGGGGTCAGTCATAGGGGCAAGCTTATTCAGTCTCCTAAGGAATATATTACACATTCTTTATAGCTTTGTAGAACATAGGAGAAGCTAGGAGCTTTGAGTTTATTTTACATAGTAAGCATATTTCTACTAACATTTTACAATGTAATTGCATGAAATGAAAAGCATTCTCTCTGATTAGTGGTAAAAATTTAAAATAAAATTACTCTGTGGCTAAGTAGGATTACTGCAAGAATTCAAGAATACCATTCATATATCATTAATTAGTCAAGGGAAAATCATACACAAGTTTACATAGTTTGTAAGTGGCAGAACCAGTTAGGTGTCAAACTCAGTTTTGTGGTGGTGTACAGTCACAATCCATCCCTGGGAAGCCACTGTTATTTCCTCTTACAAATTAAAAGACTTACCTTAGGCTTTTCTGAGGTCACCTACTCTGCTGTTTCTTCCAGTTTTATCAAATGCTTATCTCATTCATGCTGAAATGACCCCAAGGCAAGGGACTTACAATCTTCTGAGGCAATTTAGGTCCATGAACAAGTGTTTGGTGAATGTTCACAAGGTGAATTAGACAACCCGCTCAAGACCAGCCACTATGATATTATCTGAGGGAACAAAGGCCAAAAAGAGAGGGCTCCTGCCTGGAAAATTTCTTTGTCTATCAGTACTTTTCACTACTGTAATAAACTACACTGGAGAGGATATAATTCTTTCCTTTTAATGGCCATTTTAATTCTAATATGTTAGAAGATGATAATATTGATCAATTCATGGGTTTGATATGTTACTGCTTAAAGAAGTTGATTAAAATATATAAATAAAAATACATTAGTATGGCAAAAATCTTGAAACAAACATTGGGAAAGATCATATGGTATAATAGGACAGTTCAGACAGTGACAACATTACTCTTTATGAAACTGAAGTGTGTGTCCTCATAACTTCTGGTCTATAGTTATAAGGTCTGTAGTTATTAATACATATAATTCTGTCCTCTAGAGAGACAAAGCAAAGTATGGTCCTTCTGCCACTAAATGGCTCTTCTCAAAAGATGCATACCTCTCCTCAAAAGATGATGGAAGATTAAAAATTTAGATACCTAGAAACAGGGATATTGAGTAAATGATTAAACAATATATTGGTCCCAGGAAATGTTATAGTGAATGATGAAATATTAGCAGTTTTACCATTGAAATCAGGTGTAAGTTGAAAATGCCTGCCATCACCATTACTATATAACATGATGAAAGTTCTAGTTACTGCTATTAGGTAAGAAATAGCAACACACATTAAAAAGGAGTATCTTTGGAGTCTCTGTTTTCCTTTTCCTCTTTTTTTTTTTTTGGTAAGTAAGCTACTGAAAAATACCAAAGAGAATCAAGGGAAAACACTTAAAACCAATGAAAAGGTTTAGAAAGTTATCTGGGTATAACAGTTAATGTGCACACACCTATTAAAACAGCTAATGCTCACAGCTTATATAAAACAATAGTGCAAGAAGGAAAACAAAGGAATGAGGTGCTATCCAATATGATGAGCAGGATGGCATCCCACATATCAATGCTATCACTCAATGGGTGAATGCTCTACTCAAAAGACATAGGCTGGCTGAATGGATGAAAAAACACAACCCAATTATCTGCTATCTCCAGGAAACACATCTAACCCACAAGGACTCACACAGACTGAAGATGAAGGGATGGAAAAAAAAAATTCCACACAAATGGAAACCAAAAGAGAGTAGGTATAGCAGTTCTCATATCAGATAAAATTGACTTTAAATCAATAATGGTAAAGAAAGACAAAGATAGTCATTATATAATGGTAAAGGGAGAAAGTCAACAAGAAGAGATAACATCCTGAATATATATGTACCTGACATAGGAGCTCCCAAATTTATAAAGCAAATTCTACTAGATCTAAACAAGGAGATAAATAGTAGCATCTTAATTGTTGGGGACTTAAACACTCCACTGACAGAGCTGGACAAATCACTGAAGCAGAAAATGAACACTGGATATAAATGGGACTCTAGAAAAAATGGAACTAACAGACATTTACAGAACATTCTACCCAAAACTACTGGATGTACATTCTTCTAATCAGCACATGGAACATTTTCCAAGTTTGATCATATGTTAGGCTAGAAACATGTCTCAACAAATTCAAAAAATTGAAACCATACTGTGTATCTTCTCAGACCACCGTAGAATAAAACTAGAAATCAATTCCAAGAGAAACACTCAAGTCTACACAAAGTCATGGAAATTAAATAACCTGCTGCTGAGCGATTGTTGGGTCAATGATAAAATTAAGATGGAAATCAAAAGATTCCTAGAACTAAATGACAAGAGGGGGACACAAGCTATCTAAATCTATGGGATTCAGCAAAAGCATTCCTAAGGGGAAAATTCACAGGCTTAAATGCTTGCATCAAAAAGACGGATCACAAATTAACAGCCTAATGTCACATCTCAAGGAACTAGAAAAAGAAGAGCAAACCAAGCCCAAATCCAGCAGAAGAAAAGAAATAACAACGCTCAGAGCAGAACTAAATGAAACCGAATCCAGAAAACAATACAAAGGATCAAGGGAACAAAAAGTTGGTTCTTTGAACAGATAAACAAAATGGATAGACCTCTTGCTAGATTAACCAGGAGTAGAAGAGAAAGGAACCAAACAAGCTCAATCAGAAATGAAAAAGGAGAATTAGTACAACTGATACCACAGAAGTACAAAATATCATCTGTGAATACTACAAAAATATCTATGCACATAAACTAGAAAATGTACAGGAAATGGGCAAATTCCTGGAAACATGCAACCTTCCAAGACTCAGTCAAGAAGAAATAGAACTCCTGAACAGACCAATAACAAGTAGTGAGATCAAAGCAGTAATAAAAATCTCCCAAGGGAAAAAAAAGCAACCATGGACCAGATGGATTCACAACGAATTATACCAGACCTGCAAAGAAGAGAGCTCGTCCCTATCCTACAGAAATTATTCCATAACATTGAGAAGGAGGGAATCCTCCCTTACTCATTCTATGAAACCATTATCACCTCAATACCAAAGCCAGGAAAGGACACACACAAAAAGAAAACTATAGACCAGTATCCTTTATGAATATTGATGAAAAATTCTTAACAAAATACTATTATAGCAAACCAAACTCAACACACTTCAGAAAGATAATTCACCATAACCAAGTGGGCTTCATCCCAGGGATGCAACGATGGCTCAACATGTGTAAATCAATAAACGTGATTCACTACATAGAAGCAAAAACAGAGATCATATAATCATCTCAATAGATGCATAAAAAGCATTTGACAAAGCCTAGCACCGTTTCTTTCTTTTTTTATGACTACCCTCTGCACCGCCAAAGGCGGCGGCACAGAGAGTAGCCTAGCACCGTTTCTTGATAACCCTCAACAAACTAGGCATAGAAGGAACACATCTAAAAATTATAAAAGCCATATATGACAAACACACAGTCAATATCATACTGAATGGAGAAAACTTGAAAGCATTCCCACTAAGAACTGAAACAAGACAAGGGTGTCCACTGTCAGCACTTCTGTTCAACATAGTACTGGAAGTCCTAGCCAGAGAAATCAGTCAAGAGAAAGAAAGAAAAAGGGAATCCAAATCAGGAAAAAGGAGGTCAAACTATTCATTTTCACTGACAATATGCTCTTATATCTAGAGAATCTCAGAGACTTCACCAAAAGTCTCCTATAATTGATAAATAAATTCACCAGTCTCAAGTTACAAAGTCATTGTACACAAATCGGTAGCACTTCTATATGCTAATAATAGTCAAACTGAGAGTCAAATTAAAGACTCAATACCATTCACAATAGCTACAAAGAAATACTTAAGAATATACTTAACTAAGGAGGTGAAGCATTTGTACAAGGAGAACTACAAAACACTGAGGAAAGAAATTGTAGATGACACAAATGGAGAAAAATACAATGCTCATGGATTGATAGAGTCAACATCGTTAATATGTCCATTCTGCCCTAAGTGATGTACAGATTCAAAGCAATCCCCATCAAAATACCAACATCATATTTCATAGATCTAGAAAAAATTATGCTTCATTTGGAACCAAAAAAATAATCCAAATAGCCAAAGCAATCTCAAGCAAAAAGAACAAATCCGGAGGCATCACATTACCAGATTTCAAATTATACTATTAAATACAAGGCTATAGTAATCAAAACAGGATGGTATTGGAACAAAAATAGAGACAAAAACCAATGGAACGGAACAGAGAACCCAGATTTCAAACCATCTATCTACAACCAACTGATCTTTGACAAAGGAGATATTATAGCATATGCTGGGGAAAGGAAGGTCCTATTCAATAAGTGGTGCTGGGAAAATTTGATAGCCACGTGTAGAAAAATGAAACAGGACCCCTATTTCTCATCTCTCACCATTTAGAAAAATTAATTGGAGATGGGTAAAAGACTTAAATGTCAAGCATGAAACCAGAAATATTCTGGAAGAAAATGTAAAGAAAACTCTTTTAGACATCAATCTAGGCAACGAATTTATGACTAAGATCCCAAAGGCAATCACAAATAAATGGGACTCGATTAAATTAAAATGGGAGGAAAATATTTGCAAACTATACATCTGATAAAAGGCTAATATCCATAATACAAGGAACCCAAATAAGCAAGAAAAAACTACCCCATTAAAAAGTGTGCAAAAGGCATGAAGGAGATATTTTTCAAAAGAAGGTAGACAAATGACCCACAAACATGTGAAAAAAATGTTCAATGTCTAATCATCAGGGAAATGCAAATTAAAACCACAATGAGATACCACCTTGCCCCTGTCAGAATGGCTATTGTTAAAAAGTAAAAAAATGGCCTGGTACAGTGGCTCACACCTGTAATCCCAGCACTTTGGGAGGCCAAAGAGGGAGTACCACTTGAGGCCAGGAGTTCGAGACCAGCCTGGGCAACATAGCGAGACCTCATCTCTACTAAAAATAGAAAAACTGGCTGGGCATGGTGGCATGCGCCTGTAGTCCCAGCTACTTGGGAGGCTGAGGCAAGAGGATTGCTTGAGCCCAGGAGTTTGAGGTTTCAGTGAGCTATAATGATACCACTGCACTCTAGCCTGGGCAACAGAGTGAGACCCTGTCTCAAAAAAAAAAAAAAAAAGTCAAAAAATAATAGATGTTGGTGTGGATGCAGAGAGAAAGGAACTGTTGGTGGTGCTGTAAATAGTACAATCTCTATGGAAAGCAGTATGACTATTCCTCAAAGAAATAAATATAGACTTACCATTCTACTGAGCAATCTCACTCGTGGGTATATGCCCAAAGGAAAAGAAGTCATTTTATCAAGAAGACACCTGCACTTGAATGTTTATTGAAGCACAGTTCACAATAACAAAGATTTGGAACCCACCTAAGTGCCCATCAATTCATGAGTGGATTAACAAAATGTGATATATATTATACATATACCATGGAATACTACTCAGCCATAAAAAGGAATGAATTAATGTCTGTTGCAGCCAACTGACTGGAACTGGAGACCGTTGTCCTACTGAAGTATCCAGGAATGGAAAAACAAACATCACATGTACTTTCTAATAATTTGGAGCTAATTGATGGGCACACATGGGCACAGAGAGAAATAAAAGTAATTGGAAATCAAGAAGAGGGCAGGGGAGTGAAAACCTATCTAACAGGTACAATGAACATTATGCAGGTGGTGGGCACTCTAACAGCCCTGACTTATGCATTATAAAAGCTATCCATGTAACAGAAACATTTGTAACTCCTTAATATTTTGAATAAAAAAACCCCAAAAACCATTTTAAGAAGGAAAGTGATACAGGATAAGGAATAATTAACGTTGTATTACAATGCTATTAATAATTGACAAAAGAGATAACATAAGCCCATTTATCCCAAAATAAATTAGATGAAAGATTATAAGTAATGCTAGGTCTGTTTGCCAAACTTTGTTTCTTAAAGCTTTTATGATTGTTTTAACGCTTTTTAAATATATCACATATTATTACTAATAATACATTGATAGGCAGAGAAATATGCAATAACATAAGCTTAAAATTGTTAAAGTAAAAGTTTCTAACTTTTTGCAAAAAATTTTTGTTCTTTGACTAAGTTTATAGTCCATAAGATCGCTAAGGCTTTAGATAGTGGAAATTTTTTTTCTTGTATTTAAGGAAATATTTGTCATAAAAACTGAATTAAAAATCTATATTGTAACCCATAATTTTTGAAGTGGTCATTTCTGTTCTTCAGAAAGAGAAGGACCATTTAACACTGGTATTATGTTACCTGATATATTTGGTTTTTGACAGCTTCTATTCATGTCTTCTTTTAATTACTCATTTTTCAGTTTGCCTCCCTCCTTTCCTCCCCGCCTTCCTTCCTCCCTCCTTTAAATGTGAGTTTTATTTTAAAATGTTACTCCCAACTTGTAAATCTAATTGGATATTTCTCTGGGAATTGTATAGACTTTCAAAAATAGTTATATATCAAAATACTGGGGTATAGCAAAGAATAAAAACCTTTAGTATTAAAGACTCTCAGAATTCTTCTTTAATTTGTTACATATGTCCAATAGCCTAAATCCCTGAATATATTTATATTCTAACTTCCTCTGTCACTCATCCAATGGACCTTGGATGGACCTTTGGAAACCTCATAGTCAACGTTGTCTGGCATATGAGTCAATGGACGCTGGGCACACAACCTTCTCTTGACTTCAGTAAAAACCCTCTCTCCTCCACCCATGCTTTTTCCTGCTGTGCGGGGCCAAGTAAACTAAGTTTTTCCATATATTGCTCATCTCTTGCCCTGAAATTTATTATTGGCAGGTGGACATGCGCATTTACATGCATGAATTGTTAAATCTTATGCTACATTATGTAGAAGAACACGTCTGATCTATAGACCTTATGTTGGATGTTTCCGTTTAAAGCTATTATCAGATGGATACCTTGCGAAATTATGGTGGGTGCTTACCATGTGCCAGGTATTGTGCCAAATGTGGTGAGGTTTACAAAAATAGAAGTCTTGTACATTTTTTGCAGTTTTGTAACAATTTTAATTACTGTACAAATATACTTTTTTGTTATTAGCATTACTTTATGAATGTTAACCTGCTATCTAGTTTGAGAGTTGACTGTATATAACATATAAAAATGTTAACTATTTTACAACTTTTCTGGCTTAAATTTTGGTTTGGTTGCTAAACTCTATTTCCAAGTTCTAAGCTAAAATGAAATTTCGTGTTTACTTCAAATATAGCTACAGAGAATCAGAACATACATTACTATTGTGTTCTTTTTTTTTTTCTTTTGAATACTCAAGAAATAAGACGTGATTCAAATAACTAGATTTGTCTGTAAGAATTTATGCTACACCCCAATCTTCTTTCAGCCTCTGGATACCACCATTCTGCTAGAAATATATAACATATTCACAGATAATAGAAATAATTTATTTACTTGTGCAGTTCCCTTCTCCTGTCATGGATATTTTTACTTTAAAATGGAATGAAAGCAGAAACAAATAGAAAATTATGTGGCAATTTGGTTATCCAAAAATGCTATTAATATTTTTGGGTTAAATTAACATGCAATAAAGTTGATTTTTATTGGGTGTACAGTTCTAGGAATTTTAACCTATGCACAGATCCATGAGAATTCCACCATCATCAGGACACAGGACACAGAAAAATTCCTGTTTTTCATTTATAATCAGACCCTCCCCCATCAATAACACGTGGTGACCACTAATCTGTTCTCTGTTACTGTAGTTTGACTTTTTAAGAATGTCTTAAAAATGAAATAATACAATATGTAACCTTTTGAGACTGTTTTCTTTTACTCAGCGTAGTGCCTTTGAGATCTAAATTTTGTGTATCAGTGGTTCTTCTTTATAGTTTGGTGTAGTATTCCATGGTATGGATGTACTATAGTTTGTTTTTCCATTCATTCATTAAATACCATTTAATTTTCTTCTAGTTTGGGGTCATTATGAATAGAATATTCAAGTACAGGTTTTTGTGTGAACACTGGGTTTTCATTTCTTTTGTGTACTACCCAGAGGAGAGATTGTTGAGTCATGGTAAGCATATATTTAATAAGAAACTTTCAGACCATTTTCTAGAGTGTTTTTACCATCGTGCATTCCACGAACAGTGCATAAAAGTTTTATTTGCTCTGTATGCTCACCAACACTGTATTGTTGATATTTATGTTAGCCATTCTAATATATGTCGTGGTATCTCATTTTGTTCTTAATCTACATTCCCTCATGGCACTTGTTGCTGAAAAGTGTGCTTATTTGCCATTTGTATACCCTCCTTTAGAGAACTGTTTAAGTCCTTGGCTGATTTTTAAACTGGATTGTTTTCTTACTGTTGAACATTAGAGTTGTTTATATACTCTGGAAACAAGTTTTTTGTCTGATATATAATTTGCAAATATTTTCTCCTAGACTTTGGCTTGTCTTTTTATTCTCTTAGTTGTGTAAAGAGCAAAAATTTTTAATTTTGATAAAATCTAATTTATCAACATTTTTAATGTATTATGCTTTGATGTCTTGTTTAAGAACATGTTGTCTAAACCCAGATCATGAAAATTTTCTATTTTTAAAAAAGTTTTACAGATTTTCATTTTGTATTTAGATGCATTATTAATTTTGAGGTAATTTTTGTTATCGGTATAAAGCTTAGGTCTAGATTCATTTTTTAGCCTACAGATGTCCAATTCTAATATCATTTGTTGAAAATACTGTTCTCTAATGAATTGCCTTTGAACCTTTGTCAAAAATTAGTTGTCCATATTTGTGTGGCTTCATTTCTACACTCTATTTTGTTCCATCGATCTATCCGTTTGTCAGTACCACACTGTCTTGATTATTGTAGCTTTACAGTGAGTTTTGATTGAAATCAAGTGGTATCAGTTCTCCAGCTTGCTGTTCTTTTTCAGAATTTTTATTCTAGCTCCTTTGTCTTACTATATGTTTTAGTATCACCTTGTCTATTTCTACAACAATCCTGCTAGGGTTTTGACTAGAATTGTGTCAAATGTATGGATCAATTTGAAAAGAATTTTTTACTGTCTTGGATCTTCCAATCCTTGAGCTTGATATGCCTCTCCATTTAGTTAGGTTGTCTTTGATTTCCTCCATCCATGTTATATAGGTTTCAGAATACAGATCCTCTATACATTTTGATGGAGTTGTAATCAAGTATTTCATTTTTTTTTATATTTTTAAATTATTCATTGCTATTATATGGAAATACTTTTAGTTTTTACTTAAGAAAAAGGGTATCATCTTTCTGTGTATTAGGAGACCTTTTTTCCTTTTCTTGACCCTGAACTGGAGGGTTCTTCTCTCTCTCATCCTTTGCCTGTTTCTGAGTTTTGGGCTACCTTGAGTTCAGGCTAGGGTATACTGGAAGGAAAAATTGGTTAAGTTAGCTACTCCAACTTAGGTGCTGCAGTTTACTTTTCTGATTCCTCAAATTGTTGCTTCATGCATTCTTTCTGGGTTTTACAGCTGCATTCTGTTGGGGAGAGAAGGTAGAGTGTGCTTACCCCTCTTACCTGAAACAGAAACTGAGACCAATCTCTTTCACTACGACTGAAACTGAATAATTTTTAAAACATTTAAAATTTGGTTTGCTATTAGCAGGCAGTCCACCTATGTATGGATATCTTGCAGCATTCTTCCCTTATCTATTTTCTCTGTCAGGAAAATTACAGTACAATTCTTTTCCCAGCCCTGAATACCCAGCTTAGTCTTAAAGTATTTATTAAGGAAAAAATATAACATTTTTGGCTTGAGTAGTTGTAATTGAGTATGTGATATCAAAGTAATGTTTGTGACAATTTTTTTTCTTAAAGAAGTCATGGTGTTGTATCTGAATAACTAGATTTGAGCTATTTAAGACTGCTTCTGCTGGCAGCCTTGGCAAACTGCAGAGAGGAGTGGAGGTTTGATATTTAAGAAACAAATTTTTGTGTGTGTGAGAAATGTGATGTTACACAATTTAAAAATTTTATATAATAAACAATGAGATGTAAAGGCAGATATTGTAAAGAAAGAATAAACTCCCTTAATTTACGTAAGAGTCTCAGATTGTTTTTTAAATGCCTTGCTTTAAAAACTGCTGATTTATCTAGCCACAAATTCTGCAGTGAGAGAACTGAAAGCTTTTGTGTCGAAACTGGGGCAAATGTATTTTCTCTTAAATTTGTTGGCCACTTCTGTGTTTCAGGTTTGTTTTAGGTATGTCAATCACAAACCAGTACAACCATGGATTTCTGACCCAATCTCCCATAATAATTGATCCTTTCAGTGTAAGTTTTAATTATGTTCTACCCCAACTTAGTAATGTAGAGATAGTTTCAGCTCCAATCTGGTTTCCCCTTAAACTGGAAATATTTAGTAATATTTGTATGTACTATTACATATTCTTGTGGGGGAAAAGAAAGCAAAGAAAAGGTTTTGTGTCTGTGCTAGAGTGAGAAGGTACTCAACCTGCTTTTTCCAAAGTGGGTAAAAAGTGCTGTATGTCCCCTATATCTCCTCTTTTCTTGGAAGAAAAATGTACAGTAGTCCAAAAATACGTAATCAGAACTTCTTGAAAAAACTAGCTGGTGAATATTTCAGTTATGCCTCATATTGGTGAAGAGTGGGTGTCTGACAGGAGGAATGGATATATGGCCATGATAAAATGAAAGAGCACAGACTTTAAGGTCAGAAAGATCTGAGTTTGAATCTAAAAAATGGTGGATATGTTGCTTAATAACTAAGTTTCTTCTGTCTTCTCTTAGGTACAGTTGATTTACCTACTTAATTCATAGGGTTGTTTGGTGAATTCAACAAGAATGTTTGTAAAGGGACCCAAAACTGCTTGGCATATGGTTGCCTAATTATTACGAATAATACTTTCATTGTACAGTAGTTAGAGCAAAAGAGTAGGTAGTTTAATAGCTCAGAGCTTTCTGCAAAATCACTTGCTAATGTTCAACCTTGATGAGAAGCAAGGAAAATGATTATTTAATATAGTACATAGTTTTTGGCCAAAGTACCCGGGTTTGCTTACATGTCCTTAAAGCTGAGACACCGAGTAATGTGTTTAGGCTAAGGTTTTGGCAGGGCAGTAGCCGTTCACCTGTGGTTTAGGAGGCTCTTTTTTCATCTACCTTTAACATTTCTTTTGATGTATATGAACACTATGTCAGAGTGACACAAATATTTTAAGCCCCAGCTCATCTGTATCACATGGTAGTATCATTAGAGACTCATAGAGGGTTTATTTGGATGTTCTAGTCCATAGGGTAAGTTTGTGAAGACATTAGACTTGTAAAAGAAGTGGCAGAATAAATAGTAATAGGCTAAGTGATGTTTATGTAGATTACTCATTACATGTGCCTGAAAAAACTGACCATATTATTTGGCATCTGTAGGAATATGGGTTCAATAATGAGATAGAAACCATACAGTAGGTTAAATGGGAAACTCAATATAAAGAATTTTAACTGTGATTAAAGAGTAACTATAATATCTAAGGAAACATTATATGGTATTCTAGGGATGAGGCCAAGTAACCGAGGAAGGACAGACTTGTAAAGGGGTTTAGACCTTGGAGGAGGTGTGGTTTAGCCCACTGGAGAAGTTTGCTGATTTAGCCAGGCTGAAGCTGGTTTAGAGTTGTTGCACAAAAAGGCAACCTTCTGGAGTGCAGGTGGGGAGCAGGCCATCAGCAACTGGTGGCATGCATGTGCTGTGGGAGTCTGAGCAGTGGAGGGACAGAAGTCCTTCCCCACACACTGGATGGTGGGGCTGAGGCAGTGTGGGTGGTAAAGTTATGAAGGGAACCTCTGTGTAGAAGGAACCGCTGCTTGGCACATGAACTTCCAGGCCACAGGCAGCTGTCTGCAGGCCTTAAGGAGCCTTGCCGTAGGAATCTGGACACCAGCACAGGCAGGAGGCCCTTAGAGCATTCAGCTTGTGTGAGGGCTTTGGTTTCTATGTCAAGAGTAAGGCAGAAAGCATATTTCCAGCCAGAGGCTGCAGGGTCACAGAGGGCCTGTGTTCTGTGCCATGGCTGGTATAGGCTCTGCCAGATGTCTTCATAACCACACCTCCGGCCACAACCCTACCCAGACCAGGCTAGAAATTCTAGGAAGCCCCTTCCTCTTCAGTGCCCCTCCAGTGCCCTCTATAAGGAAGCTTAATATCATGCCAATTTAAAGGAGAGATGCTCAAAGAAATTCAGTTTATCACAGGTTGTACATTGAAGGGTACATTTGGAACTAAGAGGCAATATATTGATAACGCACACGGCTGCTTTTAAAAAAGCTAGGGGTTATGCTAGTATATTGATTTTGGAAACTATGTAAAATGTGAACTTGATACTCATTTTGCATTGCATGCAACTTTATCTTCTGATTTGTAAAACTTGTGAGGATTTAAATCATATGGATGAAAGATTTGCTGAACTTTGATCATAACATCCCTTAAATCTGCTGGAAGCTGTTTACGTTTAAACCAGCTGGTTCCAAGTTATTGATGGTTTTCAAGTGGTATTTTGGGTTGTAGTAGAAGGGAAGAAGCCTGCAGCTCTATCTTTCCCTCTCCCTTACCTCTTATTTATCCCTTCTCCCACCTTACCTGGCAGATTTGAACCAATAGGGAAGCCCACCATTGCCTGGCTTGGTAATGCCTGCATGTGAGAAGACTTTCAGTTACATCGACATTTTACCTGTAACTGATGACATCAACAAAGTTCCTACGAGTCATGCCTCATTTTCCTTCTATCCTTGTGAACAGCATTGACTTTTAAAAGTTTTATGGGCAATACCAAATGTGAAATGGTTTCAGTTAATTTTTTTCCATCAGACAATTTTATTAACACTAAACCCCTTTCCCTTTTTTTTGGAAGGCCAGAAACTCCATTTGTTATCATGTACCATAAAATTTTATAATAGATGAGTTGCCTGAACAGGTTTTTAAGGTTTCTATTAATTATAATAAATTTATATTAGTAATACTTTAATATTAATATAATAATACTTTAATATTACAAGCAACATCCATTGTAGAAAGTTAGATATTAATAAACATAAGTAAGGTAAAGCCTTATTCTCTTATCCAGAGATTATTCCCATTTGCACCTCAATGTATGGAATTCTAGATCTGCTTATTTCTACATGCATTTGTTTTTATCAAAAAAAAAGGCTGTTTTGGTCACGCTGGTATATCAACTGAATTTTTCTGTTAATGCTCTTCACCTTTCCATGTTGATTCATTTTCACCTTTCTTAAGTCCATCCTCACATTGACTCAGTTGCCCCCAAAACATTTACAGGTATATTGTCCTAATTAGGATCTAATCCGAGACTTTGTTTGCATCTGGTTATATCCTAGAAACTTCAAGTAATGTCTGCCATGACTCTTTTTGAAGAGACGAAGCCAGTTGCCCTACAAAATATTGCACCTTCTGGATTTTTCTGGTTGCTTTTTTGTGATGGTGTTAGCTTGTTCTTGAATACTGTTTATGGAAAAATTGGATCTAGGCAACATAGATTCAAGTTAAACAGTTTTCTACGAGAACATATTGTAGATCTGTGGTCCCCAAACCCTGGGCCACATACTGATACCGGTCCATGGCCTGTTAGGAACCAGGCTGCACAGCAGGAGGTGAGTGGCAGGTGAGTGAAGTTTCTTCTGTGTTTATAGCTGCTCCTCATCACTCGCATCACTGCATAAGCTCTGTCTCCTGTCAGATCAGCAGCAGCATTAGATTCTCAAAGGAGCGCGAACCCTACTGTAAACTGCGCATGCGACGGATCTAGGTTGCATGCTCCTTATGAGAATCTAATGCCTGGTGATCTGAGGTGGAGCTGAGGCAGTGATGCTAGCGCTGGGCAGTGGCCGCAAATACAGATTATCATTAGCAGAGAGGTTTGACTGCACAATAAATATAATGTGCTTGAATTATCCCGAAACCATCTCCCACACCCAACCTGGTCTGTAGAAAAACTGTCTTCCATGAAACCAGTCCCTGGTGCCAAAAAGGTTGGGGATCACTGTTGTAGGTGGGATCACGTGAGCCACAGAATGTTCCTTTAGAGGACACAGTGTCCAGAGAGGCCACCATTCATGTGGTACACTCTTCAGACCACAATGCCAGTGCTGCTTTCTAAGTCTGACAAACTTTTGTTTCTTATGTTGTCATCATTACATATTGAAGAATCATAATTTCTCAGCCTGATGAAAACTTATACACTTCTTTTAAAAGTTGGTTTTAAGTGTAACTTTGAAATAGCTCTATTTTTAAAGAAAATATAGTAATACGTTTTAAGGTCGTCAGTACACTCTCCTTATCAGGGCTTTCTCTAAGGGACTACTCATGTATTATTTTAGGCTTCTTAATGTGTTAGGGTCTTAAGAAAATAGTAAAATATCTTAGATATTGTAGATATGTGTTCCGTATGATTTTTTTTTTTTTAAAGACAACAATTTAAAGCCCCTAAGAGGCTGTGATGAAGGTGTAGCTGGAGAGAATTAATTTAACTGGGCAGTTAATTAATCAGTCAGTCTAGCTACTGGGGGAGTAAGAAAGGTTTAGAAGATATTTGCAATGGTAAGTTTAATAAAATATAATGAATAAATGGAAAGGACTAGTAGTAATGCCATGAAAAATATTTTAAATTGACATTTAATTTTAATTTACTAAAATTTGAGGAAACTGTATGTTTTATCAAAAGTAAAAACATTATTTTGCCATGTAACATCTTTTCTTTCTCTCACTCTCCTCATATATATGTATAATATTCCTCTTCTGTCAAACAATTTTTAGTTTATATCCTTTTAGCTATGTGAGGTGCTTCAAAATACTGTGTTGCTTTTTTTTTTTAAGAATAATTCTAAAGGATTATTAGAACATTATTATAAAGCAGTCACTTTAAAAGAGACATTTAGGGTAGTTTCCCTTTCAAAATAAGCATATTTGATTACCTGATCTGTGGAAGCAACTTTCCCTAGAGAGGAAGATGAGAAGAGCCCTCGAAGGAAGTGGGCTTATTGAAGACTGGTCCTTGTGATAAGTGTTTCTCACAATTCACTTTTATTTTTATTGGCTCCTGCTGTTGGCATTGATTTAGAAGGTTTAAAAATTCATATTCTTTGTTTTTCTTAACAATACTAAGTCTTAAACACTAGTACTTGTTGGGAGGGGAGAGGATTTGGGAATTTAACAATGTCCTTTGCTCTTATGCATAAATGGTGCTAATAGGAAAACATTAGACATCCCAGGGCAAGGGTTGTATGTCTTTGAGCCATCAGCCCTTATGTGGAGAGGGATGAAATTGCCTTGTGATTCCTGGGGAGTTCAAGTACTCGTGCTGCCTATGTACTGAGCCCCAATCAGTCCTGTTCTTTCTCTTTCCCTTCCCTGTCCCGCATTGTTCTGGAGCGTGCCACCTGACTGAACAGAAGAATTTGCCAAATGGTAGAATTTGCTGGGCCATCACTGTGCCTCGTAAAGGGGCACCGACATGTCAGAAATCTAACTATGGTATTGTATAATTCTTCAGGGGTGTGTCTGCATTTTCTCTCCTCCGACTTTTTTCTTCCCTACCCTCTTCGCTCCGTTCTACCACCTCGCCCTCTGCTGTAACCCGAAATGAACTTTTAGTGGTATATTTCTGAAAATGTTTACGAGGACCTTCCCCAGGAATAAGATAGCTCCCAAACTCAAGGACATTCTTTCTACAATGTATACGTAGCATTTAGATAAATGTGGTTTTATTTTACATCTATGGTATGCATAATTTCAGCCTTCCAATAACGCTGTAAGAGTAGGTGCTATCTATCACCAGGATACACATGAGAGAGCCGCGGCTCAACTTCCACCCCTTTGGTTTTGAGGTTTGGACAATTTTTTCAACAAGGAGAGCTCTGCTGTCAACTTCATTCCGCCTTTTCTAAGTATGTCTGATCTTCTGCTTGTAAGTAGAAAACTATATGATTTGGGGGCGAGGGGGTGTCCTAATTATGATTAAATAATTAATGTAAAAACTATTTTAACCATCTGGCAAAACGTTCCATAATATGAATTTTAAAACACATACCTCTAATCTGTAATTAAAAATTGTTTTTCTAATAAATGACCCTCATGATTTCCATACTTCATAACAGTTTACAAAGGAATATACTTATGGTCTCATCAGCCTGCTATAAAATAGGCACTTATGCTTGGTTTTGAATTCTTTTTTTTTTTCTTCTCGCCCACCCCAGGTTTTGAATTCTTGAATCGTTCCTCATACTAATGTCTTTCTTATTCTATGATAAACAAAGATGATTTTTTTTCACATTTTATTCCTTGTCCCATGTAGATGTGTTAAAAGGAATTTCACATGGAACTTAACATGGAAGCTATAACAAAAGTTTCTCAAAGTAGAACATGATTTCAGTTCACTGGTGATTTCAATCATTTGGCTTTTTGAAGATAACAATAAGGATCTAATGTAAGAACATTAGATAAGTTAGAGCAAAACATTATCATGATAATCTCTCATTTGTTTTCCTCTAGTATTTTTCAGCAAAATAAAATGTATGTCAAAATGATGTAAAAATGTTTGAAATTAAGTTAAAGAACTAAATTTATCAAATATATAAAAGATTTGGTTTTGGTAAATCTAAGATGGTATGAATTCCCCTCTTTAAAAAAAATTTTTTTTTTTAAACAGGCTGGTTCAGTGGTAGTGGGTTATCAGAACTTGTATACAACCACCCACTGCTAAATTTGACTGACTTTAAAAAAAAAAAAAAGGGTTAAAAATCTTCCTTTAAAAAAAGTTTATAAACTACTGTCGTGTAGCAGAGTTTTGTTCCAGCTAAAAATAAAAGCCTTTTTATTTTTACAATTTAAGTAGTATAGAAGTCATCCCCCTCCAGGAATGAATTGGGTATTTCAAAGGTCTGAATCATATTCTATTGAGGAGGTCTGGCCCATAAAGGTTTCTGTCTCTCAGTAGAATTCTAGGGGCTGATTATCTCAGGACTGTTTTTTGAAAGTTAAGAAGCAGAAGATAAGCTTGTGGTTCTTTCTTTCCCAGGCTGGGTCGTGATCCCTGATTGGAAGTTGAATGGAGTTTTGGGGTAGGAATGTTTATGGGTGGGAACTGTAGGGTGTGTCTTCCAGTGGAATGTTCACTCCAAGGAGAGATTCCAGGATATAGTGGGCCAAGGGATGGAATTAATCCTAGGGTGGAGCAGAGTAGGTCACTTAACCATCCTACATATTGATTTTAGGATGGGCGTGTTTGAGGGGCAGTGTCTGGGGGGGTGGGGAGAAGGGTATATGCTCAAAAGTGTTCTCTATAGATGCAAAGTGGAAGTAATGATTGATATTATAAATATTTAAATAATGCTAGAAGTTTTATTGAGCCAAAAAACTTTTAAGTGACTTGAAGAGGGAAAAATAATGGTTTTCTTCCCTCATGACATATAATGCTTAAGGCACTTTACATATGTAATTTAATATAAACACTATTGGATTGGTACTATTCAATTTGAAAGTTGAAGAAATTGAGGCTTGGAGGTTAAATAATTTGCTCAAGTTGCATAGTGAGTAATGGAGTCAAAATTTGGCCTTAAGTCTCTGGAACTTGGGTTATTTGTTTCTTTATCATGGTCCTACTTTGAAAAGCAAGTCATCTCTAATTATGTGATGGCCAAAGCTCTAACTTTGTTTTTTTTTTCAGGAGCCAGTGAGGATTGGTTCGGGAAGTGTATCTTCTCCTTACTTAAAGCAGCATTTCTTTTGTGTTTATCCAAAGAGGCTGTGGGTTAAAAAAATTAAAATAATTGAGCACTTAACTGCTTTGATATTGTAATATAAAGGTGTATTATTGGTCAGTTTTTGGTTTCCAAAAATAAGAGAAAATCTAGCTGTTTTATCTGTATTTATATAGAAAGCTCGCTGTTTTAAATAGACAATAATGCAGGGAATCTGATGCTTATAAGAAGGTTGGCAGCTTGGAGCAGCAGGACGAGACCTGGGCCTTCAAGTCTGGTGATAACTATTATCTGGCCTGCCAGAGACACTGCTGCCTCTGCTGCCATCAGGAAGGTGAAGAAGCTGCCTCTAGAGCACAGCTGTGATCCAGGAATCACAGAGACATCACCACAAGTGGTGGCTCAGAAGCCACCTTGTGCATGTTGGATTTATCTCAGCAAAAAAATGAGTGTCCCATGCTTTGCTTTTTTACACCCATGAAATTGGTGACTAGACAATGGATTGTTAATACAGCAGCAAAACCCAGTGACTCTGCTTAACCCACTTTCTCCTTCAATGTCACGCCTGCATATCTAATTAGCAGACCCCTATGGGTAAGGCAGCCTGGGAAGAGAAGTGTTTAGGGTTTTGGCCTCTGTCATTCAGGCGGGCACACAGGATGGAAGTTGGTATAGAGGTTACCCATCATGCTGTTAAAATATATATATGTATGTATGTATATATATATGTGTGTGTGTGTGTGTGTGTGTGTGTGTGTGTGTATATATATGTATATATATGGCTTCCTGAATATTTAATTTTCTTTGATGCTATTGTGAAAGGTATTGCATCTTTGATTTGATTTTTGGCTTGACTGTTACTGGTGTATATGAATGCCACTGATTTGTGTGCATTAGTTTTGTATCCTGAGACATTACTGAATTCATTTATCACTTCCACAAGTGTCTTGGTTGAATCCTTGGAATTTTCTAGATATAATATCATATTGTCAGCAAAGAGTGAGAGTTTGACCTCTTCTGCCCCTATTTGGACACCCTTAATTCTCCTCTCTTTTCTGATTACTCTGGAAAGGACTTCCAGCACTGTGTTGAATAGAAGTGGTGAAAATGTTTGTACCCCCATAATATTCTGAAATAAAAAAAAATAGCAATGGGATGAGGCATTGCTTTGTTTCTATGGCCAAATTTCCTGACTTCCCTCACCCCTGGCCCTCATTAAAATGTCACCTTTGGTTTTTCTGGTCATACTTCATGTGGACAATTTTTCAACTTTTCAGTGTTCTGTGTGAATAGATATATAGGTGATAAGATTTTTTTTTAAACCATGTTGTTAGAGACTTGAGAAAATCAAGTGAATAAATACTTTTAAAATAAACGTTTGGTTAATATATGCAGTTAAATTTAAAAAAAAATTGAGAAATTGCATATTATAGTAAGAGGGGGGAGCAAGGGTGCTAGGGCTAAGCTCTAGCTGTCAATCCCATAATACCAGTAAAAATCAGTTCGCAGAAATAACACTAGAAGAGTGTTCTGTTACATTTAGGTGAGGAGAGTACTCCGCAGAGTACTCTTTCAAAGATAGGCTGCAGAGAATCAAGTTTGTGTATAGAATACATAGTTATATGTATATATTTATATATAATTTTTCTGAGTGGAAAGTGACTTAGATGTAGGTTTTACTGGCACTTTCTGTTGGGAGTTTTCCTTTGGAGAGCACATTATAAGATATTTTAAGTTTTGCAGAAGTGTGCAGAGGAAGGAAGTTATTTCTAAGCCAGAGTTGTGTCTTTTGGCATTGTTTTTAGGTCAGGTGCCTAAAACTCTAAAAAGTTTAATTGGCTTCTGGAGAGAGGTGAAGAGTTCTCTAGAGCATTTTTCCCTCAATGATCAATGATGTATTATGTAAACCATGTTTTCTTTTCTGGAGTTCCTCGTATAGTCTTTCCATTTTCTTTCTTATCTTCTTAAAAGCTTTTCTATTTAGTGGGCAAGTATTGGATACCAGTGGATAACTTAAGGGAAACAGTTGAATAAGGAGGCCCTTTGTTGCTATTCAATTTCAAAGAATATTTGTCTTTCAAGTTTTTTCTTTATACAGTAAGTCCTCGCTTAACTTCGCCAATAGATTCATAGAAGCTATGACTGCAAACAAAAATGATGTTAACAAAACAAGGTTTTCTACAGGCTAATTGAAATAAACAAGAGTTAAGTTCCTATAGCATATTTCTGGTCACAAAAAAATCACCAAACTTCTAAATAAAGACCAAAATGCTTCTAATATTGAACATTGAAATACATGTGAGCTATACATACATTTAGGAAAGATTAATAAAAACAAGTGAGATAATTATTTACCCAGTTATTCCAGTTCAGGGCCTCAGGTGGCAGGAGGCTATCCTGGAAGCTCAAGGCACAAGACAGGAACCAATCCTAGACAGGATGCCATTCCATTGCAGGGCAAACTCACACACCCACACTCACTCAGACCAGGACAACGTAAAATGACCAATGAACCAAACATGAACATCTTTGGGATGTAGAAGGAAGCTAGAGTCCACAGAGGAAACCCATGCAGACATGAAGAGAATGCAAACTCCACACAGACAGTGGCCCCAGCCAGGAATTGATTTCTTTTCTCATCAATATTATAACAGAATGATATTGAATGCAACAACATTGTTTAAGGACCCACTGTATTTGTATTTTTTTTCTCCTTCATCTGTTTCTTCTCAATGCATTTGAGTGTAGGGAGAAAAAAACCAAATGGTAGCTAGGAAAACCAGCTGACTGTCTTGGACATGTTCACAGTTATGTAATCTGCTCACTATGTGTAAAACATCCATCAACGTAAGGGCAGAAAAGTAAGCCGTAGTGTCGGCTGAGAATTACCCAGTTAACTGTACTCAATTATTACTTCAATTTGAAAATGTCCTATAAAAGGGATAATTGCATGGAGAATATCTACAATTACAATCTAGATTTTGATATGAGAAATAGGCTTGCTGATTATAGGTTTCCAGGTAGAGAATTAAGTAGTCATTAAATCTTATATTTTCACCTATTCTAAATATGATAGAAATAATACCAATGCTAAAAATATAGACTTTTGAGAATTAATGGATTAGTTAAGTATTCAACTGTACCCTCTGATCTGTTACTCTGTGCCAAGCATAACTTCAACTGCACACTTCCCTCTACTTTGCCATGTTATTCTTGTTCTTTAAGAACATTGTATTTCATTTAGAAGACATTCATTCTCCTTAACACTGAGGTAATACTGGCTTTTCTCATGCCATGTTTTTGCTTCATGTTCTATTAGCCTTGTGAGACAGGATATGTGCAAGCAAAAATTCTGACTATCTTGGAGGTTGATACCATCTGGCCAAGCACTCTTGACCAGTCTCTTAGCTGTCATCTACCAGCCTGATCATTTTTCCCCTAAGTCCCCCATCCTCTACCAGCTTTATCTCAGTCCCTCTAACCTCTGTCATTATGATCTCTATTAAAATGGGGGTATATGACTAATGCCCTATCTTAATGTATTTTTTTTGTTTGTTTGCTTATTTTAAGATGGGATCTTGCTATGTTGCCCAAGCTATACTCGAACTTCTGGCCTCAAGTGATCCTCTTGAGTAACTGGCACTACAGGCATGTGTCACCTCACCATGTGGTGGTGTTTTTTTTTAAACCTCTAATCCTGCAAACCATCTCCCTTATTGGGATTACCCTATAATGGTAATATCTAACTAGGATTACTGTGCCTCTGAAATAAATTCAGGAATTTCACTCAGTTTACAAATTCTTATCTTCCTACTTTTCCTACTAAACCTTTTGTTCAACCTTGCACATCTCTGGAACTCTTTTCTAGTTATCTGGCTTTTCATGCATTTATTTCTGTGTTCTGTCTAAATACCAGAGTCATCTTCAGCTGATGGTTATTTCTGGAGGGAGAAAGTCGGCCTTTGCCATGTAATTTTTAACCTCTATGGAAGCTATTTTTATCACCACCTTCTAGATTTAACAAAAGATGAAAAGTTGGGTTTGAACCCAGGCCTTCTGATGTATGGTAGCACAATGGATGTAGCAGTTTCAGATATCACATGTGCACATCAGTCTTTCTTAGAGAAGAAAATCTCTTCCTCTGATTGTCAAACAAGATTTCTGGGCTCTCTCTGGACCAGCTTTAAGTCAATAGCCAAAGCAATTGCTGTGACCAGAGTAATGCCAGCCTCTAGTTGGTTTAGGCTTGTGTTACTGGCAATCACAGTAGTAAGATTGTAAGATCTTGCTACTAGGTTTAACCTACGTGGGTAGGTTATGGGAATCCATTCCATCTAGTCACCAGGACTGCTAAACTGTGCAAGAAATATGAAATAGATGCCAGGGAAGCAACAGACAAGTGTCTGTTACAGTGGCTGATATTTTTATTTAATATAAAGGGCTTCTCACATTTTTAAGTTTTAATAGGGGTGTTTTTTTTTGTTTGTTTTTTTGTGTTTTTTGAGACAAAGTCTTGCTCTGTCACCCTGGCTAGAATGCAGTGGCATCGTGATAGCTCACTTCAGCTCACTTCAACCTCAAACTCCTGGGCTCAAGCAATCCTCCTGCTTCAGCTTCTCAGGTAGCTGGGACTACAGGTGTGCGCCACCATGCCCAGCTAAGTTTTTTATTTTTTTTGCAGAGAATGGGGTCTTGCTCTTGCTGAGGCTAGTCTCAAACTCCTGACCTCGAGCGATCCTCCTGTCTTGGCCTCCCAAAGTGCCAGGATTACAGGCGTGAGCCATCTGGCCTAGCCTCAAATTCTAATAGTTTATTTCAGGTTTGGTTATAGAAATTTAGGAAACCAACTCAGAAGACAGTATGAAATCAATAATGGAACAGTTTTGCAGAAGCCTCTACTTTCTTCAGAAGCCTTCTATGGGATTAGGAAAGGTATTATTATAGTAATTATACGTTGGGGTTTTATGAGCCATATAAGCTGGAAGATCAAGAATGAAAAGTAATCGAGGATGTAAGTGAAAGAGTAGCTCTGGTGATTCACCAAATAGTGGTGGATGGCATGTAAATGAAGCTAGCGGATTTATTTGAGGGTTCAAGGGCGGATGCAGGAGTGGAAAAGGTATAAGAAGTTGTATTCAGAAGACGAGTATTAAAGCTTGATTTTTTTCCCCTCAGCCTTATTGAGGTATAATTGACAAAAATATATATTTAAGATCTATAACATGTTTTGACATATGTTTACATTGCGAAATGATTACCACTATCAAGTTAATTAACATCCATCATCTCACCTAGTTACCATTTTGTGTGTGTGTGTGATGAGAACATTTAAGATCTACTGTCTTAGCAAATTTCAAGTAGTGCCTACAGTATTGACTACAATCACCATGCCATCCACTAGATATCCAGAACTTACATTTGGTAAGTTATATTATCATTACATTTGATAAGTTTCATACTTTTGACATGGAGATGTTTCAGGCAATGACAAGGTCCTCATGGTAATGGAGTACAGGGGTGAAGAAGCCAGTTGAACTAGGTAGGGTATTGAATGGACCGTCAATGCAAGCACTGAAATTGACAGCAGTTACAGCAGTAAGGAAGGATACGTTTAATATGAGCAAACTGTCAAATTCCTTAATGTTTGTAGAAGGCAACTTGGAGATAAATGATTTAACATGGATGAAGTGGCAATATACCTGGATGCCAAGATGCCTGGAGAAGGAAGAGGAGTGGTTTTTAATGAATTAGGGTCAAATTAGCATAGAAGTTGCAGAAGGCATTCAGGGAAACGCTGACTTTGCTCCCTTTGCCTGACCTGCAGAGGCAAGGGGAGAATGAACAGATTCCATTTGAGATGTACATGATGGAGATGGCATGATCAAGGAAAAAGAAAGATACATTAAGGCAAGGAAATAGAGGGAGTCTTTGTAGACAACGTTAAAAATGGTGTACCGTGCTTTTTGGGAGTTATATAGCAGTTCCAGAAGTACAATGGAAATCGTTAGAAAGAGGTGTGGGTAGGGATTGGTGAGAAAGAATGGGAAAGTGATATGCAAGCCACTCTGGGCAGTGATTATGGATCTGGAGCCTGAGGGGGGACAGAGTTGCAAGTGAAGACTACATTTAGGCTCTCTATGGTGTTATTCCAGACTTTATTTATTCATTTATTTTTTTATTGTTGTCACTGACTGTTGCTTGAGTTCCTCCTCCTTGACCACCCTTGAAATTGAACTTGCTGTTCTCCAAACCGTGCCCTTTTTCACTTGCCTCTGCTCATACGTCCAGTTTTCTAGAAATATCTCTCAATCCATCTCAGCATCTAAAGTCCACTTCCCGTAAGACTGTGTCAGCCCTCACCTCCTCCAGGATGTGTGTCTCCATCCCGCTGCCTGGCCATATACTCTGTTGTATTTGGCATGCCTTTTTAGATGCCTTGTTGTTCTGTGTATATTTGTGGCAAGACTGCATAATTTAGTTTGCAGTGCTATCTTGTAAGGTGCCTTGTCCTTTCTGTGTATAAAAATACCTTGTGGAAATATGAGCAGCCAAAAGGAACTCCAAATATAGTATAGGAAAAACCCTCTAGATTTGTGGAGTTTTGGTTAATCTATGTATAAAGATGTTCTTAATTCATTTTTCTATGTAGTAAAGTCAACTTGGTTAACTAGAATTATTTTCATACTTAGAAAAACTGTAAATTAAAACGTTATGTTCATCTTAAAAATTAGATTTACAATCTTTTTTTAATGTCGATGCTTCATTTCAATTCCTTGGTAACCATCAGCTGCCTGTTTTGTACCTGTCCGGTAGGGAGAAAAATCCCCTTTTTGTGGGGAGGATTTCCTCTAGTCATTCCTTGTGTGTCAAAGGAGACAACACTTATATATCCCTGAATCAGCTTCCTATTTTCTTCCTTGACAATAAGCCTCAGAAGTCTTTTTTTTTTTTTTTTTTTTCCTTTTTTGGACTCAAACACCACTGAAAACCCCCAGCAAGCAGAAAGAATAGTTAGATGATGACTGGAATGTCTGTACAAGGTTTATTTATGTTGCCATAGCAACTACATAGTTACATTGTCTCTCAGTTTTGGAACTCCTAGCTCATATGAAAATGTTGGATGAAACTTTTTGAATTAACCCCTGCTGAAAGTTATGCCACTGTCCCCTGGCTCATCATGAAGGGTTGTGCCTATTGTTTTTCTTGTAAGAAAACCAAAACCAAACAAAATGCCACTCTTTAAATTTTTGACCACTATTCATTTATGGGGTTATGTAGATGTTTCTTGTGAATGTCCAGAATACCCTTCTGTCTTAGTTATTTATCCTGCTATAAGAGAATTCCACAAACTAGGTAATATATAAAGAATTGAAATTTAGTTTCTCACAGTTTTGGGAGCTGAGAAGTCCAAGATCAAGGCATTGCTACGGGGCAAGGGCTTTCTTGCTGTGTCCTCGCATGGCAGAAGGTGAAAGGGTAAGAGAGCAAACTTGCAGCCTCAAGCCCTTTTTATAATTGCATAAATTTATGAGAGTGGCACCCTGATGACCTGCACACCTCCCATTAGGCCCACCTCCCAACACTGTTGCATTGGGGTTTGTTTCCAATATATGAATTTTGGGGGGATACATTCACGCCATAGCATTTACTTTATATGCATATTCATCATTTAAAAAATCATTTATTGACCCTAGTACCAATGGAATCCAAAAGTAGAAATAAATTTTATTCCCTAAGGGAATCCACAATATAAGAAGGGCAATAGATAAATGCATAAATAAGTATCAAATAGAGCTCTTGTACTCTGATTACCCATGAATGGCCTCCTCTAAGTGCTTAGTGAACAGAAGACAGGGAAACAAAGTATGCAAATGGCAAAAAAGGGAAGAGATTAGGGATGTCTTGTTAGAGTAATTAACATTAGAACTGGCCCTTGCAGAGAGAACATAGTGCTCTGGACAGTGAGTTGGTGGTACACTCATGTCACTGTAGGATTTATGGAAGCGGCCATGCAAAATAATTATGCATGTGGATCCAACACTTTCTATATGTTTTTGCAGTGTGTAAGGAACTTGAAGGACTAAAGAAATAACTATGAATTATACCTGAAAGAAAGGAACTTAAAATTTAGAGATACAAAATGCAGACACAAAAATAGAAGAATAAGATGATCTAGGATTACGTACGAAGCAGTTATTTATTAAGCGACTTCTGTGCGCTGCACACCTGTAATATTACTCTCTTAGAGAATCTTAGTCTATTTGAGAATATAAAACATGCATAAACAAAAACTTAGCATTTTATATTCAGTTTATAAAATTAATGTTAATGAACTTAGAGCTAAGTGCTGTGAACACTGTGAAATGAGAGAAATTACCAGGAGGTGAAGAGAGAAAGGAAGCCTGAGAAGATGATGGTGGTCCACTTGGACCTGCTGCTTCTCCTTCTGGACTCAGGTCTTGCCACCTCCTTCTCATGGTCTAGTTCAGCACCTCTAGAAAGAGTGTGACCATACCCACTCTCATCAGAAGTGTTTGATGATTTTAACTTCATTCTTACCTCTTGCTTACAATAAAAAAATGTCTGAAGCTGTTACTGTTAAATTTTGGATGTGATTCAGTGTCTGGGATGGAAGAGGAATTTTTAATGTTTGGTTCTGGCCAGCCCAGTTAGGGCATGTGCTCCAGACAGCACTGATTCCCTGGGCCACTTTTGTCAGGGCCACAGCCCACATCTCGACAGGCATGCATCCTACCTTTCTAAAAGACCCGTGGGATTTTGGCATTTATTCTTGGATTATTGCTGTGGAAATCCAAAAATATGTAGTCATCATGATCACATAGTGAAGGCATAATCTTCCTTTTACATAATAAAATTATAAAAAAATATTGGAAAGTTAGGCAACCTACTGAACATTATTAATATATTTTATATATAACCATTTCAAATGCATCTTAGAAATTCTAAATTTTTAGATGAAATGGTACTTGCACTGGATTTTCTTAATATTTTGATTACTAAACTTTTGTCAAACATTATTTAGTGATATGTTAATATAATGTTATTTTACATTCTAATTGCTATTATAAATCTTTGACCATAAATCTACTTGTTATATTAATAATGGTCTTAAAATAGCTGTCTGTTCTTATTAAAATGTAAAATACACAACATAAAATTTACTATTTTGACCATTTTAATGTGTACGACACAGTAGCATTTAGTGCATGTTCAGTGTTGTGCAACCACCACGACTATTCAGTCCCAGAACATTTTCATCATTCTGGGAGGAAAACCCATATCCATTAATCAGTCCCTCCCCATTCCTTCCTTCCCCAGCCCCTGGCAACTACTAGTCTGCTTTCTGTTTGTTTTTTTTTTAATGTGAATAATTTGATGTCATAGCTTGCAAAATAATGGAAATAAACTGGTTTGAACTTTATTGTTCAGTTTATAAAGTTAAACTTTATTGCTCAATATATGTCTATTTTCTATTCCATTTGTTAGAGTAATTTTCTAGGCAGGTGAATATTTCTTTATAATTCCCCAACATAGAGGGTCATTTTAGGAATAAATGGTTCTACTTTAGAAATTTTTATGTAATATTAAAACATTAGTTAATTTTATGAAAGGAGCAAATGAAACTCACAAAATTAAAAAGAAGTAGTGATAGAATAAAGGTCAGGCTTTAAAAAAAAAACTTTTGTAATACTGAGAATTAACTGCAAGAAGCAAGTTAGCCATCAGTATTTTTCACACTTTTGTAATCTGTGGAAATCTAAAATTGCAAAGCATAAAAGTAAAAGGCAACTTAAAGTAATAAGGGGATGAGAAGTATATAAATGAAAAATGTCTTAAATTACAAAGATAAAAGTTTTCTTTTTTCTACTGGATAGTCTCTGAGGCTAAAGAAAAATATCATAAAAATGCACAATTTTGTTCCATTTCAAAAATTAAATATTCATAATTCATAATGTTATTAGGGAAGTATATTTAATTTCTCTAAAAAGCAGTAGTGAGGTTTGAGAACCTTGTTATTCTGTTGAGATAGGTAGAGAATCTACTTTATTGATTTTTCTCTGTGAATGTGGTTTCCTTATGCTTTTTTTTGTTTTGAGCATTTTATAGATAAGGCCTTTGAAACAAAATCAGGGTGGATGTTTTAATTTGGAGCACATTTGGAATTAAATTTGAGTTTAGTGGGTAAGAGTGTAGCTTCCAGAGGCTGACTGCTTAGGTTCAAATCCTGCCTCCCAGGTGTACTAGGGCCTTGTCTGATTCTCTAGATAGTTCTTATCCTTAACTTACCCTTAAGTATCCTACAAATAAGCAGAGTGCCTGTTTGTAGGCTTGTTGTGAGAAAGAAGAGTGACTGAGAAACACTTTATCATAAAGTGCCTGGCCTGCTTGGATGATGATGACATCAGAGCATTCTTTACCTGAAAATTAAATGTTAGCCCAGTGCCTCTACAACTTGTTAGTAGTAATTTTATTTGTAGCAACTTTTTATTTCACAAAAGTGTTCCAACCTCTATCTATAACTATTCACATACTTATTTTCTTGGGCACGGGCCGTTATTGTGCTGTTCTGCATGTGGATATTAGGCACCTGAAAAATCCTTTTTGACTAGGAAAAAGTCTAATAACTTAAATCAGTATAAAGAAGATAAATGTTTTTATGTGGTATTTGTTATGTTCTATGTAAAAGGTGTTGAATCTTATTTTTGTGCTTTCGATTTTAAAGTAGTAAAAAATTACTTTTACAATTAAAATGCAAGATTATGAAATTTAGGATATTACAGAGGAAAACACATTACTCACTGCTAGTAAAATTCTGGAGGGATGTGTGTGTATTTACAGTTCTCCTATGATTAAGGAAACGCCCAAGGGAAAATATGCACATCACAGGCAAGGTATTCTTAAAAGGGTGTCTGTTCTAAAGTTTGACTTAGTAGAAGAGCAATTATTGACTGAGAATTATATTTACTCCTTGCCCAGAGACCTCACAAGGCGACAGCATGTCTCCGTGAAAACACAGCATCTTCACACTGTCTGTTGCTTTCCCTGCCTTTTATATTTCCACTAAGCCCAGCAGATACACTGGCAGCACCGCCCAGGGCAAACATCATTTGGTTTCTAAATAAGGCACAAAGCTGAAAATACAAAGTGGGGTGGTTTGTGAATAAATAGGAGTACTGCAGCTCTTATTCGTACTTTGTGGTGATAATATCTGTGGCTTTATAGAGCTCATGACCCAATATCCTGTGAGCCAAGGAAAATAATAATTAGATCAATTAATCAATTTATGTTTACTTATTCATTATCTTCCAAGAGGAAACCACACTAAAAAAAGTTGGTCTTGAAAAAAGCCCTCATGAAAAATCTCAAAACTTTTCCACATGTGACTGACTCAGAAGCCTTAAAAAAAAAAAAAAAAAAAGAACATATATCTTTGAGTTGATTGATAACTTTTGCAAATTTAAACTGTTTTTTAAAGGGAGAAATTGCATGGAATTTCATTTTTAAAAATGTTTACTATAAAGTCCTGCTTATGTTCTCTTTTGAAGTGTTAGAACATTCAATTAGTGTTAGCTATTTCTGTGCTGTGGGAACTATGCTGAGGACTTAATATGAACTTAATACATTTTGCAGTAGTCCCCTGAGTAGGTATTATTACTACCCCATTTTACAGATGAGGATCTAAGAGTAAGGTTAAGTAATTTGCTCTAGGTCACATAACCAGCAATGGCCATGCCAGGAATCAAACCCAGATAGTCAGTTCCATCTTGCTAGACTGCCACACATGTCACTTTTAAAAAATATTCACGAGGCAAACCTTTTTCTCATTAGGCCTCATCTTAACCCTAAGTGCAATAGGAGGAGTTTCCCACAGTTTTAGGCCTAACCCACATTTCATATTTGCATGTTCCTTTCCCTTCCTTTAATTTTGCATCTAAATTTGTGGAGCTCTATCCCCTTAACTCTTCTCTTTCCTTCTAGACTGAATTATTGGGACAGAGGCTGGTGAAGAAAGACCTGAATGTGGGGGCACTAGGCTTGCGTGCTCTCTGTTACAGGAGCTGAAGGGGCCTTTTTGGTAGAGGGACTCAGAGAATACTCCTGCTCTCAAGAGACTGCCCTGCCTGGGCCTGAGTGTCCTTGGGAGGCTGGGCAGCCTCTTGTAGAAATGGGCTCTGTGCTGGGGAAGTGGCATGGGTGGGCCAAAGTGGGGCAGCTCATTAAAAAGGAGGAGGGGGGAACCCTTTATCTCCTGTCCTGTGTGGAATTCTCTGAGGGATAAGACTTTATCAGTGTCAGTAATCGCCCTTTAATATTGTTAGGGCTGAAGGGAGCAGGGAACCTGCTTGGCTTATCCCTTCAGGAAAAGAGAAGGCTGAGATAACTGATTCCTTCAGGTTATGAGCAGAAAGGACAGTGCTGAGGAAAAGTTTCTCAGGCAAAGATGGTGACTTGGTTATGATTTGCACTGTTTTTCCTCTCTTGTTAGAAAATCTCTGATCTGGGATAATGGAGTTACTTGTTTCGATCACTTTTCCACGTAGACTGTAATGAAAGACCAAATTTCTCTACTTAGGGATAGGAAAGTAATTTGAATAGAAAAAGCTAATAGTAATTCACCTCAATTGAAGAGTATGCAGTTTTGAGACCATGTTTCCAGTATGACTTTCATATTCAGAAGTCTAGAATGAATTCATTTCCTATGAAATCTCCTCCTTTTATAATTTCTGTCCTCATTAGTGGTCTCATCATTCACTGAATTATCATAGTCATACACTGGGATTTTCCTGGTTTTCCCCCCTCCTCTTTTGCTAACCCACAATTTTGTCACTCAATCTTGTGATAGCATTTAAATGTCTCTTCAACCCATTCCTGTCTCTCTCTCTTCCCAGTGCTACCAGGTCTTGGCATTTTTTAACTGGATTACTGATAGTTTAATTGGTCTGCTTGTCCCTGGTCCCTTATGGCTTTAACAATCCCTTTCATTTTCATCATAATATTTCCATATGCAAATATCATATTACTGCCCTGTTTTACTGACTCCAAATGGTCTTCCTTGGAAACCTCCTATCTTTGGAACATTAAGACCTCTTTTGTCCCCTTGCATTTGCTATCCTGCCAGGTATAACCTCCTCTGACAGCCCAAGAGGGAAGTGGATATAGCTTTCCCCATCCTGTGAGCTGCTATTTTGTTCCTTCAGTGACTAGCAATCTCCCATGTAGTAAGGGCTCAATTAATGTTGGATAAGTTTTCCCTGAAGGAAGGCCCTAGGCTATGTGGCCCCTGTTGCAGGAGCTGAAGGGGCTCTTCTCATATATCTGTGGCTATTCTTTTTACAGCCATCCTATCAGAAGCATCAGAATTATATTTTTGTGGTTGTTATTGGCAACTCTTGGCCACTGTGCGTAGGAGCAGATAACAACAGTGGTGGGATCCAGTCATCAGCTTAAAGTTTTCAGTGCTGATCTTCCAGGGCCACACAATGCAGTGTTTGTTTAGCAAGGTGAATTATTGGGCAACATTGAAAATTTAGAAAATTTTACGTAAAGATCCAGAGTTCTTATTCTTTTGGAAAAACTGAAAAATTTAGTAACACTGATTTTTATTTCCCAGAGTAAGGATTACCTAGATGTGAAGAGCATCTGCTGTCACTGGCCTCCTCTCTACTTATCTGCAAGTACTCTTTAGTGTATCTTTTAAGCTTAACTCATTTCATTTCTGTTGTGGTGCTTCAGTGACCCCTATGTTAAGGAAGTTGTTTTATACTCTTTAAAAGTTGCTTTAGGAACTCAAGCCTATGTTAAGCTCATTATTCATGAATAATATCCATCTTGGTTTAGATAGAGGAAGAGTATGTTCATATTTTTCCAAGAGTGCATTGTGAGTACCTAATTGCTGGTACCTAAATTCAGGTAAATAGCAGCATTCCTATATCCCCCCTTCTTGAGCTTGCTCAGAATCACCAGGTGCATGTACAAAATGTTTCAGGAGGAACCTGGTACACCTTCCTTAGGAAGCCATGCAAAGAAAACTTAAAAACGATCTTGAGTTATACCATAGTGGTCTTTCTTTAATAATGCCTATATGTGTATGTATAATAATTCACGCCTTAGTAACTTTTTCTTTTTCCTGCCATATTATTTCTTTTATACTGGGCCAGATCACTTCTTTTTAATTAAGTTGTTAAAACCAATAGTGAAATTTTTATATGCCAGAAGTAGAATCAAAAAGATATTTTAAAAATAAAAAATTCAAGTTACAGTTCAAAATTAAATTTGTACTAAATGTCGTGGTATTTTGGATTACATCATGGAACACATAAAGGACATTAGTGGACAAACTGATGAAATCTAAATATAGTCTGAAGTTTAGTTAATAATGTACCAATTTTAATTTATTAGTTTTGACAAAGGTACATTGTTATGTAAGATGTTTACATTAGGAAAAACTGGGTAAAGTGTATATGAGCACTGTCTTTACTAACTTTGCTACTTTTCTGTACTTTACTACTGTTCTGTATTCCAGAACAATAAGTTCTTAAAAATTAAACATGTAACATAATTATTAATTTCCTGTGTGTTTTCAAGGGTTAATAGTATTGCCCTTTTATGTATAAATTAATCATTAGGCTTTTCCAGAGACACTTAACCACGGTTAAGTAGTATAAATATTTAAGTCATACAATTAACAAAAATATATATTTCTCATGATCAATTCATTTATTTTGACAAAGACTTCTTGATTGCTTGTGAAGTGCCAGTTCTGATACAGGCATCAGGAAAAGACTGACAGAGTATCTTTTCTCAGAATTTAGATTCCAATCGGAGCAGAGTTTTTCAGGGACAGCCATACAAACAAAATAAATTTTAAAAAGAGAAAGAACAGTGAGAAATGCTTTGAAGAGAATTAAAATAGGGCGATGGGATAGCAACTGGTATGATACCTTAGACAAGATCCCTGAGAGTCTTTCAGAAGGTAGCATTTCAACTGAGATCTGAGTGACAGGGAAAGCTCATGAGGAAAAGCATTCCCGGTCCAAGGAACAGCAAAGGCAAAGCCTGGAAGACTGGGAGAGCTTATGGATAAGAGACCAGAAAAAGAGCCAGTTTTGCTAGAGCACAGTGGGCCAAGAGAAGGGACATGAGCACAAGATAGTGCTCCAATCTTGTTGGGCTTCATCCAAACTCCTCAGGATGAGGAGTTTGGGATTTATTCTAAGAGCCATCGGGAAGCTTTGGAGGATTTAAAGCAGGGAATGAACTGACAGTTTACATTTTAAAATGGTGACCATGGAAGCTTTGTGGAAGAGACTGGATTGAAGCCTGAGAGCAGAGGCAGGGAGACTGTTAGGGTGGTGCAGGGGGAGGGGATGGTGTGTTGAATTAGCCTGGGGTGGTTGTAGTGGAGATGAAGTGCATGGATTTGGCATCTATTTTGGATTGAATGTGTGAAGTGAGGGAAAGAGAGGACTGAATCAAGGTAAATTCTTAGATTTTTGTCTTTTATGGAGCTATTATTGACATGGGAAAGACTAAGAGAGGAGAGGGAAAGAGTTTACTTTCGTTGTTATCAAGTTTGAGATGCCTAATGAAGCAGCCAAGAGGAGATATAAAAAATGAGTAGTCACATCCCAAGTAGGGTGACCCGATATAATTGAGTATGCAACCTGGGGGACCTTTGGCAGTAAAAGGGGAGGGAGCATTAGGGCACTAAATATTAAACTACTGAAGGGAGAACAAAGACAAATTGGGACTGTCTCAAGCATACGAGAATGTATTAATGTAGGAGTCTGGTTCTGGGCAAAGATTTCAGGATTGGCAATATCAAATATTTAGAGTGCTGTGAAGAAGTCAAATGAGATAAGAACAGAGAAGAGTCCTGTTCTTCAATATCTAGAGCAACATGAGGCTTATTGGTGATAATGAAGATATAAGACAGCCTTTGCGGGGTTGGGGGTGGCAACCAGCTGGGGTGGGCTCATGGGAGGATATGAAGTAAGAAAGGAGGAAAGTAGAAATAGAAACTGTGATCATCTTTTTTTTTAAAAAAATTATTTTATATAAAGGTATACAACATGATGTTATACATAGTGAAATGACTATTACAGTCAAGGAAATTAACATACTTCCTCACATAATTAACTTTTTTTTTTAATGGCAAGAACACTTGAAGGTCTATTCTCTTAGCAAATTTCTAGTATAAAGTGCAATTTTATTAACTATCGTCCTCATGCTGTATATTAGATCTCTAGACTTATTCTTATGAACTTCTTCTTAAAGAGGTTTTGTTGTGGAGAGAGATGTAGGGTACAAATAACTAGAGCTGTATAAAAGACAATCAAGTCTCATTAAGGCTGGAAAGGAAGTGCCAGTAGAAGTTCTTGTTTTATTTTAGGCTATAACTGTAGCAGTTGGTATTGCACATGTGGAAGTAATGGAACATGTAACTTTGCATTGAAGTTTCTGTTGCTCCTGTTTGAATAGTTTGCATTTGATTTTGAACATCCTGGAAAAATCTGAATTTGTTGCAAAGATGCATTTTGATTTATAAAAGGACTGACTATAAAATCTAGCCTTTCAGATTTCAGTCCATTCACATCTGGGCCTGTACAATAGGGGTGAAGCCATGAAGCTCAAGTACTGGCTTCGTTGGCTGCATTGAGTTTACCATGGTAGAAAATGGTGTTTGCTCTGGACTGATTAGGAGAAATCTTGGGGCATTTGCCAGGAAATCTACCTGTTTCCTTTTTCTTTTTACAAAATTAAATGCCTACTTTTTTCTCTGAATTTTATTTTCATATGCTCAGCTTTCATCAGACTATCATCCTACAAATAATTTTAGGGTTTTTCTTTAACATTACACAGATGTGCTTAACATTAAAATCAAATGATTAATTAAATGATCTAATGAGATGTTGCTTAAAAATTAAAAAATATTTTGTATATGTTGAGAATTTTCAAGCATTTATAACTTTATAAAGGAGAAAAAAAACATTGAATTCTCCAGTTTTTAAATTATTTGATAAGGAGCTGCTTTGTAAAATCACTGTATAAAACACATTCTAGAAAAATGGCCTGTGAAAATGTTCCATGATCATTCCCGGAATGATTTTGTAAGACCAGTGAATTCCTTCTTTTACATATTTGCCAGAGGTAAGAAGTGCCTGGCGCTTACACACACATGATAAACAGTAGAGTTAGTAATAGAACAGGACAGTTGGTTTAGCATTCTCTAGAAGTAAATAGCCAAAGAAAGGAACGGTGCTGTTTCATAGAGGCTTTCTGGAAGAGTTGTAAGTATTAATATATATGATTTGTAAAACTTGTAAAATAATTTAACATTTTCTAGTATTTTAGAAGTTTCTAATATTTTCCTTTGAACTACTATTACTTTTAAACATTATAATATGTCTGAGGACTCTTTTTTTTCTTCCTGCTCATTCAAATGTCTCAGTGAGGAGTTAGCATATTTGTAGAAAAAGCTAAAGAACTTATGGGTTTTGTGAACTGATGCTCTAGAGAATAAATTACATGATTATTGTCCTTGACATATTAAATGTATATGCAATTATGTAATTTATATTTATTGGGGAAGAAAAATTATTTTACATATAACACTGAATCCATTAAACTTTGCATATATAAAATTAATTACTGCTGTTCATTGCATTCTTATTTGAAACACTTTCAAGAATTAAGACATGGTGAAGTTCCTTTCAAATTATGGTGAACATTTCAGTAAAAAATGGGAAAAATTGCACTTTTCTAGGGCTTTAAATTTTATAAGGAATAATTGCTGTCTTTTTTAATACTCACAAGAACCTTATAAAGCAGACTTTGGATATTTTCTTCATTCAACATAGGTAAATAACTAAACCGAGATTTAGAGGTGTTAAGTTACTTGACAGAGAAATTCAAACTAGAATTGAGCATTTCAATCCCCATGCTATTAACAACCTTTCAGGTGGTAAGTAAAAGTTGCGCTTAGTCAAATTTACCTGAATTAAGTTAAAAAACAAACAAACCCTTAGCACATGACTCTAAGAGCAAACCTTGAGTTTAATATTAACTCTGTCAGCATGACCCTTGAATAAGAAGGTTGCTTCTAGAAATTCTGACTTAGCTGGTACAGGATTACATGACTTTGCTAAACTAACTGAAGAGTACAACCTGACTCATCTCCTTGCTTACAGCACTGTACTTTTTGTACAATGTGTGTGCTAAAATTTCATTCTCTTTTTAAGGACCACATTAGTTTCATCCCTTAAATAGATGGTGGATATTATGTAATATTAGATGAAATATGAAAATGAGTCCTTTTATGTATGCTAAAATTTTTGTGTAGAATATCTGTGAATAATCCAAATGCTCCCTTTAATTGAAACTCCAAATGGTTAGTAGTGAATGTTTGGAGACTTAAAAAAAGTGAGTTAACATTGTCTTGTGGTATGAAGTATTTCTTATAGCTGATTAGTATTTAAAGAAGTCTCTGAGAAGTGATAAGATTACAAAAACTTACAGAACGAAAGTGAAGTAATATAATAATCCTTTGTACCTAGGAGAGATTTCAAATGTTCAGATTATAAATGTTTGCTATTATAAAATTTATCTAAAACTTGAAAATAATTAGTAGAATTATTTGGTTGTATTTTTTAAACAAGGGCTATGTTTCTAAATACCTTGTAGAAATATGACCTACGTAATTCAAATTTCCCATAGAAATACATGAGATTTATATTTTTCAAATTTTGCACACTCATTTGATCATATTTAAGGTTCACATAAAACAGCGCAAACTGCAATCTCACCATGTTTTATTTTAAAGATAGTGATCCAGTTACTATCTGTCACTGGTTAATTGCGGCTAAGCACACACTGTAAGGATTAACAACTAAACAAATCCACTTAATTCATGTAGGCCATGAGGTCAGATGGTCCACACTATAAATAGGCAAAGTTAATGATGTCATTAATAAGGAAGAAGAGAATGTACCTCTGGGTGTCTTGTTTACTCCCATTAAGCATATGTTCTTTAGAAAGCAAATTACTGAACCATATGGAATAAGGAAAAAAACTAAGGTGAGTAATAGAATTGTTTAACACAAACTCATTATACATTTAATATTAAGAGTATAATTATATTCCATTTCCATGTTTGCAATAATTATGCATTAATCTTTAAAATTAAATTTGGGTGACTTTTATATGGAATTTTGAAGTTATATTACTATCATTTTAAGTGGTGTGTTCAGATACCTTCCTATCACTATTTAACATTGTTAAAGGAAAGTGGAGATAGTAATTCATACAAAGACACATGCTGTGATTGCCCCATAAACCGTATATATGGTGATGTACAATTAGAAACTCATTCTTTCTAAACCTGTCTCAACCTTCTCACTATGCTGTGCCTGGTACTTGACCCATTTTTGTGTTTTATCTTCAGCCTGTTGTCTATTATGTCATAGAACTCCCAAGTCATGTGGACATGTCAACTTGTGATTGTTAGGGTAACTTGTTTGTTAAAGATTTTAACTTTTTGCTAAGATGTACGTGTCTCGTTTATTTTAATATTTTGTCTCAGAAATGCTCTCACCACTGCTGCTGTGCCTGAGTTGAAACAAAGTGTAGATTTTTTTTTACAAAGAGAAGCTCTAGATAACAATGTAATACTGTTGTTTAAACAACAAAAAATGTGAATGGAATATGAAATTGATTACCTGTTACTTGTGTGTTTTATTTAAAGTTATTAAAGATGATTTTCTGATTTACATACTGAGTTGGAAAAAGGTGGTAGGTCAAAGTTATCTATAATTTCTTGAAGTGCACCAAAGTTACAGATATCTCTTCAAATTCGTGAAAAGAAGCAATCTCAAAGAGAAATAGAATAAAATATTAGTTTTGCTTTTGAGATATCATTTTTTATTGTAGGTTTTTTCCATAAGAAAAGTGGTAGAAGGAAATTAAGAAAATACTGTAAGAGTAAGGTGAGTGGTGCTTATCAATTTTTGAGGATAAAATGTAGACTGTAATGATCTTTTTGCAAGATCATTACAGTAAACATATCTGATTTGTTTTTATTTTAGGATCAAAAAGTGAATGTGTATTTTAGCTTCTATGTTTTAGCATTCACAAAAACTATACCACAGCTATTACAGAATTCTTGTGCTAAAGAAAATTTTTTAAATGGCTTTGATATCTAAGAGCTATTTTTGAACAAATCTTTGCTAAAACTTTCAGCTGTATTGACCACTACTGCTATTTGTCATGTTGTTATGTGCCTTTGTTTCTAGATCCACCTGTTTCCTCAGGGAAAGTTTGTATAAATGAGACTACTGTATACTTCTTTGTCATTTCCTTTTCTTATTTCTAGGGAGGAAGAATTGCAATGGATTTTACAGTATTTATACATGAATTAGCTACCTTTCTATGGACCTGAAAGATACAGTGGTTTGGAGTGCCAGGGGTTAATATTTTAGGTTGTTTTAGCTAGGCAAATGAAACAGTTTACTTTTTAGAATATGGGTGTTTTCCTTTGTTTGAAAAGATTTAATATAGTTTTACAGATCATGAAAGGATGATTGTAATGAATTAGTATTTAACATGCACATATCTAATGGTTTTCTTCTGGTGAGTTAGTGTTTCTTTTAGATGTCATTCCAGAGAAAATAATAAATTGTATTTATTGGATAGGTTCATATAATGTGTTTTTTGTGTCAGTCTGTCATTCCATATAGAATTTTAAGAGCTCAGATTGGTGTGTCACTATGAGTGCTGAGCATACAGAGTAGGGGATACAGTAACAGAATGGCATGGGAGAAAGGAAATGGGCCTTTCATATGAACTTACCTAGGTTTTAAACCTAGATCTGCAGTTCACTGTGACTGAGGACAAGTTAACTCCCTTCTTGGGAATTTGTTCCTTATCCTACAAAATACAGGCACCACCACAACTCACAGTGTTGTGGTAATTAGCTTAATACATGCATAGTCTTCTGCCCATTGCAGCTTAATAAATTCCATTATTTATGTTGTTATGGGTGCTTCATCACTGCTCATTGATTGACCAAACTAAAGACACCTACAGTGAAAGGGAGAAGAAGGTAACATTTGGGATTTTTTATGGGTAGTTATTATTATTGTAAAATAATAAACTGTTCTTTGAATGCAGGAACTGTTGTATTCATGTCTCTACCCAAAACGAGCATAGGTACTTAATAAACATTTGTTGTGTGTGTTGGGGGTGGTGTGTGGCAAAACCTGTGTTTCTTTACCTCCTGGTTCAGAGTTCTTTCCATGTATCACTACCCTTATCTCTGTACAATTACTCTTAAATGAATTTGACTTTTTCCACAAATGGGGAATATAAAATACATTCTTATTTGCTGATGACTGGGGGAAGAACATAATATAAAATAATTTCTTTGGGAGAGTTGTCAAACCAGCAGTGAGAAAGTATTAGTGAGAAGTAAATAATTCAGCTGGGCACAGTGGCTCACACCTGTAATGCTAACGCTCTGGGAGGCCCAAGTGGGAAGATCACTTGAGCTCAGGAGTTTGAGACCAGCCTGAGCAAGAGTGAGACCCTATCTCTACTAAAAATAGAAAAAATTAGCCGGACATGGTGGCATGTACCTGTAGTCCCAACTACTCAGAAGGCTGAGGCAGGAGGAGGATCACTTGAGCCCAGGAGTTTGAGGTTGCTGTGAGCTTGGCTAACGCCACGGCACTCTAGCCCGGACAAGAGAGACCTTGTCTCCCCCCCCCCCCAAAAAAAAAAAAGAAATATTAGTAAATGATTCTACAATAGATGTGAGGAGGAAAAGAAAATTGTTTCCATGGAATATAGACATTAGGAATCCTAAATATCGGTTGGTTATTTTTATACATTGCTTAAAGACAATCAGATTGTTATATGGCTGAGAATAATCTATTTTTTGTGTAGTTTCTTCTTGTTTTCTGAGAATCAGGGTCAGATGGTGAAGGAAAACTTATTTCACACTAAATATATCAAAACTCCTATCCCAGCATGCTTTTAAGAATTATTTTTTCAGAGTTAGGAAAACATTTGAATACCCCATCCGACAGAGTTGTAGGTATCTGAAAGAAAGAGAATTCATTCATTCAACAGTATTTTATTGAGCATCTTCTTTGTGATAATGAATACTATGAATGCTGCAGGACATTGCATTAAACCAAGAGTTAAAATGACCTGGACTCAGTGAGCTTCCATTCACTAATGTGAATTCACTAATCTGAATTAATAACTATTCAAAATTGTCAACATTTACAGTAAGCTATTTGCTTGTTGCTTGTATGAAAAGTACATAGTATGCGAACAGATTTCTTTGCTTAGTGTGCCATCGTGTGCTTGCAATAAATAAATATCTAAAAATAATTAAGGAAATAGGAAGGCCAACACTTTCACAGAGATCTTTAGATGATATTCTTTGCCAATACATATTGTTCCTTTTTAAATTTCATTGAGATTTTTCTGTATTAAGTTATTTACTGTGGGATGAAGTTATGAGACTAATTAATGGAAACGGGATAATACTCGATCATTTCCTCCTCAAAGATAAGGTATTGTTTCTACGTAGAAATAAAAATGGTTTCTGGAGAGCTGTACTTAAGTATTTATATCTTAATACTGCTTACATTATTCTATTGAGAGAACAATTTGTATTTTTCTGTCAGTGTGAGCTGATCTACAGTGTTCTCATTTTCTGCTGCTTTTCTTACAAATTGTGTAATAAATTAAGGGATAGCTGGTGGGGTTTTTTTGTTTTTGCTTGGCTTGCAAGTGTTTGGATGAACTGAAAAAAATCAAGTTTTGGGTCATGATTTCTTAAAGATTTATCAGTGTATGGATCAAAGTTCTCCAGCAGTCCTTTGTCTAATAATGTGTAGAAGCTCTTAAACTTCAGTCAGCTAACATGGTCAACTAACTTGGTCAAATAAGATTTTCAGTCCCTGAGTGATACATGCTAAAGGGCCATCCTTGGCACAATTTGGGGAATCCCACAGCCAGTAGGCAGCTTTCTAGTTTGCCTGTTCATTCCTGTTATATTTTATCAGAATTTTGTTTTGACTCTTTTTTAAGCTGGTAAGGCCTGTTTTTATAATTACTTATTTTAATAACGTAATTTTCTGGATATTCTAAACATACAACGTGAAAAAAAGAGAGTTGTTTCTGTAAAGCAAAGTTAAATACCTGAGAAAGAATCTTTGGTGAGCTACCTACCCTCAGCAAAAATAATGTGCTGCTCAATTAGATGCGAAGGAATAAAATAAAATTATAAAAATCAAGAAATTTGCATCACATTGCTTTACAGGTATCTGAAGTCTTTGGCCTACTTAAAAAAAAAAAACAATACTAGGGGGACAGCAAAGGCAAGCCTTTGCATGCTACATATGCAAGACAGATAGCATGAAAATCCTATCAGTGGGTACATTTGCAAAAAAAAAAAAAAAAAAAGTTTCACTCTACATCAAAGATCAGTGAATGAATTTACGTCTGTGCATTTTAGTTAAAATGTTTTAGGTTACATGAACTTTTGATTTCCCACTTGACCTTTTTATAACCTACTTATTAGAAATATCAGAGGGTTTTGTAATATTTGCCTTCCTTTTGGTTATTTTTAAATCATTATTCCCAAACTGTTTTCCATAAGATAATAATGCCGATATCTATTCTGTATGTTTTACAATCCTAATGATTTTTTTCCAAAATTGAACTTATTTAAATATGTAAGAAAAATACTAAAAATATGTAGTTTAATTTTTGAGTTTGAAAGTTCACATTTGAACTGCACATTTTTGCTATCCATCCTTTTCTGGATTTAGGTAGTGAAACCCGTACATAAGTTAAACATAGTTGTGCTGTGTCTTCGTTGTACGAACTACCTTTTTCTTGGTAGATATGTTAGGTTATTCATTATTATCATGTATTTACCATTTATACTAACCCATTGATCTGTAGTTGAAAAAAGAATGGCTTAATGGGGAAGCAGAATCTTATGGTTTTTAAATTGTTTTAATCATAATCAAAATGTTTCTTGAATAATCTGTGTCTGAGGCTGTGTTTTGTATAAGTGTGGCTTATAGTTCTTGAATATCTGTTAGTCTTTCATGAGTATGTTGTAATCTCAAATGCCAGTGACTTCAAATAAGTTTTGGGAACCATGGCTTTAAAGTATTTCTGTGTGCATGGAGGAAAGTGGGAGGAATTACAGAAGACTAGGAACATACCATATTAGCTATGCTGTGAAGTCTTAAGAATGGCATACCATTAACACAAATAGTCAAGGCAGTCAAGAAATAAAGTAAAAAAACAAAATATAAATGAATAACAAAAAAATTTTTAACACATAAGGGAAAAAAAAAAAGAGTGGCATACCAAAGAAGGGTATGTGCAAAGATTTACATGTAAATATTCACAGCAGCATTATTCAGAATGGCCAAATAGTGGAAACCACCCAAATGTCCATCAGTTGGTGAATGGATAAATAAAATGTAGTATATTCATATGATGGTACCCTGTTAGGCAATATAAAGTAACAAATCATAGATATATGCTACAACATGGATGAACATCAAAAGCTTTATGCTCAGGGGAAGATGCCAGACACAAAAAAACACATATCATAAGATTCCATGTATGTGAAATGTCCAAAAAGGCAAACATGTAGAGATAGAGAATACATTTTTGGAGAGGGTTAGGGTTAGATGGTAGAGCAAAGATATTAGAAAGAAAAAAATGATGATCTTGGCTTATGTAAAGCACTTATAAGAGAGTGGAAGGGGCTTCGAAGATCTTCCAGCACAGCCCTTATTTTACAGATGAAAAGTCAGAAGTGACCTTCATTTAGGAGATCAGTACTTCTAAATGTATTTTTGGTTAGTAACTTGTTTCTACATGTTTAAAATTAGTGTTCATCCATACCATAGATTAGAATTTTTTTGTTTTATGTTAGTAATTTTCAAACACAAAAGCTGGGGAGTAGTCATTACTCACTTTTACCTCAGCTTCGAAAATCACTAACCCTTTGTCCAGTTTTCTGTAGCCCATCCCCTCTTCATTCTTCCCCTTGTTTCTTAAGAAAATGCTATACAGAGCCATTTTACTCACAAATATTTTGTTATAGATCTGTAACTCATAAGGACTTTTTAAAAAAAATACTTTCTGTGGCATTATTGTATCTAACATTTGGTGGTTATGTCACTTAAATCTCTCATTCTGGATCAGTTCCTGCCCACCCCATTCCACCAGCAATGTATGAGAGTGCTTGTTTTCCTAGTGACACCAATAGTGTATGCTGTTAAACTTTTGATATCTTTTTCAAATCTGATATGTGAAAAATATATCTTTGCATAAAACCGAGGGTTTTTAAATTATATAGTAATTTTATCAGAAATGTGACCCTTTATGTTAGGGATCAGTAAACTTTTCCTCTAAGAGCCCAGATGGCAAACATTTTAGATGTTGCAGGCCCTAATGTCTCCATCACAACCACTCAACCCTGCTGCTGCTGTGTGAAAGCAGCCATAGACAACATGTAAACAAACTAGCATGCCTGTGTTCAATAAAACTTTATTTAAAAAACTAGATCACAGATTGCATTTGGCCTGATGGCCATAGTTGCTGACCCCTGCTTTATGTCATCTCTAAAAAATGTAAATAGTTTAAAATGATCAGATACTTTTACCAGCCTCACTAGTTCTTGTATAATAGACTGTACATTTAATATATTAATTAAATGAGACAGCTGAGATTTAGCATGTGTAGGATTGATACTGACACAGGAAAGTGTGCCCCCAAACTGGGGTCTGTTTGGAGGCCAAGTGGGTTTTTGGCTTTGTGCAGGACAGGATTCAAGAGCCAACAGAGTAAAGCAAAAGCAAGGTTATTAAAGTAAGAAAAAAAGGATGCTGCCCCATGGACAGGGCAGAGGCTATCTCTCAGAGCAACAGACAGTAGCCCCTTGTGAGTTTCTAGAGTCTTATCTTATACCTTCTATTTAATTTTATGTTAAGCAGAGGGAGGATTATTCATAAGATTTCTGGGAAAGGGGTGGGAAGTTCCTTGAATTTGTGAGGGTTCCTTGTCTTTTAAGCAGTGTGGAGTAACTTCCAGAAGTTGCCATGGCATTTGTAAACTGTCATGGGGCTAGTGGGAGTTTCTTTTGGTATTATGCTAATACATTATAAGCAGGGTATAATGAGCAGTGAGGGTAATCTGAGGTTGTTTTTCATGCCCATCTGGGTTTTAACTGGTTTTAGCTGGTTTCTATGCCATCTGTTGTTTCATCAGAGACCTTGGGTAGGGGCTTATGACACTTTATCAAACAGGGCTTGCTAGTTTCTTATCTTTTTTTTTTTTTTTTCTTTTTTTGGAAACAGAGTCTCACTCTGTTGCCCGGGCTAGAGTTCCATGGCGTCAGCCTAGCTCACAGCAACCTCAAACTCCTGGGCTCAAGCAATCCTTCTGCCTCAGCCTCCTGAGTAGCTGGGACTACAGGCATGAGCCACCATGCCCGGCTAATTTTTTCTATATATTTTTAGTTGTCCAGCTAATTTCTTTCCATTTTTAGTGGAGACGGAGGTCTCGCTCTTGCCTCAGGCTGGTCTCGAACTTCTGACCTTGAGCGATCCTCCCACCTCAGCCTCCCAGAGTGGTAGGATTACAGGCGTGAGCCACTGCGCCTGGCCCCCTGTCTCAATACCAGAACTGAAGTCTACTGTCTTATAATACAACGTTCTTTCCTGGTTGCCCACTGCCCCTCCTGGTTGGTTCAGAACACTGTGCATGTTTCCTCTGTGGTATAGGAGTTGCCATTACTGACCAACCTTACAAGGAAAGTACTTTTTGAGTTGTCATAAGCTTGTCCTCTTTCAAATACATGTGCTCAGTGCCTTTTATTTTACTCGGTAATGCTCACTTTTTGCCAGCTCAGTATTTGGCATTATCACCTGTGGCCAAGGAGCATTGTCAGGTTAAATAGCCCTGTGAGGAAAGATTAAGTCTATAATTAAGGAATCACTTGAAACCCAGTATTAATCAGCTGAACTACTTGAGCACAATCAGAAAATGACCATAGTTTTTCATCAATATGGATTTAATTTTTCACAGAGCTGAGAGCAAGTGAGCTAGCATTTAAAAGCTTGTAGCAACTGCTTAAGTTAGAGATTAATAGCCTTTCGGAAGTGATGTTCTAAGACTTGATTTCTTTCAATAATAAGATGGCTGTGAGATAGTAGAAAAACTATGACTTATTCCTTCCTGAGAAAAGGTGGAAAGGGGCCTAGTAGGTGCTTGGCATAGAAACCCCTAATGTAAATGTGAAAACTGTGGGTCTGGAGTTTGAAAATGTATCACCTTTACCCATTCCTGTGGACAGCCTCTTAGGAAGGAATAATTGAATGAAGATTTGGCAGAGACTTCCTGGGTTTTAATTCTTACTATGTTGTATATAGGATCATGTTTAGTTTGGTCTTTTAATGAGTTATATCTAACAAGAGAAGCTTTTAAATCAAACACCTTGATGCTTATATATGTGTCTGTGATTTGCCAACAGTAATTTTATATAAAAGCATAAGGAAGAACCTTTAATTGACATTTAAATATGTGACCCTTATGTCTTATTGAGGATATGTTTTCCTACACACTGTTGTTTTAATAGCATGGATTTTTTTCTTATGTCAAAATTTTCACTTCTGTATTGATATGTCAGGTTTGTGTTATGGATAACAGAACTTGCATTTTTTAATAGATGAATAACGTCATTCGCGTGTCTCCCGCTTTATCTATAAATGAGAGCCTCTTGGCTCGGTTATGTAGTCTATGAATGAGGTTCTGTGTGGGTAGGACTTTAGTAATTAGCCATTAAATAGAACAGAAGTTATTGATGGAGATCATTAGTTTTTTCTTTCTAATACCTTTGCCTTTATTTTAGTCCTGTAGTTATCAAACTATGATGTGCTAGATCATCACCTAGGCCCCATATGCAGATTCTATTTAAATATGTACAAAGTAGGGCTACTCAAGCAAACTTGTATTATAAAGAAGTTCCATAGAGGATGAATGTCTATCAAATTTTGAGAGTCACTGACTTAGATGTATTTTTCCAGTGACTTTTTACTTTTCAATAGTTTGCTTCAGAAGAAGTTGCAAATATAGTGCAGAGGGTTTCTCTGTGCCCTTTGCATATTCTCCTCAATAATAATATATAACCATAATACATTGTTAAAACCAGTGAAGTGACGTTGATACTAATACTATTAACTCAGGTACAGACCTTATGCAGATTTCACCAGCTTTTACATGCATTCTTTATTATCACTGTGTGTATGTATTTTTTTTATTTTGTAGTCCTGTGAAATTTTATCAGATGTGTAGGTTTGTGTAACCACACCATAATCAGAATACAGAATCTTTCCACCACCAGAGAGAAACTCCCTCATGTTACCCCTTTATAATCTCACCCTGCCTCCAGCTCTGGCAGCCATTGATCTGTTTTCTGTGACCTTAAGTTTGTCGCTTTGAGACTCTTATATAAATAGAACCATGCAGTATGTAACCCTTTGAGACTAGTGTTTTTCAATAGCTTAATGTCCTTGAGATCCATCCAAGTTAATCGTATGAAGACTTTTGCTTTTTATTGCTGAGTAGTGTTCTATTGTATGGTTGCATCACAGTTTTTTGTTCATTCTCCCATTAGAGCACATTTGGGTTGTTTCCAGTTTGGGGTCTTTATGAAGAAAACTGCCGTAAACATTGATGTACAGATTTTGTGAGAACATAAGTTTTTGTTTCTCTTGTGTAAATACCTAAGAGTAGATTGCTAAGTCATATGGTATGTGTATGTTTAGCTTGATATGACACTGCCAAACTATTTTCCAAAGTGGCATTCACCAATTTGCATTCACCTTATACAAGCCACACATGAAAGAGCCAGTTTCTCCACATTCCTCTCTGCAGTTGAAATCACCAATATTTCAAAATGTAGGTATGCAGTGGTATCTCATCACAGCTTTAATTTGCATTTTCCTAATGAATAATGATGTTGAACATATTTTTGTGTGCCTATTTGCCATTCATATATCCTCTTTGGTAATGTGTTCAAACCTTTTCTTCCATTTTATAATTTGATTATTTTTTTCTGAATGTTGAGTTTAGAGGGTTCACTGTATATTTTAGATATAAGTTTTTTTTGTTGGGTATGTGACTTGCAAATATTTTTTTCCTAGTCTATGGCTTGTCTTTTCATCTTCTTAACAGGGTCTTTGGAACAAAAGTTTTTAATTTTTGATGAAGTCCAATTTTTTGAGATACATATATATTAAACACTATGTTCAAGTGATTCTTCTAGCTAGACTTGAACATAGTGTCTCCAACAGAGTTTAGAAACACTAAAATCTAAAGTAGCACCTTATACAAAAATCAACTTAAAGTTGATCTAAATGTAAAACAAACTTATAAAATATAGAGATGAAAGCATAAGAGAAAAAAATCTTTGGGACCAGGGGTTAGGCAAAAGTTTCTTAGATATGACACCAAAGGCACAAACCATAAAAGATTTAATATATATGTATCTTCAAAACCTATAGCTAGGAAAATTATTTTGGAAAATTTATTTCAAGGAGTTTTTACTTTATCAGTACACAGTGAACGTTATGCTTGAGTGTGGTTTACCCCAACACATACCATTTCCCAACACAGATTTAAAACTTTAACAGAGACTAATGACTCAGTGATGTTTAATATTTACCAAAGTTTACATTTGAGAGTAGATGATTGTGACTTGACAGCAATTGTTGCTTTCATTCTTTGGTTGGCTGATCTACTAGTGTGCTTGTTTGGCTGACATATGCATTCCCACTATGTGATATGCATATGTACATATATTTTAATAATTCCCACATTTAATGTTTTTTCAGTTCATTACCTAGCATGCTTTTGAAAGTTGAAAAAAAAATTTCAACTAAAAACTTTGTAACTTACCCTTATCCAGAGGAGGGAAAAAAAAAGA